>OZ005653.1:243562901-244762901 GCA_963930645.1 Salticus scenicus
TCAAAAGAGCTCGCCAATACCTTTAAAACGAATGGTTGAACCATCGATATGCGATAATTTAAAATAAAATTATCATTTTTTTTTCCTTTTTAACAAAAGAAATTTTTTTTGATGTAATTTTGAGAATAAATTCAACTTTTTTTCTTTTATATATATTTAGTGCTACTTCTCTAATATGGAAATCGACTGCATTATAATTTAAAGATTTTTTTTTTTTTTTTAAATAATAATTTTAATAAATTATTTTTTTAAAACATAATTATTTTTTAATAACCGAATTGAATTCTATATAAATGTAGGTGCATTAATGAAACGGGGGGTTGTAGGGAGCGGTAGCCCCCCCCCCCCCCCCCTCACACAGAACTAATTATCATATAAACTCTTCCGAAGCCTAATTTAAATTGTTTAACACAGGTTTACATAACAGTACTCGTTATCTTACCTCTTAATCTGCAACCTGTATTTATAGTATTAAATTTCAGGGTAAGAGAAAGTTGTGTGAGTGACACGCCAGATTATTTTAATTTATTATATTTATTAAAAATCAAATGATAATGAAGCTGAAACAATTAAGTATGTTGAATTTTAAATTTAAAACCGCATTTATAACTGTTATGTGTAATTTTTATTAAGTATATATATACTAGCTGACCCGACGAACGTTGTTTTGTCATATAAATTATTTCTAGAGAATATTTTGCTAGACAAAAATAATTAACTTATTGTAAGTGTGTAAGGATGTGGTATATAAGTGAAACAGGTATGGAGCGCTGTGAACGGTGACGGTGAATTCCGATTATAACGAAAAAGACATAATTACCGAAATTTTCGCTACTTGCTTCTTGCTACTTGCTACTTGGTACTTTCTACTTGTTGCTTGCTCTTTAAAACCTCCGCTGAATGTCGAACAGCACAAAATTTTATTTCATACGGCAAATATTTCAATTTATGAGAGAATCTCTGATAGCAACGAATTTCACATGTCAATTCCGTCTTTTTTGAATAAGCTGTAACGTTCGTATTAAATAAAAACTTAAACTCGTTTTAATTAAAGGTGAAAAAGTTGAAACTCAATTTATTTTATTACAGGTATATTTTTTTAATCTACAAAAACTTAATTTATTGTAATGCCATTGGATGTACAATATTTTTGGTTAATACTTGAGGAGTATACAACAAACAAATTCGAAGGTTTTCCAACCCTGAAACACGCAACATATAACTGGCCGTGAGAAAAGCACGGATTTTCTAAATCTAAGCCACAAATTGTCATTGTTTGACCTTGTGACTTATCTATACTTATAAAAGAGTACTTCCACTCACTCACTCACTCACTCACTGACTCATCAACGCACAGCAAAATCTACTGGAGCTACTGACACAAAACTGGGTCAGATTATAGAACATATAGTGTAAGTACCCCCTAAGAAGCGATTTTGCGAAATTCGCCCCCTATGGGGAAGTAGGGGGCAAAATGTGATTTCACAAAAACCTTCATATTTCAAAGAAAAAAAAACAGATATCCGTATAATATTTGCTTTAAAATATAGCTAACAGAAATATCTAAAAACCAATTTCTGGAATTTTAGAAATTCGGTCCCCAAAGGGGCAAAACGTGATTTCACGTGCGCAAAATGTGGTTTTACATACTCCTATATATCTCAAACAAAAAAACACATATACGTGAAATTTTTGCTCTAATATATAGCTAATACAATTACCTAAAAACCAATTTCTGGAATTTTAGAAATTCAGCCCCCAAGAGGGGAAGAGGGGGCAAAACGTGACTTGAAATAATCCTTAATATCGCAAACAGAAAAAAAGATGCATGTGAGATTTTTGCTCTAAAATATAGCTCCCAGATATACATAAAAACTAATTTTATTAATTTTAGAAAATCGTCACAGGTGGGGCGGGGAAGGGCGGCTATGGGGCAAAAAAATAAAAATACAGTTAGACCGTTCAAAATGAGTACAGATAGGTTTTAAAGGCCTGCAAGTCGAATGAGGATATTTTCGAAAGTGTAAAGTTATCAGGAGGGTCAGAAAGTGGGGCGGCGGAGGGGCAAAAAATAAAAAATAAAAATAGAGTTAGGTCGTTCAAAATTGGTACATAGAGGTTTTTTATACTTACAAATCGATTGCGGATATTTTCAAATTTGTAAAGTTAATAGGAGGGGTAGGAAGGGGGTTAGAGGGGCAAAAATATATAAATAAGTGTTAGAGCACTCAAAATTAGTGTTGTTAGGTTTTGAGGATAAATCGATTGCGAATATTTTCGAAAGTACAGAATTATTACGAGGGTGGGCAGGAAGGGGGGCAGGTGCTAGGGTAAAAATAAAGACATTCAGATAGAATGTTGAAAATTAGTATTATTTGGTTTAAAAGCCCGATTGGACGATTGCGAGTATTTTTTAAAGTCTAAAATAATTAGGAGGGGCGGGAACGGTAGGTGAAGGAACATGCGCGCCGCGTGCGCCTATATACGCTGCCGTAGGCAGTGGGGACCCGGACCGATTATTTCACCAATGGGAGAAGATTTCGTATTTTATATTTGTGTTTTTGCCTTACGATAATAGATTCATTAAGAGTGTCGAATATAAATGACTGCGCGCAGAGTATAATGACCTGCGCTGCCGAAGGCAGTGGGGACCCGGTGCGACATTTTTTCCAATCAAAACTTTTTTCTCTTTTTTTTTTTTTTTTTTTTTTTTTTTTTCGCATGATAAAAATTAATGCAATTTTGAGAATTCATTAATTATAGTGATTCATTTAAAAATAGTGACCAGCGAAGCGGGCGTAGCCTGCTAGTTAATATATAAAGCCAAGCGAATTGGAAATTGTAAACGTTTGAACGGTATAGGTGAAACTGAAGGAATCATTGGGATCCGTGGTAGAAGTACAGCTTCAACTTGAAATTTTTCACTCAAAATAGTGGCTTCAAGAATGTTGCCCATGATTTTTTTTATGACCAGTCGCGTTCCATTACACAATTTCGGGGCATTCAAATTTCGAAGCAAAATTATAGGTGAGCCAATCTTCAATCGCAAATTGTGTGGTGGCATTCCAGGTAAATCCAGTGAATTTAAAAATGCTACAGAATAGTTGACAACTTCATCAGGATCAACAACAGTGTCAATCGATTTCAATGTAATTTCATTACCAGGCAATGATTGTTGTATTTTAAAATTGATTGCGTCAACATCTAAATTTCTTGCGGCTAAAATAGCTTGCTCACGTTGCTATGCATGATTAGTGTAATTATGACGCAAATCTGGAAAGATACTTTTTATTAACTCATCTTTGGTAGTCACCATGTTGCAAAAATTCTCTGGGAGTCGAATATATTGTGTATCTTCATACAATTGAATTTTACCATTGCCAATGTCTAACAATTGTTCAGAGAATCCTGACACAGATGGATCATTTTGAAGTTGAACGCGCATATTAAGGGTAAAGCATAATTTACTGACACTTCGCCATAGATAAGATTCTTTCAAACATGCGTTTATTTCGTCCGCATATGTCGCACGTGGAATGAAGGGTAATGTTTGTCTGAAATCACCAGACAGCAGCATTAGAGCACCACCGAAAAGTCTAGTATTATCTTTAATATCTTTCAAGGACCTGTCGAGAGCTTCAAGCGAATACTTGTGGGCCATTGTACATTCATCCCAGATAATAATTTTGCATTTTCTCAAAACTTCAGCCATGCCTGAATGCTTCTTTATGTTACACATCGCTTCGGGATTTGTATGAATATTCAAAGGTAATGTAAGTGCTGAATGCGCAGTCCTACCACCATCAAGTAAGGTTGCTGCAATGCCTGATGAAGCAATTGCCAATGCAATATGATTTTGTAATCGAATTGCGCGCAAGTATCAGTGAGATGAGAAATGTTTTACCAGTGCCACCTGGTGCATCCAAAAAAAAAAAAAAAAAAAGAATCCACCTTATTGTGCTGCAATTGATACGTTAATTTGATCATCTACATTTCGTTGCTCAGCAGTAAGCAATTGTTCATTATTAGCAACAAAAGTAGCCAAAGAAGTCATATCGAACTGTTGTTCACGTTGAACATCGCTGCTGATGATATCTGCTGCTGGGCGGTTCGACGCTGGCATGCCGAAATGGATGAGCGGCATGTCCGAAATAAGAATACAAATATCCTCAATCATTATTAATGTCTCGTTATATATTTCTGCGGAGAATTCAATATTGAGATTTTGATTAGTAATTCTAATCCGATGCAAAATATCCTCACTCATTGAGTCTTTATATTTGTTCCACAGAGCTGACGCTTCAGACGGAAAACACGTTGTCAATATTATTGAAAATAATTGACGAATTTGCTGTTGAGATGAGCTCACTGCTGCATCTGCAAGTGTGAGGTCCCAATGGTTATCATCCTCCAATAAATGTAACTCACGACACGCATCGAAGTAAGTGTCGTATATAGTACCATTGACTTTTCGCAAATATTGGAAGGATGTCGGTCCAGGAACGTTAACTAATAACAAACGCAGAAAAAAGCATTCGCGTTGCTTAGGATGGACTTTATAGTATAATCGACCTAAAGTATTTGTCATAAATATGTCGGCGAATCCTGGGACTGGAATGCCTCGTTTCAGTGGTTCCCAATTTTTTGATTGTTTATTCCATGTAAAATATTTGGGAACATCAGTATACATTAATGTCTTTACGAATTGACCAACAACATCTTTTCGATTACAAAGGTTGAAAAATTCAGTAAGAGTTGTTTTTGGAGCTGTTAAAGCTTGTTGTAGTGCAGTCTGTTCTGTGAAATAAACACGCTGTCCATTTTCGAGATGCACAGCCAGATGTATAACAGCAGGATCCCTTTCATGTACAGGAAACGAAAAAATGCGCCAAATAGCTTCGTTACTACTTATGTATCGGCCCATTTGATAACGTGTTATTTCGTCATTGTCGATTACATTTTGAACAGCAAATATAGCTTTATCATTGCCCTTATGAACGTATTTACAAATGTACTTGATAGACTTCCCCGAACTGCATAACTCAACGTTTATGTGTGCTTTGTAGGTTTTGCACAGCACTGGTGAGTATGAAACCACCCAGCGATTATCAATGTCTATTCTTACACCATTTGACAGACGCAATTCATATTATTGACCGCCATTGTCTACGTCTCTACGACGGTAAGATGGATAACCGTCGATATTGGTGATAGTATCAGTTTGACATGATTTTGGAAAACATTTCGTACATTTTCCATTATCCATACATGGTGACATCATGTTTAGTGTATCACATGGACCATGGATCATATTAGTAGTAACAATGTCAAACAATTCTTGATCAACATTCTGATCTGGAATTTCCGCTGAAATAATTTTGTCAATTTCTTCTGGGCGTACTTTATCCACTAACCAAATCAAAATATGCGCATGAGATAAACCTCGTTTTTGCCATTCAACAGAGTAAAGCCAACATCGTGTTTCACCAAATATGATGAGTAATTAAATTCATCAAAGATTTTAATTTTTGTTTGAATGCACGTACAGTGATATCATGGCGATGCATCGATGTTTGACCTGACAACAGCAAATTTTTAATTTCATCCCAGTTTGGATTACACGTAAATGTGATAAAAAGATCTGGTCGGCCATATGCACGTACATAAGTCATGGCGTCTTGAATATATTCTTGCAAATGACGCGGACTACCAATATATGATGATGGAAGAATATATGCGGTTTGTTGATGTCATTTGTTGCATCTACGTTACCGATTATGACGTCACGCAAATGAAAATACTCCTCAGAACGAAGTTTTCGTTGACTAAGTTTTATATATCGTAATCTCTCACTTTCGATTTTCACATACATATCGACAATGTACTGATGAAATAGCTGTCTGCATCGGAGAATGTTATTATCTTCATTTGCACGAATCATCAACCGATATGCGTAGAAATTCATCGCACTAGCTTTCTTGATCAGTTCTTCACCTGCAAATTAAAATAGTTGTAAGATAAACAGAAATTATTGGTTTAAAAATAAATAAATAAATAAATAAATAAATAAATAAAATAATCTATAAGTTGTACCTGTAGTTGGATTTCTTTGTTTAATATTTAAATGATATCCATCTTCTCCTTCCCAAAATATCAACGGACACTGCAGTGCATCGTAAGAACGATGATTGTCTTGAATTATTTGTATCGTATTATCTCTGCGTTGCATGCGAATATCTCGACGTTCACATGGGTCACCATCCATAACAACTGCAACTTCATTAATAGTTGGAACATTATACGTGCCTGCGTGCTCTCCATAGGGCACTTTGTCTGCTTTAATGACAATGACGTAATTGTCGTCTTGCAGTCTGTTAGAAAGAGTCTTAAACAATCGTACCAATTGGTTATGGTCTTTCAAAAACGTTTCCAAAATGTCCACAATGGGGAAATTGCACATTTTTCATTTTGACTGGTAAATGATACAGCATGAAAATACAAACATTTTGATACCATTTTTATGCATATTTGAAAACCGGATGCTTTAATAAATTAACTTTAAAAGACGTAGTTTTCATGTTGACGGGAAAACGCTGCGTCAGGTGATGAAACCTATCGTGACGTCACTATTCACGAAATGAACTGCTCGCTGAATTTCTCCCTATAGTATTGTAAAGAAAATTCCCGCATTCAGCAAAATTTTGTATTCTTTCTGTTAAAAAAAATAAAAAATATTAAAACAACTCGTTAAACATCACTTCATTCTATAAATGACACCAAATTTCAATGAGAATTTTTTTTTTTTTTACTTACGTACTATTAATTTAAATTAAAATATAACCGAAATAGTAGTTGATCAATAGAATTTTCTTAAAGAATTTCCTTAGTATGCCAAAAATGTATCTTTTAAGTACTTTTTTTTTTTTTTTTTTTTGTTCATCCATGTTTTATAGATTTATTATTACTAGTATCGCCCAGTGGTCGAAACTCGACCATTTTTGAAGTGAAAACTTCTTTAGGCGCGTTGAGCACTTTTGGGTGAAGAAAAATCTTTGAACTCCCGTCATCGTCAGCTGACGCTTTCCATTTGAAGTGAAAACTTTTGGGTGAACAAAAATCATTGAATTCGCGTCATCGAAACGCTTTCCATCCTTGTATGATACAAATAATGTATCATACAATTAACTTGCTAATGTGAAGTATTAGTAATTATATACTGTATATTGTTTTAAAATCTGGTGCGGCTCTACACGACTTCTCTCATCTCCGAGCACTGTCTCTATTGCAGTTAGACCTCACAAAACCGTGAGAAAGCCCAAAGCTGCCATTTTTTCTCAAGTTTTACAATCTGGTGCGGCTCTACACGACTTCTGTCATCTCCGGACACTGTCTCTTAAAGACTGCAGCCGGAAACGTTGCAGTTAGACCTCACAAAACCGTGAGAAAGGCCAAAGCCGCAATTTTTCTCGCGTTTTTACAATCTGGTGCGGCTCTACACGACTTCTCTCATCTCCGGACACTGTCTCTATTGCAGTTAGCGCATTAAATAAAATTGTAATATAATTTTTGTAGTAGTAGTTTATATTAATGAATAAAAAAACACTTCATTTAAAAGTATTTCCTACACAATAAAATATTTCCTGACGATTCAAGAAATACACACGTAATTGTTCACGTTTTCACTTCTGTCGGCACTCCCGAAGTGCAACTTCTTTTTTTTTGCAAAGCGAGGCAAAGCAAAGTTATTGCCTTGTCCTAAACGGAATGCAATTGCAACACAGCTGCGGCAATTGTTTGCCGATATTCACTCTAACTGAATCAGCAGAGTTTTACTTAATATAACTATTTCTCTCTGTAGATGTTAGCCTTTCCTGAAATGAGAGAAAATCGCAACGTGAAAACGCCCCTTGTTGTGTGATACAGCCCAGAAGCTAATAGGTACCATGCCAAACCAAGGCCCAACCAAGTATCAAATTCTGTTAAATTAATTCGATTGGTTCATAAAGTACAGTGTTTGAACAAAAAAAAAAAAAAAAAAAAAAAAAAAAAGATATATTTCAAAATTGGTCGAATTGAGTTCGGGAAATTTCAAAACGTGTAACTTTATCGAAAACCGAAAATCTAAAGCTTTTCTGAATCTAATATTTTCTACTTATATATGCAGAGGAAAGAATAATAAATCCACTTTTTAAAAAATAAAAATAAGTAGTCAATTTCACTTAATTAAAATGCAAGGAAATCTCAAAACGTGTAAATTCATCGAAAACCGGAAATCAAAAGTTTTTCTGCATCTTCTACTTGCTTCTTCTACCCATAAAAGCTAGCAATAAAGACACTTTTTAAAAAAAAATAAGTAGCCAATTTCAGTTAATTGAAACGTAAAGAAAGCTCAAAACATGTAAATTCAGCAAAAAACGGTAATCGGAATTTTTTCCGTATCGTCTACTTATACATGCAGCAGTTAGTAAAAAATCCATTTTCCTTTTATTTAGTATAATAGTTGAATATTTATTGTTTAAATATCACTCTTTGAAATGAAATGTTTATGTTTACATTCAAAACTGGAAGTTTGCCATTTTTTTTTTCTGGAGTTTTGTGATTTTAAATTAAAATTTTATGAATTTTACAGAAAAAATAACTCAATCAAACACATGTAGACAGTAACTTATATATAACTATACCAAAATATCGGAATTAAAATCGGCAGATAATTTCCGTTATTTTTACAAAAAACCCAATGGACGATTAACATAGAAAATCTTTTTCATGGTTCCATGGACAGACAGTGACGTCATCACTTCGCTTGCGTATAGTGATCCTACATTTTACAAATTACTGTGTCTATGGTTTTATTTGAGCTTTATGAAATTGCCAGATTTAACAACTTTCTACTTTTAGGTATTTTTTAATGCAAAGGAATACGTGTATAAAAGGGAAAAATGGGGGAAAATGCATAAAAAATAAATGTATTTTTAAATACCTTCTTGACATTGTAAGGAAATAATATTTGTATTCGCACCTTCCGGTTAACCATACCTTTCGAATGATACCATTTTCAACCCTCTACTCCCATAATTAATATGTTAAAAAGGGACTACAAATTTTATGCTTGCCTATTAATATATAGATTATTCTAGACTGAGTACAGAAATAAAATATTGGGAATGAGTAATAATATTTTACTGAATAATATGTATATTTTCATTGCTTAAATAATCCAGAATAGAATATGCTGAACTAACCTAAATTAGATTACTTTTATAATTATGAGATGCCAGTATATCTGTATAAATCTTTTTCCCTTAGACTGTGTACGATTTCGATCATTCTTTTTTTGTTTTTTTCCTTATAGGTCAGGGATGGTTTAGGAAAAAAAAATTGAAAAAATCTTTAAAATTAATTAAAATATGAAAATAATAAACTTATTGACTTATATTGACTTAATATAAGCCATTTAAATTTTTAATTGTTGCCAAAAAAAGTTTACGAGATGTATTTATTTATTGTTTTCAGCATAAAATGAAATATGCTTTCACGCGAAAAATAAGAAATTACTAAATGTTAAATTGGTCGATGAGAAAATGACACTTTATCTGTATATATATATAAATTACGTGTCACGATGTTTGTCCGGGGTAAACTCCTAAACTAAGGAACCGATTTTAATGAAATTTTGCACACTGTGTGCAATTTGGTCCAACTTGAGAGATAGGATAGTTTTTATCTCAATTTATTGTCACAATATTGTTTTATTGCAATTATTTGTTAATTATAGACCTTTATTAAAGTTACTCCAAAATATCTGTGAGTTCCATTAATTTAATTGTTGCCAAAAAAAAAAAAAAAAAAAATACGAGTTAATTTTCTTTCGACATAAAAATAAATACATTTAATCAAACGTGAACGTTAAAAAATTATAAAAAGTTAAATGATGCATCTCACGAAAATTGACGTCATAATCAATTTAAAGATTTTATACACATTGATAAAGTGCTAATGTAGTTCTGTCATAGATATAGTAATATATATAGATCTCTCATCCCCATGTTATCGTACAAAGATTTTTGATGCCGAAAAAAAAAAAAAAAAAAAAGCTTTGGAAACAGCCATTAAGTGGTATTGAAAAAAAAAAAAAAAAGAAAAGAAAAGAAAAGAAAGAAAGAAATATGAATTTGAAACTGTATCTGGAGTCTTCCATTCCCCTTTAGCAAATAAATTATTCATAAATTTTATTTGCTAAAATATTAGTATGTATTCCCGTGTGTATTCACTCGGGGAAAGACGACCATATTTTGGTAAAAACGTCGTCTTTTCCCAAATGAAAAGGAATAACTTTTTTCTCCCCAATGATCACTCTATTCTATATATGCTATACTATATCTATGAGTTCTATACGCAAGCGAAGTGTGACTCACTGACCGTCTGTGCAGCCAAGAAAAAGATTTCCTATGTTAATTGCCCACTGGATTTTTTGTAAGAAATTATTAAAAATCGAGGAAATTTATTTCCCGATTTTAATCCTTATATTTGGGTATAGATATGTATTAGTTATCGCGGGTGTTAGATTGAATTATTTTGCTGTCAAATTGACAAAATTTTAATTTTAAATTTTAAAACTCTGTCGCCCTTGGCTTTTATTATTATTATTATTGTTATTTGGCGATCAAAAGCGTAACACGAAAATATACATGCCAGATGTATGCATTGTACGAAATGTAATATGTATTATTCATTGTACGTATGTATGACATGTAATATGTATTGTACGAAATATTGTTTCATATTATTCATTACTCTTTTAATATAAGTTGTTAAAATAACCATGATTTTTGAAAGGAATTAAATATTTTCGCCAGATAATTTGGCGATATTCTTTTCTTTTCGCCAAGGATGACAGAAATGAAATCTATTCCGCTGCAAAATATTAGTATCTTACATCAGATATTTTATTTAGACATTTGAAAACAAATTTGACTTCAAACTATGATAGAATATTTATCATTTTCCTTTTAATTAGTATATTATTAGTATATTAAAATATAAAAGCATGGTATATAAAAAGTTTTTTTTTTTTTTTTTAATCTTATAATTATTCTTATCTTAATCCTCAATGTTTCCCATCTTTATTAACTTGAATTTACTATTAAAATTTTAACATACTCAAAAACTTCTCATCACTTCGTTAAAATACACTAAACTTTTCCAAAATCTTTTTCTATTTAAAATGATACATGTATTTACTTTAAATGTCCAATATTTCATAAGATTTCCAATTTTAAAGTTTTAAAATATTTATCAAATTTACTTATTTTTCTGGTTTAGCCTTATTGTTTTCCTTTTTATAACTACAGCTGTTGCCCTCTTTAAAATATTTAAAATGATGAGGTCATTTTATAGTAAAATTATCCATTATAGCATATATTATATTTCAGTCCTCCATAAAAATTTATTTTAAAATCGTCTGTTTCTTTTATACTTTTATTTTAATAGAATTTTAATAGAATTTAATTTATATATAAGTCATTTTAGCAATTTTATCCAAAGTAGCATCAGAAATAATATATATCACTTCTCCATTACAATTTATAGGACCCTACAATAAAATTAATTTGTGCTTAATATCAACACTACGAAAATTTTTATCAATCGCTTCCAAATTTTGACCTAAGTTTCAAATCTCAACCCTGTGGGTTTTTACATCGGCTACAACGTTTTCGTCTTTGTTCGTAAATAATAATTTGACTGTACTAAATAGTTTACAGCCGTATAATTCAACGTATAACTTAGTCACAGCAACGCGTGGCCGGGTCTGCTAGTAATCTATATATATAAAAATGAATGTTTGTCTGTATGTTATTTATAAAATCGTAAACGGCTTCACCGATTTCGATCATTCTTTTTTTGTTTTTTTCCTTATAGGTCAGGGATGGTTTAGGAAAAAAAAATTGAAACAATCTTTAAAATTAATTAAAATATGAAAATAATAAACTTATTGACTTATATTGACTTAATATAAGCCATTTAAATTTTTAATTGTTGCCAAAAAAAGTTTACGATATATATTTATTTATTGTTTTCAGCATAATATGAAATATGCGTTCATGCGAAAAATAAGAAATTACTAAATGTTAAACTGGTCGATGAGAAAATGACACATTATAATTTTAAAATAAAATAGTAATATTACAAATCTAACATATTTCTTCTGAATTTTATTTCACAGCATTTTTTTATATACCTCAACTTCAGATTTTTTTTTTTTTTTTTTTTTTTTTTTTTAGTATGGAGGATGAAACACGCTTGGCATAAAAGTTAATTCAGCATTATGGTAAAGGTATTTTCTTATTGATAATTCTTGACAATTTTTTATAATTTTGATGCTGAAGTAGATCGGACATTTTTCGCCAAGGAAAAGATAGAAAGAAATACGCAAGCGAAGTGATGACGTCACTGGCCGTTCGTGGATGCAAGAAAAATATTTCCTATGTTAAACGCCCATTGGATTTTTTGTAAAAAATTATTAAAAATCGAGGAAAAATATTTCCCGATTTTAATCCGCATATTTAGGTATAGATATGTATTAGTTATCATGTCCATGCATTAGATTAAGTTATTTTTGTTGTAAAATTGACAAAATTTGAATTTTTAATTTCAAAACTCTAGAAGAAAAAAAAAATGGCAAACTTCCATATTCGATTGAAAACACAAACATTTAATTTCAAAGGATGATATTAACACAATAAATATCCAACTAATATACTGATTAAAAGGGAAATGATAAATATTCTATCATAATTTGAAGTCAAATTTGTTTTCAAATGTCTAAATAAAGTATCTGATATAAGATACTAATATGTTGTAGCGGAATAGATTTGATATCGGTCATCCTTGGTAGAAAAATAAAATATCGCCAAATTATTTGTCGAACATAATTTAATTCCTTTCAAAAATCATGGTTATTTTAACAACTTATTTTAAGACAGTAATGAATAATATGAAACAATATTTCGTACAATGCATATTACGAAAATATACATCTGGCATGTATATTTTCGTATTACGTTTTAGATCACCAAATACAATAAGCGCCAAGAACGACAGAGTTTTGAAATTTAAAATTAAAATTTTGTCAATTTGACAGCAAAATAACTCAATCTAACACATGCTTATGATAACTAATACATATGTGTACCCAAATATGGGGATTAAAATCGGGAAATAATTTTCTTCGATTTTTAATCATCTTTTACAAAAAATCCAATGGGCGATTGACATAGGAAATCATTTTCTTGCATCCACGGACGGTCAGTGACGTCACACTTCGCTTGCGTATAGGAACAATAATCGCATAAATTAAATTTTGGTCTAAAACGGCAACAAAAATTTAAAAGTCGCCAAGGGCATTAAGGCTGTACCATGATCAAGTTTACATACTAATTTATTTATTTTTCTATATACCAACTACTATTAACTAAGCATGAAGTATATATAACAACAAAATAATAATTGTCTCATGCGATAGAAGTTGCCGATCATAGCATATTGTAATATTATATGTGGCTTGAAATTGCTGTCATTCTATGGTTGATTGATTAAATCAAATAAATATAGGAAATAACTTGAGAGCAAATATTATGTACATCACATATAATGTTGTTCATATGTAACTGAGATTCAGATATAAAAGAGCTACTTCAAATTTTTCGATACTGTCCGTATCGAAACAGTTATGTATGATAAGCAACCAAATGGAAGCCCACGGGTAAGCCATTGTCGCAGGCAATAGGGACAGGCACCGGAGATTGCAAGGACGAACAGGGCGCTTCCTAAGGCAGCGGGAACCCAAAGCAAGCTTTTGACCGATTTCAGTTTTTTTTTTTTTTTTTTTTTTTTTTTTTCCATAAAGCATATAGAAAAGAGTTTGCCAGCGAAGCGGGCAAAGCCGTCCAAAATTGTTTAAGAACTAAAATATTATTCAACAATTCGCCGGGAAATGGAAAAAAAAAAAAAAAAAATCATTTATTATTTATTTGTAAAAAAAAAAAAAAAAAAAAAAAAAAAATTAAAAATTTGAAACTCATAAATATTATATGAATTTCACCACATAGTTAAAATTTTAATTAACCAGTCACCAAATTATTATTAGAACCAGATTAATATTGTGCAATAGTGAACTAAAATCATACTAAGAAAGGTTTCGAAATAAAATTCATAATTGACGACCCAGTTTTTATACTTCCACAACGCAGAACTGTTTTAGTACAGAATCCCTATGGACGAATTTTAAATTTTTATCGCCATGTTGGCGATTACTTTTTATTTATTTATTTTGGCATTTTATTTTGGCTTTCAATGAGTTAAAAAATTTTTTGAGTGTACTTTATCAGACTCTGTTTTGCACAGCACCACAATGATAAGGTTTCATTTCATTACATATTATGATCAAACCGTCAGTTCCCACACATGCACATCAAAATTTCCACGTGAACGAAGTCGCGGGTAACAGCTAGTAATAATTAATATATATAATGATCCTCATCTGTCATTCATGATTCCGGTTTACACCGCTTCAAAACAGAGACTTTTGGCAGCCATTTTTTTTTTTTTTTCCCCGTTTGTTCAATTCATCAACTTACGAAAACATACATATCATTTTCATACATGTTTTGTATCGCACATATTGTTATTTATTCCCCCTAAAACCTTGAAAAACTATTCAATTGTAATGTTTAAATGTTTAAAAAAATATAACGGATCACTGGCTATTATAAACATGAACCTATAAATAGAATTATGTAACTTCATGATTATAAACAACGCAATGCCAAATAAAAACAAACCAAAGCTGTTGCCATTCAGAAAATACAAATTCCAAATGGACAATTCTTTAATTGCGAATGAACTACTCTTTGACTGTTTCATTTAAAAAAACGCTTAAAATATTTCTAAAACATATTAAAGCCTTAAAAATCTTAAAATATTTGTAAAAACATATTAAAGTCTTTAAATATTTTTATCAAGCTTCATTATATGTTTACATTGTAAGGTATGATTGGCGTCGAGTTCAGTACGTAAATGTCGCCAGTTGATTTTAGTTTTGAAATTAGTTTAAAGTTATAGTTGGGATAGAATGTTTGGTTGGGCAAGTAAAGGTCACCAGTTGAAATGAGTATTGAAAGTAGGGTAGTCTAAGGTGATAATGTCGAGTCAAGATAAAATGTTCGGTTGAGAATGAGAAAGTCCCTAGCTGGATCATGGATATTTTGGCGATGTTGTGGGGGAGATAGCTGGTTGGGAGTATAGAGTAGAGGTGAATTTCGGTTAGCATGGAGTGTCTGTAATTATTAGATAGTTAGAAAATACGCAAGCAAAGTGATGACGTCACTGGACGTCAGTGGATGCAAGAAAAATATTTCCTATGTTAATCGCCCATTGGATTTTTTTGTAAAAAATTATTAAAAATTGAGGAAAATTATTTCCCGATTTTAATTCCCATATTTCGGTATAGATATGTATTCGTTATCGTGTGCATGCGTTAGATTAAGTTGTTTTTGCTGTAAAATTGATAAAATTAAAATTTTAAATTTCAAAACTTTAGAAAAATAAAATAGCAAACTTCCATATTCGATTGAAAACATAAACATTTCATTTCAAAGGATGATATTTACACAATAAATATCCAACTAATATACTAATTAAAAGGAAAATGATAAAAATTCTATTATAATTTGAAGTCAAATTTGTTTTCAAATGTCTAAATAAAGTGTCTGATATACTCATATATTGCAGCGGAATAGATTTAATATATCTGTCATCCTTGGCGGAAAAAATATATCGCCAAATTATTTGGCGAACATATTTCATTCCTTTCAAAAATCATGGTTATTTTAACAAATTATATTAAGAGAGCGATGAATTATATGAAACAATATTTCGTACAATACATATTACGCAAATAAACATCTGGCATGTATATTTTCGTAGAATGTTTTTAATCGCCAAATACAAAAAACGCCAAATACAAAAAAAGCCAAAGATGACACAGTTTTAAAATTTAAAATTTTGTCAATTTGACAGCAAAATAACTCAATCTAACACATGGATACGATAGCATATCTATACCCAAGTACGGGTATTAAAATCGGGGAATAATTTTCCTCGATTTTTAATAATTTTTTACAAAAAATACAATGGGCGATTAACATAGGGAATCTTTTTCTTGCATCCACGGACGGTCAGTGACGTCACACTTCGCTTACGTATTTGGAAACAGGATCTTCGATAGTCTTAAAAAAAAAGCATTTTGGTAAAATGAAGTGAATCGTTATTTACTTCCTCTTACCCATAGGGTCGAGAAAGTATTGTTTTAGGGTCAAATTTTCGAACGTGAATTTTTGTTATACTTACATGTTCTGAGGTCCCATGAATACGAAAATCATGTTTTTAACGAATGGTCTCTGTGTCTGTCTGTCTGTGTGTCTGTTATCAGCATATCTCAAGAACAAATAGTAGCAGAAATTCCAAACTCGGTATTCTAAATGTGTATCATATAGGGATGCTACAGTAAGCTTTTCGTTAAAATGAAGCAAATGGTTCGTGTACAGGGACATTCAAAAGTATTCAAATACATTACGTCTATGAGGGAAATTGCAGGTAAGTAGAATTTAACATCTATAGACTGCACTAAACCAAATGAAACGAATACATATTTTTTGTAATAGAGATAGTCAACTGGGAAAAAAAAATTGTGTATGTAGGAGCCTCGCCTTCCCCCTGGGGTAGATGTCCTCCCTCGAGTGGAGTAAATTTTCATGATGGGTATCTTTCAAAAGAGCTCGCCAATACCTTTAAAACGAATGGTTGAACCATCGATCTACGATAATTTAAAATAAATTTATTGATTTCTTTCATTTTTAACATTATTTTTTACTTTAATATTGAGAATAAATTCAACTTTTTTTTTTGGATATTTAGTGTTATACTATTTCTCTAATATGGAAATCGTCTGTATTATCATACAAGATAACTTTTTAAAATAATAATTTTAATAAATTATTTTTTTTAACTGGATTAATTTTAATAACCGAATTAAATTCTATATAAATGTAGGTGCATTAATGAAACGGGGGGTTGAGGGGGGCCAGAACTAATTATCATATAAAACTCTTCCGAAGCCTAATTTGAATTCTTTAACATAGGTTTACATAACAGTACTCTTTATCTTACCTCTTAATCTCCAACCTGTACTTATAGCGTTAAATTTCAGGGTAAGAGAAAGTCGTGTGAGTGACACACTAGATTATTCTTATTATAAGGACTTTAAATAGAGCACTTAACGGAACACTGGGATGTGTTGTTGCTGTTGTGTTTTCGCGCCTATAGTTTTTGTCAACCAGCAGTTTTTTTTTATTGTCATTCATATTTATTGATCGGGTGGAATTTTTTTAATTTCAGAACGAAAATTAGAAAATATCGAAACACATTTGATTTATAAACAAAAACTGAAAATACATTTAAATGATCACGTGTTAATCTTCATGATCTAAACATTGTTTTCTAGATTTATCGTTCACATTCCGTCATTTTTGACGGGGTTATATACTAGTTATAAATATTTATACTCCCAAGCACGTTGTCAGAGTCTGTAACCGAAGATAATAGTACTTTAAGCTAGAAATAACTTTTTTTTTTTTTTTTTTTTTTTTTTTAATACATTTCAATATAACTTAACAAATACTTAACAGTATTTCTATTAAAATAAAAACTGGAGATTGTGAATAATTAAAAACATTATAGTGATGCAATTTGAGAAATTGAAAAGTATTTAAGGAAAATTATAGGTGCTTATCATTCTAAATAAATAAATAAAAGAAATTAAGGTCTCCGTACAAAAATATTATTATTATTTTACTTTATTTATTTATTTATTGTTATTTATTTATTTTTTATTTTTTTTTTTTTCAGAATCTAGAAACGTGCTTAATTATTTTTATAATCTGATTACTTATTTATTTGGAAAAAATGAAAAAAAGAAAGGTTAATAGAAATAGAAAAAAAAGTAATTAGCAATAGAAAAAAAATGTGCTTAAAAAATTAATATATATAATGACCCTCATCCTCATCTGTCATTCACGATTCCGGTTTGCACCGCTTCAAAACAGAGACTTTTGGCAGCCATTTTTTTTTTTTTTTTTCCCATTTGTTCAATTCAACTTACGAAAACATACATATCATTTTCATACATGTTTTGTATCGCACATATTGTTATTTATTCCGTCTAAAACCTTGAAAAACTATTCAATTGTAATGTTTAAATGTTTAATTAAATATAACGGATCACTGGCTATTATAAACATGAACCTATAAATAGAATTATGTAACTTCATGATTATAAACAACGCAATGCCAAATAAAAACAAACATAATTTGTTGCCATTCAGAAAATACAAATTCCAAATGGACAACTCTTTAATTGCAAATGAACGACTCTTTGACTGTTTCATTAAAAAAAAAAAAAAAAAAAAAAACGCTTAAAATATTTCTAAAACATATTAAAGCCTTAAAAATCTTAAAATATATTTGTAAAAACATATTAAAGTCTTTAAATATTTTTATCAAGCTTCATTATTTGTTTACATTGTATGGTATGATTGGCGTCGAGTTCAGTACGTAAATGTCGCCAGTTGATTTTAGTTTTGAAATTAATGTAAAGTTATAGTTGGGATAGAATGTTTGGTTGGGCAAGTAAAGGTCACCAGTTGAAATGAGTATTGAAAGTAGGGTAGTCTAAGGTGATAATATCGAGTCAAGATAAAATGTTCGGTTGAGATTGAGAAAGTCCCTAGCTGGATCCTGGATATTTTGGCGATGTTGTGGGTGAGATAGCTGGTTGGGAGTATAGAGTAGAGGTGAATTTGGGTTAGCATGGAGTGTCTGTAATTATTAGATAGTTAGTTAGAAAATACGCAAGCAAAATGATGACGTCACTGGGCGTCAGTGGATGCAAGAAAAAGATTTCCTATGTTAATCGCCCATTGGATTTTTTGTAAAAAATTATTAAAAATTGAGGAAAATTATTTCCCGATTTTAATTCCCATATTTCGGTATAGATATGTATTAGTTATCGTGTGCATGCGTTAGATTAAGTTCTTTTTGCTGTAAAATTGATAAAATTTAAATTTTAAATTTCAAAACTTTAGAAAAATAAAATAGCAAATTTCCATATTTGATTGAAAACATAAACATTTCATTTCAAAGGATGATATTTACACAATAAATATCCAACTAATATACTAATTAAAAGGAAAATGATAAATATTCTATCATAATTTGAAGTCAAATTTGTTTTCAAATGTCTAAATAAAGTGTCTGATATACTCATATATTGCAGCGGAATAGATTTAATATATCTGTCATCCTTGGCGGAAAAAATATATCGCCAAATTATTTGGCGAACATATTTCATTCCTTTCAAAAATCATGGTTATTTTAACTGAATTATATGAAACAATATATCGTACAATACGTATTACGAAAATAAACATCTGGCATGTATATTTTCGTAGTATGTTTTTAATCGCCAAATACAAAAAACGCCAAAGATGACACAGTTTTGAAATTTAAAATTTTGTCAATTTGACAGCAAAATAACTCAGTCTAACACATGGATACGATATCATACCTATACCCAAATACGGGTATTAAAATCGGAAAATAATTTTCTTCGATTTTTAATAATTTTTTACAAAATATACAATGGACGATTAAAATAGGGAATCATTTCTTGCATCCACGGACGGTCAGTGACGTCACATTTCGCTTACGTATTTGGAAACAGGATCTTCGATAGTCTTAAAAAAAGTATTTTGGTAAAATGAAGTGAATCGTTATTTACTTCCTCTTACCCATAGGGTCGAGAAAGTATTGTTTTAGGGTCAAATTTTCGAACGTGAGTTTTTGTTATACTTACATGTTCTGACGTCCCCTGAATACGAAAATCACGTTTTTAGCGAATGGTCTCTGTGTCTATCTGTGTGTCTGTGTGTCTGTTATCAGCATATCTCAAGAACAAATAGTAGCAGAAATTCCAAACTCAGTATTCTAAATGTGTATCATATAGGGATGCTACAGTAAGCTTTTCGTTAAGATGAAGCAAATGGTTCGTGTACAGGGACATTCAAAAGTATTCAAATACATTACGGCGGTCTATGGGGGAAATTGCAGGTAAGTAGAATTTAACATCTATAGACTGCACTAAACCAAATGAAACGAATACATATTTTTTGTACTAGAGATAGTCACCTGGGAAAATTTTTTTTGTGTATGTAGGAGCCTCGCCCCCCCCCCCCCCCCCTGGGGTAGATGTCCTCCCTCGAGTGGAGTAAATTTTCATGATGGGTATCTTTTAAAAGATCTCGCCAATACCTTTAAAACGAATGGTTGAACCATCGATCTACGATAATTTAAAATAAAGTTATTGATTTCTTTCATTTTTACCATTTTTTTTTTTTTTTTTTTTTTTTACTTTAATATTGAGAATAAATTTAACTTTTTTTTAGATATTTAGTGTTATACTATTTCTCTAATATGGAAATCGTATGTATTATCATACAAGATAACTTTTTAAAATAATAATTTTAACAAATTATTTTTTTTAAACTGAAATATTTTTTAATAACCGAATTAAGTTCTATATAAATGTAGGTGCATTAATGAAACGGAGGGTTGAGGGGGGCCAGAACTGATTATCATATAAAACTCTTCCGAACCCTAATTTGAATTGTTTAACATAGGTTTACATAACAGTACACGTTATCTTACCTCTTAATCTCCAACC
The DNA here is from genome assembly GCA_963930645.1 of Salticus scenicus. NCBI lineage: Eukaryota > Metazoa > Arthropoda > Arachnida > Araneae > Salticidae > Salticus > Salticus scenicus. The sequence continues at coordinate 243,583,738 of OZ005653.1, forward strand.
TGTACTTATAGCATTAAATTTCAGGGTAAGAGAAAGTCGTGTGAGTGACACACTAGATTATTCTTATTATGAGGACTTTAAATAGAGCACTTAACGGAACACTGGGATGTGTTATTGCTGTTGTGTTTTCGGGCCTATATTTTTTGTCAACCAGCAGTTTTTTTATTGTCATTCATATTTATTGATCGGGTGGAATTTTTTTAATTTCAGAACGAAAATTAGAAAATATCGAAACACATTTGATTTATAAACAAAATCTGAAAATACATTTGAATGATCACGTGGTAATCTTCATGATCTAAACATTGTTTTCAAGATTTATCGTTCACATTCCGTCATTTTTGACGGGGCTATATACTAGTAAATAAATAAATAAATAAACACATGAAATATGTTAGATGTAATAATACCTTACAAGTTATTACATGATTTAGTTAAATATATGAATGACATTAAATAACTAATTAAAAATTTGCAGTAAATTTCAGCAATAAAAAATAAATAATAAAAATAAATAAATTACATTTATTTATCAGGGAAGCCTTAATTTAAAAACCAAATATGTTCAGAATACATAATGTAACTAGCGGTCTTCGCTGAATCGCTAAATTTAAATAAATTAAAAAAAAAAAAAAAAAAAAAAAAAAAAAAAAAATTGAATCCTTATTTCTTTTGTATCATTCTATAAACAAAAACTAATAAATAGATAGATGATTAAGAAATAAATTCACTGAAATCAATCTGAACTTCGCTTCAGGTATCCGCTAACTGCGGCAGCCGCTTTGCCGCCAGTGTACCCTGCTCTTTTACGTCTGGGTTCTTATTGCATGCAGCAACGTCTTTCCCGGGCACTTCAATTTGGGTACTTATCAGGCGGTAAAACCTGCTGTTATTCAAGAACTAAGATTTCAGCAGCTATTAAATATATTTTAGTTTTGTCACCTTTGCTACATTCGCTCTTTCTGCTATGTTACCTCTGCTATATTACGCTCTTTCTGCTATTATACTTCCTGCTATGTTGATTTCGATCAATACAATAAATAAATAAATAACAAAAGATTTTCCTTTCAAAGGAATTAAATAAATAATAAATAAATATGTTTTTATGAAACTTAAATTTTAATAAGATAAATCCTTTCCCCGATATTAAAATTTTTACAAAAACACATTAAATTATCCTTTTTCTTTTCAAATAAATTAATTAAATAAATAATTGTATAACAGCCGTTGCTAATGTAAGCGATGTAGAACAATATAATTCGAATGAAATGAAAGAATAAGAAAAATAAGTTGAAAAATAAAGGAATAAAATTGAAATACATTTTTAAAAACTACTGAAAAAAATTATGAAAATTAAACTTCCTGTTTTCAAAAAAATGAAAAAATAATACGTTTTGAAAATAACTTTTTTTTCGTTGCAAAAACATGAAATAAATATTAAATACTACTTAACTCATAGTCATTAATAATTAATGACTGCTCTTTTTAAAAAATCATAAATATTTTGTAAAATAACAAGATTAAAAAATTCTGGTTAAATAAATATATATATATCTATATATTAAAAAAAAGTAACTGTCGCTGGCGTCAATTTTTTTTGTCTGCGACATCATCTTCTCGCGGATGGCAAGGTGCTCTGCATCATGAGAGGTATCAGTGTATTCCGACTGTTTCAAGGAAGGCATTTCAGGTGCTTAGAAATTTCTATCATTTTAATTAACGAAGTTATTAGCTAAAAACGTCGGGTTTATACAGGTACTCTATTTGCCAGCGGAGAAAAAGTTTCTCTTATGACGTTTTTTTCTGTGTTTCTGACGTCACTTTCCTCAGGAAAATTAAAATGTGATCAATGGTGTAAATAAGAAAAATTGAAAAATTGGCATCTTTGAGATGCTCGAGAAAAGAAAAAAATTATTTAGAATAGCAAAACATGAAAATAACCGATATTTTAAAAATATTAAGTAAAAATTTAATAAGAATGAAATGAAAATTAGTTTATATTTTTATTTTATTTTATATTATTATTTCATACTATTAGTTAAGTTTATATTATTAGTTTTTATTTTAACGTTAGGCGAAAAAGATTTAGTAATAAATATAATAATTATATTAAACAACGATTGGTATAGAATTAGAGGTTAAGCCCAGAAATTTTTAAAATGAAATTTACGAGACAACAACATAGATTAGTTTATATAAAGATTTAGTTTTTTATCAAAACATATTTAAAATGATGGATCTTTACTATGACCAATTTAGCTATTTTAAAATTTAGAAATGAAGAAGCTCGTACGTTTTCGCCAAGGAATTCATTTATGCAACCACAAATCATAAAACACTATTTAAAATCAACAAAACACTTTATTTAAAAACAAAGTAGTCAATCGGATTTCGGTGGAAAATGGGCCGATATAGAGTTTAACATAGATTCAAAACAGTCTCTATTTTCTTTCACCTGATGCTGTCGCCATATGAACTCTGATAAATAAGATTCCAAAAGATGTCTTGCTGTCCCCCTATGTCTGTCTCTTGTGTGCGAACAACAAGGTTGCTCTTTATTGGCGCATTAGCGCAACTTCTGCTGCGGTGCCGTTAATACGCACGTACTGAGAAAATTTATAAAATAGTGCAATAATAATAATAATAAAATTCGCAACCTACTTTTTTTTTTTTTTTTTTAAGCATTGATGTAAAACTTTGCAGAAAACAGAATTTAATTTAGTACAATAGGACTTTTTTTTTTTTTTTTTTTTTTTTTTTGTCTATTTTTCCATGTAATGGAATGAAGTAACTGCATTGCTAAAGTATTTTAGTTACGCCTAATACAGGATCTCACTGGCAGATTTTAAATTTTTCATTTATTTTGACGATGACTTAAATTATCTATCTCAGTTATGCATGTCAAGATTTTTGCGAGAAAAGTCCAAGCTACCTCGGTGCCAAATTTAAATTTCGCCAAGAGGTTAGACTGTACCATTTATTTAGCACATTTTTTTTTTTTTTTTTTTTTTTTCAATTTTATTTTAAATATTTTTTAACTTAATTCAAAAGAGAAAAAAAAGAACGTTTTTTATTTGGTCTAAATGTACAAAATATCTCCAGGTAAAATATTATCCGTATTATCAGAAAGAAAATGGCTAAAGTAGTTTTTCCTGTACCATTGATGTCACTATAGATTAAATTAAATTAAATTATCCAATATCATTATATTTCATTCTCCACACGCATTTTGTATTTTCTAAATTCAATATTATATAATATATATGTAAAAAAAAATCAAGGTGTAATCAGTACATATCCAGAAGATGTAGCCAACAAATATTCAGAAATCATCATTAACACAAGCTCAGGAGATATCGCCAACAACTATCAAGATGTCATGATCAATATATATCCAGTAGATATCGTCAACAATAACAATTATTCAGAAGATATCGACAAGTATTCAGGAACCATCATGAATATTTATTCAGAAAATATTGACAACAAATATTCAAAAGTCAAAAGCCATCCAATTTATGTAAGGTGATTGTCTATGTCGAATACTCCAAACCGGCAATTCGTTATTACAATATAATCAAGGATGAATTTTTCACTTATCAGTAGGTTTCGAAAAATGTGACCCCCCCCCCCCCCCCGATTTAACTTAGTATTTAATATAGTTTAAGAAGTGGTAAAAGATTGACGGGCATCTTGGCAAATTCATGGCGACAATGCAAAATCGCTAACTGAAAGAAATTGTCCTGTCGTACTACTACTACTGAAATGTTTAAAATAATTGCAATAATCACATAAGATATTTATTTTCAATGGATCTAACTAAATCATATTCTAGGAAAAATGCACTTTAAAAAGTTGCATCTTTACTGTTGTAAGCACCATTTTAAACCTTGCTGTACATTGGAAATAAATGCAGAGTGTTACATATTGCCCTAAATTAACTAAAAAAATTCAATAGTAAAAAATATAGGCATTAGAGAAAATAAGTTCATAATTTCTTTAATCAAGAAATAATACCCGAAAATCGTCAAACAGTGACAACAATTTAACAAGTGGATCGTATACTAAAGCTGTAACACTAAATCGTTCAGATGTTAAGAATTTCTCTCTGTTCTAAACAGTTAGTGCTATCGTTGTTTATTTTGTGTGTCTAGCTTTCTAACATATGTTTTCTCTCAAAATAATGGCAAATTTTTATTAAACTGTCGAACGTTAAGACAGATTTTTCACATATTATAAACGATATAATATTAACTATTGTGTATTTCAATGTGATACCAAATATGGTGGATTTCTATAATATTGTTCAACTTTTCTCTTGTGTTATGTATTATTAATATTCCAATTCAATGAAAGGCAAAGTTGCGAATAGTCGGGTAGAAACCAGCAGGGGTTAATGAGCGAAGCAAGTCGGGGTGAGGGAAAGCCTTTCTCGGGGGTTGGTGAGCGGAGCGAATAAAATTTAACCTTAAAATTTAGCAATTAATAGATACAAAACAATACCAACACAACAAAAATAGAACTGATTGTAACATATAGGTAAGACTGACACAAAAATGTTGCGATACAGATTAATATATATATATATATATATATATATATATATATATATATATATATATATATATATAAGTAAATCAGTAAAATATATTTTATGCACTATAAAATTTTAATGAATATTTTAATTATAATTAAATCTTTAAGCATACATTAAGAAAAAAGAAAAATTCTCACATACAAGCGTCTAAAAAATTAGAGAAATGTAAAAAAATACTAATATTATATTAATACAATGCTAAAATTCTATTATGAAAACGTTTATAATTTTCAAAATATAAATAAAGGACAAATCTATATATTTTAGCTTTAACCCTCTTATTTCTGTGCCAATAAAATATGTGTTTTTTTCTCAAAAATGAGAATATGGAAAGAGCATCTATTTTCGGCAGATTATTCGATTGCCCTTTAACAAATCCAAAATCGATATTTTTCAAGTAAAAATAGAAAAGAATTATATAAGGTAAAGTATAGTTATGGAAGATTTAAGTTATTTCTTACAAAAGGTAAAAACTTTAAAAATAAAATACAGATTAAAACAGAGTGAACAAAAAAAGCAATAGGTAAAAGAATGTACGAAGGGTGAACATTCGCACTTCGTGAACTGTCACGTCAACCCAATCACGGAGCGTTTTCAGATCACATGGTTTTGTTTTTGTTTTTAGCGATTTTAAAACGTTAATTAAAAATTAATTTGACTTAATTTTACGATTTTAATTGAATTTTTTGGATTCACAAGATTGGATTTATCGATTACAATTAAAAGAAAGTGTTTTCCTCACGAGTGCAACTTAACCATTTCTTGTTCCTTCATCTGCTCCATAGACCTATTATAAGAGTGGACGGAGCATTCCATTATTAAGGGAATACAAGAAAAGGTGCAAAGATAAAACCACGTGAATGTTCAAAAAGGTTACCTTTTTCTACATTTATCGCGTTATTGGCGATATTTTGTTTTGAATATAAATGCACATTTTTTTATTATTATTAAAAGATACCGCAAACAAAACTTGTGTAAAACACTATTTTATTTTAACCTTGTTATTAACACTTTCTTACAAAGTTCAAAAGTGTTTACGACTTTGATTTGTCTGTCTGTCCGCCCTCTAACTCCCGGAAATATTTATGAAAATCCTAGAAACTAATATATGTTATTCATGTTCACTATAGCATACTCTCTATTTAGAGTACAGTAAATATTACTACTAGTTTGTGTACAGGTACATCCAAAAATATATTCTAAAGTATTGTTTTCTGTGCGGAATATTTATACAAATCATTATTTAATATATTTATATTGCAGAAAACATAACGAAATTAGCTTTTATTATTTATATGCACAAAAGCATTATTTCTGTAGAATATGGTGTGAGATTAGCATTCATGTTTATAGAACCGTGCATCTCTCTCCCAAAACACAAATACAGTAAACAAAGTAATGTAAAATTAAGATATATAGTTGTGCACCTCCCTTTTTGGTCTTTCTGTAACTTCCTGTTTAGGAGATATTTACGAAAATTATATTCATAACGACCAAATATACGAAGAATTTCGGCATTATATACGACCTACCATTAAGCTATAATGTAGTCCGTTATGATAATGTTATGAATGTTATCTACATTTTTGCAGGTAGAAAGTAATTATTAAAGATATAAGCAGGTTCTGGTAGACGAATGCACTTTATTCAATGCATGTTCAGCCTGTATATAGACCCCATAATGATATTGTTATAAAAGTTGTTGACATTTTTGCGTATAGAATTTACATAAGCAGACTCTAGTCGACGAATTCCCTTTATTTAATAAACATTCAATTGCAAGACAAAGCCCGTATTGATATTGTTGGAAAACTATCAATATTTTTGCGTGCAGAAAGTACATAAGCAGGTTCTAGTCGGCGCATGAATTCTATTTAATGAATGTTCAACTCGTAGATGGGAGCCCGTAATGATATTGTCATGAAAATTGTTATTATTTTTTGTGTGTAGAAAGTATATAAACAGGTTCTAATCGACGGATGTATACTTTATTTAGTGAATATTCAGGCCGCAGATAGTAATGATATTGTCATGAGAGTAGTCGATATTATTGCATGTAGAAAGTAGTTCTTTAAAACATAAGCAGGTTCTAGTCGACGAATGCACTTTATTCAATGAGCCTCTAATGATAATGTTATGAAGGTTGTCAGCATTTTTGTGGGTAGAAAGTAATTCTTAAAGACATAAGCAGGTTCCACTCGACGAATACTCCTTATTTAATGAATATTATAGATAGAGCCTGTAATGATACTGTCAAGAAAGTAGTTGATATTTTGTAGAAAGTAATTCTTAAATACATAAACAAGTTCTAGTTGACAAATGCACTTTATTCAATGAGCCCGTAATGATACAGTCATGAAATAAGTCGATATTTTTCCGTGTAGAAAGTTATTTTTAAGACATAAGTGAATGCCTGTCGATGAATGCACTTAATGTAATGAATATTCAGGAAACAGTAGAATAAAACTCTTTTTTCATCCCCCACAAAAGTCAATAATTAATTAATATTCTTGAAATCTCTTGACAGGAGCTTATATTTTAGAGATATTTACGGTTTTACATGAATTTTCTGAACGGCTGTATGTATGTATGTGGCTATGCCTGTATCTCACATTAACTCAAAAACGACAGGTCGTAGGACGCTGAAATTTAGTATATAGGTTCGTTATAACACCTAGTTGTCCACCTCCCTTTTTGCTCTTTCTGTGATTTTCCGTTTAGGAGATATTTATAAAAATTATATTTTTAATGACCAAATATACGAAGAATTTAAGACCTACCATCAGGCTATGATATAGTCCATTATGATAAAGTTATGAAAGTTACCTACATTTTTGCGGGTAGAAAGTAATTATTAAAGATATAAGCACGTTCTAGTAGACGAATGCACTTTATTTAATTCAGGTTCAGCCTGTATATACAGCCCATAATGATATTGTTATAAAAATTGTTGACATTTTTGCGTGTAGAAAATAATTCTTAAATACATAAATAGGTTCTAAGTTAAGAAATGCTCTTTATTGAATGAGTCCATATTGTCACTGTCATGAAAGTAATCGATATTTCTGCGTGTAGAAAGTAATTCTTAAAGACGTAAGCGGGTTCTAGTCGACGAATGCACTTTATTTAATGAATGTTCAGTCTGTATATAGAACCCATAATGATATTGTTATAAAAGTTGGGGACATTTTTGCGTGTAGAATTTGCATAAGCAGGTTCTAGTCGACGAATTCCCTTTATTTAATAAACATTCAACTAGTAGACAAAGCCCGTAATGATATTGTTTGAAAACTGTCGACATTTTTGCGTGCAGAAAGTACATAAGCAGGTTCTAGTCGACGAATGAACTCTATTTAATGAATGTTTAACTCGTAGATAGAGTACATAATGATATTGTCATGAAAATTGTTAATATTTTTGTGTATAGAAAGTACATAAACAGGTTCTAGTCACCGAATATACACGTTATTTAATGAATATTCAACCCACAGATAGAGCTCGTAATGATATTGCCATGAAAGTAGTTGACATTGTTGCATATAGAAAGTAGTTTTTAAAGACATAAGCAGGTTCTAGTCGACGAATGCACTTTATTCAATGAACCCGTAATGATACTGTCATGAAAGAAGTCGATATTTTTCCGTGTAGAAAGTAATTCTTAAAAGATATAAGCAAATTCTAGTCGATGAATGCACTTTATCTAATGAATATTCAGGAAACAATAGAATGAAACTCTTTTTTTCCTCCACAAAAGTCAATAGTTAATAAATATTCTTGAAGCTTTTGGACAAGAGCTTACATTTTAGATATAATTACGGTTTTACATGACTTTTCTGAACGGCTATATGTATGTATGCATGTGGCTATGCCTGTATCTCACATAACTCACAAAAGACAGGTCGTAGGACGTTGAAATTCAGTATATAGGTTCTTTATAACATCTAATTGGGCACCTCTCTTTTTGCTCTATCTGTGACTTTCCGTTTAGGAGATATTTATGAAAATTATATTTTTAATGACCAAAGATACTAAGAATTTCGGCATTATTTACGACCTACCATCAAGCTAATGATGTTTGTCCGTTATGATAAAGTTATTAAGATTATCTACATTTTTGCGAGTAGGAAGTAATTATTAAAGACATAAGCAGGTTCTAGTAGACGTATGCACTTTATTTAATGCATGTGTCAGCCTGCATATAGAGCCCATAATGATATTGTTATAGAAGTTGTTGACATTTTTCAATGTAGAATTTACATAAGCAAGTTCTGGTCGACGAATTCACTTATTTAATAAACTTTCAACTGCAAAGCCCGTAATGATACAAAGCCCGAAATGACAAAGCCGCAAGAACGCGAGACAAAGCCCGTAATGATACTGTTTGACAACTGTCGATATTTTTGCGTGTAGAAAGTACATAAGCAGGTTCTAGTTGACAAACGCACTTTATTTAATGAATATTCAACTCGTAGATAGAGCCTGTAATGATATTGTCATGAAAATTGTTAACATTTTTGTGTGTAGAAAGTACATAAACTGGTTCTAGTCGACGAATGTATACTTTATTTAATGAATATCCAGCCCGCAGATACTAATGATACTGTCATGAAAGTAGTCGATATTATTGCATGTAGAATGTAGTTCTAAAAGACATTTGCAGGCTCTAGTCGACGTTGCACTTTATTCAATGAGCCTCTAATGATAATGTTATGAAAGTTTTCGGCATTTTTGTGGGTAGAAAGCAATTCTTAAAGACATAAGCAGGTTCCACTCGACGAATGCTCTTTATTTAATGAATATTCAGTCCGCAGATAGAGCCTGTAATGATACTGTCAGGAAAGTAGTCGACAATTTTGCGTGTAGAAAATAATTTTTAAATACATAAATATGTTCTAAGTTGACAAATGCACTTTATTCAATGAGCCCGTATTGTTGCTGTCATGAAAATAGTCGAAGTTTCTGCGTGAAGAAAGTAATTGTTAAATACATAAGCACTTTCTAGTAGACGAATGCACTTTATGTAATGAATATTCAGGAAACGGTGGAATAAAACTCTTTTTTTCCCCCTTTTAACAACCTATAGTGAAATCTTTAGTTTTATGTTGAAGACAAATGAAAAACTGAAGCACATAGATCAGCCAATGTTTAGGAAATTAGTCACAAAATTTAATAATTGTTTAAGATCTCTAATAAAATATAGAAAGAAAAATTTAATCAATTTTTGTTTTTAATAGACATATAATGAAAAATGTCTACTATTACTTCTCAATTTTTGGAAATGAGGCCCCCTAAATTTGGAGGCCCTGGGCCAGTGCCCCGTGTGCCCGTGCCATAATCTGGCCCTGTGGCACACTACAGAAGTTGATATATAGTCTTCCCATAAACGGAGAACATTTTAGCGTAACAGTGCCAGTTACCGACCTATTTGCAGTAAATGTTGATAAGATACCAATTTATACCACTGTGCAACTATATAAAAACTTTCAATGAAAATTCTATACATTAATTCTTATTTTAGAGTTGCCACTAAAGTTTTGTTACACAAGCACAGAAAACACATTGACAATATTTTCTAAAATTGGTCAAATCGTGTTCAGATTATCTGAAAATATGTAAATCCACTGGGAAGCGGAATTCGATTTTTTTTTTTTTTTTTTTTTTTTTTTCCCCCGATCTAATGCTTTCGTATAAACATAGAATGAAAAATTCATGACATAACTTGAATTGTACTGTACAAGCTATTTTCAAACACAAAACTATTATACTAGAGGTCTTTTGTGTGGTCTTGTAAATAAATAAATAAATATGTATTCTTTTTTTTTTTTTTTTTTTTTTTTTTTTTTTAGTGCAGTCTACAGTTGTTAAACTATGCCTAACAAGTACCAAACTTTGGATAAATACGGTAAAATTCAGGAAAATCGCTACAACTGTTTCGGGCCGAAAGAAAACATGACCTGTCTTCAGGCGAACAAGTGTTGTCGCTTTCATTGCAGCACTTGTGCCTACTTCGTTCACCTGACGAAGGGTCGTGTTTTATTTCGATTCGAAACAATTGTTGCAAGTTTCCTTCATTTTATGCTGTTTATCCAAAGTTAGTTACTTAATATTTCGAAACGCCAGTTCTGCGTTTTTTTTTTTTTCTTTAATTTGCCTAAGAGAAATTACACTTACACATGTGACGTATTTCAATATTTCTGCATGTCCATATACACTAAGCGACAAAAAAAAAAAAAAAAAAAAAAAAAAAAAAAAAAAAGCCGCACTGCAGAAAAAATGACTTATACCTTTTTTATTTGTAATAACTTTAAAATTAATGTTTGAAACAAATAAAACTGTCTTGTTTGCATAATACCAAAGGGATAAAATGATACCTATGTACATTTTTGATTTAATAATTCGCTTTATTGCACTCTACGAAGTACTTTTTAAAAATCTGCATAAAACTTTCTTTTTGAACAAAATGCAATAACCATACACTTTGTATTTTATTATGATTTATTATATGAAATAAACAAGTTATATTTTAATATATGAAATAAAACTATTTATTTGTTAGATCTAAGCTATTTTTTTATTAAAAATATGTATTCTGCATTGGGTTAAGTCCATCTTTATATGGAATTACTGTTTTAATGGGCAATGGCATAGTTTTATACAATGTTTCAATATAAATCTCAAAAAATTCAATGTGCCAAATATCACAAATATTTTTTTCCAGTTCTGACAGAGTTATAGGCTGCAAATTTCGAATCCTCTCCCCTCTCCCCAGCCTTTTTAAAGACGAAACATTTTCGAGCGGATCGCGATTAGGACTATTTCCATGTCTGGTAAAGAAGAAATTCTACTATATCCTTTGTGGGATTTAACTTAAAGTGAAAACAGTTATGATTATTTACAGAATTATAGGTTCCCATGGGAATTTTTAGGAAATTTCGACAATTTGAAGTGAATAAACTTACCACAGATGCCATGTAGTAAGGTGCATTATCATCTTGAAATGCTGTTTGCGGAAATGTCCAAGATACCTGCAGAATAGTCTGTCAGGCACCACATTTATGAAGATTGTGTTTTATTTCGAATTAATTGATCCCTTGAGCATAAAAATTTGCCCAACTGTTTGAGAAGTTATGCACCTTCGTATCATAACGTACGGAGAATGTGTCACAGTTTTAAAAGTGCAATTTTCATTAAGTCGGTAATATTTTCGTTGTCAAATCTGCTTGTTTTCTTTAGCTCGAAATAAGTTAAACTTGACTCATCAAAGAGAACCAGTTCAGCCCAATAATAAACTAATCCTTTTTTATTTTTTCAGCCGACTGAGGTCTTGCTTTCCCATTTCTCTTCACTAAGAATGGATTTTTTTCAAATTTTCTGTCATTTAAACCTGCTTTGTTTAATAGTTGCTGTATTGTAGTTAAAGAAATTATGCTGTTAAACACGTTTTCTGAATGTCTTTTATGTTCTAAATGTAATACAAACCGATTTTATAAACAATGGCTTTTTTACTTACTGTCATCTCGCATGTATGAGCAACATGGCCGCCTAAAATAAAATTTCCAGTTTAAATGGCCAAAAATTTTACATCTTGCTAAAAACCCTTTTACCAATATTTCGTTAACATTTAATTATTTTGCCATTTCATGTATTAAAATATTTTTTGATTTTCATTCAAAAATTTATAGTTTTTGTGGCATCGTTAACTGCCTTATTCTTACCATTTTTGAAATAATTTCTAAAATTACAATTTTACTGACAATTGTATTTTGTTACTTTCTTCTATATGTAATATAGAGAAAGTATTGGATTCGCGAAAATTTTCGACCTCCGTTTTTTAATGGATTTACATGTTTTGGGATGTCCAGAACACGAATTAATATTTTTTAGAAAATGTCTGTCTGTCTGTCTGTCTGTATCATTTTTTTTGGACGCTGTACCTCACGAACCAATGAATGAAATTTAACCAAACTTGGTATTTAGTTGCACCCTGACATAAACTGGTGCTGATTAGATTTGGGGATCAATAGCTCAACAGGTGACGTTGTGATCGCAATTTATGCAAATTTTTAACATGGCAGCATAGGACAAAATTTCGTATAAATGGGCATAATGAGAGTTATTTTAAACTTGTGATTGTAAAATTTATAAGAATTATTGCTAATAGTAGTAGGTAACTAGGAAAAAAAAATTGTGCATTTGGGGGCATCGGTTCCCCCCCCCCCACTGGGGGGAGTACCCCCCGGGGGGGGGGGGCAAAGTTTCAAGATGGGTGTCTATCGAAAGGTCTCGTCAATACCTTTAAAACGAATGGTTGAACCATAAATCTGTGATAATTTAAAACAAAGTTATCGATTTTTTTACTTTTAACAAAAAAAAAAAAAAAAAACATAGAAAAAAAATCGTATATATATATATATATATATATATATTTTAACGAAGTTTAACCAAACTTGGTATTTAGTTGGTCCCCGACATAAACTGGTGCTGATTACATTTGGGGATCGAAAGCTCGACAGGTGGTGCTGTGCAAATTTTTAACATGGCAGAATAGGACAAAATTTCGTATAAATGTGCATAATAAGAGTTATTTTAAACTTGTGATTGTAAAATTAATATGAATTATTGATAATAGTAGTATTCAACTAAGAAAAAAAATTTTGTGCATGGGGGGCATCGCTTCCCCCCCTGGGGGGGAAAATTTTCACAATGGGTATCTTTCATAAAATCTCGTTGATAATAGTAGTAGTTAACTAGGAAAAATTTTTTGTGCATGTGGGGGCATCGGTTCCCCCTCCCCCACTGGGGGGGAAGTACTCCCCGGGGGGGGGCAAACTTTCAAGATGGGTGTCTTTCGAAAGGTCTCGTCAATACCTTTAAAACGAATGGTTGAACCATAAATCTGTGATAATTTAAAACAAAGTTATCGATTTTTTTACTTTTAACAAAAAAAAAAAAAAAAAAAAAAAAAAAACTTAGAAAACAAAATCGTATATATATATATATATATTTTTTAACGAAATTTAACCAAACTTGGTATTTAGTTGGTCCCCGACATAAACTGGTGCTGATTACATTTGGGGATCAAAAGCTCAACAGGTGGTGCTGTGATGGCATTTTATGCAAATTTTTAACATGGCAGCATAGGACAAAATTTCGTATAAATGTGCATAATAAGAGTTATTTTAAACTTGTGATTGTAAAATTAATATGAATTATTGATAATAGTAGTATTCAACTAAGAAAAAAAATTTGTGCATGGGGGGCCTCGCCTCCCCCCCCCCCTGGGTGGGGGAAATTTTCACAATGGGTATCTTTCATAAAATCTCGTTGATAATAGTAGTAGTTAACTAGGAAAATTTTTTTGTGCATGTGGGGGGCATTGGTTCCCCCTGAAGTACCCCCCGGGGGGGGGCAAAGTTTCAAGATGGGTGTCTATCGGAAGGTCTCGTCAATACCTTTAAAACGAATGGTTGAACCATAAATCTGTGATAATTTGAAACAAAGTTATCGATTTTTTTACTTTTAACAAAAAAAAAAAAAAAAAAAAAAAAAACTTAGAAAACAAAATCGTATATATATATATATATATATTTTAACGAAATTTAACCAAACTTGGTATTTAGTTGGTCCCCGACATAAACTGGTGCTGATTACATTTGGGGATCAAAAGCTCAAAAGGTGGTGCTGTGATGGCAATTTATGCAAATTTTTAACATGGCAGCATAGGACAAATTTTCGTATAAATGTGCATAATAAGAGTTATTTTAAACTTGTGATTGTAAAATTAATATGAATTATTGATAATAGTAGTATTCATTTAAGAAAAAAAATTTTGTGCATGGGGGGGCATCGCTTCCCCTGGGTATCTTTCATAAAATCTCGTTGATAATAGTAGTAGTTAACTAGGAAAAATTTTTTGTGTATGTGGGGGCATCGGTTCCCCCTCCCCCACTGGGGGGGAAGTACTCCCCGGGGGGGCAAAGTTTCAAGATGGGTGTCTATCGAAAGGTCTCGTCAATACCTTTAAAACGAATGGTTGAACCATAAATCTGTGATAATTTAAATCAAAGTTATCGATTTTTTTACTTTTAACAACAACAAAAAAAAAAAAACTTAGAAAAAAAAAATCGTATATATATATATATATATATTAACGAAATTTAACCAAACTTGGTATTTAGTTGGTCCCCGACATAAACTGGTGCTGATTACATTTGGGGATCAAAAGCTCAACAGGTGGTGATGTGATGGCATTTTATGCAAATTTTTAACATGGCAGCGTAGGACAAAATTTCGTATTTAAATGTGCATAATAAGAGTTATTTTAAACTTGTGATTGTGAAATTAATATGAATTATTGATAATAGTAGTATTCAACTAAGAAAAAAATTTTGTGCATGGGGGGGCATCGCTTCCCCCCCCCCCTGGGGGGGAAATTTTCACAATGGGTATCTTTCATAAAATCTCGCTGATAATAGTAGTAGTTAACTAGGAAAAATTTTTTGTGCATGTGGGGGCATCGGTTCCCCCTAGTTTCAAGATGGGTGTCTTTCGAAAGGTCTCATCAATACCTTTAAAACGAATGGTTGAACCATAATTCTGTGATAATTTAAAACAAAGTTATCGATTTTTTTTACTTTTAACGAAAAAAAAAAACTTAGAAAAAAAATCGTTTTTTTTTTTTTTTTTTTTTTTTTTTTTTTTTCACGAAATTTAACCAAACTTGTTATTTAGTTGGGCCCTGACATAATCTCGTGCTGATTACATTTGGGGATCAATCGCTCAACAGGTGGCGCTGTGATCTCACGTTTTATAAATTTTTAACATGGCAGTATAGGACAAAATTTCGTATAAATGTACATAATGAGAGTTATTTTTAAGTTGTGATTGTAAAATTAATATGAGTTATTGATAATAGTAATAGTTAACTAGGAAAAAATTTCTGTCCCTGGGGGGTAAATTCTGAAGATGGGTATCTTTCGAAAGATCTCGTCAATACTTTTAAAATGAGTGGTTGAACTATAAATCTGTGATAATTTAAAACAAAGTTATCGGTTTTTTTTAATATTGTTACTGATTGAATATGTATTGCTTTTAACAAAAAAACTTAGAAAAAAAAAAAAAAAAAAGTTGCACTTCGGGAGTGCCGACAGAAGTGAAAACGTGGACAATTACGTCTGTATTTCTTGAATCGTCAGGAAATATTTTATTGTGTAGGAAATACTTTTAAATGAAGTGTTTTTTTATTCATTAATATAAACTACTACTACAAAAATTATATTACAATTTTATTTAATGCGCTAACTGCAATAGAGACAGTGCCCGGAGATGACGGAAGTCGTGTAGAGCCGCACCAGATTGTAAAAACGTGAGAAAAATGGCGGCTTTGGCCTTTGTCACGGTTTTGTGAGGTCTAACTGGAATAGAGACAGTGTCCGGAAATGAGAGAAGTCGTGTAGAGCCGCACCAGATTGTAAAAACGTGAGAGAAATGGAGGCTTTGGCCTTTATCATGGTTCTGTGAAGTCTAACTGCAACGTTTCCGGCTGCAATCTTTAAGAGACTGTGGCCGGAGATGAGAGAAGTCGTATAAAGCCGCACCAGATTGTAAAAACGTGAGAAAAATGGCGGCTTTGGCCTTTCTCACGGTTTTGTGAGGTCTAACTGGAATAGAGACAGTGTCCGAAAATGAGAGAAGTCGTGTAGAGCCGCACCAGATTGTAAAAACGTGAGAGAAATGGCGGCTTTGGCCTTTTTCACTCTTTTGTGAGGTCTAACTGCAACGTTTCCGGCTGCAATCTATAAGAGACAGTGTCCGGAAATGAGAGAAGTCGTGTAGAGCCGCACCAGATTTTAAAAACGTGAGAAAAATGGCGGCTTTGGTCTTTCTTACGGTTCTGTGAAGTCTAACTGCAACGTTTCCGGCTGCAATCTTTAAGAGACTGTGTCCGGAGATGAGTGAAGTCGTGTAGAGCCGCACCCGATTGATAAAAACGTGAGAAAAATGGCGGCTTTGGCCTTTCTCACTGTTTTGTGTGGTTTAACTGCAACGTTTCCGGCTGCAATCTTTAAGAGACAGTGTCCGGAGATGAGAGAAGTCGTGTAGAGCCGCACCAGATTGTAAAAACGTGAGAAAAATTGCGGCTTTGGCCTTTCTCACGGTTTTGTGAGGTCTAACTGCAACGTTTCCGGCTGCAATCTTTAAGAGACAGTGTCCGGAGATCAGAGAAGTCGTGTAGAGCCGCAGCAGATTGTAAAAACTTGAGAAAAATGGCAGCTTTGGGCTTTCTCACGGTTTTGTGAGGTCTAACTGCAATAGAGACAGTGCTCGGAGATGAGAGAAGTCGTGTAGAGCCGCACCAGATTTTAAAACAATATACAGTATATAATTACTAATACTTCACATTAGCAAGTTAATTGTATGATACATTATTTGTATCATACAAGGATGGAAAGCGTTTCGATGACGCGAATTCAATGATTTTTGTTCACCCAAAAGTTTTCACTTCAAATGGAAAGCGTCAGCTGACGATGACGGGAGTTCAAAGATTTTTCTTCACCCAAAAGTGCTCAACGCGCCGAAAGAAGTTTTCACTTCAAAAATCGTACTTTTTTTTTTTTGAAGTGAAAACTTCTTTAGGCGCGTACACCTGTAAACCAGCCGATATCGCAATTCTACATTTTTGAGGAGGAAAAGGGTTTTGCGTATTTTAAAAATATAGATTATTTTTCTTATGTTGTACTTCGTATAAAAATATTTATAGTAAATGCATAAAAAAAGAAGAAACAAAAAAAGAAAGGAAAACCCTTATAAATCACACTTGCATCAAAAATCTATAGTGAGTTCCTGTACAGAAACCAGTTGTGCTAGTAATATAATTTTACATTGCGAACATACCATAGTGAATTTTAATAATATCTATCAGACGAAACGGTTATAAACTTTTTAAAATTTTGTTTGGAAATGCTAAAATGGACGCTTTAGTATAAAATACAAAGAATGTACTATATATGTAATCATGGAAATAAAATTTATTATATACATTTTTTTATTTTCATCAATGGCCGAGATAATGAATTTATAAAGTTTCAGTATCTTGCTTAATGCTTGCCTATAATGCTATGTATACTTGATTTTTAGCTTTTACGCTTTTTTTTTTTCATTTATACTATCATCCAGAGATAAATATAAATCTCATGAATTGTTATTATTATTATTAAAACAATATTGCATTTATTTTCAAATAGTATATACAATTGTTTTTATAATTATTATTTAAAGAAATAGATAAAGCAGATTTAAAATTTTTTCAAATGTAATTACTTAAAAAGATGAAATAAAAAGCCATAAAATATCTTACATGTGAAATGTTACGTTTCCTCCTTTAATAAAATATTCTTTGCATGTTTTTACATGACATTTAATAACCATTTGTTGTTATGAAATTTCTTTCAGTATCGAAACAATCCATTTAACTTTTAAAGTAAAATAAAGAATTTAAAAATAACTTTCAACGAAAGAAGAAGAATATCGTCTGCTTAATAAAATGCAGAGTTTAGAGCATGGCGAGAAAATTTCAATATTGGCTAGCTTGGCTTCTGTAGATCAACAATCACGTGACCTTTTTATGAGTTATCTTTGCACTCAAAAAGGCTGTCATTGTCCCGTCCACTCTTATAATAGGTCTATGATCTGCTATATGGTTGTATACGCAGCATTGGAAGCAACGAACCAATTTGGTGGTACACTTGACCTTGAATCTTGAATGTAGATTCAAAATTACGACCATCTTCATTATGAACATTTTTTGTTTCTCCAAATGATGTCATTTGGAAGCAAAAATTAAATTTACGAATTTTCCGTGAAAACAATCCAGTTCATAGTGCCTTCAAAGGTTCCGGTGGTGCATTTAACGGTGGCAGTGAATTTTTTCCAGATGCGCAACATAAACCAGCCGATTCACCTTTGTACTTGAAAGCATGACAATGTTGACATTCTTTGTCCATACTACCGATCATGATTAATACATGTGACGAATAATTTATTTCAGGGTCATATTCAAACGCGAGACGATTAAGTGATGCTCGTGTCAATGCTCGATTACCTTGCATTCGCAGTTGGTTACATTCTCTGCGTGCGTTGGTCGTTCGTTGACGCGCTTCCCGTTGTCTTAATGTATTAGCACGAAGACGTTGATTGCGTTGCTCTGAATTTTCATTTGCACGTGTACATGCAATTTGATCTCTTAAATTTACATTGTCCGTCGAGTGTTCTTCAACTGTTCTATTTAATCGACGATAATGGACCAATTGTGCGTTTCGAGTACGTCGACCAATATTTCTTGCTCTTCCATGAAAACGTGGCATTTTTCTGTAATAATAAAATACTGTAAAATAGTACACAATGAATATGAGTAACTTATTGAAGATGAAATTTTAATTAAGTAACAGGACTGAAAAGATTTATTGTTTATTGTTTATTGTTATACACAAATTTTAGATAAAAGATGTGTAATTTTATTCTTTTTGCTTTTATTTTATTTAATATTTTCAAGAAAAAAATAATTTTAAATAAAAACAATTGAAAAAATGTGTTATGAATTCAATTAGCTACACAAATCAATTTGTAGGTTATGGTGGTTGTTAATCAACGCACGTGTAAATTTGATAGAAAATTATATAAAATAACTAGCAGGCAACGCCCGCTTCGCTGGTCCCTATTTTTAAATGAATCACTATAATTACTGAGTTCTCAAAATTGCATTAATTTTTATCACGTAGAAAAAAAAGTGAAACAAAATCTGATAAGGAAAAATGTCTCACCGGGTTCTCACTGCCTTCGGAAAAAATTCCCAAAATGCTCTAACTCTTATTTCTATTATTTTCCCCCTTCGCCCCCCCCCTTCCGTCTATCCTAATAATTTTACAAATTCGAAAATATCCGCAATCGATTTGTAAGTATCAAAAACCTCTATGCTTGCCCCACCACTCCCCCTTTCCCGCACCTACCAATAATTTAAAAAATTCGAAAATATCTGCAATCGATTTGTAGGTATTGGAAACCTCTATGAGCCAATTTTGAATGATCTAACTCTATTTTATTTTTTTGCCCCTCTGCCCCCCCCCCAACTTCCCGGACCTCCTAATAACTTTACAGTTTCGAAAATATCCCCATTCGACTTGCAGGCCTCTAAAACTTATCTGTACCAATTTTGAACGGCCTAACTGTATTTCTATTTGTTTTTGCCCATAGCCCCCCCCCTTCCCTCCCCACCTAATAATTTTACAAATTCGAAAATATCCGCAATCGATTTGTAAGTATCGAAAACCACTATATACCAATTTTGAACGATCTAACTCTATTTTTATTTTTTGACCCCCCCTCTCCCCTTCCCCCTTTCCCGGACCTCCTAATAACTTTACACTTTCGAAAATATCCCCATTCGACTTGCAGGCCTCTGAAACCTATCTGTACCAATTTTGAACAGCCTAACTGTATTTCTATTTGTTTTTGCCCATAGCCCCCCCCCTTACTGCCCCACCCCCCTTTCCGCCCCTCCTAATAATTTTACAAATTCGAAAATATCCGCAATCGATTTGTATGTATCGAAAACCTCTATATACCAATTTTGAACGATCTAACTCTATTTTTATTTTTTGCCCCCCCCCTCTCCCCTCCCCCCCTTCCTGCCCTTCCTAAAAACTTTACACAATCGAAAATATCCTCATTCGACTTGCAGGCCTCTAAAACCTATCTGTATCAATTTTGAACGCCCTAACTGTATTTCTATTGGTTTTTGCCCCTAAGCCCCCCCCGCCTGCTGCCCCACCTGGGGGCTGAATTTGAAAAACTCCAGATACTCCTTTTTCTTTCTTTCTTTTCGTTTTCTTTTTTTTTTTTATTAAACTCTAGTATACTCATGTCTGCACAAAACTGTCTTTCTTTAGGCATTTATTATTATTATACTTCTTTGAGATAAAAATCGTCTGCATTCATCATGAAACATAATTTTAATAAATTATAATTTAATAAATTATTTGTGTTGCGTAAATTTCTATAGGATTATATATGGTAGAAAGTTTTTGGTTGCCACAACATACTAGTTATATATTAAAACTGTCTCGGCTGTTAACTACATTTAAAAGAATTTGAAAATTCCATATTACTTACTAATATAAAATCTTTAAAAGATATTAAAATTTAAAAAAAATATTCCATTAAACATGAAAAAAGTAATTATTTAATAATATAAACAAAGCAACTGATTATAAAAATTATATTTTTCAGAAATTACTTGAATATAACTTATTTATGGAAACTTACCCCATTTCTTTTCATATATTTATTAGAACATTTAAAAGCCGCGTAATATTTCGGCATTTTCAAAATTCATTATCATTCTATTCTATTACTGTTTTCGAGTTTTAACTCTCTAATGGCTGATACCAAAAAACTTTATCAAAAATCTTTGCACGTTAACATGGGGATGATAGATCTATATAAATTACTATACCTATGGGAAGGGTGAGAAAGTCGAAATGTTTATATTCTATTTTATTTTATTTTATCTTTATTTTTAAATCGAATTTCTGAATAGTTTAAAACTTATATCATTTTATTATCAACTAGTGGTCATCGCTCGTCCAACGGTTGGAATTTTTAAATGTGCCTATTTTCTAATTTGAAATATTCGCCGAATCAAGAACAGTGTCCAACTTTCCAGATAAATAACCAAAAAGGATAAAAACGATTATTTTATGTTTATTTATTTATTTTTATCAAAATAACGGAATTTGCGTAGTTAAATATTAAAATTTACTTTAAAATTTAATTATTATTGAAAATTATCTTCAGAACAAATTCTTAAATTTCATTGATTATTTATTTGTCAAAGCAGGGGCCGATTTACTCACTTTGGAGGCCCAGGGCACTTATGTTCAATGGGCTCTTTTCATCATGCTTTAATATTACAAAAACAAAACAAAACGCATACTTTTGATTCACGCGTCTAAGAATTCTCTCCACTTTTCATTTTATCGCTGTGAGCCTGGGATTTAGTTAGCCTGTAAGAGTTTGGAATGCAATATCAGTAGTATGCAGTTCGATTTGCGTTTAGTGAAAACATTGCAATTTTTTCAATGAAATGATAGTTTCCTTGAAAGAACATACCGCTGATTTATATAACTGTGCAGTAACACCTCCATCCATTGACGAAAAAACAAAAAAAACCACTATAGCAAAAATTGAAAATTTTTCATTTTAAGTATATATATATATATTTTTAATGTATGATGGAATTTCTTAGAGCCCCCTCAGTGTAAGGGCCCAGGGCACATGCCCCTAATGCCCTGCCTTAAATCAGGCACTGTGTCAAAAGCATAGATATTTTAAAAAGACATAGATTGATCATTGGGGGAGGGGAGGGGGAATGATTCATTTTTACTCGGAGAAAAGTCCACAATATGGCCGTCTTTCTCCGAGTGAAAACACACAGATAATTTAGCAAATAAAATTTATGAATAATTTATGTACTAAATGTGAATGAAAAACTGCAGATACGATTTCAAATTCATTTTTCTTCGTCTTTTTTTCTTTTATATATTTATCAATTTAGTTAATATTTAAAGTTAAACTCTTTTTATATACTAAAACTGACGTTTTTTACCTACGCCGCTGCTAAATATATTTAAAAGAATTCTTACTTACTAATACAAAATCTTAAAAAATATCAAACTTTAAAAAACGAATCCCGGAAAAAATCGCACGGAAAAAATCGCACTGGAAGAAATCGCACCCGGAAAAAATCGCACCGGAAAAAATCGCACCAGGAAAAAATCGCACTGGAAAAAATCGCACAGAAAAACATTCATGTTTGCGTACACACGTGCCTCTCTCCCCAGAAAGCAAAACTCATCTTAAGATTCATATGGGTCTTAGGCAATAAATTTTAAATTCTATTTAATCTTATAAACGAGGTTACAGAAAAGAAAAGGGCGGTGGTATTATTAAATTGCATTCTCTGTCCCTCTAGATCCGGAAGAGTGGATATATATGATAATTTAACAACTTTCTAGAAATAAAATTTAAGAAAATAGTAGATGTTTGAATACCAATCAGAGATATGGGGATTCCGAAAAAAAAGGGGACACCGGAAGAAGGGCATTCTTCCAATTCGCGAATCGCAAAATAAAAAATATCAAATAAAGAATTTAAAGAATAACTTTTAATTGATTTGGTGCAACATTCATTGGAAAAGGGGGGGGGGGGGGGGACTAAGTGCAGGTTGAAAGAAAACAATTGTTTTTTTATATCATCTTCTTACCAATTTTAATGAAACATTTTATAATCACGTACAATTTGCGAAATAATTACAGTAAGTGTCAGACATACTTGGGGGGTGGGGGATTAAAGAGGGGGGAGCAGAGGAAAATAAGATGATGTTTTATATCACTATTTTACCGAATTTAATGATATATTCTATAACAATCACTTACTTTTTATGAAGATCATAATGAGTGTACTATACACCTCGGGGGGGGGGGGGGCAAGGGGGGGGGGATAGATAGAAATAAACTATATTCTTCTTTAAACTACCCCATTATGGATTTCAGAAAAAAAAACTTTGTATAATCATGTACAATTTGTAAAAAAAAAAAAAAAAATGTATAAGACATATATATATATATATATATATATACATATATATATATATATATACATATATATATATATATATATATACATATATATATATATTATATATATTATTTTTTTAAGTGAAAACTTCTTTAGGCGCGTTGAGCACTTTTGGGTGAACAAAATTCATGAAACTCGCGTCATCGTCAGCGAAAGTTTTCCATTTGAAGTGAAAACTTCTTTAGGCGCGTTGAGCACTTTTGGGTGAACAAAAATCATGAAACTCGCGTCATCGTCAGCGAAGGCTTTCCATGAGCATCGAAAGTGGAATTCGAGATTTCAGCTGATTTACACGTATTGAGGTGTCCTGAATGGGTTTTCTTTTGTATCTCAGCTACTAATTAAAATAATAGCATAAGTAATACATCATTTGAAAGCTTTGTTGAGTTGGAATTGAACACGAACTTACAGAAATTTCTACCGCCAGATGGCGCTGTAATATTTTAAAATTTCAATATTTCAATTTTTAATTATGATTAAATTATTTTTAATGCATCATTCGAAAGATATTTTAAAGTTCTTTTATATTGTCGAAAGTGGAATTCGAGATTTTACCTGATTTACACGTTTTGAGGTGTCCTGAATGGGTTTTCTTTTGTATCTCAGCTACTAATTACAATAATTTTATAAGTAATCAATATTTTTACCTAATATAAGGCTTAGTTCATTTAATTTGGGAGGCTACAAATATTATGCCGAATCATATAATACAGATCATAAACACTTCTTTACAAACCAAAAATAATTCGAAAATAACAATCTAATAGCTCGACGATACAATTCACACGTTACTTAGTTTTCACTTCTATCGTCAGTCCCCAAACACTGCTTTGATTTTTTTTTTTTTTAAGGGGGGGGGGAGAGGGCACAAAAAAATAAAATGATTTTTCATATCACCATTTTACCAATTTTAATGATATATTCTATAACTATCACTTGCGTTTTATGAAGATCACAAATGAGTGTATTACATACCAGGGGGATCAAGGGGGCGTAGATGTAAGTAAAATATATTATTCTTTAAACTACCGTATTATCAATTTTAAAAAAACTTAGTGTGTATACATCTTACTGTTTAAGAAAAATTACAGTGAGTGTTACACATATCTGGGGAGCAGAGTGAAGAAAATGGTTGTTTTTATGTATAAGTAATATATAAGTATATAATGTTTTTATATGTAAGTAAAATATATTATTCTTTAAACTATCCTATTATCAATTTAAAAAAAAAAACTTAGTGTGTATAAATCTTACTGTTTAAGAAAAATTACAGCGAGTGTTACGCATATCGAGTGTTACACATATCGAGTGTTACACATATCTCTCTCTCTTTATATGTGTATATATATGTTACATAGCTGTTTAGAAATACGTTCTGTGATATAGTTTTATTCTCTGTGCGATTTTTTCCAGTGCGATTTTTTCCTGTGCGTTTTTTTCCAAGTGCGATTTTTTTCGGTGCGATTTTTTCCGGTGCGATTTTTTCCGCCTCCCTTAAAAACGTATTCCATTAAAAAATCAAACCAGTTTTTATTTCATAATAATAAAAAAGCAACTGATTATAAAAATTATAATATTCATAATTTAGTCAAATATAATTTACTTTTATGATAACTTATCCATTTCTTTTCATAAATTTATTAGAAGAATCAAAAGACGCAATATTTCGACATTTTGAAAATTCATCAACATTCTATTCTATTCTATTACAATTGCCGAGTTTCAATGGTTTCAATACCACTACATGGCTGATGCCAAAAAAATTTTTCGGCATCAAAAGTTTTTGCATGATAACAATGGGATGATAGATCTATATAAATTACTATATCTATGGTCAAAGGGTACCCCGAATGTATTAGTTTTTTTTTTTTTTTTTTTTTTTTTTTTTCTTTAAACCCTACCTGAACCCGTAGAAAATAATTTAAAATTAAAATTCCAGGAAAATACCATATTTTTTTTCGATTTGACTTTATTTTAATTTTATTATTTCAATCTGATTATTATTAAATTGTTATTTATTTATTATTAATATGGAATGTCTATAATTTTTAGGGAGCGATATTAGCGTCGTGAAATTCTGCAGTAGCCTACTTTTAATCTAGCTTTTATATATAATGACTCGTTTAATTCGCTATACAAAGCACACCGCTCAACCGATCGTTACGAAAACTGGAACATTATTTAATCTGTTCAAAATATAGATAACAGCGTATTTTTTAGTTCAATCGTATAATTGGTTCAAAAAATCTATATAATATTTATCTAACGTGGTCCAGTTGCGATTATTATTATTATTATTATTATTATTATTATTATTACTATTTATTTATTTATTATTTTTTTAGAAACGATACTAAAATGACTTAATAAAATATGCGAGGATAAAAAATAATACATGAGCAATATTTAAGCACGCGGGCTCAGTTCAGGGATTTAATTAAAAAAAAAAAAAATGACGACATTTGTCTGATGAGATCATTTTATAAGAAAAATGTATTTTTAAAAGTTGCATTTTTACAATCTTAGCAGCAAGTGTCATTTTCAATCTCGCAATGTTTTAATGATATAAGCCCCATATAAATTTTTGTGATAAATTGACTAAAATACGCAAGTATAATCAAAATAGGTACTAAGTTTTTTTTTAACACAAAATTATCTTAAAATAAACTAATTAATTAATAAACGTGTGTCGCCAACATGGTGACAAAAATTTTAAAAATCGCCTTGGGGGCCCTATACTAAATCCGTCCTGCCACGCGAAGTATTAAAATTAGGTCGTCAAACATAAATTTTATTTTTAAGCCTTTCGTGAATGATATTGGTTTGATTATCATTAGCATTTCATCCCACAGTATTAGTGTGTTTCTAATAATAATTTGGCTTCTGATGAATTAAAATTAAAATTGGGTGGGAAAATTCGCCTTAGGTTTATGAGTTTCAAATTTTAAAGGTAAATAAGAAAAGAAATAAAGTGCGAAAATTTCGCTCGGGTCTGCTAGTATAAAATAAAAACCCCATATTACATTTAAAATAATTTAAAAAGAAAAACTTGTTGATAGAAAAAAAAAAATGTAATGGTTTATTTATTACCATTTTACCATGTTTTTATTAACTTCTATTCTTGTTTGTTTGTCCGGTACAAATCTTGCAATGGAATTTAACTAACTTCTCTACTAGCTAGACATTTGAAACTTTCACAGTAGGTCCGAACCCGGTGACAACACAATACTTCGAAGTCCGATTTTCGGATTTTTAATTAGTTTTCTTATAATCAATTAAAATATGAAAATAATAACATCCTAATAGCGTTGAAATAGCCATTAAAATATTAGCTATAATTTAATTGTTTCCAAAAAAAAAATTACGAGTTCATTTTCTTTCGACATAAAAATAAATACATTTAATTAAATGTGAACGTTAAAAAATTATAAAAAGTTAAATTATGCATCTCACAAAAATTGACGTCATTATCACTTTAAAAATTTTATGCACATAGATAAGAGCTCTACGATTCATCAGAAAATTTAAAACATAGTATATAAAAAGTTTTTTTTATCTTAAAATTATTTTTATTAAATTCTATTCTTGTTTGTTTGTTTGTCCGGTACAAGTCTTGCATTCGATTTTTAACTAACTTCCCTACTAGCTAGCCATTTGAAACTTTCACAGTCAGGGACCGATTTACTCACTTGGAGGCCCAGGGCACTCATTTTTAATGGGCCCTTTTCCTCATACTTTAATATTACAAAAAACAAAACAAATCGCATATTTTTGATTCGCACGTTTAAAAATTCTCTCCATTTTTCATTTTATCGGTGAGCGCCTCGGATTTAGTTGGCCTGTAAGAGTTTGGAATGCAGTATCAGTAATATGCAGTTTTATTTGCGTTTAGCGAAAATATTGCAAATTTTTCAATGAACTGATAGTTTCCTTGACAGATCATACCACTGATTTATATAACAGTGCAGTAATACCTACATCCATTGACGAAAAAACAAAAAACAACGATCACTATAGCAAAATTTGAAAATTTTTCATTTTAAGTATTATTATTATAATAATTATTATTTTTTAATGTATGATAGACTTTCTTGGAGCCCCCCTCAGTGTAAGGGCCCAGGGCACATGCCCCTAATGCCCTGCCTTAAATCAGGCACTGTTCACAGTAGCTCAGAACCCGGTGACAACACAGTACTTCGAAGTCCGATTTTCGAATTTTTTATTAGTTTTCTAATAATTAATTAAACTATGAAAATAATAACATCCTAGTAGCGTTAAAATAGCCATTAAAATATTAGCTATAATTTAATTGTTGCCAAAAAAAAATTACGAGTTCACTTTCTTTCGACATAAAAATAAATACATTTAATTAAATGTGAACGTTAAAAAATTATGAAAGGTTGTGCTCTATGATTCATCAGAAAATTTAAAACATGGTATTTTTTTTTTTAATCTTATAATTATTATTATTATTATTATTATTATTATTATTATTATTATTATTTCAATTCCTACACTCTCTCAATATGTATATCTTGTACAAATTTTGCAATCGATTTTTAACTAACTTCCCGACTAGCTAGAAATTTGAAACGTTCAGAATTGCTCAGAACACGGTGACAACACAATACTTCGAAGTCCGATTTTCGAATTTTTGATTAGTTTTCTTATAATTAATTAAAATATGAAAATAATAACATCCTAATAGTGTTATTACAGCCATTAAAATATTAGCTATAATTTAACTGTTGCCAAAAAAAATTTACGAGTTCATTTTCTTTCGACATAAAAGTAAATGCATATAAAACGTGAAAGTTAAAAAATTATGAAAAGTTGTACTTTATGATTCATCAGAAAATTTAAAACATGGTATATAAAAAGTTTTTTTTTTTTTTTTTTAATCTTATAATTATTATTTTTTTAATTCCCACTATTAGTTCACTCTCTCAATATATATATCTTGTACAAATCTTGCATTAGATTTTTAACTAACTTCCCGACAAGCTAGAAATTTGAAACTTTCAGTATTGTTCAGAACACGGTGACAACACAATACTTCGAAGTCCGATTTTCGAATTTTTTATTAGTTTTCTTATAATTAATTAAAATATGAAAATAATGACATCCTAATAGTGTTATTATAGCCATTAAAATACACTCCTTCTCATAATTATAAGGACACCCGCTTTTCTGTATTAACTAAACACTGAACACTATTATTTAAACAAATATACTTTTTATTAGTGAAGTTCAACAAATCCTTGCTGAAAAAGGTACAGTTCTGACTCTTGGTATACCGTACTCGCCAGAACAAAATGGCGCAGCTGAGAGAGAAAACAGAACAATCGTTGAACTGGCTCGTTCTATGCTTTCTGCAAGTGGTTTATCTCGGTCTCTCTGGGCCAATGCATGTGAAACAGCAGCCTACCTTCTAAACCATACTGGTGTATCTCCAGAAGAAAACAAGAGCCCTCGTGAGCTTTGGAGTGGTGAGCCAACAATTAAACTAGATCATTTGAAAGTGTTCGGAACTGAATGTTATTCACATATACCTAAGAATTTTCGACGTAAATTTAATGACAAAAGTGTTCATGGTCATTTTGTGGGATATGTGAACAAGAAAGATGACTATAAAATCTATCTGCCTTCTCAGAACAAAATCATAAAATCTCGTGATGTATATTTCAAACCTGAACGTTTATGTACCACTCCAGTAACAGTGGAGGTGAAGGAAGACATAATTGAGAGATGTGAAGATATTCAGAGTAAAAAATCAAATCATTCAGAAGAGAAACTACAAATTGTCAGAAAGTCCGAAAGAAACAAAAGCTTACCTGCATGGATGAGATCTATAGAGTATCTTACTGCAAACATAGCTGCAGTAGAAGATCCGAAAATAGTGAAAATCCCTCGACATACTCTGAAGCTCTTTCCTCGAATGAAAGTGATTTGTGGCTTAAAGCTATGAGAGAAGAAATAGATGCCCTGCATAAAAATGAAACTTGGGAATTAGTTGAAAGGCCTAAAGGTTCCAAAGTCATTAATTGCCGTTGGGTATTGAGAAAGAAATTTAATTCTGATGGTACCGTGGAGCGATACAAAGCTCGTCTTGTAGCCAAGGAGTATGCTCAAAAAGCAGGTTTTGATTATGATGAAACGTTTAGTCCTGTTGCAAGATATGATACTGTGAGATCTGTTCTTGTAGTAACTGCAAAAGAAAAATTACACTTGCAACAATTTGATGTAAAGACTGCATTCTTATATGGAACACTTAAGGCGGAAGTCTTCATGACACAACCAGAAGGCTTTGATGATAATAGTGGGAGAGTCTGTAGATTACATAAAAGTTTATATAAGCTCAAACAAGCACGTCGTTGTTGGAATCAGTGTTTTGTGAATTTTATGAAAGACCAGGAACTGGAAGTTAGTGCAGCTGATCCCAGTTTATTTATCAGACATAGAGATGGCAAGAAACTTTTTGTTGTTATCTACGTCGATGATGGCCTTGTTGTTGGGATTGATAAAGTTGAAATAGAGGAATTCATGGATCAACTTAGTCAGTCTTTTCAAATCACAAGAGGTTCTTTAAATCAATTTTTAGGTATGAACATAAAAAGATTGTATGATGGTTCAATTTTTGTGAACCAGTGTGCCTATGCGAAAAAAGTCCTCTCAAGGTTTCAAATGGATGGTGCTAATCCAGTATCAACTTCGAGTGACAAAAGCTATGTTTCTGATGATGTTGGAAATATATTGATAGGAAAAGAAGTTCCCTATCGTCAGGCAGTTGGCAGCTTAATGTACCTTGCTACTGTTACAAGACCAGATCTAGCATACGCTATCAGTATTATTTCTGAAAATCTGGAAAATCCAAGGACGTCTGATTGGTGTGCAGTGAAACGAATTTTCAAGTATCTGAAAAAAAAACTGTAGACTTTGTTTTTCTATATCAATCTAAGATCCATCCCAATGAGCTTGAAGTGTGCAGTGATGCTGATTATGCGGGTGATTTAAAAACAAGACTCTCAAGAACTGGAATGATTTCAAGATTTGCAAGTGGAGCCATCTCATGGATGAGCCAAAAGCAGAAAAGTGTTGTGTTATCTACGACAAAAGCTGAGTATGTTGCTGCAAGTGAGAGTGCGAAGGAATTAATTTGGCCGAAACACCTGTTCAGTGATTTAACATATGTTAAAACACCCTCTCTTCTGGTAGATAATGCAAGCGCTGTAAAACTTGCCAAAAACCCTGAATACCATAAACGCTCCAAACATATTGATGTCCGTTATCATTTTGTGCGAGAAAAGTTCATTGACGGCGAACTGCATATTAAACATGTTCCCGGAAAATTGCAGTTAGCAGACTTAATGACAAAACCATTGCCTAGTGTTAGGTTTAAAGGAACTGTGTACTCTTTTAGGACTATTTTCATTTAGTAGTCTAGTTGGAAGTCAAAATTAAATTCGTGTTAAGTAAGTTGTGACTTGTGGAGGAAGTGTTATGGTAAGTTACAAATCAACTCGTGTAAATGACAAGCTACAACTCAACTCTATCACTGTTTCAAAAAGAAAATAATTGTATTCCCCGACTGTAGTATGCGATATTAAGGGCCCGCTTCACTCACCGCCGCCGGAAGCCGAGGCTAATGTTATTCTATAACAAATTTTTCTTTACAAATAACTTATTAACTAATACATATTTTTAAATTCTGTTTTCACATTCTAAAAATTCCCAGCTGTTAAATTGACGGAACTTTTCTTAAAAAAATAATTTTTTTAATTTTTTATACTTTATTTTGAAGCTGTAAAATACGAATTTTAAATATGTGATTTTTTTTCATTTTTCAATTTCAAATTTAAATATAAAAAATACATTTTTAAAAAAGGTCCGTCAATTTAACAGTTGGGAATTTTCTGAATGTGAAAACAGAATTTAAAAATATGTATTAGTTAATAAGTTATTTGCAAAGAAAATTTCCCCAATGGCTCGAGCTTCCGGCGACGGTAAGTGAAGAGGGTCGTTAAAATGGTTATATTGCTTACTTTTAAACGCTTTCTAATTATTTATTTGTATGTTAGCTTTTTGTTATTTAGATCATTAATTAATGATAACCTTAATAATTTTAAAATTAGTTAAAATATGAAAATAATAACCTGGTAATAACTTCAAAATTGGACATTTAAATTTATAATTGTTGCCAAAAAAAATTACCATTTATTTATTTATTTATTTATTTATTTATTTATTTATTTATTTTTTTTTTTAAGCATAAAATGAAATGTGCTTTCACGCGAAAAATAAAAATTATAAAATATTAAATTTGCTCATGCATATGAAAATATGAAAATGGACTAAAAAATCAACCATTTGTTTAAATAGTATGTATTTGGCACGGATGAATCGCGCTTGGCATGAAAGTTAATTCATTGATAATCCTGGGTAATATTTTAAAATTTTGATGCTGAAATAGATCGAACATTTTTCGCCAAGAACTCTCCTTTTGTGAAAGCCACTTTAAGCCAAGTTAGCACATTAAAAATATAAATAAATTATAAAATATTGAAAAACAGAAAAGAAAGAAAAGGAAAGGCAAAAGAAAAGAAACAGAAAAAATAATCACATAAGTTATGTATTTTTGTCTAAAATGGCGATAAAATTCAAAAGTCAACAAGGGGAGCTATATTAAGGCAGATTTACATATTTAATTAATTATTTTTCTATATACCAACTACTGTTAACAAATTCAACTACTATTATAACCACAAAAAATTAATTGCCACGTGCGATAGACGTAGCCGATCATAGCATATTGTAATATTATATTTGGCGTGAAATTGTTGTCATTTTATTGTTGATCGAATAAATCAAATAAATATAGAAAATAACGTAAAAGAAAATATTATGTACACCACGTATAGTGTTGTTCATATGTAACTCGGATTCACATATAAAATTGCTACTTCAATTTTTTCGATACTGTCCGTTTCGAAACTGTCATCTGATAAGCACCCAAATGGTAGCCCACTGATAAGCTATTGTCACAGGCAATAGGGACAGACACCCGAGAGTCCGCGAATGAGTGGATCGCCGCCGAAGACAACGGGGACATGAAGCGGGCTTATGAGCAATTTCATGATTTTTTTTTTTTTTTTTTTTTTTTTTTTAAATATAAAGCGATATAGAAGAGTTTCATTTAAAGATAGTGGCCAGCGAAACAGGGAAAGCCTTCGTTCATTCACTACCTTAATTGACTTCACATTCCCTCATTTTTGACGGGGTTATATACTAGCACTAAATTATAATTGTATATTATAATTTTTACTTTCCGAACACTATAGTGAGGAAAGTATTGTAATCATGTCAAAAATCCGAATTTGAGATTTTGATGTGTCTATACGTTTCGAGTTCCAACGAGTCCGTTTTCACTATTTTTGCGATGCTATATGTATGTGTGTGTGTATGTGTGTGTGTATGTATGTGTGTATGTCTGTGAGTGAACACGCTAGCGTCTAAACGCTTTGTTCGAATAAGCTGAAAGTTGGTACTTATATTGTAAGTCACCATAGTACGAATCCTATAGATTTTGGTGAATCTAGCACTTACAGTTTTTTTTACAGGGACACAAAGAAAAATTCTTTATCATTATGGCCTATGGGACCAAAATCTTAAAAGTGCGATAGCATCTAAACGCCTTATTCAATTGAGCAAAAAAATTATACACATATTATAAGTCACAGATACTCAATCTGTATAGATTTTGGAGAATCTAGCCCTTATAGTTTTTTACAGGGACACAAAGAAACATTCTTTATCATTATGGCCTATGGGACCAAATTTTTAAAAGTGTGATAGCGTCTAAACGCCTCATTAATCTGAGCAAAACATTTGTACACATGTTATAGATCACAGTTGCACCAACTGTATAGATTTTGGTGAATCTAACACTTACAATTTTTTTACAGGGACAAAAAGAAAAATTCTTTATCACTTTGGCGTATGGGATCAAATTTTTAAAAATGCGATAGCATCTAAACGTCTTATTCAATTGAGCTGAAAATTTATATGAATATTATAAATCACTACTGCACTAACTATAACCATTTTGGTGAATCTAGCATTTATAAGTTTTTACAGGGACACAACTAAAAATTCTTTATCATTATGATCTATGGGCTCAAAATTCAGTAGCGTTAAATAAAACATCGTGCAATATGTGAAGAAAAATACTCAAACACTCTATTATGGTTTTCTTTACTTTATCTACAACACTGTTAATTACTCAATGTTCGGAAAGTCGAGTGGAGTCACTCCAGATTTTTTACTAATTAATCGTGCAAACCTATTATTAAAAATTCCGAAACAAAAATACTCGTGGAAGAATCAGGGGAAAAACTTCGACTGTCGACACACTGTTATACTAAATCTGTAACACAAAATGGTCTAGATATTGCATATTTCTTTCTATTTAAAAAATAAATTAATTAATTAATAAATAAATAAATAAATAAATTACTGATTTTAAGCATAATACACTCATTGCCATAAAAATTTGCTCACCAAGAAGTAATTGTTGAACCGTAACGAAACTTCGCATGAAGGTACGTGCCAGGCAGACATGTAAATGATTAGAATTGCAACGTGATTGCACATTCCGTAAAGCCACCAGAGGGCGTTGAACTTCGTTCTTCTTGGGGTATAAAATAGGCAAGCAAAGCTTGTTTGGTGTACATAATCTGTTTCAGAGGGACGCTTTTTAAATAGATATGCCGTTACGCCGCCATCGAAGACAACACGAACCACTGTCTGAGACCGAGAGGGGAAGAATCATCGATATGATGGAATCCGGGTAATCAGCTCGGCGAGTAGAAAGCCACCTAGGCCGTTTTGATTCTACTGTGAGAAGGTGTTTGGACCAGTGGAGAAGGAAGAGGTCGCTTGCACGGCAATCAGCCTCAGGACAGGCTCGACAGACCAATAATCGAAAAATCTGTCGCTTCATACGAAACATACGCATAGTGTCAACTATCTCGCTGTCCGCCATCAAGACATATGCAGCACCTACATGACCTTTCCCTGTGTCTGTACGTATCATCACAAAGCGCCTCGCTGAAGGACATTTGCTATCGTGGCGCCCATTTCGTCTGCTGCCAATAATACCCACCCTCTCCTCCGTTTGGAGTGGTGTCGCGCTCGACGGGGTTGGATTGTAACCGAATGGAACCAGGTCGTCTTCAGCCGTGAATCAAGATTCAATTTGAGCAGTGATGACTAACATGTCCGCGTGTAGAGGAAAGGGGGGGGGATGCTTCAAATCTGCCTTTTCTTTACAGATGCACACCACACCCTCAGGTGGTGTGATTGTATGGGATGATACTGCAAACGACACACTGTTATCCCAAATATTGATCCACGGCACCGTGACAGCTCAGCGGTACTTTCGTGATAGTCTTTAGCCATAGGTGTTGCCACTAATTGCAGGGATTTTCGACAGAACAGTGCTCAACCACACACACAGTCCTCCGCCACAATACCACTCTTTCCTGGCATGCTCGATCCCTAGATTTGTTACCAATGAATAGGCTGACCAGATCAAAGTACCTTTATAATAGAGAAGCATAAAAAATTGCTACAATTATCAAATTATGGATGCATTTTTTCATTCCTAATAAATAAGGACTAAAAATAAAGTGTTACTGATTAATAATTTAGTTTCAACAATTTTTTAAAACTTAGAAAAATGCCTTCAAAAAAAATGGGCGTCCCCATTTGTCCCCAGAAAATGGGGACGTTTGGTCAGTATACCAACGAAGCACATCTGGGATCACTTGAAGCGGCAAGTTGGACAGCCTACGAATTTGGACGACTTAGAAGCGTGTTAACGACAAATGTGGAACGAGATGCCACAGGACATGTAAGGTTGAGACAATGGTAGGCCACCAGAGTTTTTCAAATTGAGCTGGATCTAGCGACTCCCGGTGACGCAATAGATGGGAGAGTAGAATGCTTCGACGCCAGCAGTCGGCGAAATTTCAGATTAGGTTGGAATGGTTTTACGTCAGCAAAGAGCGGCAATGGAGGAAGTAAGTTGGGGAGTGAGCGAATACGAAGTGGCTTTACAGTTTTGTTAAAGTGAAGAGATTGGAGTCAATTGAATGAAGGATAAATAGGAAGGTATTTTCGTAGAATATGTGGTGTAGATAGGATAGTTCTTATGCTAGCCTAAGCTATAGTTTGTGGAGTAGATGAGTTTAGATTCTTATGTTAGTGTTCTGAAGTTATTCGATAGTGGAGTTTGCTAATCAGATGAGTATTGTGGAGTTATAGAATATAGAAAAGTTGCGTGCAGAATTGGTCGGGCCGTAGGAATCCAGCCGGCAGTTTGTGTTCACATCGTTTAGTGATCAAAAAGAGCAGTCTTCAACCTTCTTCTGTTATCTCCTCTGGGTGAGAGTAAATTTATATTCCTCTAAGTTTTTTCTTGCAGTTATTTTTCTAAAGTACCTAAACTTTCTACTGATTGAGTTCGAGGACCAGATTTACCTCCCCGTTATTTCAGTTTAAATAAAAGCCTTATTTTATTTTAATCAAGTCTCATGCTCTAATTTACCTTTAGTTAATTAATTAGTTAATTAAGATGGAGTTTGCATCTACGCAAACCTCACAGACATCCTACGGGACTTGTATGTCTCAATGCTCGCCCGTATCGCATGGTGCATTCACGCTAGAGGTAGCCCAACAGGGTACTAAAACCTCCATTCTTTCGTAATTTTTGCTGTAATAAATGATCATTTCACTTAATTTTTTAATCATTTGCATCAACGTTGCACTTACGTATGTAAAATTTCGTTGCATTCTGACAATTCTTTCTTAGTGCGCAAATTTTTATGGCAATGAGTGTATTTCATTAAAAAAAAAAAAAAAAAAAAAAAAAGGAAGTATTAAATATTATATTTTTCAATTTGGCATTGAATATGGGAATTTCTGTAACATATTTTTGCCTTTGTCTTATGTTATGCACTATTAATATTCCTATTCACTATCAATATTCCTATTCGCTGCTTTGCACTATTAATATTAATATTCAGGCAAATTAGCGAATAGGCAGGCAGAGCGTCGTAGAGGTTAATATGAAGAGAGCCGAGCGGATGCGAAGCCTCCCTCAGATGTTGGTGAGCGCAGAGAGCAGGGAGGCAGAGCATCTCATTGTATATTAAAACAAAGTTACTATCGCTGGCGTCAAATTTTTTGTCTGCAACCTCATCTCCTCGCAAAGTCATCCGCGTCATGAGAGGTATCAATGTCTGCCGAATACTCCAAGGAAGGCATTTCATGTTGTTAAAAATTTCTACCACCTTAATTAACGAAGTTATTAATTAAAAACGTCGGGTTTATAAAGGTACTTTATTTACCATTTTGCAAATAATTTCTATTATTACGTCATTTTCCACAGAGAAGTTAAAATGTTATCAACGGTGTAAAAAAAATAAAATAAATGTTAATGTTGCTAGTGGTAAAGAAATTTGTCGCCTGCAAGTAAAATATGTTACCTTAGATATATTTAATAATGTAAAAAAGAATTTGGAATAGTAATTGAGACTTTTTTTTCTACTTTTATAAAATTGCATTTCTTTCTGGCAATTTCTTATGTTGTTTAGTAAGTTTTTATGTATTCTCTTTTTTAAGTGAATAATGAAATATATAATGCCTATATTGATTTTTTTTAGTTAATATAGAGCAATATATAATACTTTGTATATATATATATATATATATTTCTATCGTACAGCTGGGTAATGATTTTACACATTCGAAAATATTAGAAAAGAGAATAAGTTTGTTATTATTTATTGAAATTTGGAAAAATCTCCTACAGTTTCAATTTTTAATTCTCTCTTGCCTACTTAAAATAACGAAGGATAAAATGTACTCGGTTCTCTTTAAGAGTTTTGGGTGATAAATTTTTTTCTTCCAATAATTATCAAAAATAAAATGTATCATAGAAATGTTCAATTCTGTAATGGTAAAATTTACCAATGAGAAATTAGAATATGGTTGAATTTAAATTTGACTATAAAATACTTTTTTATGCCGAAATATATCCGAAGTATTTTTAAGTAATAAAAAAAAAAAAAAAAAAAAAAAAAAAAAGGATAAATATACAGTTTAGAGGCGAAAAGAAATGTAGTCAATTAAACACATATTATTTAATTTAGTTACTTTTCCTATCATTTTCAAAATATATAGGTATTAGACAGTCCTGCGAAATAGTGCTATGAGCGCTTACAAAGATGATAATTTTAAAAAACTTTAAATAATCCGAATTATAAGCAATTTTATTTTGGATATCAAATTTCCAAGCTTAAATTCACCTAATAAAAAAAAAAAAAAAAAAAAAAAAAAAAACGTGTTCTAATACAAATGTAAATATAAAAAGTATCAGAAATTAAACGTTTGCCTATAATGGATAGCGGAAAAATTCTGATCCTCAAAACGATCACGACGTTTAGGTACTAGTTTTTTTTTTTTTTTTTTTTTTAACGGACAATTATACCAAGAAATTCATCGCCAAAGACTGACAAAATTAAAAATTCGCCAAGAAGATCATACACTAAAGCTGTAATGCTAAATGGTCTAGATATTACGAATTTCTTTTTATTCTAAAACAAATTACTGATTTTTAGCATAACATTTCATTAAAAAAAAAAAAAAAAGTCGTAGTAAATGTACATATATTATGTACTTCAATTTGACATTGTATGTAGGAATTTCTATAATATTGTTCTTCTTTTGTCTTCTGCACTGTTAATATTATTCAGTGAAAGGCAAAGCAGTGAATAGATTTGTAGAGCCAAGCAGGGGTTAATAAGCGAAGCTAGTCGAGGGTTTGTAAGTGAAAAGAGCAGGGAGCAGAGCCCCCTAGTATGTTCTTTAAAAAAAGTACTGTCACTGGCATCAAATTTTTTTGTCTGCGACCGCATCGCCTCACGAAGGGCAGGGTTCACCGCGTCATGAGAGGTACCAATGAGTGTCGAATACTCCAAGGAAGACATTTCAGCCAGTTAGAAATTTTTAGTATCTTAATTCATGAAGTTATTAATTAAAAACCTCGAGTTTATAAAGGTACACTATTTGCCATTTTACAAAAAGTTTCTGAAATCGTTGTTTTTTCAACCTTATGACGTCATTATCTACAGGGAAATTAAAATGTAATCAATGGTGCAAAAATATAAAATAAAATGAAATGAAATGAATCAAAATAAATAAATATCTTTTTTTCCTACTTTTAGAAGATAAATTTTCTTTCTGGCAATTTCTTATGTTTTTTACTTTCTTCTACATTCAGTAGAAGAAAGTATTGGATTCTCAAAATTTTTCGACTTCTGGTTTTTGACGGATTTACACGTTGTGAGAGGTCTAGAACACGATTTGCCATTTCTAGAAAATGTCTGTCTGTCCGTTTGTCTGTCTGTGTGTGTGACAAATATTTATGGTTACTGTATCTCAGGAACTACTCCTCAGAATTGTATATAAATTTATATATAGATGTACAGTCGGTAACAAAAGTGTCCGAACACTAGCAAAAATTCCTATGTGAAAAAAGTACACTTCATACGGTTTTGTTAAATAAATCCTTATCGAATCATGTTCTTACACTGACTAAGAACAGGATTCGACAAGGATTTATGTAACAAAACCGTATGAAGTGTAATATTTTTACATAGGAATTTTTGCTAGTGTTCGGACACTTTTGTTACCGACTGTACCTTGACCTAAATTAGTGCCTATCAACTATTGGTGTCAACCGCTCAACAGGTGGTGCTGCTACAAAACGATTTCTGCAATTTAAGGGGAGGCTATATCGCAGGTTCTACTGCGTATAATCAAACGAACCAGTGATGGTATTTACACCATTTCCTATAGAAAATATCCGATAGTAAATTTTAATAACATATTTCTTTTATTAATGTATGCATAAATTAAAGGTATTAAAACATGCTTTATAAAAATACCTCTCATAGAACACAATGCGTTGGAATATTTTCGGATGTCCCTGTACACAAGCTTGCAGAGGTTCACTCCATTTTCAATAAGGAACATCCGATAGTGAACTCAAATAACATATATCAGTTTCAGGAAATTTAATGAATATTCACGGGAGTTAGAGCGCGGACAGACAGACAGACAAATCGAAGTCATTAACACTATTCAACTTGGAATTGTTAAAGAGCCGAAGTCATTAAAATTTTTCAACCGTGATGAAAAGTGGTAAAAAGAAATAAAATGCACCCGGTTTTGCTAGTCTTTTAATTTTCTTCCTATCTTAACGTGTTTTAATTTGCAGGTGACCCCTAAGAAATTTAACTATTAAATTTTTTAACAATACGGAATAATGTAAATTTGCATTAAATTCTTAAAACTGTTAACTTCATGTGTTTGAAGGATTTTAGTTGCTATTTTAAAATGAAGGATCTTTTTTTAATTTTTCTCGTCGCATAGATAACCCCCTAAAGTGAGCCCGCTGACGTCGAAAATAGATGCCAAAATTGAAAATAAAGTGGTTATAAGTCATCATTTTAAAATTGCAATAATTCACCAAGATTTTAACTTAGAGAGATGATTTTTTTTTCCTTCTTAGAGCGAGAAGAATATTTTTCTAAATATAAGTCATATGATAGGAAGGACCGTATAAAAATTAAATTTCGTATTTTAATATGTATACAGCCCTTGTACAAAACGATACCGTATTTGAAATCTACTCTTAATTTGCACCAATTTTAAGAATGGAAGTATGCTTCTATCTTTCTTAGTGTGCGAGATAATCGCTGTAATATCTATTTTGAATCACCCGGTATATGTTCTCATAATATTCTAGTGCAAGACATATTGTAATCTTGTTAAGAAAAATGAATTTGACGAAACACTTGACACAGTGACAGAATGAAATCCCTGCCTAATAGGCTATCCACCGTTCACTTCGATATATTTATCTTATTCCAATCTATTAATTTATTTTATTAGGGTCAATTTCGTATAGTTTAGTTTTCATGTTACTATTTTCAATGGAACAATCCTCAACGCATATTTTATATCGCCCAATTTTGCTATGTTGATAAAATTTTAAATTACGAATAACTTACGAAGTTTTCCTATTAGAATATTTTAGTCAATCATGCTCAAACACGTAACATAAATGTTATTTTGAAGTTGTCTGATATATTTATGATCCTCAATATGGACGTTTATGCTCAGTTTTGCCATATTCTGCCATGTTAAGTAAATCGTAAATTTCAAATAACTAATGAAATTTTTAAATTAAAAAATTCATAGTCAGGGATGTTCATGCCAGTATCCTAAATAATATTTTAAAAGTATTTTGATACCTTTATGTTAAAAATATCCTTCAAAATAGACGTTTATGCGGAATTTTGACTTTTTCTGCCATATTAAGTAAATCGTAAATTTCCAATGACTTACGAAATTTTTAAATTGGAAAATTCATAGTCAAGGATGTTTATACCAGTATCTTGTATAATATTTTAAAAGTAGTCCGATAACTTTACGATGAAAATATCCCTCCAAATGGACATTTGTGCGAAATTTTGCCGTATTCTGCCAGGTTAAGAAATTCGTAAATTTCGAATAATTTGCGAAATTTTCAAAGTAGCATGTTTATAGTTAACGATGTTCATCCCGAAATCAAAACTAATATTTAAAAGCTGTTCTTACATTTTTACGATAAAAATGTTTCTTTTCATGCATTTTTAAGTGAAATTTTGCCCTATTCTTCCATGTTACGAAAATCCTAAATTTCGAATAATTTCTGAAGTTTTTTAATTAGAATGTTGCAAATGAATAGAGTCCTTGCCAGTGTCATAAATAATATTTTAAATCTGCTCAGACCTCTCTGCGATCCTTTGTTTGTGAGATATCCTGTATACAAACTAACAAACCAACACACTAACGGACTAACAAATTAACAGACACCCTACAGACGGACACGGTACCCATTTTGATCTTTTTGGATTTCTCACACCTGAAAACGTGTAAAAAAGTTTAAAAAAAAAAAAAAAAAAGGTCGAAAATTTTTACGATTACCTAAGTTCCCCATACCTATAGTATGATGGGGAACTAATAAAATGAATATTGGCATAAAATGAAATTGTAAATTGTTCCTAAAAGCATAAAATAAATTACTTTGTCAAACAACATAAACACTACAATTAATCATAACATTTGAAGTTAGCATTAAATTAAGTAAAATTTGATTCTTTTTACTTCCTTATACAAAGTACTCGTATAAGGAAGTATAGTAATCCTAATTTGCGAAATGGATCTTGTATTTCGCGTAGGTCAAAAACGAATGATTCTAGAATATTACAAATTTATATGTGTGACATTAATAATCAATGCGTACCACACGATTTTTGCTTCTTTTTAAATTTATATTTCCGTTTAAATGTTAGATTGTTTTGAATATAAAACAAATTTTATCAGCAATTTTATTTGGAACGAACCATGCAATTAAAAAAAAAAAAAAAAAAAAAAAAAAAACTAATTCTTAAAGTAAATAAATACATATTAATAATTTTTTATACATAATTATTTGAATACTAGGTTTTGAGCACGCTTTTATGAACGTTAATGGCAATAGAAATTGCGTCTTTTGGGCGTTAAAAATTTTACGTTCAAATCAGTGCACAAAAAATTATGCAAATTTAAAGATATATATATATATATATACACATACAATATATACATAAAAATATGAGTGAAAATTTACAATTACTAACTATAATACTTCATTCTCTATCTTTTTCAACATAGTAAGCTTCAACTAAGATAAATAATTTTTTTTATAATATACTGTGAATAATAGTTAAATTCCCTTGTAAAGAACGGGCAAAACAGCTAGTATATTTATAAATATTATGATGTCTTTTAAAGTTATTTTGTTATTTATGAAATTAATATTATTACAATTATTCTTATTCTATTCTTTATTTCTGCTGAACTTTTTGTTTGAAATATATATCAATACATAGGGTTTTGCAAGAAAGTATTTTAGTTATCCTCTATTTCATTAAAAAATATATATATATATAGCTGTAGTGCAAAAAGTGTGATTTTATTTGTTTTTAGATATTAAATTTAAGTTTCTAGAGTATAATTTTATTGATTACATTATATATATATATATATAGAGAGAGAGAGAGAGAGAGAAAATGGGTTCTTAGTAGAACTATCGAAATTATTGTTGTCAATTATACAACAAAGCATATAATTAGCATTACACTAGTATACTTCTACAAAAAAAAAAAAAAAAAGAAAAAAAAAAAATTAATTAAATATAGTAAGCAAATAAATGTATTCAGAGGAAAACGAAAAACAAAAACGGAATTCAGTGTGTATTTAGATTTAAAATAAATGTGCTTCAAAAATAAAAGTTATTTAATTGCATAAGTAATTATCATTCTACTTAAGAGGACTGGGCACCTTTAACGCAACACTAAAGTAGGTTCCATATAAAAGCTTACATTTCTGATTAAAATTTATAAATAGAACTATATCAGGTTTTTTGAATAAAATATACATTCAGGCAGGATTTCTTATGCTTTTACAAATTTAATATCATAAATCTGAGTTTGCATTTCATAAATTCATGATCTTCAAAAAGCTATAAATTATACATATATTAAAGAAAAGACTTAATATTTTTTGATATGTTTAATAGAACCTGCTTAAAAGAACTAGGGATGAGTTTTGAAATTTAATAATTAGTTTAAAAAATAGAATAAAATAAATAAAAAAATGAGCATGTCTATGTAAAAATTTTCAGAATAATTATAATAATAATAATATGATTTTTGTTATATTTTTATGTTTAATATTTTTTTTTTAAAGATATTGCAAAACCTATCCCTGATTATTTTAGGTAGGTTCTATTAAAAATAATATATATATATATATATTAAGTCTCTTCTTAAATATCTGTAGCATTTTGAATATCACGAATTCATAAAAAAATGCAAACTGAGAAAACGCAATTTAAAAATTTCAAATCTCTAAAAAAAAAAAAAAAAAAAAAAAAAAAAAAATTATCTAATAAATGTTTCCTGGATATTTATTTTATTGAAAAACCAAATGTAGTTCAATTTATAAATGTTAAATGAAAATACAGTGCGTTAAGAAATTATAAGACCACAAGCGTTCTGAAGCAGAAAAAATAATATGCAAATTTTTAGTTGCGCATTTAAAATTGATAATGAAACACATCCTATACTAATGCCAACTTTTAAAATTAAATTAAATTTCAGTAAAATTGATTCATTTTTCTAAAAATTAAAGACTGTGACTGTTAAAAAATTATAAGACCATACCTGAGAAAATTAACATATTACACATGACGTTAAGCTCAATATAAAGCGCATGCGTCAGTATTTCGTAAAAGCATTACCTAAGAAGCAAAGGCTTAGGTTTTGAATGTGTTATCTGCGATTAATTTGACGATGCCTCGGGGTAAAGAATTATCAGAGTGCGAAGTGGAAGAATTTTATCTTATAAAGGTTCTGGTAAATCTGAAAGAGATATTGCGAGGTTAATGAACTCTTCTAAAACTGTCATTCACAATGCCATAATTAGAAAAGATTATTCAAACAAAATTAAAACGATCTCGTAGAAAAAATATTTTGACAGCACGTGATAATAGACAAATTTTTCGTCTATCAACTAAAAAATATCTTTACACTCGTGAAATTTCGAAACGTTTCAGCAAGAAAACTTCACATGTAACAGTTTGGAAGAGTGTTAAATATTAATACGAAATTGAAGAAATTGAAGAAAAAACCAAAGTTATTGAAACGCCATCGAAAAGAAAAACTAAAATAGGCCAAAAATGTCATGTCATGGAATGATGAGTGGAAACAAATTATATTTTCTGATAAAAAGAAATTTTACCTTGAGGG
Organism: Salticus scenicus; assembly: GCA_963930645.1. NCBI lineage: Eukaryota > Metazoa > Arthropoda > Arachnida > Araneae > Salticidae > Salticus > Salticus scenicus. The sequence goes on from OZ005653.1 coordinate 243,627,991, forward strand.
TTCAGATGGTTACAAGCACTATTGGCATGACTTGAGGAAGAAACCAAAAGAATGCTTCGGTCAATAAATGGGTGGAAGATCAGTAATGATTTGGGGAGCTTTCGGTTATGAGGGATTGTGTGATTTACAGCGAATTTCGAATTGCATGAACTCTACACAACATCATCCTATGCTATATGATCATATGATACCGTTTGGATCTTTATTAGGTAGTGCTAAATGGATGTTTCAACGGGACAATGCTGCTTTTCATACATCTAAATCCACTCAAGAGTGGTTTAAAAATAAAAAAAATAATGTTTTGACATGGCCAAGTCGAAGTCCAGATATGAACCCCATGGAAAACCTATGGGGTATATTATCTCACAAAGTTTATGCAAATAATAAACAATTTTCATCTGCCAATGAACTGGAGGTTGCCATTGTAAAAGAATAGTACAATATTTCTAAAACTGAACTTAATCACCTGGTTACTTCAATGAAAAACAGAGTGTTTGAGGTCATCAGGAAAAATTGAAAACCAATATCATATTAATTTTTTATACTATTTTGTTTTTTGACAAGTGGTCTTATATTTTGTTAACAGGTTAGTTTTCACTTATTTTTAATATACAATGGGCATTCCATAAAAACTGAGAGTAAAATCATAAAAAATCAAGAAATACATTTACAGCAAAATATACATCATTCTTTTTCAAAATACCTTCCGTCAGATGATATGCAACGGTCCCATCGTTCAACCTACTCTTCAAAACAAGTAGAGAAGCCCTTTTCTGGAAGCTGCTTCAAAGAACCCTCAACTGCTGAAATAACTTCAGAATCTGTATTAAATTTTCTGCCACAGAGCTTCTCCTTCAACGTCGGAAACAGCCAGAAATCACATGGTGCGAGATCTGGACTGTAAGGGGGATGTGGCATGATTTTAATACTGCATTTACTAAGATATTGCTGAACAGAAGTAGCGACATGCGGGCGAGCATTATCGTGATGTAATGTCCAATTCCCTACCAGTTCATGGCGCTTTCTCGATATGTGTTGTTGCAAAATTTTCAAAACTGAAACATGATATTCACCATTCATAGTAGTTTTTGGAGGCACAGCATGCTGATAGATTACACCTTTATGATCAAAGAAAATAATCATCATGACCTTTCCAGCAGATTTGGTTTGTCGGATTTTTTTCGGAGGCGGAGAATCAGTATGTTTCCATACACTTGTTGCAGACTTGGTAACGGGATCATAATGATGCACCCAAGTTTCATCACCTGTTATTACAGTCTTTAGGAGATTTGGATCATTTTGAAGCATCTGTTTCCATTCACAACAATCGTGAATTCTTGTTTTCATTTGTTCTTTAGTAAGGTGATGAGGGACTCATCTGGAACAATCATAGCGAAGCTGTAAATTGTTGCGTAGAATGCGAAATATCGACGTATTCAAAATGTTTGTTGATGCCGCTATCTCCTCACATGTCATTCGCCGATTTTCTTGAAGGATTACCCACACAGTGTTTACATTTCAATCATTCACAACACTTTTTGGTCGCCCAGGTCTAGGAGCCAGTTCTGCAGACAAACGGCCTTTCTTGAAATCACCATGCCATCTAAAAATCGTAGACTCACCAAAACATTTGTCTTTGTAAGCTTCTTTCATTAACTTAACTGTTTCTGGAGCTGTTTTGCCCAAACGGTAGCAAAATTTTATGGCACAACGCATTTCGAATTTTAACTCTGAATCACTCATCTCCATTTCTGTAGGGCAAATAAAACAGTTCTTTAAACAAGCATGGAAATAGGAAAATAAAATCGTCTGCTTCGTTTAGAATTTTGTATAAACGTACAGTTAACAGTTTGAAAAATTCGCCTGCACTTCTATATTTTTTAGTTTCGCGGTGTTGCCACTACGTAAAAAAACAACTCTCAGTTTTTATGGAATGCCCTTTGTATATTTTAATTAAACATTTGCTGCATTATACCAAGTTATTGCAAATTAATTATAAAACTAGTTGGCATAGGTGGACTCTGCTCAGTTCCCCATCATATGTATGTTCTCATAAATTTCTTGTACAGGACTTATTATATACATGTTAAGAAAAATGAATTTGACCAAACGCTTGATATCAACTTTGACCAAACGCTTGATCCTCGCCTAATAGGCTACCCACCATTCAGTTCGATATATTATTCTAATCTATTAATTTATTTTATTGGGGTCAATTTCGTAGTTTATTTTCATGCTACTATTTCCAATGCAACTTTCCTAAAAATGCGTATTTTTATGAAATATCTCCCCATTTTGCTGTGTTGATAAAATCTTAAATTTCGAAAAACTTACGAAATTTTCCTATTAGAATATTTGTAGTCAATCATGTTCATACAAGTATCATAAATGTTAATTTGAAATTGTCTGATATATTTATGATCCTTAAAATGGACGTTTATGCTCGATTTTGCACTATTCTGCCATTTTAAGTAAATCGTAAATTCCAAAAAACTTACGAATTTTTTAAATTGGAAAAATCATACTCAATGGTATTCATGTCAGTATCCTAAATAATATTTCAAAAGTGGTTTGACATCTTTACGAGGAAAATATCCCTCAAGATTGACGTTTATATGAAATTTTGCTCTATTCTGCCATGTTAAGAAATTCGTAAATTTAAAATAACTTACGAAATTTTTATATTGGAAAATTCATAGTCATTAATAATCATGCCAGTGTCCTAAATAATATTTCAAAAGTAGTCTGACATCTTTACGATGAAAATATCTCTCAAAATTGACGTTTATGTGAAATTTTGCCCTATACTGCCATGTTAAGAAATTCGTAAATATCCAATAACTTGCGAAATTTTCAAAGTAGCATATTTATAGTTACTGATGTTCATTCCGGCATCAAAACTGATATTTTAAAACTGGTCAGACATTTTTACAGTAGAAAGTTTCCATTTAATGCACGTTTAAGTGATTTTTTGTCCTATTCTCCCATGTTAAGAAAATCGTAAATTTCGAATAACTGCTGAAGTTTTTAAATTCGAATGTTGCAAATAAATAGGGTTCTTGCCAGTGTCGAAAGTAATATTTTGACTGATATAAACTGATCTGACCTCTCTGTGACAATTTGTTCTTGAGATATCGTGTACACAGGCTAACAAACTAACGGACTAACACACTAACAGACACCCTACAGACAGACATCATACAAATTTTGTCATTTTCGGATTCCTCACACCTGAAAATGTGTAAAAAAGTCAAAAAACCGAGGTCGAAAATTTTCACGATTACCTAAGTTCCCCATACCTATAGTATGATGGGGAACTAAAATATACTGCAATATGTTATTTTATGCACTTAAATTATGATTAGAATCTTTATTTTTCTTATTATTTACAAAATTAAAGTGGTCTTAAATTTCTTAACGGGCTGTATGGGCTTTTATATGAAACTTACTTCAGCAATGTCATCAAAGTTGCCAAAGTCCCTTTAAAAGGCATATAACTTTCATCGAAAAAAATTATTTTTCATATATTTTTCTTTTTACAGATAGCTTTGAAACTTTGTATTCCATTTCAACAGAAAAAATAATATTTAATGTATTGTAAAATTTTAAATATAAAACTTGAAAGCATTTAAAGTTTTTATAAAAATGTTGCAGTATGTCTTTTTTTTTTTTTTTTTTTTTTCTTGTAAAAAATTATATGCAATTATTTTTTAGGGAACATTGTATTTTTAACATGCCTTTATTAACTTGACATGATGTAAATATTATGTAACGGAATCTTACAATTTAATTTTCGGCCACTTCTCGTCGCCCGACTAACCTAAAATTTTGCACACGACTTCATAATCGATGACAATAAAATATACAAGTATTTTCAGGTACTTTTCTCATCAGGGGCAGGCTCCAGTGGCCATGTTTTGGGGCAAACAAAACAATCTATATCACATAAAACACTATCGTATGCGGCATAGGATTTAGCCGCATTTGTGTGACGTCAAGTAACAAACATTAATTTTTTAAATATTTAAAAATATGTAAAAAATCTGGTGTGTCAAAACAAGTATCATAGTATTCAACTAAATGAAAATTTGCGCAAAGAGGTAGTGTGACGTAAAGAAAACATTTACACAAATTTAACTTGCAGTTTTGGATAGCGTGACGCAAAAGATAAATCAATTTATTGAAATAAATAATTTTAATTTATAATGCAAACTCAGTGAAAGTATAATTATTTGACAGTATATTTGAAAATTAAAAGCACTGTTTCAATGTGTAAATATACTTTATTAGACAAAACAAAAGTAATTTTAATGGAATCTAAAAACAAATCTTTTAAAATAATACCGAGGCGCCACTGGAATTTTTATATCATTCCTTTTAAAACTGTTATTTTGAATTTGAAATGCGAATGAAACAGCATCAGTGTGTGTATTTTATATATCTGTCTGATCTTGAAGTTAAAAATATTACGTTTGCATTATAAATATAAATAAAAGGAAAAAGTAAATGATCAAATAAGAAAATCTATGTATATTTTAACTAATTGCAAAGCGTAACTTCAAATTTGAAATCATTATTTTTAATACTCATATTTCAAATTCTTATAGCCATAAAGTAGCGGCGTCACAAACTTCTAAGTCGCTAAGGGTTTTTTTACTGATATTATTACTTTTTAGGGGTTATTGATCAAAAAAATAAAACAAGTCCTTCTGGCTCCTAGGAAGGGTAAACTGATTTATCTTTTCTTATGAAGTTGCCACCATTTTTTTTCAAAATGGCAGCTACAATTTATTAATGGACTTAGTGGATTTATAAATGAAGACTATGTATATGGAGTTTTAAGCAAATCGGTTCATAAAACCTTTCTAATGTAAATTTGAAATTTTCAGTGTGCTGGCACAGGAAAACAAGAGGGTGGATTAAGTTGGCAAATGAACATATCAAATACATTTCTGAGATAAATCTACACTACAAATTTAGTGTGAATTAATTCAGTATTTCAAACTTTATCATGCTGACAAATTTTCGAGTAGCCTGCCACTTGGAAACAAAATGGAGAAGCTTCGCACTAGAAAAATTTATTGACTGGCATTCTCAAACTCTTAAAAAGAAAAGAAAGAAAGAAAGAAAGAAAAGAAAAATAAGTGGAAATTTTCAAATTTAAGTTAAAATTGCGTAATTTACATTTTGCAAGTTTCTTTTTAGAGAATTACAAATACAAATTAAACAATTAAAAAAATCGAATAAATGTTAAAAATGTAATTTATTTATATATTTTCTTTCCCCTTTTAAGGCTAAGTATAGATACTGCCCCAATATTCACAATTTAAATTTTCATCAAAAGTGCAGGTAAAAATTACTTCATATATATTTTCATACAAAATGTTTGGGGAAAAAATAAACAAAATACAAATTAAGCTTTACATTTCTATAATTTTAAAAATAAAGTAAAATCATCTAGAGAAAAATTTTATGGAAAATATAAGTTAAGCTTTTTTAAAAAAATGAAATTTCTGCGTAAAAATTCCATTACATAAATATATTTACAACTACAATAAACAAAAAACACTCCTTTAATTTTAAATAATTATTTCTACATGTTGCTAAGGGATTAAAAGTTTTTTCTTTCTTTCTATCTTTCTTTCTTTTTTTTTTTTTTTTTTTTTTTTTAAGAAAAATAAATTAAATGTAAGGAATATGGTTTAAATATAAGCTACTAGATGGCGCCATCTAGGATACATGAGTTGGAATCGCAAATCATTGAGCTATTATAAAATCGATGTTCATGAATGATTAAAAATTTTTCGCTTTAAAAAATTGTAAATTCATCATTATTATGATAAAATGGAATATCTAAAATTACAAAATACTTCCTTATTTAAAATATTATCTAAATATTGTTTTGACTAAATATGAAATCTTGAAATAAAAAAATATTTTTTTCATAACAGAAGAGAAAATATATTTAACGAATTTGACTTAGTATATATACAATAAATATTTTAAAAATGTAATAAAGTATTTTTGTTTAAAAAAAAAAATTAAATAATTCATTGTCTGCATTCACGTTGGTCTACCAACCAACGAGACCAACTCAAGCCTTGCAAGTAAGAACCGCATCACGATGTTTTCGCCGAAGGAAAGCATGAAATTGGCGGAATAATATAGTTCCATTTTTTAAATAATTATATAAAAAGTAAGAGTTTTCCTGAAAAAAAAAAAAAAAAAAAAACGAAAACGTTACTGGGTTCAGAAACATCCCATTAACAATATATATTAATTAGAAGAAAATAGCTCGTGCCATTTTAGAGATATTTTTTATGATTTCAGTCCATTACAAACTTACACCTTACTTTTCCCTATTTGGCTTTAAATTGGGATTTCAGATCTCAAAACATACTGCATATAGAAATGTAAAATTCTCAGGACAGATTAAGACCAAAGATAAAAGACTATTTTGAAAAGATCAGAACAAAATATGGCATATTTGCTGAGATATTAAGTGTCGGCTTTTACAAATCTCTTTCGTGTCAAACTAGCCGTATATATGAGTTCGCAGCGACCCGTTTGTCCCTCCGTTTCCATCACTCAAAAAACTGCCGCTTTTCATGATACTGATATTGGGCGATATTCCATATAAATGTGCATTTTGGGGACTGTTGCATTGGAAATAGTAGCATGAAAACTGAACTACGAAATTGACCCCTATAAAATAAATGAATAGATTAAAATAAGATAAATATATCGAACTGCATGGTATGTACCCTATTTTTCGGGGATTTTACTCTATTGATCTTTCAAGCGTTTGGTCAAATTCATTTCTCTTAACATGAATATAATATTTCTTGCACTAGAAATTTATGAGAACATACATATGATGGGGAACTAAGCAGAGTCCCCCTATGCCAACCAGTTTTATACTTTAAGCAAAAAATTTACAATTTCATTTTATTACTTTATTCTATATTCAATAGAAGAAACTACTGGATACGTAAAAATTTTCAACCTCGAGTTGTTGATGGATTTACACGTTTTGGGAGATGTAGAACTCGATTTAACCATTTTTTATGATGGGTATCTGTCAATACGCCAATACCTTTAAAACGAATAGCTGAACCATCTGTATGCGATAATTTAAAATAAAGTTACCGATTAAAAAAAAAAAAAAAAAAAAAAAAAATCTGATATTAAGAATAAAATTGACCTTTTTATTTATTTTATTTTATTTTATTTTTTTCTCTAATATAGAAATTGCCTGCATTATCATGGAAGATAATGTTTTTAAATAATAATTTTAATAAATTATTTATACTGAGTGAATTTGTATAGAAAAATATAGAAGAAAGTCACGTGGTGGCCACAGAATTCTAGTTTTTAGTTGTTTGAATAATAGTTGCTTTATGAACTGAGTTCTTTTTTTTTTTCTTTTTTACAAAAAAAGATTATAGATATTTCTTTTTTCAATTAAAATGTATTCATACGGCAGAACACGAGACGACGTTCGACGATGGTTTCACATTTTGGAATACGCAAGAAAAGCGACACAAGTTAAAAAATGGCAATTTAGGGTTTATGTCACGTGAAGTTATATGAAGTGCTCCGATGTGCACAAAAAACTTTACCTCTCCATCTCGAAATTTATCCACTGGAGAAGCAGTTATATCAATTTTGTTTTAGTCAGTGTCTTATCTTTAATTTGATTTTCTCAAATGCTGCATTTCTGAGTTGTGTCACTTTCCTGCCTTTATGCGATATGAGTAAAAACTATCTATTAAATCCTCATATATGAAATTAAAAAGGCTTTAGAAAAGTAAAGAAAAGATTCGCTTCATTTTTAACCAAAAATCCTGTCAGTCACGTAGTATAAAAATATATAATCTATATATTAATAGGCAAGCATGAAATTTGTGGTACACTCTTAACATATACTAAGGGACAAAAATAATAAATAAATAAATAAATAAATAAAAGTTATATTTATGATTTGAAATAATATTTATGAGTTGAAATAATAAAATAATTATAAAATAAAAAGCTTTTTATAAACCATATTTTTAAATTTTTTGTTGAATCATAGCTATAGAACTAACTACATTAGCACTTTATCAATGCGTATTGTTACTAAATTGTAAATAATAGAGCCCCTAAATAAAATAATAGGCCGGCGCATCACCGCCATTTTTTTAGCCTCCGAAGAGGACAGCATTCCCGCTTGGCGTCCTTATCGCTTCCCTAATGATTTTAAGAAATCTTGATCTGTAGCTAATCCGGTCAAGATAAGAGCAATAAACAACAATAATACTCTTAAAAATACATTTTTTTCAAAGTACATTCTCAGGATGTCATTTTATTCTGAGGATATCCTATGGATGTACTGGAGTAAGGTGTGTTGTTAGGGCGGTTTCTGTTTCTTTCACAAAATGTCGCCAAAACTCATATACACCGTCTGCGAACACTTCATATTCACTTCTTGAATGATTATAGCAGTTTATCGCTAAACAAACTTCCATATCATAGTTTACTTAGCTAAAATTATGAAATATAATAAAACAAGTTACTTTAAAGTAACGTAAGACGATTAAAAAAAAAAAAAAAAAAAGTTTGCCATTTGTTTATCAGAGAAACTCGCTGGGTACACGTGGCAACCCTAAGGCAACAAAATGCCTGATGCGCCAGCTCGTATATATAGGAGCCTTAGTAAATAATTGTATTTATTTTTCTATAAATTCTTTCAAAGAGGCTTAGTAAGTTGATAAAGTGTCAATTTTCTGCATTTCCAGCTCTTTTTCGCGTTAAAATAGCTTAATTTTCGCTTTAAAACGCATTAAAAAGCTCCAATAGGCAGGTAATGGATTTAGCGCCAAAATTGGCAACTTTCTGCCCTTGGCAACTTTTTTGGCGACTTTTGCGAGAATATAATAGAATGCTGAATTAGCTTTCATGCCAAGCGCGATTCATCCGTGCCAAAAACATACTATTTAAACAAAAGGGGGGGGGATCTAAAATTGAAGTATATTATTATTATTATTATTATTATTATTTATTTATTTATTTTTATTTATTTATTTATTTATTTATTTTGATAATGACGTCAATTTTTGTGAGGTGCATAATTTAACTTTTACAATTTTTACCATGTTTTTATTAACTTCTATTCTTGTTTGTGTGATTGTTTGTTTGTCCGGTACAAATCTTGCAATCTATTTTTAACTAACTTCCCTACTAGCTAGACATTTGAAACTTTCACAGTAGCTCAGAACCCGGTGACAACACAATACTTCAAAGTCAGATTTTAGAATAGTTTTCTTTTAATTAATTAAAATATGAAAGTGATAAGCTCCTAATAGCAATAAAAATAGTCATTAAAATATTAGCTATAATTTAATTGTTGCCAAAAAAAATTACGAGTTTATTTTCTTTCGACATAAAAATAAATACATTTAATTAAACGTAAACGTTAAAAAATTGTAAAAAGTTAAATTATGCATCTGGCAAAAATTGACGTCATTATCATTTTAAAGATTTTCTACACATTGATAAAGTGCTAATGTAGTTCATGATGCAAATATATGTTGTTCGGAAAGGATTAGTATTTTATTTTTAAAACCAACTTTTTTTTTTATTTCAAATTTCCCGTAACTCTTTAACCAATCACATTAGAACGTCCATCTTTGGAATATCGATAATAAGGATTTTCTCGCCAAAAGTCGCCAAGTTCAAAGAGTCGCCAAATTTAGCACCAAATCCATTACCTGCCTATTGGAGCTTTTTAATGCGTTTTAAAGGGAAAATTAAGCTATTTTAACGCGAAAAAGAGCTCGAAATGCAGAAAATTGACATTTATCAAATTACTAAGCCTCTTTGAAAGAATTTAAACAAACATAAATACAATTATTTACAATTTCGTAACAATACGCATTGATAAAGTACTAATGTAGTTAGTTCTACAGCTATGATTTAACAAAAAATTTAAAAACATGGTTTATAAAAAGTTTTTTTTATCTTATAATTATATTGCTATTAGGAGCTTATTATTTTCATATTTTAATTAATTATAAGAAATGTATTCGAAAATTCGAAAATCGGACTTCGAAGTTCATCGGTTGTGAGCTATTCTGAAAGTTTCAAACGTCTAGCTAGTAGGGAAGTTAGTTAAAATTCGATTGCAAGATTTGTACCGGACAAACAAACACACACACAAGCAAGAATAGAAGTTAATAAATAAAAGAATTAATAAAAAAACATGCTGACATGTTAAAAAGTCTGTTTAAAAGGGCGCATGCAATGTTATGTAAAGACCGTCTCTTGGTAATTTTCTCTCCCGGTCCCAGCTAAAATAACGCCAAATTATGGTCAAAGCATTAAGCTAAATTAGGGGGGGGGGGGGGGGGTTAAATTGAATATAATAAATATTTGTACTTTTGCCAATGTGTAATATTCCCGTTCATTTCAGCTTATGTTTTGTTTATGATTAAGCATGAAATAAATATTTGTAATTTTTTTCTAAATTATAGTGTTGTTAGTATTAAAAAAAAAAAAAAAAAAAAAAAGAAAAAAAAGAAAAAGAAAAAAAGAAAAAAAAAATCCTTTAGAGCTATAATGACATCAATTTTACTCTGCAAGTTTATTTTTTCATAAAGTTTTATATCAATTTTAATATTTACGCTTGAATATCTTATCATTTCAAAAAAAAAAAAATTAAAATCAACTCGCAAACTTTTTTTTGGCAAGAGTTAAAAATGAAAATAAATTATGTATTTTTGTTTAAAAAAGGGCTTTTCCATTTTTTTCGGTACTGATTATTATTAATTTTCTTTTCTTTTCTTTTTCTTTCAAAAAAAAAAAAAAAAAAAAAAAAAAAAATGATTTTGATGAAATTCTGGCAAAAACAGAATTTAGTTTAGTACGGAAGACCATTGATAAATTTTCGATTTCAATAAATGTCCAACTATCATAAAACCAACTATCATAAAGACCATAGATTGAGACTAATAATCCTCAGTCTTAAAAAAAAAAAAAAAAAAAAAAAAAAATCGCACTTGAATATTTTTTTTTATCTTTCTGCAACCTCCAATTTTATCGTTTAAAAAGCAAATTTTCGAACAGATTTTATTACGTCGTCCTCCCCGTCCACTGTAGGACTGAACCCAGTGTTAAATAGAAAATGCAATTGTCAGGAAAATTGTAATTTTAGAAAGTATTTCAAAAATGGCAAGGACAGGGCAATTAACGATGCCACAAAAAGTATTAATATTAGAATAAAAATAAAAAAATATTTTGATATGTTAGATGGCAAAATAATTAAATACTAACAAAATATTCTGAAATGGTTTTTAGCAATATATAAAATATTTTTGTTGTTTTAACGTTTGTGTTTTAACTGGGAATCTGGCTTTAGGCGGCCATGTTGCTCATCCAAGCGAGATGACCGCATGTTAAAAAGCAAAAGTTAAAGCAAATCTATTTGTATCATGTTTATAACTTAGAAAAGAAAAAAAAAAAAAGGGTATAACAAAGTATTTTCTTCAAAAACAGTGTGGGAACAATTAAACAAACCAGATTAAAAGCCAGAAGATCTGCAAGAAAAAGTCATTATTAAGGAAAATAATTAGGAAAAAAAAATAATAAGACTTCAGTTGACCAAAATTTAAAAAAAATCTGGAGTGACTCCACTCGACTTTCCGAACATTGAGTAATTAACAGTTTTGTAGATAAAGTAAAGAAAGAGGAGTTGTTAAACAAACAAAAGAAAGAAAACCATAATAGAGTGTTTGAGTAATTTTGTCCATATATTACACGATGTTTTATTTAACGCTACTGAACTTTCAGCCCATAGATCATAATGATAAAGAATTTTTCGTTGTGTCCCTGTAAAACCTATAAATGCTAGATTCACCAAAATGCTTATAGTTAGTGCAACAGTGATTTATAATATTCATATAAATTTTCAACTCAAAAGAATATGGCGTTTAGATACTATCGCACTTTTAAAAATTTGGTCCCATAGGGCATAATGATAAAGAATTTTTCTTTGTGTCCCTGTAAAAAAAAAGTGTGAGCGCTAGATTCACCAAAATCTGTACAGCTGGTGCAACTGTGACCTTTAACATGTGTACAAATTTTTTGCTCAGATTAATAAGGCGTTTAGATGCTATCACACTTTTAAAAATTTGGCCCCATAGGCCATAATGATAAAGAATTTTTCTTTGTGTCCCTGTAAAAAAAAAACTATAAGTGCTAGATTCTCCAAAATCTATACAGATTGAGTATCTGTGACCTATCACATGTGTATAAATTTTTTGCTCAATTGAATAAGGCGTTTAGATGCTATCGTACTTTTAAGATTTTGGTCCCATAGGCCATAATGATAAAGAATTTTTCTTTGTGTCCCTGTAAAAAAACTATAAGTGCTAGATTCACCAAAATCTATAGGGTTCATACTCTGGTGACTTACAATATACGTACCAACTTTCAGCTTATTCGAACAAAGCGTTTAGACGCTAGCGTGTTCACTCACAGACATACACACACACATACACACACACATACATACATCATCGCAAAAATAGTGAAAAAGTACTCAGGGGACCTCGAAACGTATAGAAACATCAAAATCTCGAATTCGGACTTTTGACATGATTACAATACTTTCCTCACTATAGTGTTCGGAAAGTAATATATATGAGTTAATTATTGGGCTGAACTGTTTTTCTGTGATGAGTCAAGTTTAATTTATTTCGAGCTAATGAGAAATACCAGTGGACGACGAAAATGTGACTGACTGAATGAAAATTTTACTTTTAAAACAGTGACACGTTCTCCGTACATTATGGTACGGAGGTTCATAATTTTTCAAGAAGTCGGGCAAATTTTCATATTCAAAGGATCAATTAACTCGAAATAAAAAGCGGTCGAAATAAAAAGATTTATATTAAAACACTGTTTAATACTACGCCATTGCGCATTAAAACAGTAATTCCATATAAGGTGGAATTAACCTAATGCAGAAAACGTATTTTTATTAAGTAATTGTTTAGATCTAGCAAATAAATATTTTTATTTCATATATTAAAATATAAATTGTTTATTTCATATAATACACCATAACAGAATGCAAAGTGTTAGATAACGTTTAAAAAGAAAGTTTTATGTAGATTTTTATTGATATCTTCGTAGAGACTGAATTCTTTTTCAGATAAAGCGAATTGTTAAATCGAAAATGTACATAGGTATCATTTCATCTCTTTGGTATTATGCAAATATGACAGTTTTATTTGTTTCAACCTTTAGTTTTGAAGTTATTACGCAAGTAAAAAAGGTAAAAGTCAACTTTTTTGCTGTGCGGCTTCTCCCCCCCCCCCCCCCGTCTTACTGTATTAATACGCAAGCGAAGTGATGACGTGGATGCAAGAAAAAGATTTCCTATTTTAATCGCCCATTGGATTTTTTGTAAAAAATTATTAAAAATCAATGGAAATTATTTCCCGATTTTAATCCCCATATTTGGGTATAGATATGTATTAGTTATCGTGTGCATGTGTTAGATTGAGTTATTTTGCTGTCAAATTGACAAAATTTTAATTTTAAATTTCAAGGCTGTCGTCCTTGGCGTTTTTTGTATTTGGCGATCAAAAACGTAATACGAAAATATGCATGCTAGATGTATATTTTTATAATATGTATTGTACGAAATATTGTTTCATATTATTCATTACTCTCTTAATATAAGTTGTTAAAATAGCCAGGTTTTTTGAAAGTAATTAAATATGTTCGCCAAATAATTTGGCGAAATTTTTTTTTTCTGCCAAGTATGACAGATATGAAACCTATTCCACTGCAACATATTAGTATCTGATATCAGATACTTTATTTAGACATTTGAAACAAATTTGACTTCAAATTATGATAGAATATCTATCATTCTCCTTTTAATTAAAACTATATTAGTTGGATATTTACTGTGTAAATATCATCCTTTGGAATGAAATGTTTATGTTTTCAATCGAATATGGAAGTTTACCATTTTTTTTTTTTTTTTTCTCTAGAGTTTTGAAATTTAAAATTCAAATTTTATCAATTTTACAGCAAAAACAACTGAATTGAACGCATGCACACGATAACTAATACATATCTATACCTAAATATGGGGATTGAAATCGGGAAATAATTTCCCTCGATTTTTAATAATTTTTTACAGAAAAATCCAATGGAAGATTAACATAGGAAATATTTTTCTTGCATCTACGGACGGTCAGTGACGTCACATTTCGCTTGCGTATTATGAGAGTCGAGGATTGAAAGTGGTATCATTCGAAAGGTATGATTAGCCAGATTTGCAGATTACAAAAATTATTTTCTTACGATGTTAAGAAAGTATTTAAAATATATATATATATATATATATACATTTTTTTTTTTTTTTTTAAACACGTATTCTTTAGTATTAAAAGAATCCTAAAGAATAAAGTTGTTAAATCTGGCGCAAATTGCCCATTGTGCACCAGCAGTGCGACGTAAAACCCAACCAACCAGGCAGTTTCTTTCAAATAAAACCATAGACACAGTAATTTGTATAGATGTAGCATCACTATATTCTCGATTCGACTACAGATTTTTCATTCAAAGGAACAACAGCCATTAGTGTGGTAGAAATCTGAGTGAATGAGTGGCAGATCGAATTTGAAAATATATGCAAATTAAAAAAGGATTTTATTTACGAAAGTTCTAATTTCTTTTTTTCTTTTCTTTTTATTATGCACGTCAGCTGTAATTTGCAGACAAATTTTTAAACTAAAACATAATGCATTTCATTTAACTGAATTTGACTACTTATTTAAAAAAAAGGTGGATTTATTACTATATCTTTTGCAGAACAATTTACACATTTCGAGATTTCCTTGCATTTAAAGTAATTGAAATTCACTATTCATTTTTTAAAAAGTGCACTTATTACAAGTTTTGCATATATAATAAGAAAGTAGAACATACAGAAAAAATTTCGATATCTGCTTTTTGATGAATTTACACGTTTTGAGATTTCCTTGCATTTCAATTAATTGAAATTGACAACTTATTTTTTAAAAAGTGGATTTATTATTCTATCTTCTGCATATATAAGAAGAAATTATAAGATTCGGAAAAAATTTAGGTTTCCGGAGTTTTCGATAAAGTTACACGTTTTGACATTTCCTGAACTCAATTCGACCATTTTTTCAAAATGTCTGTCTTTTTAATTTCCAACATTGTACTTCATGAACCAATGAACTTAATTTAACCGAATTTGATATATGGTTGAACCTTGGTTTAAATTCGTGCCGATTAGCTTCTGGGCTACATCACCCAACACGGTTCCACGTTGTGATTTCCTCTAAATTCAGGAAAGGCTCAGCATCTACACTGTATCAAACTTAGAGATATACACTAAGCGACAGAAAAAAAAAAAAAAAAAAGCCGCACTGCAGAAAAAATTACTTATACATTTTTCACCTGTAATAACTTTAAAATTAATGTTTGAAGCTAATAAAACTGTCTTGATTGCATTATACCAATGGAATGAAATGATACCTATGTACAGTCGGTCAAAAAAAAAAAAACGAAACACCCCCACCTAACTCATCAGTAAATTGTTGCAGAAAGACACTGAAGGTACCATTCGTCAGGGAATTTTGTTCTCTTTTAAGCTAATTGGAAAAAAATAGCTTAAGGGGTCGTCTCCATATTGAAATCGTGTCAAACTTTAATTTTTTCAATGGTAACATATAATTTTGATTTCGGATATCGATTCTACAGTCAATTTCATCCCCAGATATAAATTCGGAAGTCATATGGTGTATAAGTTTAGGAGTTATACACGTCTAAACATTCGAGCTTCTAATGTTAAAGTCTGATTACACATTTTTATTCATATCTCCTACATTTTTATTTTTTTTTACCTGGTTTTTTTTATGATGTTAATAACAGGTTTTCCAAACATATTTATGAGTTTCATTAAAATTTTAATGTTTTTTATCTATAGAATAAAAAATATTAAATTAATATTTTAAAAAATTATGTATTGTGACCTATAATTTTTCTAACAGATATCGATTTCTAGCACATTAAAATACGCATATGCAAATTTGCAGCTCATTGGGCCAAATAGTTCTCGAGATATTCCAGAAAAATGATCGAAGATCAAGTTTGGGGGCCATATAACGATTACAAACTGTATTTACAAGTAGCATTCACAACAATCAGTTTTGAATTTTATTGCAGACGATATTAAGAAAAAAAAAGTTTTAATTC
The DNA here is from genome assembly GCA_963930645.1 of Salticus scenicus. Taxonomy (NCBI): domain Eukaryota; kingdom Metazoa; phylum Arthropoda; class Arachnida; order Araneae; family Salticidae; genus Salticus; species Salticus scenicus. The sequence continues at coordinate 243,644,275 of OZ005653.1, forward strand.
ACTTTCATATATTTTTAATTATTTCAACAATGTTTTTTTTTTTTTTTTTTTTTTTTTTCAGCTGAAATAAATTGGAATTTAATTCTGAAATAAATTGTATTATAATATTAGACATGCGATTTAAAAATGTAGTTTAACATTTATTTATTTTTTCTTTTTATTTATCTCTTTCCTTACTATATTATATAATGTTTTCGTAATTTTCTTTAGAAGAATTGTGATTTCTAATTTATATAGTCGCTATTATTAATAGTGTTGGAAATATAAATTAACCAATTAAAATAATATAATATTATTACAGAATAAATTATTTCTTTGAGTTGGACAGAACTTCATAGCTGAGAGATCAGATTTTTATTTTCCGAACTTACGTATGTAAAGGAAGTATTGTAATCGTGACAAAAAAACCCGACCTTTGAGATTATGGGCTTTCTATACTTTTGAATTACACTGAATTCATTTTTACTAGTTTTCGATTATGAATGGGTGTATGTGTGTGAGTGAATACGACAGCGCCTAAATCCTCTGTTCAAATAAGTTGAAATATAGTAAGTTATTGTATGGCACCATAGCACGATCACTGTTGATTTTGGTGAATCTAGCACTTAAAAGTACTTTTTACAGGCACAAAAAAGAAATATTCTTTATCGTTATAGCCTATAGGGCCAGGTTTTTCAAACTGCGATAGCGTCTAGATACCATTTTCTTTTGAGCTAATACGCGTGTTAGAAATGTCCGTCGCACAAAGTGTATAGATTTTGATGTATCTAACATTAATAGTTTTTTACAGGGACACAACAAAACATTATTTATCATTATTGTCTATGGATCCAAATAAAATAAAATGCGATAGCATTTAAAAGCCTTATTCGTTTGAGTTAAAAAACTTTTATACATGTTAATAATCACTCTCGCACAAAGTGCATAGATTTTGATAAATCTAGCTATAGTTTTTTTTTCCTTTTTACAAGGACAGAAAGAAAAATTGTCATTATGGTCTATGGGCCCAATCGTTTTAAATGCGATAGTATCTAAACACCTTATTCTATTAAACTGAAAATTTATGCACATGTTATACATTACCGTCGCACAAATTGTATAGATTTTGGTAAAGATAGCCTTTATAGGTTTTTACAGGAACACGACAAAAAATTATATATTATTACGATTTATGGTTTAAAATTATATGAAGTGCAACAGCGTAAAATTAAGCAGGGGGAGAAAATACTTGAACTCCCTGCTGGTAACATTTTACCATATTACCATGTTTTTATTAACTTTGATTCTTGTTTGCCTGTTTGTTTATTTGTATGTTTTTTTTTTTTTTTTTTTTTGTCCAGTACAAATCTTGCAATCGATTTTTAACTAACTTCCCGACTAGCTAGATATTTGAAATTTTCAGGACAGCTCACAACACGGTGACAATACATTTTTCTAATAATTTTAGTCAACTATTTCAGGTCCCACTGCCTTCGGCAGCGCTTATATGATTCGACAGAAAATTTATTTAACAAAACTTCCCGACTAGCTAGACATTTGAAATTTTCAGAATAGTTCAGAACACGGTAAAAATGAATTTTTTTAAATACCTTTAGCCAATTGTTTAGGGTATCTGCTGCCTTCGGCAGCGTTATCAGTACGAAGCTTCCAATCGATTTTTCACTAACTTTTTGACTAGCTAGACATTTGAAACTTTCAGGCTAGCTCAAAACACGGTGACAATACATGTTTTTAATACTTTTAGTCAATTGTTTTAGGTCACTACCCGTTTATATGATTCAACAGAAAATTTATTTAACTTCCAGACTAGCTAGACATTTTAAACTTTAAGAATAGTTCAGAACACAGCGAAAAGGCATTTTAAAAATATTTTTAACCAACTGCTTCGGGTTCCTGCTGCCTTCGACAGCGTTACCAGTACGAAGCTTGCAATCAATTTTTCACCAACTTCCCGACTAGCTAGACATTTGAAACTTTTATGATAGCTCAAACACGGTGACAATACTTTTTTAATACTTTTAGTCAACTGTTTCAGGTCCCTACTGCCTTCGGCAGCGTTTATATGATTCAACAGAAAATTTATTTAACTAACTTCCTGGCGATATTTGAACCTTTCACAATAGTTCAGAACACGGTGAAAATACATTTTTTAAATACTTTTAGCCAACTGTTTCGGGTCCCTACTGTATTCGGTTCATTTATATGATTCAACAGAAAATTTATTTAATTATCTTCCCGAGTAGCTAGACATTTGAAACTTTCAGAATAGTTCAGAATACGGTGAAAATGCATTTTAAAAATATTTTTAACCAATTGCTTTGGGACCCTGCTCTCTTCGTTAGCGTTACCAGTACAAACTTGCAATCTACTTTTAACTAACTTCCCGGCTAGATAGCCATTTGAAACTTTTATAATAGCTCAAAACACGATAGCAAGGGATTTTTTTTATACTTTTTTCCAATTGCTCTGGATACCCGCTGCGCTCATTAGCGTTTATATGATTCAACAGAAAATTTAAAATCATGGTATATAAAAGTTCTTTATATCTTGTAATTATTTTTATTAACTTCACTTCTTGTTTGTTTGTTTGTCCAGTACAAATCTTGCAATCGATTTTTAACTAACTTCCCGACTAGCTAGACATTTGAAACTTTCAGGATAGCTCAGAATACGGTGACAATACATCACTTTTAGTCAACTGTTTCAGGTCCCTACTGCCTTTGGAAGCGTTTATATGATTCGACAGAAAATTTATTTAACTAACTTCCTGAAAAGCTACAGATTTGAAACTTTCAGAATGAATCAGAACACGGTGAAAATGCATTTTTTAATTCTTTTAGCCACTGTTCCTTGTTCCTGCTGCCTTCGGCAGCGTTACCAGTACAAAATTTGCAATCGCTATTTAACTAAATTAACGACTAGCTAGGCATTTGAAAATATCACCTACTTTTATTTGAATTTAGGCATTTTCATTAAAAAAAAAAAAATCTATAATTTCAATCATGGACTGGATTCTGCTTTCTTCTTTACCAAATACTTCAACACGCACAAATATCAGCTACCTTTGATTAAATTAAATTGTATTAAAATATATATATATAAATAGAAAGAAAATATAGAAAACAAGATACACAATAAGTATACAGTTATAGACTTGAACCTGCCTCATTATTTACCAAATATTTCGATACACACAAATATTGCTTGAATCGATTACATTCTCTCGTACTAAATTTAAACAAAATAACAAATGAAGTCATGAACTGGAACCCGAATACTTTTTTTACCATATACTATGACAGCGAACGCTAATTTTTCTGTATAAATCCAAACTTTCTGCACCTCCGAAAACACTTAATCCCAAACTTTCATCAAAATCGATACATCCGTTTCCGAGTAACCCGAATTTGGGCGATATGTAGCGATTTGTCGATAAAGGTTTAACTGATCACGCCATTTTTTTCAAAAGATGAGAATAAGTCCAAACATTTTTGCATCCTTAAAAACACTAACCACAAACTTTATTTGAAATCACTATATCCATTTCCGATTAAGCCTATTTCTAAAGCTTGATGCAACTGGTCGATATATGGTAAACTGCGAACAATTTTTTTCTGAAGATAAGGATATGTCCAGTTCTTTAAGCACCTAGAAAGTTTTTAACCCCAAACTATCATCAAAATCCCTATATAAATTTCTAAATAAACCCAACTTCTGCCATAATTTGCAACTGGCCGATAAAATGTTAATTGAGAACGCGATTTTTTCTGAAGATAAGGATAAGTCCAATCATTTTTTCTCATCTAAAAGCCGTAACTCCAAACTTTCATAAAAATCGCTTTGTCCATTTCCGAATATACTCAATTTCGACCGTATGTTGTAATGTGTCGATAAAGAGTTAACAACGAATGCGATTGTTTCTAAATATGAGGATATTTCCAAAAGCTTTTTCTCATCAAAAAGTCCTAACTCCAAGCTTTTATGAAATTCGCTATGTCTATTTTTGTGTAAACCGTATTTCTGGCAAACGTCGCAATGGGCTTTTAAAGGTTTAACAGAGAACAAGAAATTTTCTGAAGAATAAATTTATGCAACCTCAAATTTTCATCATAATCCTTATACCTATTTACAAGTAGACCCAATTTTTGTCATATGTTTCAATTGGCCGATAAAGGGTTAATTGAGAACGTTATTTTTTTTTTTCTGAAGATGAGGGAATACCATTCGTTTTAGCAGTCCCCGATAAAACTTAGTCCGAAATATTCATCAAAATCGCTATATCCATTTCCATGTAAACTCAATTTCTGCTATGTGTTGCAGTTGGTCAGTAAAGGGTTAACTGTGAATGCTAATTTGTCTGAAGCAGAGATCCAATCGTCTTTTCTCATCAAAAAGCTCTAACTGTAACCTTTCAGAAAAAACATTTTCTCAATTTCCGTATAAAGATAATTTCTAACATACGTTGCATTTGGCCTTTAAAGGATTAACAGCGACAAGGAATATTTATGACAGTGAGGATAATTTCTTCATCTAAGAATCCCCGAAAGCACTTAATGCAAAACTTTCATCAAAATCCTTATATCAGTTTCCAAATAAACCCAATTTATTTCATTTGTAGCCATTGGCCGATAAGGGGTTAACAGCCAACGCAAATTTTTCTGAAGATGGTGGTAAGTCTAATATTCCGAAAAAACTTAACCCAAAACTTTCATCAAAATCCCTAGAATCATTTTCGAGTAAACCCCACTTCTGCTATGTATTGCAAATGGCCGGTAAAGGGTTAACTATAAACGCTTATTTATATATGAAGATGAAATACAATTGTTTTTTCTCATGAGAAGGCCCTGACTTAAAATTTTCATAAAAATCGTTTAGTCCATATCCGTGTAAAGCCGATTTTTGACATACGTTGCAATGGCCTTTAAAGGGTTAACATAGACAGCAAATTTTTTTTGACGATGGGGATAGTTCCACTCGTTTAAGCAACCTCAAAATCACTTAATGCAAAACTTTCATGATATCCTTTCATCAGTTTCCGAATAAACCCAATTTCATTTGTTGCCATTGGCCGATAATGGGTTAACATCCAACGCAAATTTTTCTAAAGATGGTGGTAAGTCTAATATTCCGAAAACACTTAACCCCAAACTTTCATCAAAATCCCTAGAATCATTTTCGAGTAAACCGAACTTCTGCTATGTATTGAATTGGCCGGTAAAGGGTTAACTGTAAACGCTAATTTATCTGAAGATGAAATCCAATTGTTTTTTTCTCACGAAAAAGCCCTAACATCGAACTTTCATAAAATTTGCTTCGTCCATTTCCGTGTAAAGTCCATTTCTGACAAACGTTGCAATTATCCTTTAAAGGGTTAACAGCGACAACGAATTTTTATGACGATGGGGATAAATCCATTCGTTTAAAGATACTCAAAAGCACTTAACGCAAAATTTTCATCAAAATCCTTATATCAGTTTCCGAATAACCCCAATTTATTTCATTTGTAGCCATTGGCCGATAAGGGGTTAACAGCCAACGCAAATTTTTCTGAAGATGGTGGTAAGTCTAATATTCCGAAAAAACTTAACCCAAAACTTTCATCAAAATCCCTAGAATCATTTTCGAGTAAACCCCACTTCTGCTATGTATTGCAAATGGCCGGTAAAGGGTTAACTATAAACGCTTATTCATATATGAAGATGAAATACAATTGTTTTTTCTCATGAGAAGGCCCTGACTTAAAATTTTCATAAAAATCGTTTAGTCCATATCCGTGTAAAGCCGATTTTTGACATACGTTGCAATGGCCTTTAAAGGGTTAACATAGACAGCAAATTTTTTTCGACGATGGGGATAGTTCCACTCGTTTAAGCAACCTCAAAATCACTTAATGCAAAACTTTCATGATATCCTTTCATCAGTTTCCGAATAAACCCAATTTCATTTGTTGCCATTGGCCGATAATGGGTTAACATCCAACGCAAATTTTTCTAAAGATGGTGGTAAGTCTAATATTCCGAAAACACTTAACCCCAAACTTTCATCAAAATCCCTAGAATCATTTTCGAGTAAACCGAACTTCTGCTATGTATTGAATTGGCCGGTAAAGGGTTAACTGTAAACGCTAATTTATCTGAAGATGAAATCCAATTGTTTTTTTCTCACGAAAAAGCCCTAACATCGAACTTTCATAAAATTTGCTTCGTCCATTTCCGTGTAAAGTCCATTTCTGACAAACGTTGCAATTATCCTTTAAAGGGTTAACAGCGACAACGAATTTTTATGACGATGGGGATAAATCCATTCGTTTAAAGATACTCAAAAGCACTTAACGCAAAATTTTCATCAAAATCCTTATATCAGTTTCCGAATAAACCCAATTTATTTCATTTGTTGCCATTGGCCGATAAGGGGTTAACAGCCAACGCAAATAATTCTGAAAATGATGGTAAGTCTCATATTCCGAAAACACTTAACCCCAAACTTTCATCAAAATCCCTAGAATCATTTTTGAATAAACCCAACTTTTGCTATATATTGCAGTTGGCCGGTAAAGGGTTAAATGTAAACGCTAATTTATCTGAAAATGAAATACAATTGTTTTTTCTCATGAGAAAGCCCTAACTTCAAACTTTCATAAAAATTGCTTAGTCCATATCCGTGTAAAGCCGATTTCTGACATACGTTGCAATTGTCCTTTAAAGGGTTAACAGCGACAACGAATTTTTATGACGATGGGGATAAATCCATTCGTTTAAGCATACTCAAAAGCACTTAACGCAAAATTTTCATCAAAATCCTTATATCAGTTTCCGAATAACCCCAATTTATTTCATTTGTTGCAATTGGCCGTTAAGGGGTTAACAGCCAACGCAAATAATTCTGAAGATGATGGTAAGTCTAATATTCCGAAAACACTTAACCCCAAACTTTCATCAAAATCCCTAGAATCATTTTTGAATAAACCCAACTTTTGCTATGTATTGCAGTTGGCCGGTAAAGGGTTAAATGTAAACGCTAATTTATCTGAAAATGAAATACAATTGTTTTTTCTCATGAAAAAGCCCTAACTTCAAACTCTCATAAAAATTGCTTAGTCCATATCCGTGTAAAGCCGATTTCTGACATACGTTGCAATTGTCCTTTAAAGGGTTAACAGCGACAACGAATTTTTATGACGATGGGGATAATTCCATTCGTTTAAGCATACTCAAAAGCACTTAGCGCAAAACTTTCATAAAAATCCTTATATCAGTTTCCAAATAAACCCAATTTATTTCATTTGTTGCCATTGGCCGATAAGGGGTTAACAGCCAACGCAAATTTTTCTGAAGATGGTGGTAAGTCTAGTATCCCGAAAACACTTAACCCCAAACTTTCATCAAAATCCCTATAATCATTTTCGAAAAAGCATAACAGAAATATAATTTCAATTAAAATCTTTTGAAAATGCGATAATAAAACATCAATTTTGAATGCCGGTGCCCCTCCTCCTCCCCTTCACACACACAGGTGTTAATAGACCCCCCTATGTTATTTTTTTTGGACAGAATATTTCTTATAGTTCGAAATTTCCATATTAACATGCTCATTGAAATTATATTCCTTTTGATGTATTTAGAAATTTGTAGATGAATGAAACGCATTGAATAATAGAAGAGAGCTCTAACAAATTCGTTGAATCTGACCTAAATGATAAAAAAATAAACTTGGAGATAACCCCGTAAAGAAAAACCTTAAATATCTCAGGAACCAATGTTGATATCTTCGTGCAAATTTATATCTAGGCTATTTTGATGCTCTAGAATCGTTTTCTGTCGTCAAATTAGTGGGTTAACATTCGAATTTTCAAAGTTGGACCCATTTTTAATATGTAGACGACCCCCAATGTCATTTTTTCCTACATACAAAAAAAGTAGACATAATTTCCTGACGATTGGTGCCTACTGCATGTTTCTGCGATAATTAGGTAATGAGATAGGTGGGGGTGTTTCGTTTTTTGTTTGACCGACTGTACATTTTCGATTTAATAATTCGCTTTATTAAACTTTGTGAAGTACTTTTTAAAAAAACTTTCTTTTTGAACATAATGCAATAACCATAGACTTTGTACTTGTATTATATTATGATTTATTATATGAAATAAACACAAGTTATATTTTAATATATGAAATAAAACTATTTATTCGTTAGATCTAAGCAATTTTTTATTAAAAATATGTATTCTGCATTGGGTTAATTCCACCTTTATATGGAATTAATGCTTTAAAGCGCAATGGCATAGTTTTATACAGTGTTTTAATATAAATCTCATAAATTTCAATGTCCCAAATATCACAAATATTTTGTTCTAGTTCTGGCAGAGTTATAGGTTGCAGTTTTCGATTCCTCTCCCCTCTCCCCCGTCTTTTTATGGACGAAACATTTTCGAGAGGATCGCGATTAGGACTATTTCCATGTCTGGTAAAGAAGAAATTCTACTATATACTTTGTGGGATTTAACTTAAAGTGAAAAAAGATATGATTACTTAGAGAATTATAGGTTCTCATGGGAATGGATAGGAAATTTTGACAATTTGAAGTGAATAAAAATTCCACAGACGCCGTGTATTAAGGTGCATTATCATCTTGAAATGCTGTTTACGGAAATGTCCAAGATACCTCCAAAATAGTCGGTCAGGCATCACTTTTATGAAGATTGTGTTTTATTTCGAGTTAATTGATCCTTTGAGCATAAAAATTTGCCCGACTGTTTGAAAAGTTATGCATCTCCGTACCATAATGTACGGAGAATATGTCACTGATTTAAAAGTGCGATTTTCATTAAGTCGGTCATATTTTCGTTGTCAGATCTGCTTGCTTTCATTAGCTCGAAATAAGTTAAACTTGACTCATCAAAGACAACCAGTTCAGCCCAATAATTAATTAATCATTTTAGGTTGATTTCTTTAGAAATCGACCTATTGCAATCACTTCGTTTATCTATATCTATCTATCTATCTATAATGAAAATTTTGTCACACGATAACTCCCGAAATAATACCCCAAATCGAACCAAATTTGGACGGTGAACTGATCTTATAAATATCTTGGATGAGTTCGTTAACAAAGTTGCTACGACTTTTTGTTTTCAAGTGGCAGCCACTTGAAAATTTCAAACCCACAATGTAAAAGCAGATTTAAAGCAAGATTTGCTTGAAATCTGATGTAAATACAGGCCACATGAAGGTCTCAATGAAGTTTATTAATGAAGTTTATCCGCCATTTTTAATAAAGTGGCAGATATTTTGAGTTAAGCGGGGCCACTTGAAATCAGGTTACCACTTGAAAATTTAAAATCACTATAACTTCCGAAATAATACTCCAAATCGAACCAAATTTGGGTAGTGTCTTAACTAATTTTATAAATATCTTAGATGAGTTTGTTAACCAAGTTGCTCCGCCATTTTGTTTTCAAGTGGAGACCACTTGAATTCAAATTTTCAAATTCAAATTGTAAAACCGTATTCCGAAATTTTTTTAATTTTGATGTATACATAGTTTATACAAGTGTCTCAAAGAACTTTACTAATGAACTTTATCCGCCATTTTTAATAAAGTGGCAGATATCTTAAATTAAGCGGGACCATTTAAAATCAGGCTACCACTTGAAAATTTAAAACCATGATAACTTCCGAAATAATACTCCAAATGGAACCAAATTTGAACAGTGTCTTATCTTATAAATATCTTACAAGGAGAGGTCACGACATGGAAAATTCAAATCGGGTCGAAATTGCGCAGGATTGTAGTATACTATGAGGGTAACAACATATTAAAGCAGTAGGACCTACTATCCACAAAATTTCGAGAAAAAAGCATTTAAAGTTTCAGTAATCTTTAAATACAAGTTATTTAGCAAGCGAGCAAGCGCCCCAGTGGTGTGATCCTAAAGCGCGAGTTTGCTTCCCAGACGACTTGGGTTCGAGGCTACCTCGAGACTACTTTTTTTTTTCTTTAACTTTTTATGTAATCTAAACATTTTATTTATTTTTACTATATTTTACAATTCAATTCAAAATCTGAAAATTTTAATAAATTATTTAATTTTCTTGAGTATAAAATAACTTTTTCTATTTTAATATTTATAACTTAAAAATACAATAAATTTGTATAACTTAAAAAATAAAGTTTAGTTTTGCAAAACCCTAAATAAGAAACATAAAGAAAAACAGACAAATATTTAAATAATTAAAAAATAAGCAAGCTGTAAACAAAGTGTAAAATAGTTAACAGGTGTAAATCTTGGTTTGAGCTTCCTGATTTTGTTTGAATGTGTATAAATTACGTAAACGCTTCTAGCTTGTTAATAATAAAAGGCAGGTGGAATTTTATTTTCTGCAAGGAAGGATAAAAAAAAAAAAGGAAGTCGTTATCGAAAAAGAAATGATCTTCATTAACATTTAAAATCTACATTTAAAGATAACATTTCTTTACCTGTAATAATTTAACAGCATCGTAATCCTATACTATAATTTTTCAAGAAACTGTATTGATTGGAGAAATAATTATTTAATTTGGATAATAATTATATATGCAATTAAAATGATCATTTCTCTGTATTATTATTATTTTTTTTTTAATTTCAAAACAAAATTCAGTATTGTTCCAATCATACCTAAAATAAAATAAAATATTTCGATTAATAATCAAAAACAGTTTCTTTAGTTTTACCTTATTTTACAGTTAAATAAAAACTGAAATTTATTTTTTAAGTTATAGAATTTTATTGTATTTTTAAGTTATAAATATTAAAAATAGAAACATTTATTTTTTTTATATTCAAAAAAATTAAATAATATTTTATAAAAATTTTCAAATTTTGAATTGAATTATAAAATAAAGTAAAAATAAATAAAAAGTTTAGATTACATAAAAGGTTAAAGGGAAAAAAAAAGTAGCATCGAGGTAGCCTCGAACCCAATTCGTCTGGCTAGCAGACTCGCGCTTTAAGATCACACCACTGGGGCGCTTGCTCGTTTGCGAAATAATTTGTATTTAAAGATTACTGAAACTTTAAATGCTTTTTTTCTCGATTTTTTGTGGATAGTGGGTCCTACTGCTTTAATATGTTGTTACCCTCATAGTATACTACAATCCTGCGGAATTTCGTCCCGATCTGAATTTTCCATGTCGTGACCTCTCCTTGTTAGATGATTTTGTTAACCAAGTTGCTGCGCCATTTTGATTTCAAGTGGAGACCACTTGAAAATTTAAATTGAAAAAAGCGTATTCCAAATTTGTTTGAATTTTGATGTAAATACAGACCACATAAGGGTCTCATTGAAGCTTATTAATGAGCTATATCCGCCATTTTTAATAAAGTGACAGATATCTTAAGTTATGCGGGGCCACTTGAAATCAAGCTGCCGCTTGAAAATTTAAAATCATAATAACTTCTGAAATAATACTCCAAATTGATCCAAATTTGAACAATATCTTAACTTATCTTATAAATATCTAAGATGAGTATTTAACCAAGTTGCTTCTCCATTTTGATTTCAAGTGGAGACCACTTGAAAATTGCAAATTCAAATTGCAAAAAGCGTATTCAGAATTTGCTTGAAATTTGATGTATATATAGATTACATATGTGTCTCAATGAACTTTATCCGCCATTTTTAATAAAGTGGCGGATATCTTAAGTTAAGCGGGGCCACTTGAAAATTTAAAATCATAATAACTTCTGAAATAACACTCCAAATCAAACCAAATTTGGACAGTATCTTAACTCATCTTATAAATATCTTAGTAGATGAGTTTTTTAACCAAGTTGCTTCGTCATTTTGGTTTCAGGTGGAGACCACTTGAAAATTTTAAATTCACATTGTAAAAAGCGTATTCCGAATTTGTTTGAATTTTGATGTATACATAGACCATATAACGGTCTCAACCAAGTTGATTAATGAACTTTAACCGCCAATTTTTGGAAAGTACCGGATATCTTATACTAAGCGGGGCACATGAAATCAGGCTCCCACTTAAAAATTTAAAATCACGATAACTTCTGAAATAATACTCCAAATCGAACCAAATTTGGACAGTGATATTATCATATAATTGTATTGAATGTGTTCACTGGGTAACTTGTCTCGACATCTTGTTCCTAAGTTCCAGCCTCTTGAAATCACACTGCCACTTGAAAATATGGCATCACGTTAACTTTTAAAATACTAAACTAATTCAAATAAAAGTTGGATAGTGAACCTATGGTTCAAACATCTAAGATAAGTTCACTTAGTGACTTGATCCGTAATTTTATTTCCAAGTGGTGGCCGCTTGAAAATTTGTCATTATGGTAACTTTAGTAATACTGAATCAATTCGTATCAAATTTGGATAGTGGACTTATCATTCAAATATCTCAGCTAAGTTCGCTGGGCATCTCACTCCGCTTTTTTTACCAAGTGGTGCCACATGAAAATTTCTTATGACGATAATTTTTGAAATACTGATTTAATTTAAACTAGAACTGGACAATGAACTTATCATACAAATATATTGGATGATTTCGCTGGGCAAGTTGTTTCGCCATTTTGTTTCCAAGTCGCAGCCACTTAGACTGTCACTTGAAAATTTGCCATAATAATAACTTTTGAAACACGGCACTGATTTGAACCACAGTTGGACAGACAACCTATGCTTCAAATATCTTGGATGTGTTTGCTGGGCAACTTATTCCACTGTATTGTTACCAAGTGGCGGCCACTTGAAAATTTGTTATCACGGTAACTTTTGAAATACTTAATCAATTCATATCAAAGTTGAAAAATGGATTTATCATTCAAACAACAAAAATCTAGAAATTTCACGTAACTCGTGAACCAATCACGTTATTGCGTTTATCTTTGGTATATTGATAATAAGTATTTTCTCGACAGAAGTCGCCAAAAAATTTGCCATGGGGGAAAGTCGCCGAACTTGGCGCCAAATCCATTACCTGATTTATTGGATATTTTTAATGCGTTTTTATGCGAAAATTAGGCTATTTTAATACTAAAACAAACTAGAAAGGCACAAAACTAATCTTATCAACTTAATAAGCCTCTTTGAAAGAATTTCTACAAAAAAAAAAAAAAAAAAAAAAATATTTTCAAATTGCAACGATATCTTAGATGAGTAACTTTCTCACTGCCATTTTGATCCAAGTGGCAGCCACTTAATTTTTCAACACGATGACCTTTTGAGATTTCGAATTTATTCGAACTATATGTGTACAGTAGACTTATCTCACAAATGCATTTGATATATTTGTCAACTTAACCCACCATTTTGTTTCCAAGCACCGGCCACTTGAAATTTTTAAATTCACATAAAAGGGTATTTATGAACCGATTTGCTTAAAACTCCATATGTGCATAGCCTACATTAATATTTCTACCAAGTCCATTAATAATTTGTAGTCGCCATTTTGAAACAAAATGACGGCTACTTGATAAGAAAAAAGAAATCAACCTACCCTTCAACCGAATAAGGCGGAAGGACTTGTTTTTTATTTTTTCAGCCATCTGAGGTCTTGTTTTCCTAATTCTCTTCACTAAGAATGGAATTTTTTTTAATTCTCTGTCATTTAAACCTGCTTTGTTTAATAGTTGTTGTATTGTAGTTAAAGAAATTATACTGATAAACACTTTTTCTGAATCTCTTTTATGTTCTAAATATAATACAAACCGATTTTATAAGCAATGGCATTTTAACTTACGGTCATCTCGCTTGGATGAGCAACATGGCCGCCTAAAACCAAATTTGCAGTTTAAACGGCCAAAAAATTTTATATCTTGCTAAAAACCTTTTTACCAATATTTCGTTAACATTTAATTATATTGCCATCTCACGTATTGAAATATTTTTGGATTTTCATTAAAATTTTAATACTTTTTGTGGCGTCGTTAACTGCTTTATTCTTACTATTTTTGAAATAATTTCTAAAATTACAATTTTCCTGACAATTGCATTTCGTTTTTAACACTGGACTCAAAGCTAAAGTGTTGTTGAAGGACAATAAAATAAAATCTGTTCGAAAATTTGCTTTTTAAACGATAAAATCGGCGGTTGTAGAAGGCGAAAAGAAAAATATCCAAGTGCGGCTTCTTTTTTTTTTTTTTTTTTTTTTTTTTTTGTCGCTTAGTGTATATTAAGTAAAACTCTGTTGATTCCGTTTGAGTGCATATCGGTCAACAAGTAACAAGTGGCGCTGTTAAGTTACAATTTGATCCACTTTTGAAAGTGGTCAAGTTCCGACCGCTAGGCGATACTAAGTATCAGTAAATATATGAAATATACACGTTCAAAAGAGAAAAGCAGCTCGAAAAAAATCGCTGACTCTCAGTTATTCATATTAGCCTATTAAATGAGGCTGTAGAGGAAACATTACTTTAAAAAATTAAACATCTTTAAAACTTTAAAACGACATAGAAACGATATAAGGATAGTGTCAACTACAATGCACATCTGGATTCTGATTGAATTTTACATATAGCGTTCCATTCACCCGCTATGCTAGAATGTGCGCAACGTAAAGTTCAAATAAGGATCCAAATATAGACTGCAGCTGACCTGACGAACAGCAGTTTAAATATCGAAATAAATGTCTTTTTTATTTCTATGATCGCTTCGGCACGTTATAGTGTAGGAAACTGCGAAGAAAACATGCAAGTTTCAAACATTCTGTTTTCAACATTAATGTCTACACGGTGTGTTTTCGTACTAAATCGATAATGCTTTACAGCTTTGTAATTCACTTTTTTTCACTAACTCTAATTGTTTTCGAAACAGAAACGCTAACTCCGCTATTTTCCACCAGGTGGAGCTGAAAGCAGTCGCATTTCATGGCCAATTTACTATACTTATATACTGTGTAAAAAAATAGAAGAACATTCGATTTTTGTAAATTATTTTCTGTATTTTTATCCTGCTATCAGATTCTTATTCAGATTTTGTTTAACAAAATTTTCTTTAATTTCACGTATAAATGCAATGTCTAACCCTAATGCTAATTAGATTGTAGAACATCTAGTATTTATGATTTCGAGAGTAGAAGGATGCCTGCTACAATTTGTTATTTGGTGGATTGTGAACGGGTAAACTAGTAAATATAGAATTTTCTTTAACAGCTTTTGTTGACTAAAGCGTATTTTGTTAAAAATTGCATTGTTATTTTCTTTTCAGATTGCCTAGACGAATAACTTTAAATGATTTTCAAATGGGCCAAATTTTTGTATATAAAAATTATAGTAAAGGTGTTACAGAGATTGCTTATGTACTGCATGTTAGCCAGGAACAGTTTATCAGAAAGCCAGACAAACAAGTCCTTCCGGCTCATTCGGAAGGGTAGGTTGATTTCTTTTTTCTTATCGAGTAGCCGCCATTTTAAAACATTATGGCGACTACAAATTATTAATGGACTTAGTAGAAATATTGATTTGGGTTATGTATATAAACAAATCGTTTTTAAGCAAATCGGTTCATAAATACCTTTTTATGTGAATTTGAAATTTTTAAGTGGCTAGAACTTGGAAACAAGATGGCAAACAAATATATCAAATGCATTTGTGAGATATATCTACTTTACAAATTTAGTTCGAATTAATTCAGAATTTCAAAAGTTATCGTGTTGACAAATTAAGTGGCTTCCACTTGGATCAAAATGGGGGAGCAAATTGCTCAGTGAACTAATGCAAGATATTTGTAAGATAAGTCCACTGTCCAACTTTGGTTCGAATAAATTCAGTATTTCAAAAGTTATCGCGATAACAAATTCTCAATTGGCAGCGTTCAAGTGGTCGCAACTTGGAAACAAAATTGCAGAGAAAATAGCCCTCCGAAATCATACATATTTGAATGATAAATCCATTTTCAACGTTGGTTCGAATTAATTAAGTATTTCAAAAGGTGTCGTGATAACAAATTTTAAAGTGGCCGCCACTTGGAAATAATATGACGGAGCAAGTTGCCCAGCAAACTCATCCAAGATATTTGAAGCATAAGTTCACTGTCCAACTTTGGTTCGAATCAGTGCAGTATTGCAAAATTTATTGTTATGACAAATTTTCAAGTGGCAGTGTAAGTGGCTGTAACTTGGAAACAAAATGTTGGAGCAACTTATCCAGTAAAATTTTTCAAGATAGTTGTATGATAAGTTCACTGTCTAGTTTTGGTTCAAATTAAGTTAGTATTTCAAAAATTATCGTGATAAGAAATTTTCAAGTGGCATAGTGATTTCGAGTGACCATCACTTGGAAACAAAAAAGCGGAGTGAGATGCCCAACGAAATTATCTGCGATATTTGAATAATAAATCCACTATCCAAATTTGATACGAATTGACTCAGTATGACATAAGTTATCACAATGATAAATTTTCAAGTGGCCGCCACTTGAAAATAAAATGGCAGAGCAAGTTACCATCGGAACTTATCCAAGATATTTGAACCATAAATTCACTATCCAACTTTGGTTTGAATCACTTTAGTATTTTTAAAATTACCGTGATGGAACATTTTCAAGTGGCCTCAACTTGGAAATAAAATGTCGGAGCAAGTTGCCCAGTGAACATGCAAGATACTTATATGATAAGTTCACTGTCCAACTTAGGTTCGAACTGAATCAGAATTAAAAAAATTATCATGATTATAAATTTTTATATGGTAGCCTAATTTTAAGTTGTCCCGCTTAATTTATAACATCCGCACTTTATAAAGTTCATTAATAATCTTGGATGAAACCCTTATATGGTCTATTTAAATATCAAAGTTCAAGCAAATCCGATCTTAAATATGCTCTTTACAATGTGAATTTGAAACTTTCAAGTGGCTTCCACTTGAAACAAAATGTTAGAGCAACTTGGTTAATACACTGTAAATAGAAGCGTATTAAATTCAGACAGAAATGCGTCTGAAATGTCAATTCAGACACATAAATGTCTGAAACACTTACGCATGCAAAGTTTCAGACGCATGTGCTGTCTTAAATTAAGACACGTAAGTGTCTTTTTTATAAATGAGCTGAGATAAGTGTCTGAATAAGGTTGATAGGTCTGAAATTAAGACATATAACATTTTAGATACATAAAATTCCAGACATTTTACAATTTAGGCAGTTAAAAATTCAGACATTACAAATTTTAGACACTTAGAAATTCAGACATTTGTATAACTTAAAAAATTTTCCGTATGAAATCTACTTTAATCGGCATGCATATCCAGCTTTAATATTTTTTTAACAAATAAATTTGATATTATTTTATATAATATAAATAGTTAACTTATTTAAAATATTTAGACGCGAAACTTATTCGGTTAAAAGTTAAAAATCAAAGTTAATTTTTATTTAAAGTTCTCACATGTAATAAAACAAATATATATATATATATATTAAGATAAACGAAGCATGTATCTTGTAGCTAAGAAGCGAATTCGTAACTAAACATTCTTAAACTGTGCATACATGATTTTTTTTTTTTTTTTTTTTTTTTTTTTTTCGCATTTTAATTATTTTATGTTCCCTACTCTTCAAAACGTAAAATAACAATTATTTTGGTTTCATGTACAGACGGGGGGAAAAAAACGCAACACCCGCTGTAATTTCGTTATTTATTGACGCAGGAACATCCAATAGACATAATTCAACAGGAAATTAAATGCACTTTTTGAAAATGTCGTCGAAGTTTGAATTAGGGGTCATCTACATATTGAAATGAACGCCAAATTTGATTTTTTTTTTTTTTTTTTTTTTTTTTTTTCTCAATAGCAACATCCAATTTTGACTTCATATTCGACTTTCTGAGAGTCTAGCAGTGTGGAAAAGTATACTGTTTGTATACTTTATCTTTAGTATTTATAGAGTTATAATCAAAAATGTGTTAGGGGGTTATCTCTAAATGTAAAAAAATAAAATAAAGATTCTGTAAGAAATAGACAAAATTGTAATGTTTGACACCGGACATCTTTCAGGAAAAAAAGAATTATATAAATTAATAAAAACATTTACATTTTCCTATTTCTTAATTAAACAGAATTCAGTTTTTTAGATTTGCATATACTTCAGTACTTTTTTAGATGATTTTAGGTCTATTTAAATACATTACACTTGCGACTTGTCCAGACAGTACTCTTTGAAAAAAGTGCAATATTTTTCAAGTAAAAGTGTCTATTATGGCTGTACTGATCAACAATAAAGCTTAAATTTTCTTTTGTAGGTTAACATAACATACGAAGTGAAATAATATATATATATATATATATACAACAACGCATCAACTAAATCTTTTCGGATAAATTATTGTAAGGGTTCATGAAGTAAATATTAAACAATTTTAATCGCACTTACCAGTTTTGGGTCAGTTGAACTCTTTGGAACTGCACGATTCGTTTTATAAGTTCTATGAAAATATAATTTCTTAATTAATCCTTTCGTGACTGCTGACATAGATTCACGCCATTTGAAAATCTGTAACTCTTTCAGTGGGCGTTTCCTTCGTAATTTGTGTGTTACTTATTTCTTAAGTGTATACCCATTGTTCATATTTTTGCAATAAAATATACTATGGATAGAAATATATTGATTAGAAAGAATATAATTATAATGTATATCCATTTGTAATATAATTCTGAATACAGAAAATTTGTTCTGAAATATTATGCCTATTTTTCTATTTAAAACAGTTAACCCCGCCTATTTAGTTAATTATTTTCTTCTAGTGTTTGTTTAAAAGATTCAAAATTTATTACCAGTAATCGATGAAGTAAATACCACTTGTACATATTTTTGTCAACATAAAATAAGGGGTTTAACACGAATACTCGATGTCACATTTACTTTTCTTTACTTTTCTGTATTGTTTTGTTTTGAAGAACGATGAAGGCGGGGCTTGTCTTCTTTAGAAAATAGGAATTCTTGATGACTAATGAATAAAAAATCATAATTTTTGTGTCATTTCTTTGCGTTTGACGTTGTTGTTATATAATTTGACCCGTAAGTAAACAATAAAAATATTTTGTTTAATTTTCTTTGTTATTTTTTAAGATTTGATTCGTTATCTCACGCAAAACTTTATAAGAGACGGCCCCCTAAACCAAGCGATGTTCCCACATGCACAATTTTTTTTCCTACTTAATTACAAGTATTATCAATAATTCATATTAACTTTACAATCATACAATTAAAATAACTCTCATTATGTACATTTATACGAAATTTTGTCCTATACTGCCATGTTAAAAATTAAAAAAAAAGCAATCGCAGCGCCACCTGTTGAGCAATTGTACCAAAAAACTAATCAGCACCAGTTTATGTCAGGGTACAACTAAATACCAAGTTTGGTTAAATTTCGTTCATTGGTTCGTGAGATACAGCGTCCACAAAATTTGTGATACGCACAGACAGGCAGACATTTTCTAAAAACAGTCAAATCGTATTCAGGACATCCGTGTAAATCCATCGAAAACTGGAGTTCAAAAATTTTCACGAATCCAATTCTTTCTCTATATATACATATAGATGAAAGTAAAAAAATTATTGCTTTCTCCTATAGAAGAAAGTATTGGATTCGTAAAAATTTTCGACCTCGGGTTTTTGATGGATTTACACCTTTTGAGAGATGTGGAATACGATTTAACCATTTTTAGAAAATGTCTGTTTGTTTCTCTATGTGTGTATGTGAGACAAAATTTTGTAGCAACTGTATCTCAAGTACTACTGCACAGAATTTCATACTAATTGGTATGTAGTTACACATTGACATAAATTGGTGCCTATCAACTTTTGGTAAAAATTGACCAACAGCTTGCATTGCCATCCTGCTTTTTCTAAATTTTTAACATAGTGGTATAGGACAAAATTTTTATAAATGGGCATAAAGAAAATTATTTTTTAATAATCATTATTAAATTTAAAAGAAGTATTTGTAATAGAGATAGTCAACTGGGAAAAAAAATTGTGTATGTAGGAGCCTCGCCTCCCACCCCTGGGGGGGGGAAGTCACCCCCTCGAGGGGAGTAAATTTTCATGATGGGTATCTTTCAAAAGGGCCGTGCCCTTAGCGGAAATCTATAAACCCGTGTCCTTAGCGGAAATGTTACACCCCCTCGGTGGAGTGCTTTTAGCATACGTGCCTTTAGCGGAAATGTATAATAAATTTATAAATAAATTAATAAATAAACTAGTATGTTGTGGCCACCACAAGACTTTCTTCTATATTTTCCTATACATATTCAATCAGTAACAATATTAAAAAAAAAAAAAAAAATACGATTTTTTTTCTTAGTTTTTTTTTTTTTTGTTGCTGTTAAAAGTAATGTAATACATATTCAATCAGTAACAATATTTAAAAAAAAAACAAAAAATTACGAATTTTTTTCTAATTTTTTTTTTTTTTTTTTTTTTTGTTAAAAGTAAAAAAAAATCGATAAATTTGTTTTAAATTATCACAGATTCATAGTTCAACCATTCGTTTAAAAAGTATTGACGAGACCTTTCGAAAGATACCCATCTTGAAACTTTGCCCCCCCCCCCGGGTGGGGGGGGAACCGATACCCCCACATTCACAAAAATTTTTTCCTAGTTAACTACTACTATTATCAACGAGATCTTTCGAAAGATACCCATTGTGAAAATTAACCCTCCCTGGGGGGGTATTTCCCCTCTACGGGGGGGAAGCGATGCCCCCCCATGCACAAAATTTTTTTCCTAGTTACATACTACTATTATCAATAATTCATATTGATTTTACCATCACAAGTTTAAAATAACTCTTATTATGCACATTTATACGAATTTTTGTTCTATACTGCCATGTTAAAAATTTAGATAAAATGTTATCACAGCGCCACCTGTTGAGCTATTGATCCCCAAATATAATCAGCACCAGTTTATGTCGGGGACCAACTAAATACCAAAATTGGTAAAATTTCGTTAAAAAAAAAAAAAAAAAAAAAAAAAAGATTTTTTTTCTAAGTTTTTTTTTTGTTAAAAGTAAAAAAATCGATAACTTTGTTTTAAATTATCACAGATTTATGGTTCAACCATTCGTTTTAAAGGTATTGACGAGACCTTTCGAAAGATACCCATCTTGAAACTTTGCCCCCCACGGGGGGGTACTTCCCTCTCAGGGGGGGGGGGGAAGCGATGCCCCCCATGCACAAAATTTTTTTCCTAGTTAACTACTACTATTATCAATAATTCATATTAATTTTACAATCACAAGTTTAAAATAACTCTCATTATGCCCATTTATACGGAATTTTGTCCTATGCTGTCATGTTAAAAATTTGCATAAAATGCGATTACAGCGCCACCTGTTGAGCTATTGATCCCCAAATCTGATAGGCACCAGTTCATGTTAGGGTGCAACTAAATACCAAGTTTGGTTAAATTTCATTCATTGGTTCGTGAGATACAGCGTCCACAAAAAAAATGATACAGACAGACAGACAGACACACAGACACACAGACAGACAATTTTTTAAAAACTGTCAATTCGTGTTCAGGACATCCCAAAACGTGTAGATCCGTCAAAAAACGGAGGTCGAAAATTTTCGCGAATCCAATATTTTCTCTATATTACATATAGAAGAAAGTAAAAAATGAACACTTCAATTTTCCTCCACACTTTATCCACATTTAGCACTGACTATATTTTGCTTCAGAAGTAACCTGTCTCAAAAATAGGTATGCGTACTGTACAATATCCGTTATTTGAGAGAACGGTGATCCATAACCATATAAAGCTTAATGAATCCAAGTACGCGATACAAAAACGTATATTATTGCTATTTTATGATTTTATTTAAGTTTTTGAAAATATAATTAAGCATTACACCTTTTAAAGCTAAAACAGAAACGAAAAATCATGAGTGATTATCAACACTTTCCAACTGTACGAACTCGTTGTGTCTTATAACATTCCATGTTCTTTGTCTATATTATCACACAATGGACAGACAGAAAGACAGACTTATAGACAAATTGAATTCATAATCACTCTGAAACGTTGTTAGAAAGTGTTAAAAATGCTTAATACAAACAGAAATGCTGCTCTTAATTTCCTATTTGTACCCCTTAATGTATCGAAACGTTTTTGCGTAGTCCTGTAAATCTGGAGATTAAGCATATTATAGTTTATACAAAACATTTTCTTAACATGTGAAAAATAAATGCGAATTTCTTTATGATTTTTTGATGAAGTAATTTAAATGTGATTTATAAAAATGTCTTCCCTAAAGTGCATTGCATTGGCATTTTTTGGATGTTTGTACACAAACCAGTGGCACAGGTTCTATTAGAGCCATTTTAAGTAGGGAATATTCAATAAAGAAGTTGAATAACGCATATCATTAAAAAAAGAAAATGAAATAAAAATTAGTATGTTGTGACCACCACAAGACTCTCTTCTATATTTTCCTATACAAATTCACTAAGTGCAAGTAATTAATTTTCATCTTAGAGAAAACTAACACTAAATATCTAAAGAAAGACAGTTTTACTGTCTATAAATGACACCTTAAAAAATGCATTATCTCACATATCAAGTTTCGTACAGTTATATGCCATAGAAGTCGATATATAGCTTTCCCGTTATCGAGGAAATTTGCAGTATAGCAGTGCCAACTATTGGCCAATAAGCATCCAAATTGAATCAGCATAAACTCTCCTAATGGCCTTCAATATATCACATTTTGTTTGATGATATGCAATAGAACCTGAGATATAGCGTCCCCCTAAATTGCGGAAATCGCTGCATAGCAGCGACATCTGAGGAGAGATTGACACCAAAAGTTGGCAGACACTCATTTACGTTACGGTGCATCAACATATAAATTTATATGCAATTCTGTGCAGTATTTTGAGAATATTCTGTGCAATATTGTTCAGTTCCTGAGAAATAGCTTTCCCTTAAATTGAAGAAATCGTTGTATAGCAGCGCCACCTGTTGATCCATAAGCATTCAAATTGAATCAGCATAACATCTCATAATGACCTTCTCTTATATCAAATTTTGATTTATTATACGCAATAGAACCTCAGATATAGCTTTCCCTTAAATTGGGGAAATCACTGCATAGCAGCGTCACCTGTTGAGCGGTTGGCACCAAAAGTTGGCAGGCACTAATTTAGCTCAAGGTGCATCAACATGTAAATTTATATACAGTTCTGAGCTGTAGTTAAGGAGATACTGTTGACACAAAAGTTTTGTCACACACACACACAGAGAGAGAGAGAGAGAGACAGGCGGACAGACAGACATTTTCAAAAAATAGTCAAATCGTGTTATAGAGCTCTCAAAACGTGTAAATCCATCAAAAACCCGAGGTCGAACATTTTTACGAATCCAATTCTTTCTTCTATTGAATATAATAGAAGAAAGTAAAAATAAAAAATTCTTAAAATATTTACGGACGCTGGAGGCGGACAAACGGACAATAGAATAGAAAAATACAAATACTAATTCAAATCATATTCGCATTTTAAAAAATGGTAGAATAAACGCTTAATGTAAATGCAATTCAGCAAATTCCAAATAATATCCCTCAGTGTAACTGAATATTTTTGCGTGACTCTGTAAATTTACAGCTAATCATACTGCATTCTATAGAAAGCACTCTTTTGTGCATTTGAATAACATATTTCAATCTGCCACATGCATACCTTATTTCTGCTAAGGGCACGGCTTCTACTATTCCTCTTTCTTCCCTTTCACCCCATTCCGCTAAGGGCACGTTCCGCTAAGGGCACGTTCCGCTAAGGGCACGACACCCTTTCAAAAGAGCTCGTCAATACCTTTAAAACGAATGGTTGAACCATTGAGCTGCAATAGTTTAAAATAAAGTTATCGATTTTTTTTCATTTAAAATAATAATAATAATAATAATAATAATAATAATAATAATAATAATATGTTGTTGTTGTCACTACAAGACTTTCTTCTATATTTTTCTATACAAATTCAATCAGTAACAGTGTTTTTTAAAAAGAAAAATACGATTTTTTTTCAAGTTTTTTTTTTCCTTAAAAGTAAAAAAAATCGATAAGTTTGTTTTAATTTATCACATATTTATAGTTCAACCATTCGTTTTAAAAGTATTGACGAGACTTTTCGAAAGATACCCATTTTGAAAATTTACCCTCCCCCCCCCCGGGGGGGGGGGGGAGAGCGATGCCCTCACATGCACAAAATTTTTTCCTAATAAACTAATACTATTATCAATAATTCATATTAATTTTACAATCACAGGTTAAGAATAACTCTCATTATGTACATTTATACGAAATTTTGTCCTATACTGCCATGTTAAAAATTTAGAAAAAATATGATCACAGCGCCACCTGTTGAGCGATTGATCCCCAAATCTAATCAGCACTGGTTTATGTCAGGGGCCAACTGAATACTAAGTTTTTCGTTAAAAAAAAAAAAAAAAAAATTTTTTTTTTTTTTTTTGTTAACAACAAAACAACATTTGTGCAAACATTTTGCAAACATTTGCGTTTTTGACCGGTTTTGAGAGAAATAAATAGGAATATTTAAATTCAGGGGTATTTAATATCCTCAAATAAACAAAGTTTTTTTTTTTATCTTTTTTTTTTTTTTTTCGGAGGGGGGGGGGGTTTACAAAAAATACAATTTTGAAATTCGTGGACTATCCTCGAATTTTGAGGTCATGTGGCCACCCTACTTTAAGAAGAACGAAACTTCTGTCAGTGTTTCGAGAATGTTTAATTTATTGTAGAAGTATCTAATTGTTATCGTATATAATTTAAAAAAAAAAAAAAAAAAAAAACTCCTTCCTTTTTTTTGTCACAAATAAGAATTGAACCTTTATTTCAATCTCGAAATATTTAAATTAATTTTTTTTCCAACCCACAAAGAAAACAAAATAATAATTATAATAATAATAATAATAATAACTCATAACTGTAAAATGAAATAACTCCACATTAAACAACTTCATTAAATAACTTAAGTTATTGATAGAATTAATTAGCATTTTGTCTTGTGAAAGTTTTGGCGACGCTTGTTATCAGGAATATAAACTTTTACTAAATTTACTAATAGGGAAAACTAAAACAATTAATTATATTCTGAATTTTTAGATTGAGAACAATTTAATAATTATTTTAACTGAAAAAATTTAATTTATAATTTAAATAATTTAAAAATTTAATTTAATATAATTGTTTCGTAAGATAATTGTTTACCTCGTTTTAATTATTATTGAAGTTAAAAATATACGTCTGCCATCAACGTTTACGAAGTCAAAAGGTCTGTTAAGGATTTATCTATGCACCCTATATATACAGCATTCACATCAATTTATGAATTATGGCACTAAATTCAGACTACGTAGTAAATTTAATGTATTAATAATATTATTGGTCAGTTTTCTTTGGATTCAGGCCTATTTTTCTATAAAATTGATTTCGATTACAATAAACCACTATAATATTTCAATGTATAGAAGTATTAAAACAACTTTTTATTCAATCTAACTTTACTAAATAAGTAAATGTAAAAAATTTAAATAAATCCATAAATGCATTACAAAATAAGTTTAATATTACCTACATTGATAAATCTTGACCATCTGACCGTCTCTGAAAAGGACAGAATCGTAATGTTGTTTCCGCTGCATAGTCTTTTCAATGTAGTAAATTAATATTTATTTCA
This sequence comes from Salticus scenicus, assembly GCA_963930645.1. Lineage (NCBI taxonomy): Eukaryota > Metazoa > Arthropoda > Arachnida > Araneae > Salticidae > Salticus > Salticus scenicus. Next base: position 243,669,972 of record OZ005653.1, read on the forward strand.
ACTTAAGATTAAAAATGCAATTGCGCTCATGATTATAATCCTCATAACTACTATTTACGACTTTAAAATTTAAAAAGTAATAAAAGTTTCAACTATGCATATATTGTTGTGATTCCTAAATTTCATAAAATGCCCATAAAATTTCGAAAATTTAAAAATTGGTTGTAATGCTTTTAATAATGTAGTTTGCAGTTTACTTTAAATCAAAAACTTCAAAAACATATAAGATATAAATACATTTGATTTAAATGATTTTTTTTTTTAATAATATTGAAATTAATGATTTGTACAATAATTATTTTTAATGAACACCAAAATAATTTAAAGGAAACAATTTCTACTCAATCATTGACAAATTTCATTTTGCATCATAATTATATTTTATACAATAATCATACCTACCAAAATATTAAAGAAATTCACTAGGTAAATCTGCTAGTAGTCTTCTATCTGATCTTTACTTATATTATTATATTAAAAAAAAAAAAAAAAAAAAAATATCCTCTATAAGTATTGATCAAAAACTCTTCAGTTATATAGATTATATCATAGTTTTATATTTTAATGATATTAATGCTAAATCTTTTTTTTTTTTTTTTTTGTTAATTATCCTAGTAATCTTACCTTAACAAAACATGTTATGATTATTAGGGAAATTAACATTTTAGATGCAAAAATCTATATTACTAAAGATAATTTACAATTTGACATATTTGATAAAAGAAAAGAATTTCCACTTAATGTTAACTTATTTACAAATTTTAAATCTTGTTTAGATAAAAATCTTTATAAAATATTCTAATTAATTTATTTTATAGAATTTAAATACCTTTGTTCAGAAAAATACAGAAGTGAAAACATAAAATTCTACAATTACAAGCTAAGCCTTATTATTATCCTAAATCCAAGAGTAAATTCTATCTTCCAACCTTATTTTTAATGTATATATATATAAACGATAGTTATCGTAATAAAATTTAACCTTAATATTTAGCAATTAATAGATACAAATCAATACCAACGCAACAAAAATAGAACTATTGTAACATATAGGTAAGACTTACACAAAAATGTTGCGATACAGATTAAGAGCCATTTTTTTTTTTTTTTTTTTTTTTTTTTTTAAAGCTGGACAAAGTCTATGGAGGTGTGATAGTTGACCTATTCAATTTTCCTGAAACTTTCAGGATATGTTAGTAGTACTGTCATAACAAAAAGTGAAAGTTATTTTTTCCGGAATTTCATTTGCTTCACCTAGAGAGGGGGTCAAAGTTTGAGGCCGTAAATAAATGGTGCCATTTTAATACCATTTTACTCCTAAAGCCATGAGTGACCCATGTCAATTTTTTTAAGTACGGATACTACTTGACACTAAGTACATTTTAGCATAAACAGTTTGGTGGGTCACTCATGGCTTTTAAAGGCCAAGGTCATTCGAAAATGCAGTTTTCGTTGATTTTTTCCAAGTTTTCAGTCTGAATATCTGCTAAGGCCATGAGTGTCTCATAGAAATAATTATGGGGTTAATTACACACCTTAGTATAAAACTTAAAAATATTTAAAATAGCATGGTTTACTCTTGGCTTTAGTAAAACGGTCTCAAAGTTGAAAATTTTCAAAAAAAAGGTCAAATTTGATGGTAAATTACTCTATAAGCCATGAGTCAATAACTATGAGACACAGTGTTAATTATACCCTAGATGATCTAGTTTTAGACCCAGGTTACAAACTTATGGGGCTTGCAAGATATTTTTAGATACAGTCTATTTTATATCGCCAGTGTGTACCTGTTCTATGTATTACAAAAGGCTTGAGACCCAATTTTGCAATTCATTTATGCTTGTTTAAACTTCCCATTTTACATTATAGAGGCCATCATCAAAATAATTATAAAATTAAAAATCACATAGGGAAGACCGGGGCAAGTTGAAATACGGGATAAGTTAAAACATGGAAATAAAAAATACAATTTTTAAGTTCTTATTTACTGCCAATAAAGGGGAGTAAAGATACACAAAACCTATTTTACAATGTAGAAAAAAAAGTAAATGTAAACATCTTTCTATTTTATGAGAATAAAACTGTTTTACAGTACTGTTTCTTTACTGTGAGTAAAAATTCAAATTTTTAAATGTCGCAGCATTTTATGTAACATAAATTAGTGAATGTTTCTGATTGATTCAGCGTTTGTAGTGTATAGTTGCAGCTTGCTAATCATATGATTTGAAACGCCCACGAGCATAAGTACTGGTAGCATAGCATCTCGTGAAGTGAAAATTGTGGGCAGGGGCCATCTGAAAGAAATATAAGGTGGGCTACTCGAAACACCTGTTTCAATTAGCCCCGTGCACAAAAGAAATGCAAAAGCACTATAAAATTAATAATAATAATAAAATAGCTTACACTGCAGTGGCTGTATCTTTATTTATGTTTAAAATAATTTTTTCCACCTTGGTTTTTTTAAATTTTCCAAGAGATAAGTGCATTAGAATTAGAGGAAAGTTGCTAAACAGAATTTTCAGAACAAGTATAGATACTGGAAATTGAGTGTTGGTCTCATGTTCTGGGAAAAAGCAAGATAGGTGTTCTATGTGAGACAAATCATACAGATATTTGATAGTACAGGTAAAGTGCCTGTAAAGCTGACAAAGATCAAATTTCTAAAGGGATAAATCAAATCTAAAAATGTTTATTTTGCCTGGCCCATAGAAGATGACATTCGAAATATCAGTTTGGACAATATTTTACAAGTCTTATCACACCCATTGAATAATAGAGAATTTCTTTACTTTAATTGTGAACTTGAAATTCCCCTCTCTTTTTTGTATTAAATTACTGTAATAACTTTCACAAGCCTTCTGCAACGCCTATTATTATAAACTAATTTATCAACCTCCTTATAGTTATTTTTAAATAAATGTTCATTAAGTGCAAAATTCTACTGTAATTATTTACTAAATCTGATACTATTATGACCTTTATTTCAAATATGATCCATTTAATTATGGTCATTATAATGTAAAAAATAACCTAAGATACATCTGAAATGTGCATATTGTTATATTGTGTAAAACATGTATAGGGGATGAAAACAAGACTGCATACAAAAAAAAAAATTAAATTAAAATTAAAGTTGCGCATGGGACTAATTGAAACAGGTGTTTTAAGTAGCTTCCCTTATATTTGCTTCAGCTGGCCCCTGCCCGCAATTTTCACTTCACGAGATGTTAAGCTACCAGTACTTATGCTCGTGGGCGTTTCAAATCATATGATTAGCAAGCTGCAACTGTACAATATAAACGTTGAATCAATCAGAAACATTCACTAATGCGACATACATAAAATGCGACATCATTTAAAAATTTTAATTTTTACTTACAGTAAAAAAAACAGTACTCGAAAACAGTTTTGTCCTCATAAAATCGACAGATGTTTACATACACATTTTTTTTTTTTTTTTTTTTTTTAACATTGTAAAGTAGGTTTTGTGTATCTGTACTTCCCTTTATTGGCAATAAATAAGAGCTCAAAAATTGTATTTTGTATTTTTTATTTCCATGTTTCAACTTATCCCGTACTTAATTTGACACGGTCTCCCCTATGTGATTTTTTAATTTTATATTTAGTTTGATGCTGTCCTCTATAATGTAAAATGGGAAGTTTTAAACAAGCATTAATATCTATATATTAAAAAAAAAGTTACTGTCACTGGTGTCAAATTTTTTTCTCTGCAACAGCATCTTCTAGTGGAAGGCAGGTCCTTCGCGTCATGAGAGGTATCAATGTGTTCCGAGTACTCCAAGGAAGACATTTCAGCCGCTTAAAAAATTTTATCATTTTAATTAAAGAAGTTATTAACTAAAAACGAGAAGTTTATGAAGGTACTCTATTTGCCATTTTGAAAAAAGTTTCTCCCAGTGACGTTGTTCTTCTGTCATGAAGTCATTTTACGCGAGAAAATTAAAATATGATCCATGGTTGTACGTAGGTAAGTAGGTTGGTTGGATTTAACGTCGCACAAATACTGCGTTATGGGTAATTGGCGACGGTCTGGAGATGTTCCGGAGATATGTCATCACAATTTTGAACCTTCACGGAGGGGATCCCCCTCCGCTTTGGTGATCCTCAGAGGTATAGTGGGGATGGGAACATGGAGGACTTTGCGACTACGACAGATTTTATGTGCACCAGCCACCATTAGTGTACACGACGGTCCTTGGCCGGCTCAAGTATCGAATCGGCAATCTTCCAATTACGTGCTCAGCGCTTTACCGACTAGGGTACCACGGCCCGAAACCATGGATGTAAAAAGCAAAGAAAATAAGTATCAACTTTTTTTCCCCTACTTTTAGAAAATTAATCTTCTTACACGGGAAAATTGATATATGATCCATGGTTGTAGTTAGGTAGATAATTAGGTAGGTTGTGATTGACGTCGCACCATTACTGCGCTATGGATAATTGACGACAGTCTGGGACGCAGCCCTACGAATGTTGCAGAGACATGCTTCCACAGTTTTGGTCCTACACGAAGGGAATAGCTCCCCAGCTTCGGTGGCCCCCAGAAGTATAATTTTGATGGGAACACGGAGGATATTGTGGCCTCGACATATTTTACGTGCACCACTCACCATTAGTGTACACGACGGTCTTTGGTCGGCTCGAGAACCGAACCCACAAGCTTCCAATTGCGAGCTCGGCGCTCTACTGACTGGGGTACCGTGGTACGGATTTAAGGTTGTAAAAAAATAATAAAAAGGGTCATATACTAAAGCTGTAATGCAAAATGGTCTAGATATTATCATTTTCTTTCTATTAATATATATATATATATATATATATATTATGTATTTCAATTTGACATTGAATATGAGGGTTTCCTTAATAATTTTCTGCTTTTGTCTTGTAATATGCACTATTAATATTCCTTTTCAGTGAAAGAAAGAGTTCTGCATGTGTTAATAAGTAAAGTGAGTCGGGGAGGAGGCGAAGCCTCCTTCGGGGGTTGGTGAGCGGAGCGAGCAGTGAGCAGAGCCCCCTAGTGTATTACAAAATTGGATCTCAAGCCTTTTGTAAAACATAGAACAGGTACACATTGGCGATATAAAATAGACTGTATCTAAAAATATCTTACAAGCCCCATAGGTTTGTAACCTGGGTCTAAAACTAGATCATCTAGGATATAATTAAAACTGTGTCTCATAGTTATTGATTCATGGCTTATAGAGTAATTTACCATCAAATTTGGCTTTTTTTTTTTTTTTTTTGAAAATTTTCAACTTTGAAACCGTTTATCTACTAAAGCCAAGAGTAACCCATGCTGTTTTAAATATTTTTAAGTTACTATACTAAGGTGAGTAATTAATCCCATAATTATTTCTATGGGACACTCATGGCCTTAGCAGATATTCAGACTGAAAATATGGAAGAAATCAACGAAAACTGCATTTTCGAATAACCTTGGCCTTTAAAGCCATGAGTGACCCACCAAACTGTTTATGCTAAAATGTACTTAGTATCAAGTAGTATCCGTATTTAAAAAAATTGACATGGGCCCCTCATTGCTTTAGGAGTAAAATTATATTAAAATAGCACCATTTATTTACAACCTCAAACTTTGACCCCCTCTCTAGGTCAAACAAATGAAATTTAGAAAAAAATAAATTTCACTTTTTCTTGTCACAGTACTACTAAAATACCCTGAAAGTTTCGAGAAAATTGAAGATGTCAACTATCAAAAGTGTCCAACATTAAAAAAAATGACTCTTAAGAACCAATAAGAGACAAAAATAATTTGAATTACTTACGCCGACATAAATAACAATAATAATGAAAAAAAAAAAAAAAAAAAAGAAAAAAAAAAAAGACCCTTAAACTTAATGACGGAGAAAGTAAATAAAGGACCACAGAAATAATAATTGGATAAAAATACTTAAAATTTGAAGTATAAACTCTTCAGGGGGACTGTACTTCATAAAGCAGTGAAAGCTGCATCGATTTCGTAAAACAATATAGCTAATTATAGCAATTCTTATTGTTTCAGCCCCGATCGAAGCAGCAAAACCATATTGAATGAGAAATTAATTAAAATATTAAATTAATTCTGCATGGAAACCAGAGAAAAAACTAGAAAAAAGCATTGTAGCCACATGTAAAACTTTTAACACAAACATGAGAATAGGATGATGCCAAAAAAAAATTACTTAATTAAATAAAAAGAAAAGCTTTGCAATCATCGATCAATCGATAAAGAATGAACGACTGAGCATTTTCATGAACGATAAAATACACAGAGTAATATTTATTGAGTTAGTGAAAGTATTTTAAAGTTAATTAAAGCTTAAACTAGTTAATTGTTAATTTAAATTGTACGTAAATCAAGGAAAAGATTAAAGAAAGAAGACATTAAGTCAGCAGTGAGAAAGCGCCATCTATCGTTTAGCTAGATAAACTATAAGTCAGTTAAATTATTTCAGGATCAAACTAACCAATGCAATAAGGAATGTATTTAAGAAGTTTTAACTGCATAATTAAGAGGAATTGTGACACCGATTAAATAATTAGAGTTATGATTAGTGGATCTTGTTAATGTTAAACCTAAAATAATTAAACTGAAAGTTGATCTTAATTTTAATTTTATTAAAACTAAATTATTTAAACTTAAAGTCAAAGTATTAAGAAGAATTAAATGTTAAGTTGTAAAAAGACTCAATCACAAGCAATAATCCCAAAAAGCACACAAGTAAGGATAAGCAATACAAGGCAGTCGTCAATAATTAAAGTTATTATTTTAAATGTGATGATTTTTTTTCCCTTTTTTCTTTAAATATATATACATATATATATATATATATATATATATATATATATATATATATTTATATATACATATATATACATATTATATATATATATATATCATCCTTGTTGGGGTGTCTACAGTTGGTATATGTGTGAGGGGGGGTTCGTTGATCTTGGTTGGAGGGAGGATCGTAGGTAAAACTTATGTGTATATTTAAAAAAAAAAAAAAAGAAAGAAAGAAAAGAAAAAAGAAGAAGTTGTGTTTTTCTCATTTTTTAGTTCTGCTTAGTCTTCCTATATGCTATTATTATAAACTATTTTATCAATTTAAATATTCTTTATTATCCTAATAATGTTGCATTAAATCATAATGTTAAATGAATATTTTTAGTTTTGAAAAACTAGTTTATGCTAATCTTGTTTCATGTTAATTCTTCAAATAAATAATCATTAAATTTTTGTTTTTAAAGAATAACTTAATTTCAATAAAATAAATTAAATCTTTCTATATTAATAAATAACAACTTTATAAAATAAATAAATAAATAAAATAAAATAAAATAAAATAAAACGGGTTTTCCTTTCTATGTATAGTTTTTTTTTTTTTTTTTTTTTTTTTAGTGCAACAGGTAGTACTATTTCTTTCAAACAGCGATTTCGATCTCAATATATAAAGCTGAAAGTTTGAATTTTATCTGCCCGGGTTATTAGATGTTATCAAAAATTGTTATACTTATTAATCAAGAAAAAAAATCTAGCTAACACCGTATTTTTTATTACAATCGGATAATTGGTCAAAAGGTATTAACTAAAATCCCCTTTTAACATTAAAATTATTACAAAAATAAATATATATATATATATATATATTTCTTTTTATGTGCAAGAAAAAAAAAATTAAAGTATAAACATTTTTAAAAAATAATTTGAGAAATTGCGCTAAAGAAACGGAACCTCTTCAGTAAAGAACCCCAGGGTAAATTTGAAATTTACCACCGAAGTAGCTTGGACCTTTCTCGCCAAGATTTTTACTTACGCAATTACGTTAGCCCTTTTAATTCATCGCCAAAATGATAATAAAAATTTAAAATCCGCCAAGGGGCTCCTGTGCTAAAGCTATACCAAATCGATTTTAAAAAATGAATATAATAAACGATGCTAGGAAATGAAACACGGTATATGGAAGAATAGATTAAAATAAGTCCTGCGTACTATAATAAATTCTGTCTTGTGCTGAATTTTATGCCTGTTACTGAGAAAAGAAAAGAAAAAAGGTTTAGGTTTTTCTTTCTTTCTTTCTTTCTTTTTTTTTCCAGTTCGCTGCATCGAGAGATCTTCTTTATTATTTCACACATAGAAGGCGCTACTTCACTTTACTTGCTGTACGAAGTTGAATCAGTGTTCCGTGAACTTAATACCTGCAAGATCTTTAATTTTATTATTAATTAAATTTAAATATAAACTAGCTTTAGTAACTTTAGATTTAATATTTGGATTAATATACACTGATTAGTTATAAAATATAAATTATTATTATTTTAAGTTTATATTAGTTGGATAATTTTTTTGCGTACTGCAAATAGTGCTTTGACTTTCGCTTTCAAATACTAAGCAAATTACAATTATTATGATAACGTTCCTGAAGAATAAAAAATTTTCTGATTGTAAATGACATTATTTTTATTATTTTCATATTAATTAGTAATAAACATTTCTTCTAGTTTCCTTTTACCTTCCATTTAATTTCTGTATTTGAATTTATCTTGCTTTCATAGGCCCACCAGTGGCCGAGTGGTTCTGCGCTCAAAGCTGGTAGACGTGAGGTGCCGGGCTCAATCCCAGGTTCAATCTCCCTCGTCGGCCTAGCGTTCGGAATTTTCCGTGGTTTTCTCCGAAACTTGCGTAAATACGGGCTAGGACCCCTTATAGAGCAGGGCAGTAATGTCTGTAATTCTGTCTTTAGGCTTACAGATAGAGATATACAGTAATATATATATATTTTTTTTCATACGTTATTCAGCCCCTGCCCCTGAAGAAGTACTGTTTTAATGTATACTTTCATTCTTGGATTTTGAAAATATTTTTTTAATTAAATCTTTCACTTCTTCATACGATATATCATTTTCCTTCCTGCGAAATGTTTTAAAAGGTTTTTCATGCATATAAATATTTTTTTCTCATATTCATTGTTTAAATTTCACTTTAAATGCAAGGTTGGTAATTCTGTGAGTTCTTGGACAATGATAGCGATTTACATGATCTCATATAACTCTATTTCAGAAACAACATGCATTATTTTAACACAGTTATAATTGCCCTTAAAAAAGATGTAGCTCTTTATGTGAAATTTAAAAATTTTTTTTTCATGATTTCTTTCGCACACATGTATAGATATGTAATGAAAGAGAGCTTTTAAAAGTACTTGAATATAGTAATTTAACGACAAATTTTCACTACTTCTTTAATTCGCTGTTTTTTTTTTTTTTTTTTTTTTTTTTTCCGCAAGTCTGGTACAATTTTGTTGAAATCCATTCTTTCTAAATACTTACCAAAAAAATTAATAAATGTAGAAAAAATGTTATCTGATTAAATATTTGTAACATTCATACAAAAAGCATACAAATATTGTACATAGTAGTAGAAAATATGTTCTATTGTAGTCTTAATGTAGTTTTTTGTAGTTTTTTATGACAAAAAGGGTAGTCCAAAAATTTTTTGCTTTTATTCAATTTGTGGTTGGTCCCGCAATCGCTTTCGTAACTAGAAAAATGTGAGCCTTGGAGTGTTCTTTGCGTGTTTCAAGTTCAAGACCATTTCATCCGTTATTTCTGTATTTAAAAGAAAAAAAAAATCTAATAATCTGACCACTCACTATACTCTTACAAAATATTTCTTTAATGACATACTTCAACCAGAAATAAAATAAGTTTTTAACTGACTGTCTGGTCAAATTCGACATTAAAATCGCGAAGCACAATATATTTCTAGTTTTTTAATATGTTTCTAGAGCAGTATAAACACAATTTTGCAGCTTCGAAAAACAAGTGCTTACATACAACGTCTAAAACTGCAAAATCTTCGAGCTTTTTCGATTGATGCTTTATAAGTCTTAAACAATGCATTTTTTGCTTTAATTGCTTTAAACAGTTTTAAAGAATATTTAATTTGCAATAATTTAAGGTCAACTGCATCTTTGTAAATTCAGTAGTTTCTGAGATATATGGCACCCATGCTTTTCTGCTTAGTTTAGTGGAAACCGCATTGTACTGCGATCAATACTTTTATGTATATATATATATATATATTTTTTTTTTCTGGGATTTTTGGATCAACTGATATTTTATATCACAATGAATAATGTTCTTTTATGTATAGGTATAATATTAAAATAAATTAAAATTTTAAACTAGCTTTTCTGTGCATGCAAAACATAAAATTTATGAGGATTCTAGATTAAATTGTAAAATAAAGAAGTCATATTTCATTGTATATTTTTGCGCTGATTTGTGTTAAGAAATTTCAAAATTACGTAAGTTTGCGATTTTTTTCTTCTTCTAATTTTTACTTTCTTTTACCCGTGTAATGTTTTTGTTCAAATTTTTAAATAGAGTTTTGGCTGTGTTTACGTGTTTTATGGTTCCCTGAATCCGAAAGTCATGTTTTTCCTGGTTAGTCTGTGTTGAATGTTTGTAAGAACCTGCTATGCTATTATTATAATTAAAAAACAAATATTAATTAACTCGATATTCTAAATCTGTATCACGTGAAGATGCTACTTGAAACTTCTTATTGAAATTGAAGAAATGGTGTCTGTTGAGAAATATCGTTGAGAATTGAAAATACTTTATGTCCATGAATGAAATTTCTGATTGGCATAATTTAACTTCAGAATGCAATGAACAAAATGAAATGAAAATATTATTTTTATATCATAAAAGCATGTTTATTACAGCATGTAGTATGAAAATCACTCCCTATTCGTTTAAAAAAAAACGCTTAAAAGAACTTGTGTACATTAGAAATACACTTTCAAATTGCTGAAAAGGCATTTCAAGCTGCGTTGTGAGTTTTTCATACTGTGATAAATTTAAGTACAGTATTTAGTGCATAAATAATTTATATAAAATATATAGGGCTTTTCAGAATTGAGCGAATACGTTCTTTATTGCTTGCAATTGGTGGAAATGATTTACTAAATTTTATCATGTCGATTAAAACTTCTAAGGATTAATAATCATGTTTTCATACGCAAATGGTAAACAAAGAACTATTTGGAGTTCGTATTTAATATTTCAATGATAATTTTTTTGAATTGGTTATGTCTTTTGAGGTCCCTGAAAATGAGAAATTAGCGGTTGACCTATGTATATGTGGGCTATCAGCATAGCATAAGTAATCGTAGGGAATTATAATTGGGAATTTTGAAGATCATATGAGACTGTTATTTGAAATTTTTTGAAAACCGCTTGGAGTTTTCCATGGTCCTTTCCAAAAATCGCGTAAATACGAGCTAAGACCCCTTAGAAAGACTGGGGGGCATTCCACCGAGGTCTAGAACCTTCGTGTAATCACTACCTCTAAGACGATTTTAATGACTTATATAGTACATTTTCTAACTGGAACATTTCAAGTATTTCTGGCGAGGAGAGGACATTCTTAGGATAGCCTGAGGATGTTCTAAAGAAAACATGTTCCATATAGGTAATATATATATATATATATATATATATATATATATACATATATATATACATATATATATATATATATATACATTTTTTTGTAATATTTCTTGAAGAAGGAATGATAGTTTAAATTTTGCACGAGAAAATTAAAAACGTCAAAGAAAATTTTGTTCAAAAAGTGTCCTACCCAGACTTCGAGATTGTTGCAATTGGGCTCCAATAGAAATTCCGGCAACTGTCTAATACTCACTTCAAGTAATCATCTGGGAAAAGATGCTACATATTAAATAATTATACTCTTTATCTCATTATTGTAACCTTTTACAAAATTTTCAGGTTAACAGTCTTTTACCATATTATCTACTTTGATGAAGCGTGAAATCGAGGGTTTCTGAATCAGCAATAACATCATAATAATGAATTTCGAATAGACTAAGTATTTTTGCTTGCACTTTCAATGGTCACAATTTAACTTCGTCATACTCTGTTTACTTATAATAATTTAAATAAAGGTTATTTATGAGCAACATTGTGTTTTAGAATGATTATTTTAGTGGACAGTATTCATCCAGTATTCTGATCTGTTACTTAAAAGGGGATTAGACAAGTAGTAGAGTGTATTGGTTACACTGACATTTTTAAGCTTGCAAATTGCGCAGTGTTCCATGACACTCGATGCTAATAGCTTTAAAATACAAACAAAATTGTGCTGTATCACTTTGTGCTGTTAAATATCTAAGGTCATCTTGAAAAAGAAGATAACAAAGTGAAAAAATGAAGTTGACACAATTTTAGATTGCTATCTTAATTGATTCTATATTATAGTTGTAAACCATAAGATTGCTTTTAAAGCGAAATTAAATTGTCTATGTTGTAAATATTTGTAAATGAATCTAAGTGATAAATTTTAAAGTATATAATAGATATTTAATAATATATTTTTAATTATTGTATTGTGTTACAAAAGTAAAAAATTTTAATTAAAAATTACAAAATGTATATGTTTATAAACACTTTTTTTTTTTTTTTTTTTTTTTTTTTTTTTAACTACAAAATGAAGAGAAAAATCTAATTCTGAACAAGAAAATTGATTACGAAAATAAAAATTGAATTTTATGTAGTAATACAATGCAAATTATTATTCTAGGTAGTTACAAAAATATTTAAAAATGTATATTCGAGACTACAAAATAACAGGAAATAATAAATCCGGAGGATTCTACAATATTGTATACTTAAGTAACATTAAATGCAGTATGTATTTTAAAGCTGTTATTGATTTACTATTTTTTTTTTCTTTTCTTTTTTATGAATGTAATATTTTTCGAACGGAGAAATATAAAAGGAATACATTTTTAACGTAAATCAAACAAATAAAGAAAAATGAAAGATAATCTCGTTCTAAAACAAAAGAATTCTAACAAATCTTGTTTGTTAAAGAATTTCATAAGGAGATATATTCATATTCATTGTCAATTGATTATTTATCACTTAATTTTTAATCAGTTCCTTGTTTGTGAATGTACGGGATTTTATGAGTCATAATCAAGTGAGTATTGTGGAATTTTTCATATATTTGTACTAATTAAAAAAAAAAAAAAAAAAAAATGTGACTGAAATCTAGAAACTAAATTGACCCGATAAACAAACAAACAAACAACAAGAATAGAAGTTAATAAAAACATGATAATAGTGCTATGTCAAATTTATAAATTCTAGTTCCCTTTGCTAACGAGTTCTATAAACCCCTTGGAAGAGCCTCGTGCTATCAACTATACAACAGACTATTTTATTTTGACAGCACTTTTTTTTTTTTTCAGAATTCTAGAGATCATTTTCCTATATTATCGCGGTTAATTTTATTCAATATCTCTGAAAATAAATGTGAACACAAGAGGCGAGTTTTAGTAACTGTGATTTTGATTTAGGATCCAATTCTAGGGAATCAAGTGAGAATTTCTCGCACGTTTCACCATCTAGAGAAGTATAGACTAGAAAATCTCGATTATTTCGACTATCCAAGTTATTTGTTTACCTTATACGCTTAGCTTAGAAATCTATATTTCTAGTTTAAGGAACCAAAAAATGACTACTTATTCCTTCTAGATGAAGAGGTGGTATATATTCTCTGTGTTATAAAACTATTCTGGGACATCTCTATTTTCGGTTCTGAATAATTCTGGTATTTGATCATATATTTTTTTGCATTCTGCAATCATCTATATTGTTACAATGACTATAAAATGCCACCGTAAACCACAAGAACCAAAAATATATAGATATAGCCAGTGATTGTTTATTAAAGGTATGAAAAGATCCACAATTCTCACATGATTAAAATCGATGTAACAAAAAAAATGACTGATTTACAACAAGGAACAAGTTGAAAGCTGCTCATAACCTGAAGTGCTTAATCATCACAGTTGTCCAACGTTTCAAAAAACACAAAAATGTAAGCTTTCATACTATGGTAGCCGTAGGGTGCCCAAGGGTGCGACCAATCTTACTAATACTTATATATTTGAAACACGAAATGAATAAATGTAAGAATAGTGATAACTGGAAAATTACCAAAGATGTAGCAAAAGATGCAGATATAAGAAATATGTCATAAGAAGAAATTTAAAAGTGTGCACTTAGCTGTAATTCTTTATAAGAGTATTCTATAATTGTGCTTGATTGAAAGGTAATGGACGTATTTGAATGAATTGGAGTAATATTATGATATTTGTAAAGATACTGTTTTAAATGAAATTCTTTCTATTTTGTAATAATGAGTATAAAATTTACTTGATTTTTAAAAAATGGGTATAATCGTCCCAATAAAATTTTGCCCTAAACCTTTTATAACCTTTTGAATTTACATTAATTACAAAATGCATTTAATTTAGACTATACATACTTATTTTACTTTTTTTTTTTTTTTTTTTCTTTTTCAGGTAAGTTGAATTTGATACTCTTCAAAGAATATTTTCTTGAAATATTGCGGTAAGTTTAGTTTCTATGTTCTGAAAACGACAAATTATATTCCTGAATAAGTATTTTCAATTCTATCAAAAAGAAAAAAAAATATATTTTTAAAAAAAGTTACCTAAAAGATTTTTTTCAATAATAAGTGAATAAATAAAAAAAAAATTAAATATTTTGAATTATTAAAACTATAATACTATGTGGAAAATGATAATACTCTTCAAATTTAACTCCAGGGGATGATTTAAAAAACATGTTAGTTTCTTCTCATCCAATAATTCCTTTAAAAAATTTTGCTATATAACTATAAAAGAAAATTTTCGTTAATGGTGTAATGTTTGGCAAAAATAGTATGAAGTAATATTTTTAAAGAAGCAACACATCAAAATTAAGCATAGAATATACTAATATAGTAGAAAAAATTATTTAGAGAGAATATTATTTAGATGCATTTATAATGAAGTTTCAAACCTAAGGCATTTTTTCTTGGTTAAATTTGCTTATAAAATTAAAACTTGTTAATTTCTTTAAACCAAAATTTGTCAGATGCTAAAAAAAGTTTTGGTACTCTAAAAATCTGAACATCTCCAAATGATAACCAGTAAATAAATAAATTAAAAGTAAATAGGTCTGTTATATCTGCATCAGAAATATTTTACTTTGAATAAATATTTTTATATTATTTTTAGGCATCATAATTCATAGTAGTGGCATCATAATTCATAATTCATTCCCAGTGGTCCAATCTCAACCAATAAAAAGTATTTAAACAATATAAATAGTGGATCTAAAGATCAGGAGTCTCAACGTTCAATTTCAATCACTCATTACTTAGCAGATCATTTTCATTTATTCCATAATATTTAAAATAATTAATAATGTATATATACAGAGCTGCCAACCTAATCCGAAGGATTGTTAGTACCGCCCCTTTTTAAACACCACTTAATTTTTAGAGTAATTCTCTTCAAATGTACTTACAATGAATTAAGAAGAAAAATACATTAAAAAAAGACTGGTGTAGAAAAAAGGGGTGGTACTAATTAGGTTGGCAGCTCTCTCTCTCTCTCTCTCTCTCTCTCTCTCTATCTATCTATCTGTATATATATATATATATATATATATATATATATATACACGCGCGCGCGCGCGCGCACACACATACATACATAGTTTTACTACATAACTAAATAAGTTTTGAAGGAAGCTGTTGTCCAACCAACCCCCCGTTGTATCTATCTGTATACATGTGTTTCCCTCTAAGCCTTAGCCTTGTGTTAATTTCTTGTAACTCATAAAAATTTGCATCCGCTTTGATGTTAAATGGTTGCATAATACATCGAAAATATTTTGTATAGTCCTGTAAACTAATTACCAATTCTATCCTTAACATTTTATACAGAAACTATGCTTGTAAATATTCCAATAACATGTGTAAACGGGCTTATAACAAATACCGTCTATAGATTGTAATGGTTTGAAAAACTTTTGTGTGTCCTTGTACACGAGCCACAAATATTAAATAAACCAATAAAAACTATGCAATTAATTCCTGGTAACTCACTAATATTTGAACCAGATTTGACATCATTTCGATGATTACAGAATGTTATTGGAATTATTTTGTAGGGTAGTGTAAATGATTTATTTAGTCTATACAACTCATTTTTCTAGACAAAACATGCTTTTAAGCATCATTTCTACAAACTTTAAGAGTATAAAGCATACCAAAACAAATAATTTTTATGTAGGAACATAAAAGCCAGAATATTATTTGTCTAAAGGAAAATGTGATACACGACCAATCATTATACCAGTTAAAGCCGTCGCGAAAGTTGGATGGAGTAATGTAGCAGTGCTCTGATAAAAAGACAAGTATTTTATTTGTGTATAAAGCAGCTTATGGAAACGGACTAGTAACAGTACATTTGTATCGAAAAAATTTCCGAACAGACTCTTGCTCCACTATGAACTGTTTGCACGTTTGTATCGAAGGGTGAGACAAGCTGGATTTTTCATTTGAGATCAGAGTGGAACATCAAGCACGCTTGCTGTGGAAGAGGCTGTTGCCAACACAATCGAAAGAAATCTTTGTATAAGTACGCGAGTTATTGTGCGTAATATTGGTGTACGGCAAACCCAAACAGACCACCGCTTGCTGGATATCTTTCGAAAGATCTCGTCAATACCTTTAAAACGAATGGTTGAACTATGACTCTGTGATAATTTAAAACAAAGTTATCGATTTTTTTTACTTTTAACAAAAAAAAAAAAAAAAAAAAAAAAAAAAAACCCTTAGAAATTTTTTTTTTTTTTTTTAATATTGTTACTGATTGAATATGTATTACTTTTAACAAAAAAAAAAAGACTTAGAAAAAAAATCGTAATTATTAAAAAGTATTGTGGTGGCCACAACATACTAGTTTTAACAAAGTTTGGCAAGTAACTTGAATTGTGCATATTGATTTCTTCAGGTATTAAATAGCATATCATGCCTAAAAGCAAGCTCAGAATCATTTCATAAAATTAATTATAAAATATTTATATATATTATAAGGTATCGCATGAAAATTATTGGCTTTACGCACTATACAGTACATTAATTTATGGTTCTATAAAAAAAAAATGTAAAATATATTCAAAAGTACACGACTAAAATGTTCTCTCCTTTTACGATAATATATCCAAATAACTTTAATTAATGCAGTACAATAATTATAAATTTATCCCGTAATACTTTTTTAAAATGATTTGACTGTCATTATCATGTATGTAAATTTCATTCAGCTCAAATCACTAGAAAATACATAGAAATTCTGGGTCGCAAATGTCGTAATTGCGAGCTATGGTGCAAAAAAGTAGAGAAAAATAGCAGAAACAGCAACACATTAATTGGACAGAAAACATTTTATTGAAAGGTTGTACTACAACAGGTGATCAAAATTACGACTAGAAGTCATCAGGTAGACCTGACAGATAAATGACGACTTCCAGCAGGATGGCTGTTCACGCGACCTAGAAAATAAAATGTTTTCCATCCCAATAATGTGTTGCTGTTTCTGTTCTTTTACTCTGCTTCTTTGCACCACAGATCGCAACTACGACATTTGCGGCTTTGCATTCCTATGTGATTCCGAGTCGTCTCTGTATTGCCTACACCTTTGCAAGTTAGTCGGTCTGGTAGCGAATGACTCTGTATATTATATATGAATTCACGAAATACATATTATTTATTAAAATTATTTCTCATGGTAAAAGCAGACGATTGGCATCTCATAGAAATATAACAGTTAATGCCCAAAGAAAGTCAGACCCACCAGTGACCGGCGGTTCTGTGCTAAAACCTGGTAGACGTGAGGTGTCGGGTTCGATCCTAGGTTGCGCTCGTTGGCCTAGCCGTTCAGAGTTTTCTGTGGTTTTCTCCGACACTTGCATAAATACGGGCTAGGACCCCTTAGAATGACCCACAAGGAAGGTATTCCCCTCAGACCTAGGACCCTAGAAGAGTCAATGTTGTGCCGGCATCTAAAAAAATATTTTTTTCTCGTAAGGATTATTTTATTTTACTTTGTTTTATTTTATTTTATTATTTATTTATTTTATTTTATTTTATTTTATTTTATGAAAAAATCAATAACTTAGTTTTAAATTATTCCAGATCTCAGGTTTAATTATTCGTTTTAAAGGTATTGATGAGTTCTTTGGAATGATATGTAGGGGAGACCCGTGTACCTAGGGCCGCTTTTTTTTTCAATGTCCAAAAACAGAGTCCTTGACCTGTTTAAAATTATCAAACTGATATGAACATATCTTTAGGACTAATTACTTAAAACTGGGATTAATATAAATACCTAAAATAATAAATTCCGACAAATTCAAGGTTTTTAATAAAACATCACTCGTGGCCCTAGGTTCAACACCCTCGTTGTACCTGGGGCCAGACCTCACTATACCTAGGGCCATTCTCTCAAAATTAGATTTAACTTTTTAATGAATAGAAAATAAGCATATAAACATGTATTTTATAAAAGAAACAATATCAAGTAATATATTTATTTATCATATAATAATTATCATGTTGTTGCCTTAATTTAAAACACGAATTTTTTCAATTTTTTTTTTTTTTTCTTTGGGATATTTTAACAGAATGATTTTTTCTTCGATTTTTTTGTTTTCTGGAGTGTCTCTTGGATTTCTAGATCTCTCTGATTTTCGGGCACATATTTGATGTGGGAGGTTTTTCTTTAGGTAAAGGTTTTACTTAGGTTCGTACCTGTTCTGGACACACGAAAAGATGTTAGATGTTGAAGGTTTCGAAATTTCAACAGGACACGAAACAGAGACATCCAGTTCAATCATTGTTGGTTCACTTTCTTCCTGGATTTTTTTTTTCTTTTAATATATGGAGGGATCTTGTCTTTCAGTCACGTTTGAACTTAAATATTCATCCTCAGTGAATGTGTTTTGATTCATTGGCTATATGCCGGATACACGAAAGCCTGATAGAATGTTTACAGGAGTAAAGGCCGTCGGATAGGACTTGCCAACACTTTCAGCAACATCATATATAGTGATTGGTTACCAGGATTTGCCAGCATCCAATTACTATAGACTGTATTTTTTTTCTTGACACTTTCTCGACCGCTGACGTAGATTCACGTCATTTGAAAATATGAAACTCCACCAGTGGGCGTTTCTTTTGCAATTTGTATGTTATTTGTTTCTAAAAAAATATGTACAATATTCATATTTGTACAATCAGTATACTATGGATGCAAATACTTTCATTGGAGAGAGAGTATGATTATAATGCATATCCATTTGTAATATAAATGTGAATACGGAAAATTTTGTTTTGAAAAATTGTAACTTATGGGAAAAACGCCCACAGGCGGACCTTACTGTCAAAAAGACAAAAACATGCGGTCGCGAAAGTGTTAAAAGGTCCAAACACACTGGCCCTAGGTACAAGGCAGCGATATGGCCCTAGGTACAAGTTTCGGTAACTTCATTCAAAATGCCTTCCACTAAAAAATCCACATGCAGAAAGGACTAATTGAATATCTCATATATTACTCAATATAACAAGCAAAATTATACACTAGAAATGAAAGAAAAATATTTGACTCGCCTTTGTAAAATAGCAAGAGAGATGAGCTGAAAAATTTTACTTCAAACCATGTAAATTCGTTTTCTACATGTAACTTATCAAAACTCTCTCCTCAAAAGTTCCAAAGTAATTGTAAAAGTAGCAATTGGTGTTGTTACTCGCCCTATTGAGTATTAAAATTTAAAATTAAATATTATTCAAATAAAGTGGGGTGGCCCTAGGTACACGGGTCTCCCCTACACTGAAAATTTAGAACCCCTGGGGAAATACGTCCACCCCAAGGGCACATACACAATTTTTTTCCTGAAAAACTATTTTTATCATATATTTATATATTAATTTCACATTGAAAATTTAAAATTATTTTTCATTGTGTATATTTATAGGAAATTTTATCCTATACTGCCATATTAAAAATTACGAAAATTTTAATGACAACGCCACCTGTTAAGCGATTGCTCCCGTAATCAGCACCAGTTTAGGTCAAGGTCCAAATAACTACCAAGTTTCGTTAAATTCCAGTCATTGGTTCGTGACAACAACGTCCTCAAAATGTTTGATGCAAACAAACAGACAGAGATTTTCTAAAAATTGTCGAATATTGTTCAGAACATCATAAAACGTGTAAATTCATCGAAAATCGGAGATCCAAATTTTTCACGCATACAATACTTTCTTCTTATATATACGGAAAAACGTAAAAAAAAAAAGGATTTTGCGTAATCCGCTTAATATATATTTTATAATGTAATCTTGTATCTGCCGCCAGTCTATAGATATAATTCCAGCGGTGTTCACTTCAAAGATTGATGAGGACAAAATTTAATTCATCTAAGAACAAGTACATAAAAGCAACTTGTTAAATATTGTGACGTTTTAGAAAAACGCCAAAATGCGAGGTTTACTGTTAAAAGTAACGACAATGTGTTAAAGCTTAACCGTATGTTCCTTTGTGATAATTATGAGAATTAGAAATCCCTAACTTTGATAGCAAAATATAGGTAACTTTCAAAAAGAAACTATTAATGAGGAAATTTAGCAAAGTTGATTAATTTCATTTATTTTGTTAAAACTAGCCCTTCAAATATCACTTCTATAAAAAATATAATATAGTTATTTTCACACTGATAAATTGTGCTAAATTTTGTCTAAGGAAATTATTGGCATCTTTCTGAAAAAAGGGAAATTCGAAAAATGAGAACTTTCATTGAGATATTTACTTGCCTGTAAAAATACTTTTTCCTTTATAGTAGATTTGCAGAGAGGAAATCACCAATAAATAGCGCATCTAAATCCAAGTATTCTAGAAAATAATGCTTAGTTTATTTTGGTATATTTTACGTTTTATTGAACGCTTAAATTAAGAATAAAAAGCATATACTTATATGGATTATTTATGCTATGAATTTCAAATAATAGTTATAACAAAAATGATTTAAATTTCTGCATTAAAGCTCACAGTCTATTTTGTGACTTTGAAGTTTGTATTATATATTACGTCTTTGTTTTACTTTATAAATTATTTATTAAAACCGGTAAATTTATAACTGTTTTATTTTTAAAGACTATGTTCCTAACTTATAAAAAATAATCTGGTGTGTCACTCACACGACATTTTCTTACCCTGAAATTTAATACTATAAATATAGGTTGAAGATTAAGAGGTAAGATAATGAGAGCTGATATGCAAACCTATGTTAAAGCAATCCAAATTAGACTTCAGAAGAGTTTTATATAATAATTAGTTCTGTATGAGGGGGGCTAGCGCCCCTCAACCCCCCCCCCTCCCATTTCATTACTTCACCTACATTTATCTAGAATTTAAATCTGTTATTAAAATTAAAAGTTCACTTAAAATTATTCAGACAACTTTCACACGCAACATTCCTTGAAACATATCAATCTTGATCAAACTTTTCTAGCAACAAACTTATATTAATTTGAAAATACCATTTTTGGACCTCCTGAAATTATTCGTTTTAAAGTTACTTTAAGAGACATAAACAAAGATCAAACGTTAAAAATTTGACTTCGGTAATCAGGAAGCCTCAAAACGTGTAAATATACAGAAAACAAGAAATGAATATTTAGCTTTAAAACATGTATTATTTATCATATGTCTATGAGGAATTCATTTCAATTCCTGAGCAGCTTTCCGGGGCATGATAAAATATTATAGTAAAGCACTTCCACTAACAATAAAAAAGCCATGTATATCTTTTGAAGATTAAGTACAGACCACATGGTGCACCTAAATATAATCCTATAGTAATAATATACGGCCCAACCTGAAATACACTTCCATCAATTTTCAGCTATTGTCGCACTATAATCTAGTTCTTTTGTGTAGCCCTTTAAATGAACAGCGAATGATTTCTCAACCATATTCTACATGAGACATGTTTTTACGCAAATAGAAAATATATATTCATTTCATTTGTTTTAGTGTAGTCTATAGCTGTTAAACTCTACTTACCTCCAATTTACCCCATAGACGTAATGTATTTGAATTGACTTGGGTGTCCATGTACACGAACTATTTGTTTCATCTCAACGAAAAACTTGGTGTAGCGTCCTTATATCATATACATTTAGAATACCAAGTTTGCATTTTCTGCTACCATTTGTTCTTGAGGTATGCTGATAACAGACAGACACACAAACAGACGCACGCAAAGAGAGAGACACACTCGCACACGCACACACACACACAGACCAATCGCTAAAAATATGATTTTCGGATTCAAGAGTCCTCAAAACATGTAAATTTAACAAAGACTCGCTTTCGAAAATTCGATCTAAAGACAATACTTTCTCTACCTTACGGGTAAGAGAAAGTAAAAATGTAATTATGTAAGTTTAACAGTCGAATATTTATTACGATTATTTTTAAGTTTTCTTATTTTATATCGGATTAAAACAATTCCTTTAAGAAATATTTTTGAAAAAATATCAATGCAGACAAATTTCAAATAAGTATCACGATTTCTTTATTTAGTCATTTTGTCATGCATTTCTAGTTCTTTTTTTTTTTTCCTGTTAGAATTACACTTTAAAGATATATATATATATAAATACAATAATTTATAATAAATAAATAATCTTATGCATGTTTTGTTTATATTTTTATATACTGTTTTTAATTAATTAATTAATAATTAGTTCAATTAATAATATGAATAAGGAGCTTTTAAAAAGCGTACATTCACGTTAAGTTTCAAAAATTTTTTCACAGTAACTTACATTGAAAATTAATTGTTTCCGTATTGAATTACACCACTGATTTTTTTTTTTTTTTTTTTTTTTTTACTGATAAAAATACAATTTTATCTTTTATCAGAAAAATGGTTCCATTTAACTACCACCAATATTTTGGTGCAATTTCGTGGTGCTATTTTATTTTAGTTGGTGTTTCGTTGGCATATTAGCGGTGCCATTGCAGTAGAAAGCACCACTGAAATTGTAAAACTTAACACTAAAATATTGGTTGCTGCTAAAAATGGCTATTTAGCACCATTCTTTAGTAAAGCACTGAACTATTATTTTTAATAGTGCATTCAGATTTTTTTTTCTTTTTTTTTTTTAATAATACTTTCCATTCAAAATGATTAACTATTATGAAAATAAATACAGTTATTTAAGAATTATATTATTCTGAATTGCTAAAAATGTTGTGAGATTTTAAGTTTCATTAGAAACAATCTCGGCTGTAAATTACATCGACATTTTGCATGTAAAAATAAAACAATTGTTGTTTTACTTATATTGTAATTTAATGACTTACTTTAAAAAAAAAATTATCTTTAACATTCAGATTTAGACTTAGATAAAGTAAAAATTTAGTGCATAAACTACTCATCAAAAGCTTTTACAAATACTTTTTACTTTCAAACTCTTGAAAATTCTCCTGAAAAAAAAATTAAACACAAATCATATAATTCACTAATAATTTATAGTTATTTATTTATTTAATTCATGTAGAATTTTATTCGCCTTGAGATAAGATTGTTCTGTATCATACTGAACAACTCTTACCTTCAATGCTTATGTAAAATAAATTTTAACCGGAGTATACATAAGTGAAGTTAAAATAATGTATTCAACAAAAATATGCGTTACTAAATTTGAGTAAAATCAGTATAAATATCTTTTATAATTCAAACTGAATGATTCATTTGAACTTCGAAAACTAATTTTAATAACTTTACATTTATCCTTGTTAAATGCAGATTATATCAGTGTACTCTCAATAACACTTAGCAGCTTGAGCATACACAGAAATGTTGAGCTAACACAATTTCAAAATATAACTCAAAATTCCAAAAGCTAAGGCTTTCGCCTCTAAAAAATTCGTATCATACTTTTATTAAATACTATGATTCAAATAATTCTTTATATATATATATTTTTTTTTTTCGAAAATGCATTCGAAATAAAAGTAAAATACTGATTTATGTATTATTTAGTTAGTCCTTTAGTGGGTTATTTATTTGGTTGCAAAGAGCCTAGCTCATAAATGAAATATTTCAGGTTCAATAATTGAGCCAGCCGAATACCACTATGTACGTATATGGTAGCTAAGTAAAATATGCCGTGGCTGCAAATTTCTCCATGTACTGAATTTAGTAACTCTAACAGATACACCGCCCACAAACAGGAATCCCAGACCGTCGCCAATTGCCAACTGCCTCACTATAATGCGACCTTAAACTGACTGAAGTGAAAATTGGTGTTAAGCTTTAGTAACTGTTTTTAAAAATCTAGTTTACTTACATGAAATTTCGCATTTTGAAAATGTTCAACCGTGTCATTTTTCTGTTAAAAGACAATGAATAGGATTTTCAGTAAAAGTCATTTTAACTAGTTGGCATAGGGGGACTTTGCTCAGTTCCCCATCATATTTATGTTCTCATAAATTTCTAGTGCGAGACATATTATAATCATGTTAAAAGAAATGAATTTCACCAAAGCTTGATACAGTGACAGAATGAAATCCCCGCCTAATAGGCTATCCACCGTTCACTTCAATATATTTATCTTATTCTAATCTATTAATTTATTTCATCAGGGTCAATTCCGTTGTTTAGTTTTCATGCTACTCTTTCCAATGCAATAATCCTCAAAATTCATATTTTTGTGAAAAATTTACAATGTCGCTATGTTGATAAAATCGTAGATTACGAATAATTTACGAAATTTTTCTATTAGAATATTTGTATTCAATCATGTTCAAACAAAATTTTGAATCAATTTTGAAATTTAATCAAAATTTTGAAGCTGTCTAATGTATTTATGATCCTCAAAATGGGAGTTTATGCTCAATTTTGCCTTATTCTGACATGTTAAGTAAATCGTAAATTCCAAATAACTTACGAATTTTTTAAATTTGAAAAATCATAGTCTATGACATTCATGCCAGTATCCTAAATAATATTTCGAAAGTGGTTTGGATATCTTTACGATGAAAATACCCCTCAAGATTGACGTTTATGTGAAATTTTGCTCTATTCTGCCATGTTAAGAAATTCGTAAATTTCCAAAAACTTACAAAATTTTTATATTTAATTTTCATAGTCATTAATATCCATGCCAGTGTCCTAAATAATATTTCAAAAGTAGTCTGAGATCTTTACGATGAAAATATCTCTAAAAATTGACGTTTATGTGAAATTTTGCCCGATACTGCCTTGTTAAGAAATTCGTGAATTTCCAATAACTTGCGAAATTTTCAAAGTAGCATATTTATAGTTACTGATGTTCATTTTGGCATCAAAACTGATATTTTAAAACTGATCTGACATTTTTACAGTTAAAAGTTTCCATTTAATGCACGTTTGAGTGAATTTTTGCCTTCTTCTTCCATGTTAAGAAAATCGTAAATTTCTAATAACTTACGAACTTTTTTTATTCGAATGTTGCAAATGAATAGGATTCTTGCCAGTATGGAAAATAATATTTTAAAGTCAAAAAACTGAGATCGAAAATGTTCACGATTACTTGAGTTCCCCATACCTATAGTATGATGGGGAACTAAAAAGTAAAAGTATCCGTACAAAATATATTCCAGTTTTAAATCATGTTTTATTTTAATGCAGCTATTTTAAAGTGCTTCCTTCATTCTATTGTCACCGAGTTTTTACTAAAGTGTGTAAATTATTATGCGTTTTCTTTCTAAAATTATCCTAAAAAGTATCTTTAAAGAAAAACAATGACAGAGATTAAGGTTTTCTTCTTAAATCAAGATACAAACGAGTTAAAAAATCATTTGCTTTTTCAAGCATTGAACTTACACAAAAGTCAAGCGACACTGCACTTCCAACACGCTCTAATGGTCAAATAGCGGAAGGCTCCGGGCTAGAAAATTACTCGACAAAAGCTTTTATGTCGTGGGAAAATTAAGCTAATAGAATACAAGAAATCAATTTGTTTTATTTACAAATGAAAAACACACAACATTTAAATTGAAATGTATAAACTTACGAAATACGAGCAGTTTTACTACATAACTTTTTACTACGCCTGCACAAGCTTTTCAAAAATTTTATTTTAATAAATTAATAGCCAATAGCATTCAGCTACTTACATGAAATCTCCAATCAAATATCGCTTAAATTCAAAAGTTATGAGAGATAGAATGAACAGAATTTCAGTTGATAAACTACTCTATGTCATGAAAATTAAGAAGAATATGCAAAATATTTGATAAATTTAAAACGTAATTTTAATTTATTTACTTGTAATGAATATTATACTCACGTATAATTTTTATAATCTAATTCTCACAAAAAATCATTTTGATTGTTTGAGGCAAAATTACTAAAGCCATCTCTGATTAACAATTTTAGTTGAAAGCCTTATTTGGTTTAAGGTCATTATTTATAGTTAATGACTGACTAAACAGACTAATAAAATCCAAAATCTTCAATACTGACGCTAGGATTCAAACTCGGTGTCTCTTGACTAGCACCTCTATCGCTAATTAATAAAGAAAGTCAATAGTTTACTGGATAATAAGAAAAATTCCTATACTATGATTTTTTTTATGTTTGTGTATGCGTGTGACTGAACACGATAGCGTCTAAAAACTTTGCGCCAATGAGCTGAATGTTGGTACGTATGTTTAGGTTTGTGTCTCACGAACAGTACTGATTTTGGTGAATCTAGCACTCATATCTTTTTTTAGAAAAACACAAAGAAAAATTCCTTGTCATTATGGCCTATGGGCTGAAATTATTTAAAGTGCGATAGCGTCTAAACGCCTTATTAGAATGAACTAAAAATTTACATACATATTATAGATCACTGTCACACGAACTGTATGAATTTTGGAGAAACTAGCACCTTGCACTTTTTTTTTTTTTACAGGGACACAAATAGTAATACTAAATATCATTATAAGGATTACGGATTCAAATTACTCAAAGTGCGAAGCGTTTACATCCGTCATTCAATTGAGCTAAAAATTTATATAAGTACATATTATAAGTCACCGTCACACAAACTGTTTGGATTTTGGTAAATCTAGTACTTTTAGATTTTTACAGGGACACAATGAAAAATTCTTTATCATTATGATCTACAGTCGGCAGCAAAATTATTGAAACACTAGCAATAATTCCTACTTAAAAAATGGGCACCTAATACTGTTTTGTTAAGTAAATATTTATCGAGTCATGATCTTAGCCTTATACTGTTTATAAAAAAGTATGCTTATGATGAAAATCAGCGATCAAACTAAAAAATAAAAATAAAATATGAAAAGTGGGGATATGTGCTTCAATAATTTTGCTGCCGACTGTATGAACTCAAATTATTTGAGGTGTAATAGCATTAAATAATAAAGCATACTATATAAAGAAACATAATCAAACACCCTATTATTTTTTTTCCTTTAACGATTTCTCTTACTTTATTTATACAAGCGTTAATTACTTAATGTGCGGAAAATCGAGTGGAGTCACTCCAGATTTTTTATTAATATTATCAATTTAAAAGTTGTCGTTTATATATAAAATGCAACAAAGAAAACTAGAAAACATGTACAGTAGAGCACGGTTTAAACATTTTACAAAGGACCATTCCTAAAAAACGTAAAACTGAAAAAAAAAATACTACCAAAAAGTTTATTTTAACACGCTGATACATACTAAAGAGTTAATTTTATTTTTTAAAGACAAAGCCTTTTGTGTTTTAAGTAAAGTTGCTGACAATTAAAGCGCAAAAAAACATTGTTTCTCCAAAAGTAAGATGTCAAGCAAAAACGATAAAGCAATAAAAAAATTCTAAATATCGTATTAAATTTTATATTTACTATATTTTACTATTTTTTTATATTTACTATTTTTTTTACTATTTTTACTATTTTTTGAAATGCTTCAACAATGAAACTACACAAATGTATAATACATAATTATATTTTTTGAAATTTGCCATAATTTAAGAAATATTTTTAATTTTTACATATCCATAACAAAATATATTTTAATTAAATCATCAGACTCCAATGAAATGATTTGGGACCAAAGTCAAAAGACGTATAAATGAGAAATGTATGAAGAACTGGACGACCATAATTGTTTTATTGAAATTGAGTACAAATACGGCAGTGTCACCGAATTTCAAGGAAAAAATAAAAAAAAATCACCTTGAATTACAAAAGCTTAGTAATTTTTATTTATGAAGTAGTTGAAAGTGCTTATTTTAACTTATTTAACATACATATTAGGTCTTTGCATAAATTCGTGCGTGTTTTTATTGCTTCATTTCATAAAAATACATCAAACCAAATGACAATTTTTAATCAAAATACTTTCCATTACTTTCTACAACCTTTGCCTATTTTTCGGGTAACATAGGTATACCACGACGATAGTAGCTCTCGTCTTTGGAGGCAATAAAATGATCCGCGTCCGCACGAACTTTTGCAACGACCTAATATATATTAATTAAGTTAAATAATGTAGTGAAATATTAATGACTTTATAACGGCGTCCTAAAATGTGTTCTATTTTTTATGGGAGAAGGTTAGTTTTCGAAGACTGCCCTTAGGGTTCGAGGACGTCTGGTCACACCAATGAAAAATGTTTCATTATATAATATTTTATTTTATTTTATTTTTTATTTTTAAATACTTTCCAATACAAACTGAATTGTGGTTAAATATCATTAATTTTTTCAAATAATAATCGAAATTTACTGAAAATGTATATGTAAAGGAAATAAGACAAATTTTATTTCATTATGAAACAAATTATTTTTGTGATCTATAAATGCAGTATCACTTAATCATTAAAAAGGAATCATTTAAATGAAATAACCCAAGAAAAATAGTAAACAAACCTACACATCACGTGAGGATAAAAATAACTCTCTCATTCACAAACGTTTTGGCTGCTGGGCATCTATGGAGAAAGTTTTCCTCTAAACTACCAACGTGATCACAGGTAAATGGAGGAAAAAATCGACCTTCAATTCTATTTGAGGAAGGTGTTGACCGCTTAATATAGGAGGAAGAAACGTACCTCTTTTAGAGGTCAAGTCTGTTTATATTGGTTAATTTGAAGATTTTTCTTTTCGATTTATTTTTATTGCCCGATGTTTCGTAATAGAAATGTCAAGTGTATAAAAATCACAAATGTTGTTTACATTTCATTAAGTTGTTTAAGCGTTTAACAGTAAAAGAACCTCGGGTATTTTAAAATGGCTCTTTTCTTTATTTGAAGAAGGTATAAATTAAAATTGATTTAGCAGATTTATTCGAGATTTCAAAAATTATGCTA
Source organism: Salticus scenicus (assembly GCA_963930645.1). Taxonomy (NCBI): domain Eukaryota; kingdom Metazoa; phylum Arthropoda; class Arachnida; order Araneae; family Salticidae; genus Salticus; species Salticus scenicus. The sequence goes on from OZ005653.1 coordinate 243,699,318, forward strand.
TATTTATTTTTTTTTTATTTATTTTTTTTTTTTTTTCGGTTTAATTAGAATTTTCTCATTTAGTTAGTTTTTTAATTCTAAGTAAGATGCAAAAGAAAAGGAAAGAAAAAAAAAAAAGAAACTGAGAAAAATATAAATTTCAGACTCAGTATGACAAACAGTAATTTTTCGCAACTCTGAAGAATTTTTTTCAGTGACCAAAGAGAGAGAGGCGGGGGAAACTAGAAGAAAAAAAGAAAAAAATACCAAATACCCGCTTAGACAGAGATATTTTTTTATTATTGTGCGATTAGTTTGTTGAACCTAGCAGCCAACTTTTCTAATTTTTAAATCAACTTTATCACCGGTGTATTTCTAAAACAGAATTTTTCATATGCATTTTTGAGTATTAAATAAACTGAAAACCATTACAAAAAATTTTCCGGTGTGAAGGCTCCTTTGAAAAACTGTAAAGTTTGCTACCATGGTTGAAAAAAAAAGGAGAAAACAAAGAAAACCCACAAAGAAAGCAGAATGAAATGCAATTTGAATTTTTTATAACACAATTTAAGCGACTTTTTAAATTTGTTTTAATTTGTTGCAACATATTTTGAAGAATGATTTCCAAAAAGATATCTCAAAAAATTAACAACATTAAATTATAGGTAACGATAAAGCTTCGCCCACATACTTGGTCCACTCACCTTTCCTTTATATATTAACAATTCTATTTCTAAAACATTCGAACTGATACAATAATCGCCATTTTGCATTAAACTTGACCACGGTGTCTTCATACACTGTAAAATATAGGTTCTTAAAAATAAGTATATATTGTCTCAAAATAGTTCCGAAACAATATATACTTAAATTTGAAAACCCATGTACTCATTTTTGAGTACATTGACATGTCAAACATGGAGATATTGAGATTCTTATTGGTCAACCCCATTTTTGAGCATGTCAGTATACTCAAAAATGAGTACATGAGTTTTCAAATTTAAGTACATGTTGTTTCGGGGCTATTTTGAGACAATATATACTTATTTTTAAGAATTAATATTTTACAGTGTATGTAGTTATGTAATTAAATTTATGGTAAGTAATTATTATTTTTCCACAAATCTAACATAACAAACGTTTTTTAAATCAACTTGTATGATTAATCAATTTTATTGTTTATTCTTTTTGTTATAATTTTCAACAGTAACTTACCTGTGACTTAAAATTTATTCAAATCTTCTGGTACTCATTATTGTTAATAAATATTAAAGGTAACAGTGGTAGTACACCAGGAATTGGAATTCATTTAGGGTTTTGTTATTTTAACAGGGATTTATTTAATTATTTATAGAAGTTACATTATGAATATGTAGTAGTTTTAGTCTCTGTTCTTATATGCATGAATGGGTATATCAAATATATGTAATTAAGCTGTTAAAAAACCTGTACATTTATGGATTATTTTGAATTAAATTTTTTATCATACTACATAAATATTTCTTTATATATAATTACATATATTGAATTTTATACTTATCTACGGAATTTCTAAATAATTGCATTTTTTTTTTAATTTTTTATTGTTCCCATATAATTTATATAATATTTCTCTAACGTGGACCAGTTACGATTATATTTTGTCGAAACGATACGATAATGATTTATTAATAAAATACCCAAGGATAAAAAATATTTATAAATGGACAATATTTAAAGCACGCAGACTCAGTTCAATGATCTAATAAGAAAAAATGACGACATTTGTTTGATGAGATTATTTTAGGCTTAGGGAATAATGTATTTTTAACAGTTGCTTCTTCAGAATTTTTGCAAGCGTCATTTTAAACATAGCAATATTTTAAAGATATATATGCAATACTTTAAAAAATATGAATTATTATCAGAAATTGACCAAAAAAACGCAATCATAAAAATTATAATCAAAATAGGAATTAATTTATTATTTAAAAAAAAAAATGTGCCAAAATAAAAAAAATGAAAAGTCATCACCAACAGAGCAACAAAAATTTAAAAGGCGCCATGGGGTTCCTATACTAAAAACTGTAGTGCTTGCGGAAGTATGAAAACTGGTTCGTTAACCATAAGTTTTATTTTGAAACCTTTCTTTTAATGATTTTGCTTTTATTATTGCAGAATATTAATTTTGTTTTAATAATAATTTGGCTTCTGGTAAATTAAATTTTTAATTAGGTGAAGAAATTGGTATAATATTTATGAGTTTGAAATTTTAAAGGTAAATAAGGAAAGAAGTAAAGTGCGAAAATTTAGCATAGCTTTGCTAGTAGTAATTAATTTCTACATAATAATAACTGTTATAATTACTATGCTTATTTCGAAAACATAAACAAATAAATAAACGCAAATAAATTGCTGAAAATTTAGACTAAAAAGATTTTTTTTTTTTTTTTTTTTTTTTTTTACGTCTGCATTGAAAATTAGTCAATTAGTGTCATCTGCAGCTCTTTGTGAAAGATATATTTGCATTAAGAAAACTTATTATTAATGTTTGCAAAGTGGTATAAGAAAAGAAAAAACTCCCAAATAATATGCGGCGCTGTATAATTCATATTACAAGAAAAGTAAAATTTATGGAACATAATCTCTAACGGTTAATATGTACACAAAATCGCGCTCCATTAAAACTTTCGCAATTACGGATTGTTGTAGATGCAACTATTCTTTCAGGAAATATCCGACAGCTTGTTTTGTCAATGCCACATTGAGCTGCTGACATTTTGTTACATGAAAGGAATTTTGTTTCAAGAGAAAGTTTAATATTTTTACTTTAACGTATGTATGATAATCATGTAACATTAATATGGTCCAAAATTTAATCATGTCCAAAATTTCAGGAACAACCTATTTTATCGTTTTATTCTTTTTCGCAGAATTTTTAAACAAATGAACGTATTATTAAAAAAAAAAAAAATGAATCGCATGTCCATTATCATATCATTAATCGAATTTTATATAAATTAGCATGGGCAATAATTTTTAAGTTAATAATTATTAATTTTTCCCAAAAATAAGCTTTGAAAAAAAAGTGAAAATTTTCAACAATTTTAGGAAAAAAAAAAAAAAACTTAATGAAAAATGGTGATAAGGATGCATTACAGATAGGTGAAGACGCTCATGTCTTCAAATGTTAAATTCAATCGCGATTTTTCTTCCTGTACTCACTTTTCTTTTACTTTTATAACACACTTTTTTTTTTTAATATAATTAATAATTTGTAAACTATGAGCACCAACAGAACAATAAAAATATTTATGAATCATTTTATAATCAACATTTTATTCAATTTTCATGTTTGTATGTATAGTTTTTAAAAGGTTATTCACATGTGAAAAAAAGAAGAAAAAATTAGAAATAGAAAACTGAATTCAAGATGAAAAATCTGGTTTTAATCTAACACATGGATGCATGTGCATCTTTACTTATTTGTAATGTATCTTTATGACTATTTTTCATTATATTTTCTTTTCAAAAATTGTTGGAATTTTTCAGTTTTTCCAAAGTTTACTTTTGAGAAAAAATGAATAATTATTAGTTTAAAAATTATCACTTATGCTAAAGTTATGTAAAATTCGATTAATGATATGATAACAAACACGTCATTCAAGTTTTATGCTCATATCTTTATTTACTTAACTAGGGGGCTATGTCCCCTGTTCGCTCCGCTCACCAACCCCCGAAGGAGGCTTCGCCTCCTCCCCGACTCACTTTACTTATTGACACATGCAGAACTCTGCTCGCCTATTCGCTGCTTTCTTTCACTGAAAAGAAATATTAATAGTGCATATTACAAGACAAAAGCAGAAAATTATTATGGAAATCCTCATATTCAATGTCAAATTGAAATATATAATATATATATATATATATATATATATATATATATATATATATATACATATATATTAATAGAAGGAAAATCATAATATCTAGACCATTTTGCATTACAGCTTTAGTATATGACCCTTTTTATTTCTTTTTTACAATCTTAAATCTGGACCACCGTACCCCAGTCGGTAGAGCGCCGAGCTCGTAATTGGAAGATTGTGGGTTCGGTTCTCGAGCCGACCAAAGACCGTCGTTTACACTAATGATGACTGGTGCACGTAAAATATGTCGTGGCCCCAATATCCTCCGTGTTCCAATCAAAATTATACCTCTGCGAGCCACCGAAGCTGGGGAGCTATCCCCTTCGTGTAGGACCAAAACTGTGGTGGCATGTCTCCGGAATATCCGTAGGGGTGCGTCCCAGACCGTCGCCAATTAGCCATAGCGCAGTAATGGTGCGACGTCAATCACAACCTACCTAATTGTCTACCTACTTACAACCATGGATCATATTTTAATTTTCCCGTGTAAGAAGATTAATTTTCTAAAAGTAGAGAAAAAAAGTTGATATTTATTTTCTTTGTTTTTTACGTCCATGGTTTCGGACCGCGGTACCCTAGTCGGTAAAGCGCTGAGCACGTAATTGGAAAATTGCCGATTCGATACTTGAGCCGGCCAAAGACCGTCGTGTACGCTAATAGTGGCTGGTGCACATAAAATCTATCGTGGTCGCAAAGTCCTCCATGCTCCCATCCCCACTATACCTCTGGGGATCACCAAAGCGGAGGGGGAGCCCCTCCGTGAAGGTTCAAAATTGTGATGACATGTCTCCGGAACATCTCTGGGATGCGTCCCATACCGTCGCCAATTACCCAAAGCGCAGTATTGGTGCGACGTTAAATCTAACCAACCTACCTACCTACGTACAACCATGGATCATATTTTAATTTTCACGTGTAAAATGACTTCATGACAGAAGAACAACGTCACTGGGAAAAACTTTTTTCAAAATGGCAAATAGAGTACCTTCATAAACTTGTCGTTTTTAGTTAATAACTTCTTTAATTAAAAGGATAGAAATTTCTAAGTGGCTGAAATGTTTTCATTGGAGTACTCGGAACACATTGATACCTCTCATGACGCGAAGGACCTTGCCCTCCGTTAGAAAATGCTGTCGCAGACAAAAAAATTTGACGCCAGTGACAGTAACTTTTTTTTTTTTAATATATAGAGCAAGGTGTGCGCAAAAGGAATAGCTAGAAAACAGGTTGTTGCTTAAATTTTGGACATGGGTGTATTATGCATCAGATGTTTTTTCATTATTTACGCGTCGTTTTTAATGCAAAAAATTTCTTGAATAATAGCTGCAATTAAATATTGCAGTATTAGATGTAAAAATTCAGTCAGAAACAAGAATTATTTTTTAATTAATTTAGAAAATCCAAACCATATTTGAATAAATTTCAAAGTAAGAATAGATTTAAAAAATTATTAAAATAATATAGATCACATCTGGATAAATTTTAAGAAAAAATCAAGTCTACTATTATGGTAATTTCAGTATTTTCCATATAATACCATGTTTTATAGGTAACTAAGTTTTTTTTTTTTTTCCTCCGGCTTATTAGAATTTGGCATATACCATATCAGCCAAAATATTTTTTTAATTATTATTTGCAAACAATTGACGCATATGTATGCAAAATATTTTTCATATCTATTTTTTAAAAGTTCAAGGACTGATATTTGCATTTGTATTTTAAGTTCTTTAAATTTCATATTATTTTCAGCTTTATGTACACAGTTTCCCATTATATTCATAGCACTAGAAAGCACAAAATTGAGCATTGCTCACTTTCACAATCCACACTTCATTTCATATCAATTCCCTCCACCCACCTGTAGCGTTTACTTAATTCTTGCAGCAGGATAGATTTTCCCCGAGGCACAAGTATTTTACAAAATTCTACTTCCTCCTGTTTGTTCCATATCCCCGAGCAAAAAGTACACTTTTTTCTGGCGAACTTCAAAATCTGACCCATATTCTCTTGGGATGACCATAGTGATAGGAATGGCGGTAAGTGAAAGTGATTTAAATGTGATATCAGAGCGAGAAAAAAAAATCCAAAAACAAATATTGAGGTAACTTTTTTTCTTTTTGAAGTCTTGCAGGAAACACGTGATTTGAAGTTTTCATTGCTAGAGGAAGTGTTTACATCGTGAACCAGCTGAAATGAGCCGGTTACTACAGGTCTAGATTGCTAGAATACGTGTCTTTTTTTTTTTTTTTTTTTTTTTTTTTTTCCATTTACGAAGTAATGATATAATGGAAAAAATAAATTACTGCAAGTATTTGCATACAAATTTTTTTTAACTGACCGATGTAATAGGCGAAACATAACTATGCATTTAGAAGATGGCCTATTATAATTTTTTTGTAGTGCGCTGAAATACTTTACAAAAAAGATTTTGAATTGCCTGCTTATAAGCAAGCCATATGACATGTTTCCCCTTACAATGTCATAATTCATCTCTAATGAATTCCGAAATCATTTTCTTACCACCATTTCCTAAAAAAAGTCCGAATTCAACACTGCTGCGAAATATCAAGTGGCCAATATTTAATTATAAAAAATATTAAATAACTGATATTAAATAATGTAGCTCAGTACCAGCATTTGTGTGAAAATATTGAACATATGAATAAAAAATAACTGTATTTTCTACAGATAAAAAGAAAGCATTTTAACAACTTCATAGTAGGTAATATTTACTACATGTAGTACTTCATAGTACTGTAACAAAGTAACAAAGGTTAACTACCTTCCTTTCTAAAAGATGGCGATATTCGTCATTCTGGTAATGCAGCGCAAAAGCTACTTAGCCGGTTGCATAATTCTGGTAAAATAACAAAGAGCTATTTAGCCAGTTGTTAGAATGAGATTCGTTTTGACTTGCTATTACACTGTAAAAAATAAATATTACCAGATGCAGAAACTCTCTGTGCACTGTAAAAAAATAACTATTACCAGCTGCAAGAAACTCTCTGTGATTGGAGAAAATAATTACTTTCTCCAATCACAGAGAGTTTCTTGCAGCTGGTAATAGTTATTTTTTTACAGTCTTACTGTTAAGTTAGTTGAGTTTGAAATGTTCTATAGCAATGTAGCTGTGCGCGAAAGTATCATAAGTTTAAACTGTATATATGTAAATAATGTTTTTTTTTTTTTTTTTTTTTTTTTTATGTTAATTAATAAATATGTTTGGTAAACTAAGAACTGTGGATTATAGTACTATAATAGATGTAGTCTTATTTAAAAATTAGTACTCCCAAAAAGCACCGAAAAGTTCTCTGAAAGTTCAGAAATATTTCTGAGAGTACGGTCTAAGAAACGTTCCAGGTATATGTTCTGAAAACATCTACCTGTCCACCAAAAAGACGTTCTCTACTACAGCCAAAAGGAATACGGCCAATACACGTGTAACTTGCACCATCAGTCCTATAAGAACGTTCTAGTACTTTCTATATGTACGTTCACGTCACGTTCTAAAATAACGTGTTTTTACATTGCATAATAACTTTAAGTGTATGGTGGACGTTATTATTTATTATTATTATTATTATTATTACTGTGTTAGATTTATAAAATTTCGCATACATATTCATTGAAATATAACAATATCAAGTATGTTAGATTTTCTTGGAAACTATTTAAAGTAAAATAAAATTCAAAATTTTAAATTCTAGAAAAATGCTTAAAATGCTTCCTGATAAATAATTTACTTTTTCCTACCTTTTTATATCGTTAAATTGTAACAGTAAAGTCTGTTTGGGCATTGTTTAATGGATTTATTGATAAATAATTTTCTTTTTAAATATTTTGAACTTTGAATGCTAAAAATCTGCAATAAATTCAAATTTTTAACGTAAAAATATTTTTTAAAAGAAAGAAGAAAAAATAATTTTCAGTGATAAAAATCTGCAATAAATTCAAAATTAAAATATTAAAACATAAAAATTAAAATTAAAATTAAAACTAAAAATTAAAAAATCTGTTTGAAATTGGAATTATAGCGTAACCATGTTTCTTAAAAATAGCAGTGTGGAACAGTCTAAAAGCTTGGAGATGGAGGAGGACCAAGTTGACCGACAGCTTAGGATTTGGAAAACAACTAGTAATTTGACGCTCTCTTATCGTTTATTTTCTCTGAATCAGATGACTGTCTCTTCTATATTAACACTGGATTCGTTGAGTCAGCGCTTGCGCAGAGTTCCGTGGTCTCAAGAAATGGAAATTTGTCCTTCAAATATTAAACTTAATTATCATAACATATTTCTCAGAAATTTATATATAATGCACCTGCACTTATTAAAAGGATTTTAACTCTTTGATAGCCTTGTAATGTTGTTTTCACTGTACTGTTTTTTTCAATGTACTAAATGATTCTTTAAACTGGAGAACAAAATATAACTACGCACCTGAAGATAAAAGCCTTATATGGCTATTATTTATAAGCTTCATACCTCAAAAACAATAATTATATCTCCATAATCTGTATCGGTCAAATGGTTAAATACACCCTGAGTTCAGGAAGTTTAAGACATATTGATTTATAATGTTAAAATTCCTTTACTCTATTTTATCGTCACTTAATGTTTAAATCCACAATCTGTAATCATGATATTCAATATAAGTCGAAATAGGGCTCCATCGCAAAATAAATTAATATAAAAAATTAGTACTAATCTTTAACTCACTAATAATCTTTTTATTTAATGTTGAATAAAACTTTCAGTAAAGGCAAATGTAAGGATATATTTATAAAAAAAAAATTATAAATTTGTTTTTCCTACAAAAATAATTAAAAAAAAAAAAAAAAAAAAAATCAGCCATACTAAAAATGTACCATTTGTGATCATGAATAAATTTATTATTTTAGTTATAAGAGCTGTATTTTTCTTTAGTTTTTTCTTTGGAAAATCTACAGCAAAATTGATACTGTTTTAAAATTTCACATATGTTGGACTCAAAACTAAATAAATATATAAAAGTGAAGCAGAGATCAGCTATTGGGCCTATATTATGTTAGCGGGACGTTATTTGCCAAAGTGTAATTAGTAGGAATTATTTCCAGAGTTTAAATTAATCGAAAACCGGAAATAGAATTCTATTCTTGTAAATATGGAAGAAATTAAAAAGTGCCACGTAATGTATTTAACAAAGATTTAAAGCATTCTCCGTTGTAAGTATATTTAAAATTTCTATAGTACATGAAAATGTAAATAAAATATTACATTTCTTTTCAGTATGATTAAAGGAAGGAAAAAAATACAGGAAGAACTTGCGTTTTCTTATATGAGTAATTTACTGTTGTACTTTTTCTTTTTCCAGTCGCTCTGGTTCAAAAAAGTCACTTTTTTTTATTCTACACTTTTTCCCCTTTTATTTGACATATATATTATGAATCTGAAATAAAAGAAATACTGAATAGTAAAAAAGAGAAGAAAACGAAATACAAAGTAACATAATATGGAAATAAGAAAGAAAAAGAAAAGAAAAAGAAATATTCCTCTCAGTGAGATCTGCTATCTGCACGCCGGCACATGATCGCAGAAGTAGGTTTTCATGGCTAGAGGAAGTGATTCTTCGGGGTCAGGAACTAAATGGGATGCAAGCCGGCTTGTTCTGGTTTACGATCTTCGTGAAGTATATACGTTATGCAATGCAAAACCATTTCGTCTAGAAGAGAGCAGTGTCTGTTATTACATAAAATCCATAGAATAAATTTAGTAAAGAAAGAAAAAACTTATAAAATGAATATTACATCATTGCAAGTTACATCATATTAAAGAAGCTAACTAAATGTATGTTTTGTAATAAGCACTATTAAAATTTAATTGGATTTCTTGAGTTAGTAGTATTCTCACGTGCTTTATATATACACCACGTTGTTTTTCGAAGGTTTATAATGAGTGATTAATATTTCTTGCAATTATCAGTTTTTACTTTCTTCTAAGAAGAAAGTATTGGATTCGTAAAAATTGTCAACCTCTGGTTTCCAGTGAATTTTAACGTTTTGCGATTTCCTGAACAAGATTTGGCCATTTTTAGAAAATGTCTGTTACTCTGTATGTATGGCTGTGTGTGTGTGTATCAAAAATTTTCTGGACGCTGTATCTCACGAATCACTAAACGAAAGCTAGCCAAACTTGGTATTTAGTTTGATTTTGATCTAAACAGGCGTTGATTACATTTTGGTATTTATTGCTTAACAGGCGGCCCTGTCATCCTATTTTTTGATAACTTTTAACATGACAGTATAGCACAAAATTTCGTATAAATATACATAATCAGAGTCATTTTTAACGAATGATTGGGGAAATAGTATGAATTATTGATAATAGTAGTAGGAAAGTAGAAAAAAAATTGTATGCATCGAGAATCATCGTTCCCCCCTCTCCTCCAAGGTGGGAAGTACCTCCTGAGGTGTGTAAATTTCTAATATGAAAAGTTTTTAAAAGAACTCGTCAATACCTTTAAAACAAATGGTTGAACCACAGACCTGTGATGACTTAAAAGAAAAGTTATAGATTTTATTTTATTTTATTTTATTTATTTATTCATTTATTTCATTTTTAATAAAAAATAAAGCTTTGAAAAATAATCCCTTTAGATCTCGGCACTAAATTAATTTTAGTTCGGCATTTAGTGTTATACGGCTCTGAGGTGAAAATTGTCTGTATTCATCGTAGAAAATAACACTAGGCTGAAAAAAAAAAAAAAAAAAAAAAAAAAAAAAAAATTCAATCCCTGATACCATTCTTGCTGATTCCTATGTAAAATGACCTTGTGAATTCGAATATGACCGCCATTTTGCCCAATCACCCACCGTTTTTTGCGGGGTACCAGGTGCCACCCCCCTCCCGCAATTTTTATCATTGTTCGTCCGTTTTTTAGCTATGAATTTTATTTAAACGCTAGAAAAGGATTATTTTAATTGTTAAAATATGTATATATATATATTATAAGATATAATAAACAATAATAATAATAGATAAGTAAAATATAGCAAATTTAATTTCCAATTTTAGTGGCAAATCTCCCCCCCCCCATCCCTTAGGCGAGACGTATTAATCCTGGTCGTTATATTGAACGCCCCAGCCATCCCATTCCCGCTCTTCGATGCCTTTTTCTAGTCAATTTTGTCCCTTTGTTACTTCCGGTGTGAGCCTTTTTTTTTTTTTTTTTTTTTTTTTTTTTTTTTTTTTTAAACACACTTGACATTGTGAGCTTTTTTGTTTTCGTCCCATGCTATTCCTATAGGATTTTTAGCTTTTTCTCCCTCTTTTTCTACATTCTAAAGTAGCCGTCTAAAACATGTTTATGTTTTAGAATTTTTCCCCTCTGTAGACCCTCAGAAGATATTTAACAGTTAAAATAATACTTTACCCCCTCCAAATCAAATTCATAGCCATAAAATTACCGAAAAAGGATAAAAATAAGAGAACGCCTCCCCAAAACGGTGGGTAATGGGGAAAAATAGGCGTCCTATTCGGATTCAGGTGTTCATTTTACATAAGAATTTGCATGAATGGTTTAGGGGGTAATTTTCGTGCAGAGCAGTGCAAATAAATAATAATTTAATAAATAATTTGTACTGCGTTAATTCGTGTAAGAAAATGTAGAAAAAAGTCTTGTGTTGGCCGCAACCTATAAGTTATTTGCATATTATTTTTTTCTTATAGAAAAATGAAGTAAAAACGAAATAGTGTAAAAGATATAATGCAATCTACGTTATTGCATAATAATCTCATTATAAGTTTTAAGAAATAACTTTCCTTATAAATGAAAATTATCTCATATTAAAAAAGCAAACTTTGTGTTTGTTTTTTAATGAGAACTGTTAAATTTTAATTGGATTTAATTAAGGGTGGGAATCGATTAAGAGTTTTAACTGGGTTAATCGTAGTTCATTAATCGATTAACCGGTCGATTAATCGGATTTTTAATCGGTTTTAATTTTTCTTTATATAATTTTATTTCAATGATGAATAAAACTCTCATATTGTGTATATATATATTATTCATCAGTTTGGCTGGTTTTTTTTTTTTTTTTTTTTTTCTTTTCAAATTTTTTTTTTTTCTAATCAATTATATCTGTTTCATAACTAAAATTTAAATCAATTTTCAGAGTAATAATTGGTGACTTTAAGTGTTAATTTTATATAAATATTTTCAATTATTCAATTTTATTTATTATTATTATTATTTAAAAAATAAATCAGTTTGTTCATTTTGAAAGAAACGTTAAATGAATGTATACACATATTTTAGTTTTATATTTGCAGGCCTTGTCCATCTCGCTAGTCACTATTTATAAATGAATTCTCAAAATTCCATATCATTATCATAAAAATCTCAAAATCTCAAATTCTTATATTTTAGTTCTTCTTTGTCACTTCGAACTAGAACACAGAATGTTATATTCTGTTTCTACTTCAATAGTTACTATCAACAATTCTGAACAGACAATACACGCTTGAAGACACTATGAAACTCTGTTGACATTTTCCCATCAGAGGGATAATAAAAATCTCAATCCTTTTTTTTTTTTTTTTTTTTCTTTCTTTTCATCGTTAGTATTTCTATTTTTTGAAAGCTTCATGTTTCTGAGAATACTATTACCCTAGTCAACACTTTATGTAGAAAGCTACAGACAGGTAGTGTTGCTCCAGCATGCACATGAAGCGGCATTTTGTTTAATAACTGTCCCCCTCCCCTTCTCTACCAACAAAAGAGCAACAACTTCTTTTGAGAGGTTTTATTTTTATCTATTTTATTTTATTTTATTTTTGTTTTTTCATTATTTGATGGATGTTTCTTAAAATGTTTGTTAGCAAAATATGTGAAAAAACATTTTGTAGCCAGAACAATATTTTTACTTTAATTCGTAGTTTGAAAATTTTAATCGGATTTTGAAAATTTTTAATCGAATTAATCGATCCGATTAACTCGATTAAAAAAATTGATCGGGACTAAGCATTGATCGATTAACCGAACCGATTAATCGATTAATCGGCACAGCCCTAGATTTAATGAATTAAAAAAATTCTCAGATACAATATATACACTACTTTGTATATAAAATACTTATATTTAGTGATTAACGTTGGCGGTTTGTATTTTATTTTATTTATTTTATTTTTTACGTTTTTAATTAAATTATTTATTTAAGAAAAAATATTTATTATACAAAGATTTTTTTTTTTTTTTTTTCGTATTGCAATTTATAAAGCATTGACCATGAATTTAAGAAGTATATATTTTTATTTATTTATTTATAAAAAAGAAAATTTTGTTTAAAGCTACGAATATAGTTTCTAATTTATAACAATTATGATTAAAATTAGAAAAATCATGATACCATAAGTATTTTTCACAATTAGAACAAGAAATATAAGAAGATTGATCACAATTACTTGGATTACAATTCTGTTCACCGTCATTTGTCGTTCATCACGAACATTTTGTTAAATATTTGGCTTTTCGTCGAGATTACTAGATTTGTAAAACTCATATTTACCAACATTTTGAATATTTTGAGATGTAAACTAATTATAAATTAGTGAAATCAGTTTGAAAATATTTGTCATTGTGTTCAATTTTATTTTCAGTTCCTCCAACACCACCAAATTTGACAGTTTTTTAATGAAATATTTGAAATAAAAGTTAAATGCGACGTCGAACAGTTAAGCAACAGATGTTGTTCATTAAGGATTTTTCATGAAAAAAATTTCATGAATAATAATACAATTGACAGTAGAGATGGGATAAATAGTTACTTTTCAATAATAGGTTACTTCGTTCCATACTTCCTTTGGTAATAGGTTTTTGCAACATATTATTTTTATAACCTATTACTTTTTAATTTACATATGGCTAATGTATTTCTAATCCTTTCTGGGTGATATACAATATATACATGTGTCCTACATAGTGGATGCTGTTTATGTTTTTAAGTCCCAATGCTTTCGAATAGTAATCTTCACTTTATTTAACATTAGAATTTCTTCAATTAGAAAAAAAATAAATAAAAAAACGCTGATATGAAATAGTGGTAGAGTCAAAATTTTACACAAACGTTTGTCCCAATCGAGTAAGCTTAAGGTTCATTAAACCAATTCCTTTAAACACGAAAACAGAATATTTCAAATAATATCAAGAAACACGTACATGAGAGCCGTTCTCTGAAAAAAAAAAAAAAAAAAAAAAAAAGAATTCTCATATTATAAGCCATGTAGTATAATATGAGTATAATATGAGTATGTATAGTATAATGTAATTAAAAAACAATTAAATAACAATAGCAAATTTTTAAGAAACATCTTTAAGGCATCCCAAATTTTAAACTACCGAGTGACTGTTTCTTTTGATTTTCCGAAGAACTTGAACTTTCCAGATTGACAAGAAAATTAGTGTGTTTCACTCATACTTAGCAAACAGTCACTTTGAATATGTTTCTAAAATTAGAAACACTTGTTAAAAAATATAGATTTTGCTTACAAAAATTGCATAAAATGATGTATTTTCTCAGACACTTAATTTTAACATAAGAGCATTAACTATTCTTAACACCTTTACTCATTTTAAATGTAAAAAAATAGTTTCAAGAAAAAATCAGATTTAAAAAAAAAAAAAAAAAAAAAAAAAAGTGAAGAAAAGCTGAACTGTAAAAATAAATAAATATTCAATTTTCTTCTCAAATTATTCTTAATAAAACCACAATAAATGCTGTATGCCATTACGCATTTTCAATTCCATCTGCTATAAGCAATTAAAATATAAACAAACACTTCTTCCTTTCAATTATCAAACATCTGTTTCCCAATACGCAAGCGAATCCAAACCTAGCAAGTGTAATGTCATTCCTCACCTTCATGACTAAATAGTAATCAACATCTAATAATCACCCCTTACCTATTTCTGCTAGCTGCATAAATTAACACTATTTCGTTAAACCGTAATATCAAAGTTTTTTATTCAAACGATTTTATTATCCCATGAAAAATAATCAACACCAAATAAAATCATTTCTAAATTAATATGAGCACGAAGCTATTTGTCCTAAACGTTAAAATTATCTTGCTTATTAAAATTATTTTGATTAATATATTTCACAAGGAATATTCCGTAATACATTCTAGAAAATATTATCATTGCAAAATTATCGTTAAAAAAATAATACATCTGCAGCTATATTATTTTTTTAACGATAATTTTATGAACTTGGAAATGGAAAGATATTATTGATTCAGAATATCACAGAGTAACAGATTGCATGAAATCGTTTGCATTGCTTACTGAGATTTCAGACCTATTTTTTTTCAGACGTGAAGTAACGAATTGATTCGAACATCTGCGCGAAAAGTCTGATGCGAATCTTTAGCCGGCGTTCATAATTTTGTTTTTGTATTGTAAATAAAATAAAATAAAATAAAAAAGTAATTATATAAAAGAAGTAATTCAAGCTTTTTACTTGTATAATGGTATATTATATCAGTTTTATTTCTTGTCTATTTCGCGTGCAGAGATAAAGTTGAAAATATTATTTTTTTAATAGGATATTTTTTGTAATATATTACAGTGCTAATAGGCTACAATGCAATAATAATATTATTTATTATGTTACGTGAAATAACGCCCATCTCTAATTGACAGCAGACGATTAACTCTTGCTATTAATGACGTCGATAAAAAATTCTAATTAAAATTTTACATAAAACACTAGCACAAATCATTAACAAAATTTTATGTAAATGTAATATAAAAGTATTTCCCGTTAAATTATTAACTTATTTTAATTTCATAAATAAGTAAATAAATTGGCTAAAAATAAAAATAAATATTAAATTGCCCACGCTGAAAAAAATCTTTTTTTTTAATATAATTAATATTTTCTCTTAAAATAATAATTTAATTTAATTAAAAATATAAAAAATAAATATTTCAGTTGAAAAAAAAATAATAATAATAAAATACAAAACTCCCTTGCGTGGACTCGATCTCAGGACCTCCATATCACACGCCAAGCACGCTATCACTGCACCACTCCTTCTTGTTATAATGCGTGTTTTATTGATTTTTATAGAAATAACTAAAACTATTAGGGGGTCATATCTCGCCCCCCCCCCCCATGGGGAGTTTTGCAGCAAATTTGTACTCTACCCTATGATGTCGACCATGCTCTTAAATTTAAGCTTGGTTTGGTTTCAATAGAAATTTTACTGATTCATACTTTCCTTGTTAGTATTAAGTGTACTTTTTTTACATAGGAATTATTGCTAGCGCTCGAATAGTTTTGTTGACAATAATACACAAAAAAATAAGCATGTCCATACCAATTTCAATGAAAATCAGTTATTTTATTATATAATCTTAAACTACCTCACTCACGGTATCTGATGTGAAGGGAATAAATTTATTTTATTTTACAGCAACTAGTTATTTCCTAAATTACCGACTGCCTAATCATTAAATTTTACATAAGATATTTGAACTCTGTTTGAACAGGTAATAGCTTTTTTTTTCCTCAGTTTCTGAACCGGTCATTATTGGTTACGGTATCATAAGTAGTTCCGCAATGTCCTTGTTCGGGGGATGTGTCCGCATGTAAATTTTTAGTGCTGCATTTATGGTGTTTATTTTTTTATTTATTTAACTTTTGTCTATAGTCATAAAAAGAAAGTTTTGCATTTGTAATAATTTTCAACTTTCGATTTTCAATGGTTTTGGACGTTTTGAGAAAATGATTCACGAGAAATGATTTTTAGAAAATGTCTATTTCTTTGTCTGTGCGATAAAAATTTTGTCGTAACTCTAAATTAAGAACTGATGCATAGATTTATATATTTATTTATTTAATTAGATAGATAGTTGTGTCTTGACATAAATTGATGTCGATAAGATTTTAGTATATATGCCTCAACAGATAACGCTGTAGCTTCGATAGTTTTATAAATTTTAATACAGTACCATATGACAAAATTTTGTATATACGCACAAAATAAGTATTATTTTGGACTAATAATTGTGAAAAAAAATATTTATGATAGTAATAGTCAATGGGAACAAAATTTTTGTATGTGTAGGGGCATAGTTTCTTCTCATCGGAGAAATTATCCCTGGGTGTAATTTTTAATGAATGTTTTTCAGAAGAACTTGTCAATACTTTTAAAACAAGTGATTATGATTGAACCAGGTATCTGTGATAAATTGAAAGAAAGTTATATATATATTGCCATTTTTATCAGAAAAATACGTTTTCTTAGATGTCGCTTTTAGAGCACAAAACTGACTTTCTTCCAAAGTTTAATGTTATACTTTTCTGAGATGAAAATTATCTGTTTTCACCATGTAAAATAATTTTGCTAAATAATAATTCTGATAAATAAATTTCACTGAGCGAATTTATATAGGAAAATATAGACGAAATATTTGTGATATCCACACAACACGCAAGTTTGTCTTTCTTTTTCTTTTTTCTTTTTCCATTAACTACAATAATTTGTTGAGCTTTCTCATTTTAAATAAACTGCACATAAATGAAGGTTTAATTCGTAAGTAGAAGTCGATTTCAGCATCCACAAAGAAGTACAAAAACGAAAAGAAAATAATATGATTAAGAATGTTATGGATGCGTGTAGAATATAAAATAGTACACTAAAATCGTCTACGTAATTATTAGTTGATTCCACAATATAATGTTCTTTCGTTGAGAAATTAACGAAGTAATTATGCGGAACAATATATAAAAAAGAACTTATAACAAACAAATGAGTTGAAAATTAAAAAAAAAAAAAAAAAAAAAAAAAAAAAAATGATTAGAGTAACATTTGGTATTATTAATTTTAATCATTAATTATAAATATTTATTCGCTTTAAATTCATAATATTAATATTAATATTACTTTTTCTAACGTAGCAATTTTTATTTATTTATTTATTTTTGGGATGGGATGATTAAAAAATGTATTTCTGACGTTTTTGTGGAGAAGATTTACAAATATTTTGTACAATGGGCTCTTCCCACCGTCGTCTGCTCAATCACGTGATAGAGGAAAACGAATAATCGAATTCTGAGAATCGAATGCAATTAAATATTGTTCTTAAGAACAAAAATTTTAATATTTAATATAAAATAAAATAAAAGTAATATTGTGCATTTGTAAACAGTAGAATAATTGTATTTGTAAATTTAATAATTTTTAAAAAACATTTTATGTGTTTATTTATTTTTATCTATACGAATCCATTTTTGTATATTGTAGTGTAACTGTAACATTAACTGATCTAGCAATAAATAATAGCTTCTTGTGGAATGTTTATGGATTATAATTTGAAATTTTAAAATGTTTTCATTTAGTTTAATTGCATAAAGGTGTTACAACAAGTTAATTAACTTAGTTACTGGTCTAAATGGATTTACGTAGTACGATATTGCACTGTCACTGATTTAAGTGCCAAAAATCAGAGTATTTAAACATGTCTTCATGAACATCAATAACAGGTATAAACTAAATGATGATTGTAAATGTATACAGCAAACAAAAGATGATGAATAATGATATAAAATGGATTAAAAATGATGATGTATAAAAAATAACACAGATTAAATACGATTGATCAAAAATAAGAATAGAAAATATGTTATTTCAGCAATAGCTCTAGATAAACAAGACTTCGTCTGCTGTTTGTTTTTCTTCTATCATGTGACCTCTGACGTCAGGTGGGAAGAGCCCATTAAATTTGAACTGTTTGTTTTTATTTCAGCTTTTCTTGCTTTTTAATAAAGTTGAAATGTGTTTATAATTTTGGTCCGTCTATCTAGATTTTCCCTCTGATTTCTTTTTATTTAATTTGTCTTTTCTTCCTATCACTTCCTATCTTCCTATTTGTATGGAATTTTCACAAAGTAAAGATGAAGATCCGAAGAATTCACTCACCGACTATAACAAATTGGAACAATCTATGTACAAAATACGTACATTAAAATACGCTATTATTTACACACATTTTTTAAATGTATTTCTTTACATCGAAGTTCCCTTTAGAGCATTTTATCTTGTGCTAGGTTTGAGGGTGGTGGTGGAGGGTGAAGGGAGATTCCAACAGTAATCTGCTATTATGTTAACATTCCTTCGTACCTGATACTCACTTTGCATTTCTCTGATGCCTTGATGAAATAACTCTCCTTGTTCTTCACTCCCATCACCCAGATTTTTCGAGAAATACCTTAGATAGGAATTGAAAAAGGGAAGCTTTAAGCTCAAACAATCCCGTTTTTATCAAAACTGTACGTGATGAAAAATTTTTAATGCGTTTTCCTTAATGCCATACTGTAAACAAAGTATTTTTTGAAGTACTTTTTAGATTCCTGAATACAAAAATCCAATTTTTAGCGGTTAGTCTGCGTGTATATCTGGCTGGTATCAGCATAATTTAAAATCAAATGATTGCAGAAAATTGAAATTTGATATTATGAAGTTTGTATTAGGTTTTCACTGGAAAAATTTTGTCAAGATTGGCATGCTTGAAGGCAAATTAATAACACCTTTTTTTTTTAATTAATAAAGGCACTGTAATAAAACGGGAGTTGAAGGGGCGGTATCCCGCCTTATACAGAATTATATGTTTAAAAAAAAAAAAACTGTTCCTATACCTATTTTAGATTTTTTTTTTTTTTTAAGTAAATAGAACTTCATTATCTTTCCTAATTGATCTTATGGCTTAATCTACAATTTATTTTTATAGTATTGAATGCAGGGTAAGAGAAAGTCGTGTGATTGATACACCAGATTATTTCTTTGTGTAAATGTTATAAATAGCACTATTGCTTTCTTCTCAGGGGCTTACAAAAAGAATTCGAAATCATTAAGATCTACGAGAAGTATTTCTTTAAAGTATATTTTAGTAGCATAGGCCTTACATTACAAGGCCTTAGCCAAAGAGTGGTTTTGGGAATTCAAATCTCTCCTCCCTCGAAATTTTGCAGATTTGTTAAAAAAATTTTAATTATACATCATTTTTATCTTTCAACCATATGTATACTAAATTTTGAACCTCTTCCGAACTTTATTTCTGGGCACGGCTTTGACTTTAAACCGAATGAAACACATTGAAATCAATACTCATTTTTCAGTTATCCCAAAATATGGTTTTAATATGAATTTGGAATGACTGGCATTTATTATTGGTTTACAGGAGCACCCAAAAGTCTTCAGACAGATAAGTTGAAATCTCAGGAAATCCAATTTCCGTTCACTAATGTTATGTATTTTTAACCCTTTCTAACAAAAATATAAAATATTTTTTTACTTTTGTTCATAAATCTTTCTACTACTGCTTTATTAGTAAGCGTTCTTGTTTTTATCAATGTATTTAGAATTCCTTGATGCTAATACATACATGCTTTGTATACACTACCTTCTTTTATTCTACTAATTAGAGAACTAATTTTATTTTGCATATATTTCTCAGCCAGAGAGCTACCATCTCCTCAACACCCATTTGAATAGTTTACTTATATTCATTAAAAAATTAAAATTGTTCCTAAATTAAAAAAAAAAAAAAAAAAAAAAAACTTTTCCGAAAAGTTTTATCCATCCCCTTTAAAACCGAGCGAACTTAGTCAAAATTTTCAACTGACATGCCCCTATGATACTAATGCAGAATTCCTAATTATATAAAAAAAAAAAAAAAAAAAAAAAAAAAAAAGTAAATAAATAAATAAATAAACTCAACGAAAAACTGGACCTTCAAATACCTTGTTTATCATATAAATATAAAAGAATGTGATTATTAGTTCTTGGTAATATTTCTGTACGTGGTATAATTTGTAAGCTTTTTCATCGTTTAAATAAAATACGAAACAATGTATAGATACAATTTGGAATGGGGGAAAGAATCGGAGGGAGCAAAATATTCGTAGCAAATAGCACGGGGAAAAGACTCATAGTCATAAGTAGGGGGGTGGGGGGGGAGGTAAATTACACAAGACAGAAAACGTATAAAAATCAGACACGAAAATGAAACTGAACATCGGAACGGATGGGCTTGTGGCCCTGGAGCTATAGACAATGCTTGATACATCTCGCCTAATATTTAACTTTGTAACTCATCGGCAGATGGGGCACTATTACAATTTAAAATGTGAAAATAGCAGGGGAAAATTCAAAAATTCACAGAAAATAGCATGAGGCAAAGCACAATCACAAGCGTGGAAAGAAAAAAGAAAAGAAACGTATAACTTCATATGAAATGCACTTCGAAGAACTTTCAGATATATACCCTAATAAATCAGATTTTTTTTTTTTTTTTTTTTTTTTTTGTCCAATAAACGAATGATAGATGTCTTACTCCTCATATATTCTGTATGAAATAGGCTTATATTCATATAAGAAATATATGTTTATTTTTAACATTTTGCAACAAGGTTGGAAAATGTTAATGATTTCGGTATGTCTGTCTGTCCACGCTCTAACTTCCGTAAATATTTATGGAATTTCTTGAAACTGATATATGTTATTCGAGTTCACTATCGGATGTTCCCTATTGAAAATGGAGGAAATATCTCTACTGGTTTGTGTACAGGGACAGCCGAAAGTTTTCCAAAGCACTGTGTTCTATGAGAGGAATTTCTTTAAACTTTTTTTTTTTTTTTTTCATATATTTACTTTAGACAAATAATGAAAATTAAATATGTTACCTAAATTCACTATCAGATATTTTCTATAGAAAATGAAGTCGATACCATCACTGGTTTATGTACAGGGATACCTGAAAGTATTCCGAAGCATTGCGTTCTATGAGAGATATTTCTAGAAACCAAATTTTAATGACTATACTTTCCAAAAATCTTAAGGAAATTAAAATATGTTATTAGTATTCACAAAAGAATGCTTTTTAAATAATATAGAATAATTAACATTAAGATTTACAGGGGCACACAAAAATATTCAGTTACATTAAAGAATATAATTGGAAATTTGCTAGAATTGCATTTTCTTTTATCTAATGCATTTTTAACACTTTCTAACAATTTTTAATTGTGAATATGTATTGAATTTGTGCATCTGTATCTCCGACTGTCCATCTGTCTGTCTGTCGTTCTGTCTGCCTCCAGCGTCCGTAAATATTTTCGGAATTTTTAAAAAATGATATATATTATTCCTACAACACTATGGAATGTTTCCTTATTAAAATGGCATTAATATTTCCTGTGCAACTTGTTTGTGTGCAGGGAAACCTAAAAAAATGCAAATGCATTGAGTTTTAGGGCAGACATTTAAATAAATCACATTTAAATAACTTTATACTGAAAAAATCCTTTAAAAAAATGACATTTACTGTCAATATGCTAAAATAATGTTTTGTTTAGAAAAAGATATAGTTAACCTTCAAATTTATAGAGTTACACTAAAATATTCAGATAGATTAAGGGCTGCAATTAAAATCTAAAGGCTGTGTTTTCGTTTGCGTTAAGCATTTTTAACACTTTCCAACGATGTTTAAGAGTGATTATGATTTCAATTAGTTTATCTGTATGTCTTTCAGACCTTTTGCCTGCCGTTGTGTGATAACGTAGGCAAAGAACTTTGAAAATTATACGATCAACAAGTAAGATAATGACACTCGTGTTCGTCACCCTTAAAATTTGCACTAGTGTACGTCCTCCTCACAAAAGACATACGTTTAAAAAAAGGCGTTTAATAACATCTATGAATTTGAAAACACCGGCACTAGAATCCCTAGAACCGGAGAATCTAGCTCGAGCAGATTCAAATTCATAGATGCTAATTAACGGTTATATTAACATGTCTTTTGTGAGGGTGACGAACATTGGTGCAGATTTTAAGGGTGACGAGCACTGGTGTCTTTACCTTATGTACAGTTGGAAAGGGTTAATAATGAATGCGCACCGTATGATTTCCCGTCCTTGTTTCTGTTTGGTGCAGTTTAAAAGTGTTAAAATGTTAGAAAAAGAAAAAAGTTCACAAACTTGATGTATTTGTATTATTTGACTCTCCCTATACGCAAACTGTTAATCCAATTTCAATAAAAAATTTCAGCTAAAACTCCCTATAGGTTTAAGATACTGCGTTTTGGATTTCAATGTTTCCTGCCTATTTTGTTCTCCCTATCAATTCAAAGTATTTATGTAACTTTAAAATATAAAATCAATATTCAATATATAAATCACATAATTTTTTCTTTACTATTCAAATTTTGGATTACGGGATCAGTGATTGCTTGGTAATGATTGCCTTTTGCAGTCCATGTAATTATCCTAATCTTGTGGTTATTGTAGTTAGTGGTTATTACTATAATTTTTTGTACACTCCTTTATACGCTTCATCGCTCCCAATACTTTCTTCGCCATCGTACAACATTTGATTGCATGGGCTAGTGCTCGACATAAATACCACTACTTCCCTAAACATCGTTTTTCTTTCTTTACAACCGTAATAATGCGAATTGTATCTAGAAAACGAGCTTTGTTACTTTTATTGCACAGGTCGACACGTAAAATTTTGATTTTATAATTTTGATTGATCTTTATGTTTTTTGGTGTGCTGAAACCAAAAAAGAAGTCAGTTTTTCTCTCTCATGTATAGATTTTTGTCAATACAAGATGCCTACCTATATAATTTCTTCCATTACTTTTCCACCAATATAATTATATGGTAAGTTTGATAGTATGTTTTCATGATATTAATCGTGGATACCTATTGTTGTAATAGCGCAGCACTAGTGCGACGTAAAACCGCACCAACCAACCTATTATGGTATATGTAAGAAATTGTGTCAAAAAGTACCCAGTATTGACAAAAATTTATACGTGATAGAGAGAAATGGGCTGCATTTTCGGTTTCAGCACATCAAAGGTCAGCTAAAATCCTCAAATCAAATTTTGTCAACATCACTTTTGTAGGCCTGAGTTGTTTATCTTTACAAAAAAGAAAGAAAGAAAAAGAAAAAGAAAATATATTAAATCACAAGGACAATTGCTTTCAATCTACGATAAAAGCATTGTCGCTTACACTTTGGAATAAAGTAGAAACGATTCCCTTAATAAAGGATACAGTTATAGTTGTACACACACGCGCGAGGACACAGAAAAATCCTGCATCACCTTAAAATTGTGAAACATTTTCCTATATTTGTAGTTAAAGAAATTAAAATTGCGAGCGAAATTACCAAATTCCGTGAAAGATAGATTTCAAATTTCGGCTTAATTCGGCGACGTGCAAAATTTGAGTCATGAAAAATTTTTTACAATATAATGACTAATTTTTATATTATATGGTGCGTTGATTTCAAATATGGCATCCATTTTTTTCAATCACGTAAGGATTTTTCACAAAATGGGCTTAAATATGTTACATTAGGCTCAAAAGTATGAAATCGATCATTCATTATAGAGTACAAAAAAGCATTCCATGTAACAATTGAGGAAACAGCGTTTTTAGGATAGTTCAACCCCGCTGAATATGAATCTGCATGTTGCCAAAGCGAAATTTGGACCAGAAGTTCGGTATCCAAGATAGCGACTAAAACTCTCTTGCCCTATGTCTCCCTTGTCCGTTGGCTTAAAATAATAATTTAAGCATCTACTTATAGGTTTTCTCGAATGCTAAACACACCGCAATGCTCAAAATGTACTTACTTTAGAATTCAAGGGTACCAAGATGATGCCTAAGATGGCCACCGAAACTTTGTTGTTTTTACGTGTGCTCTGTGCGTCTTGTTGTATTTAGAATATAAAATCCGTCAGATACATGGTCTTTAGTGGTTGAATTTTTACTATGTAACGCACTGTGTGTGTTGAAATAAACAACGTTTAAACACTGAAATGATCATTTTCCCATTTTCCTTGCTTCCTTACTAACTTCCGAGCAAGAAAGTTTCGGCGACCATTTTAGAAACCACTCTCTCCAAACTTAAGGTAAGTAACTTTTGAGCATTGCAATGTGTTTGGTATCCGAGAATACCCATAAGTAGACGTTTAAACGATTATTTTAAGCCAACAGACAAGTGAAATATAGGGCAACAGAGTTTAAGTCACCATCTTGGATACCGAACTTCTGGTCCAAATTTCACTTTGGCAATAGGCAGATTCGTATTCAGCGGGGACGAATTACTCTAAAAACGCTGTTTCCTCAATTGTTATATGAAATACTTCTTGCACTATATAGGGATCGATTTTCTACTTTTGGGCCTAGTAAAGCCCATTTTGGGAAAAATCTTTACGTGATTGAAAAAAAATGGATGCCATATTTGAAATCAGTACACCAAAAAATCAGTATCAGCTATTGGTTTTTAAACACATTTTGGTTGCAGGCCTGTGTTATTAATTAATTAATTAAATCATTTATTTATTTGTTTATCTATTTATTTATATTTCCTTTTGATCTTGAAAATTCAAGTTTTAAGGGGATGTTACACACTGAAAATTGATTTTTAAATTTACTGTTTTAGAAATATGAAAGTTTTCATAAATATGCCCTGAAATGTATTAATATAAAATGAATTAAAATTTCTCTAAAAATTTATAAATTCAAAAAAATTCAAAATTTTAATTCCTTTTGAAAATTTTTCGTCCTTTTATGAAAATTTTAACCAATTTTCAAGTTTTCCTTTAAATTTCACATCATTAGTTTTTTACAATATATTCAAAACATATTTGGGCCTACTTAGAGGATTGATTGATAAGTTTATTTAATATATATATATATATTTGCATGAAATTTCAGCACTCAAACATAAAAATATTTTTTTCGTAAAAATTAACTTATTTATCACTCCACAAATTAATAAAAAAATATGTTTACAATATATAGACAAACTAAACTAATGTGAAAGCGAGGGGTCAAAATTAGTTAGCATAAAGCATTTTGACTTTTTTTTTTTTTTTTTTTTTTTTTTTAGTTAAACAGTTTTTGTGAAATTTTAATATACTTGATACTTATACATTTTAGTGCTTGCGTATGCAAACTTTCATTATTCTAAATCAATAACTTTAAATATACGTTGTATAACGTCCACGATCCCCTTAAAAAAAAGTTTCTATTGTGCATTCATCTAATAGTTATGATTTTACAGTTAGGCGATTATTTACTAGCCATTATTAACTATTATTTTACTACGACTTTATTTTATTTACGCTACAATATATTTAATATACTTTTAACTTCATCAGTGTAAGTAATATCACTGCGTTACTTCAAATGACTTGTTAAAAAAAAAAAAAAAAAAAAAAAGAAGAAGAAGAAGAAGAAGAGGGAGAAGGAGAAGGAGAAGAAGAAGAAGAAAAAAGAAGGGAAAGGTAAAGGAAAAAAGCTCATTTTGTGGTTTTTTTTTTTTTTTTTAATAATATTTGGGTTAAAAAATGCATTAAAAAAAAAAGGTTACGACAAAATGTATTATTATATTTATTATGTATATTTATTATTCAGTACTCGACTTGTTACTTTGCAAACAGAGATTTATTTTATAGCTTATATATTCATTTATTACAAATACAATTACAAAAATGTTTTATACTTACGGTTTGGATATAATTTTTTTAACTTATATTATTTGCAGACGCACGCTAAAACACGCTATCACTTCAATAGCGCGGAAATAATTTCAAGAAAAAATGACAAATGATATAAGCGCAGTTTTGCCAATAAAAATACATCAATATTTCCCGTATTGAGTTCATATGGAAATAAATAATATACAATAATATAATTCTTTATGGTTAGAAAAAAAAAAGTATATTTAACATGTGTCGTCTTCAGATGAGTCTAGGAATTAATTAGTTAATATATTTATCGGTTTCTTTTAACGAACAAAATCTTCACCATGGGTCAATTTTTTATAAAATTAGTTTAATAAAATACATAAAATGTGAAGATTCTTGAAATTATTTGAAGAAAAAGAAATTAATCTAGTAACCTGTGGCCATCACAAAACTTTATTTTATGTCATTCTATATAACAGCACCAACTATTAATTAAATGCACAAAAGTTTATTTAAAATATCGTCTTACAACAAATAACATTTTACCAGTGCAATTTTGTACAAATGTAACCAATATATAGTGAGACATAGACATATAAAATCGTAGAAATGCAGTGTCACCTCTTGATTAATGCACACCCGAATTATGCAAGCATAGTTTTTCATAATATATTTTTCATATACCATGTTTGGATTATAGAAGATGAGATATAGATTTTCGCTAAACGGGAAATATCGTAGCATGGTGCCACCTGTCGTACGACATGCAACCATTCTGAATCAAAATAGTTCTTTATAATATCCATCTCACATACTAAATTTGGTGCATTCATACATCTGAAAAATTATCATTCCGCAAATGGGATTAAATTGCAGCATATGAACATCACATATCTACCAGTAAATATCAAAATTGAACCTAGATAATTTTTCAGCATGACTCTGATACATATTAAGTTCTGTGTACTTATATGCTATAGAAGCTGAGACATAACCTCCCTTAAATGGGAAATATAAGCACTGCAGCATAACAGCATAACCTGTTGAGCGATGTAGCTCAAAATCTAATCAGCGCCTATTTAAGTCAAGATCGAACTATAATATAAAGTTTCATTAAATTCTATAAACTGTTTAGTGAAATACAGCAGCCAAAAATTTTTAGTAGTACACAGGTACACAGTTACACAAACAGGTATTTTCTAAATAAAAATTATCAAATCGTGCTAAGAAAATCTCAAAACGTGTAAATCTATCTAAAACTGCAGGTTCAAAATTTTCGTGGATCCAACACATTCTTCCTATATATATATATATATATATATATAGACGAACGTAATAAAGATAAGAGTATACATAAAAATAAAACAGCTTTTAACTCTCTATAATGTATTCTTTCATACATAAAAAGCACTGTTTTTACACATTCTACATTCCGGCTCAAAAGTTTAGCAAGATTTGCAAACGATCATTTTTTTTTTTTTTTTTTTTTTCAATTTCAAAACATACATCTCGATGAAATGTTTTCAAACACAGGGTATTTAAAGAACTGGGTCTTCTTCATGTTTTCCAGTGAAGATTGGTTTAAGATAACATTTAGGGGGCCGGAAACAAATTGAGCAAAATCAATAATGCTTGTGATCTCCCTGTATCGTTAAGTAAATGAAAGGAACTGTAACTTTAGGATACGTTAATATAAACTCAGTTCAGTTTGTGGATGAATTTGTGTGACAATAGCATATTAAATAACGGAGATATAAGCATTTATTTTAAAACTCCAAAAAAAATTTTTTATAACAGAGTTTTTAACGGAAATCAGTCCCACTATCAGATAAATTAAAAAAAAAAAAAAAAAAAAAAAAAAAAACTTTTGAAACAATATACTGCAATCGGAATACAAATATTTTAAATATCTCTTGAAATACGAGCATTTTTATGAAAAAGTTTTCACTGCGCATGTGTGAAAGAAAGAAAAAATTTTTATTACCTAAGTTGAAAGCTAGATATATTAGGCAACTTTTGTCAAAAGATCGTTTGAATAGAATGAAAATTAAGCAAACTGTCCGCAAAAGAACAAGCTAGATTTTAGACATTTTCCAAGAGTTGAAATTTCATAACCAATTTTCACATACAGCGTAATTAGTTTGAAGATCCAATTATTTTAATCACTTTGCAAAAGTTCTTTTTTGTGTAAAACCCCTTATCATCTCAAATCTTAGAAAATAAACAAAAATATGTTAGATTTACAAGCTTGTAAGGGGTTTTTCACAAAAAAGAACTTTAGAGCGTAGTTGAAATAATTGGATATTCAAATTAATTTCACGGCATGTGAAAAACCCTATATAAAGTTTAAACTTTTGAAAAATACCTAAAATTTAGCTCATTTTTTTCCGACAATTTGCTTAATTTGTACTCTATTCAAATGTACTTTTGACTAAAGTTGCCCAACAGACCGAGCTTTTAACCTATGTAATAAAAAAATTTTCTTCCTTTCGCACATGCGCAGTGAAAACATTTTCATATTTCATGATATTTTTAAGATATTTGTATTTCGATTGCAGTATATTGTTTCAAAAGTGTTTTTTTTTAATTTATCTGAAAGTGGGAAAATTTTTCGTTTAAAACTCTGGGTATTATAAATAAAATACATGGTGATTTTTTTGGACTTTAACAATAAATGCTTATATCTCTGTTACGCAATATGTTATCGTCACACAAATTCATTCCCAAATTATAGTGAGTCTGTATTAACAGGTCCTAAAATTAGAAATCATTTCGTTCACTTAACGATACAGGGTGATCACAATAACAAGATTGATTTTTCTCATTTTGTTATCGGCCCCCTAAATGGTGTCTTAAACCAATCTTCACTGAAAAACATGAGGAAAACCCAAATCTCTAAATACTCAATCTTTGAAAACATCTTATCGTGAGATAAGTTTTTAAATTGAAAAAAAAAACTGATTATTTGCAAATCTTGCTAACTTTCGAGCAGGAGTGTATTTTGTCCATCAAATGTTTACGTAATTTGAAGAAAAGAATAGACATTCAGTTTAAATAACATTCTATAGTTTACGTTTTATTATTGTACTGCAAGAAGCTTGAAAATGTTTATCTGGTGCACTCCAGTGAATTATCATCGTTTTGCGGTTATTGTAGTTACTGTTATTACTATAATTATTTGTCCACTCACTCGCTTTTACGCTTCATCGCTCCCAATAATACTTTGGCCATCGCGCAAGTTTTGATCGCATGAGTTATTGCGCGACATAAACATTGCTATTTACTTTTCCATCAGCGTTTAAATATCGGTATATTTTCTCTAAAATTATACTAATGGGAATCTAATCTGGAAAAAATTTGCCACATTGCTCTCATTTAGAATCGTTTAGAGTTTTTTTTTTTTTTTTCTTTTTCCCTTCATTTTTACTTAAAAATTTATATCGTATTGTAGGTTTAGAATTTGACATTTTTTTTTTTAAACTAAACATTAACAAAAATTAAAAATTTAATATTCTAAAAAGGTTAATTAATTTAATTAACCCCTGTTTTAATAGCCTTTTGTATGTAATTGTTGTTTTCCGGTCAACAATTGAATAGACAAGTTTTGGTAAAACTCGAGTATCTCAAAAACGGCTGTAGCGATTTTCTTGAAAATTGTTACAAAAACCCATTTTAGATATCCTTTCTCATGTATTACATGGTTATTATAAGCAAATTAAGCGTTATCCTGATTAGATAAGTTAGTTTTAGAATTTGGATATTGGTGTTTCAAAAAATGGATCTTACTATTTTTTTTTTCCCATATTTTTTAACTCGCTATGTAAATTCTGTTAGGGGAAGCCGGGGTAATAAGAGACAAAAGGGGTAATAAGAGACAAAAAATATTAATAAAATCTATGCTATTAATCTAAATAACTTGAAATAAATGTCTCGTATTAATTTCATTAAATGAACTCCTCTTGATTTTTTAGGTGATTTTTGAACTTAATTTTTTTTTTTTTTTTTAATGTTTAAATGTTCATTAAATCCTTGTCTCTAATAACCCCACGCGGGGTAATAAGAGACCAGGCTTGTAACTGTCCATATACAGCAGTGTAAAATCATGTGAGATAATTAAAGATATCTAGAAACAATTCTGAATCAGCCAATAGTTTTAAATTTTTATTATTTACATCCATTCAAAAAATATGTTTGCTCGAAAATTAACTGTCATAAATGTGTTTGTGAAATTCATTTCTTTTAATATTAGGTCCTAAATAATATAATATTGTACTTAATGATAGTTCTGCATAATCAACATAACTTAGGGATTAACCAAAAACATCAATATAATTTCTAAAATGGGCAGAAAATATTTTACCCATTTTCTAAAGTATAGTCGAAAATAGGCAAAAAAGACGTATCTTTGAAGTGTATACAAGCGAACAAAATGTTATAAAATATTTTTCTAGTAATTATAAATGAACTTATTTATTATGTAATGAAGTATTAAAGACTAAATACTAACTTATACACATTCTAAACATAAATTTACATAATCATATCAACTAAATAGGGTCTAGCCTAATAAGTGAAACTGCTTTTTGATTTAAAGTGAAAAAAAAAAAAAAAAAAAAAAAAAAAAATTCTCTGGGTAAACTTAGACTGGGCCTAACACTAGGTAAACTCTTCGTAAACTAGTCAGGCAGAATTAACAGGAACTACAATTGGGGGAGACAGAGGAATTAACAGTGGGGGTAATAAGAGACTCATGTCTCTTATTACCCCCACAAAAAATAAAAACGGGGTAATAAGAAACATGCCTAGAACATGTAAATAAAGAATGCTTTCAAGGTTTTAAAAAATTGTACATCAAAAGTCATAGTTTTGGTCAAAAGGTTACACATTAATAAATCCCAAACATCTTACTTAGAAAAAAAAAAAAGAAAGAAAGAAATAAAGAAAAATTTAGAAAAAGTCATGAGCTTTCAGGGTAAGTTCAAAGTGAAGGTTTTTTTTCGTCGTATAAAAATAATTCAAAATATGTTATAAACTTTTCAATAAGTGCATTGTAGTAAAGAATACACATGATACTTAATATTACATATTTTTAATGCTGTCTAAGTATATTTTTTGGTGGGTTTTTTGACTGCGTCTCTTATAACCCCTGTCTCTTATTACCCCGGCTTCCCCTATTCTGATTTATATGTCTGTACATATGTATCAAGTTGTTCTTACCGGAAAGGTTCTAGGTGTTTACATTTTTAGGTAAATTTTATGTCTTCTGATCACATTATCTCCGAAAAGTGCGTATAATACGTGTAATAGTGGGTAATGGAAGTCGTGTGGTTGTTTCACACAAGATTTTGTTGTTGTTGTTGTTGTTGTTAATCGAATAACATTGATTTGGTTAATTGAAAAAAATTATTGTTTAAAAGACAAAATAAATCTAAAAATCATTCAAAAAAATTATTATTATTATTATTTTAAACCCCCTTCTCCCCTCCCCCCCCCCAAAAAAAAAAAATTTTACTCTACATTTTTTGTACAGGAACTACCAAAAGTATTCCAAAGTGTCACATTCCTTGAGAGGTATTTTCATAAAACATACTTTAATTTTACTTTGCACATATATTAATAAAATTGAAATATGTTATTATTGTGCACAAAAGAATGCTTTCCTTAGCATATAGTGCAATTAGCATTAATATTTACAGAGTCGCAAAAAAAAATTAGATATATTAAGTGCTATATAAGGAAATAGCTGCAATTGTTTTTTTCGTTTTTTA
This sequence comes from Salticus scenicus, assembly GCA_963930645.1. Lineage (NCBI taxonomy): Eukaryota > Metazoa > Arthropoda > Arachnida > Araneae > Salticidae > Salticus > Salticus scenicus. The sequence goes on from OZ005653.1 coordinate 243,731,501, forward strand.
TTAAGCCTTTTAACTTTTTCTAACAATGTTTAAAAGTGAATATGATTTAGTTTATCTGTCATCTGACTGTCTGTCTGTCCTCCTCCATCATCCGTAAATATTTTCTGAATTTCTTAAAAATGATATACGTTTTTCATGTTCCCTATGGAATGGTCCCTCTTTAAAATGGCATTAATGGGCGTTGTACAAATGGCTTATGAACAAAGATACACACACACACAAAAAAAAAATATTAGGGATAATAATAATAAAAATAAATAAAAATAATAATAAGATAAAAAAAAAAACTTTTTATATACCATGTTTTAAACTTTCTGATGAATCATAGAGCTCTTATCAATGTGCATAAGATATTTAAAGTGATAATGACGTCAATTTTTGTGAGATGCATAATTTAACTTTTTATAATTTTTCAACGTTCACGTTTAATTAAATGTATTTATTTTTATGTCGAAAGAAAATGAACTCGTATTTTTTTTTTTTTTTTTTTTTTTTTTTTGGCAACAATTAAATTATAGCTAATATTTTAATGGCTATTTTAACGCTATTAGGATGTTATTATTTTCATATTTTAATTAATTATAAGAAAACTAATCAAAAGTTTGAAAATCGGACTTCAAAGTATTGTGTTGTCACCGGGTTCTGAGCTACTGTGAAAGTTTCAAATGTCTAGCTAGTAAGGAAGTTAGTTAAAATTCGATTGCAAGATTTGTACCGGACAAACAAACAAACAAACGAGAACAGAGGTTAATAAAAACATAGTAATAAAAGCCAATGGATAGAGTTTTGAGAGACATTTTTTTAAATCACACTTAAATAACCTTCTACTGCAAAAATCATGTTGAATTTGACATTTATTGTTAATATGCTAGAATAATGTTTTGTATTAGAATATAATGTGTTTAGCGCTCAGATTTACATAACTACACTAAAATATTCAGATGCATTAAGATTAAGGGCTGCAATTAGAAATAGCTGGAATTACATTTCCGTTTGTGTTAAGCATTTTAGAAAATCTTCTTACCTTTAGTTACAAAGGAAGAAAATTGTATAAATACACGTAGTGGCATCTTTTGTACCGGAAGATGTCATAAAATAATGGAGAAAAGCTCTTTAATTTTAACATGTACCTTTTTAGTCGTATATAAAAGCTAGTTTTTAAATAACTTTTACGTGTGTTTAAGTGTCTATTATAAGTAATTTTCCAGCAATGCTTAAGAGTGGTTATGAATTAGTCTATCTGTGTTCGTTGTGTGATAATATAAGCAAAGAATATTGAAGTTGAATAAACCGATGCAACGACTGTGTACAGCTGGAAAGTCTTCATAATTAATACGAATCACATGATTTTCCGTTCTTGTTTTATTCCTATATTTATTAATAAGCCTCGAAAATAGGATGTTATTATTTTTAGAGTTATCGTTTCCTACACAGAATACTATTTGGAATTATTCATTTTTAAAGCATAACCCTAAAATGATAACACTCTTAAAAAAAAAAAAAAAAAAAAAAAAAAAAAAAATTTTTTTTTTTTTTTTAAGAGCTTATATTTGTCATGCAAACAAATAAAATATTTATCTGTATCATGAAGAAGTAACGTCCATACCGTGATGTATTTCATTTATAAAAGAGTAAAATATAATAGCTATACAAAAATAAAATAAAATAAACCATAGAATTTTAATAATAATCAGCATATATAGTTACGCTCATCGCTGATTCTGCCACGCTTAAAAGAAGACTTGAGAAAAAGAAGATTTCCTTGGACTCTGTCTGTGTGTGAACGCAAGTTGCCACCTAATTTTCATACTTTAGTTAATTTAAAAAAATCTAATTGTCCAATCGATAAGCTGTGTTTAATCCGACGGATTCAGAAAAATCACCCCTATCATTTGGTACCTTATTTGTAACGAATTTTTGATTAGATTTCTTTTTTAAATTAATTAAAATATGAAAATACAGCTTTAAAATAGACACCAATTTTTTTTTTCAGCATAAAAGGAAATATGCTTTCACGTAAAAAAAAAAAAGGAAAAAAAAAAGAAAAAATTATAAAATATTAAATATTAAATATTAAATATTAAATTTGATCATGCATATGAAAAAATGACGTCTATAAAATAATAATAATAATAATTTTAAATTTTAATGGTGACGAAGAGATAAATAAAGTGCGAAAATTTCGCATAGGCTTGCTATCAAATAAATTATTTCAAGCGAGAAATAAATAAAATGAAATGATCATTTTTCAACAGGCACCTTATTCACCCTACAACTAACTAGTAATAAATAACAATAAACAGATTTTAATATTTTCTAAAACAAACGTCGGCGATACTATACTATTTTTAAATTGTGTAAATTTTTCCTCTATCAGTAACACATAATAAGTATAAGATTTAAAAAAAAACTTTTTATATACTATGTTTTTAAATTTTCCGTTAAATCATAGCTATACGCAAGCGAAATGTGACGTCACTGAACGTCGTTGCGGGGCCAAGTAAAAGATTCCCTATGTTAATCGTCCATTGGATTTTTTGTAAAAAAATTACTAAAAATTGCGTAAAATTATTTCCCGATTTTAATATTTGTGTGTAATTACAAATTCGTTATCGCGCACATGTGTTAGATTAAGTTATTTTGCTGTCAAATTGACAAAAATTTAATTTTAAATTTCAAAACTCTGTCGTCCTTGGTGTTTTTTGTATTTGGCGATCCAAAACGTAATACGAAAATATACATGCCAGATGTACATTTTCGTAATATGTATTGTATGAAATATTGTTTCACATTATTCATTGCTCTCTTAATATAAGTTGTTAAAATAACCAAGATTTTTGAAAGGAATTAAATATGTTCGCCAGATAATTTAGCGATATTTTTTTCTCTCCAAGGATGACAGATATAAAATCTATTCCGCTACAACATATTAGTATCTTATATCAGATACTTCATTTAGACATTTGAAAACAAATTTGACATCAAATTATAATAGAATTATCATTTTCCTTTTAATTAGTATATTAGTTGGATATTTATTGTCCAAATATCACACTTTGAAGGGAAATGTTTATGTTTTCAATCAAATATGGATGTTAGCTTTTTTTTTTTTTTTTTTTTTTTTTTTTCCTGGAGTTTTGAAATTTAAAATTAAAATTTTGTCAATTTTATAGCAAAAGTAACTCAATCTAACGCATGTAGACAGTAACTTATATACAACTATATTCAAATATGGGGAAAAAATCAGAAGATATTTTCCCTTAATTTTTAATAATTTTTTACGAAAAAAAAGTTTACCTGGCCCCACGGACGGCCAGTGACGTCATCACTTCACTTGCGTATAGAACTTTACCTATGTGTGTAAAATTTTTAAAGTAATAATGACGTCAGTTTTTGTGAGATGCATAATTTAGCTTTTCAAAATTTTTTATTGTTGACGCTTAAGTAAATGTGTTTATTTTTCTGTCTTAAAAAAATGAACTCGTAACAGTTTTGGGAACAATTAAATTATAAAAAACGCTTGTTTTAAAATAAAACATTAATTCTTTTAGTACAACATATATTAGCGTCATTAGCACATAGCATTAGAACTTTATCAATGTGCAAAAATTTTTTTAAGTTATAATGACGTCAATTTTTGTGTGATGCCTAATTTAACTTTTTACTCGTTTATATATATATATATATATATATATATATATATATATATATATATATACATATATATATATATATATACATATATATATATATATATATTTTTTTTTTTTTTTTTTTTTTTGAAACAATTAAATTATAGCTAGTATTTAAATGGCCTAATTTTAAAGCTATTAGGAGGTTATTATTTTCATATTTTAATTAATTAAAAGAAAACGAATCAAAAATTCGAAAATCAGGCTTCGAGGTATTGCGTTGCCATGGTGTTCTGAGCTATTCTAAAAGTTTCAAATGTCTAGCTAGTCGGGAAATCAGTTAAAAACCGATTGCAAGATTTGTACTGGACAAACAAACAAACAAGAGAGTGAGTTAAAAAAACATGGTAATTATGTAATACAATGCTTTCTTTTAGAAAAATTATACAAGTATCAAATAAATACTTCAGAATAATAATAATAATTTAAATCTAGAGAAAAATAAGTATAAATTTTTTATAGTAATTCCAGTTAATTTCGATATTTTTTCTACTTTCCTTACTTTAAATTTTCCATTACAAGAGAATTCAGTAATAATCAAAACTCACAAGTGTGTGGGGGAAAAAAAAACTTTTTCAATACTGTCCTTTTCGATACTGATTATTATTAATTTCCTTTTTTTTTTTTTTTTTTTTTTTTTCGTTCAAAAAAAAAAAAAAAAAAAGATTTTCATGAAATTCTGGCAAAAGCAAAATTTAGTTTAGTACAGAGGACTATTAATTTTTTTTTTTTTTTCAAATTATAACATCGCTTTCAAGTTATTCAACTATATTTTCGATAAATTTTCAATTTTGATAAATGTCCAACTATCGTAAAACTGGTATCTTAAAAAACCGTAGATTGAGACTAATTTCCTTCGTATTACTAATAATAATAACTACATACTCTTTAATACGTGTTTGTTTATTGAAAGCTAGGCATCAGACTAGTGTTGGGCATGATTGGTTAAAAAATAATTTAATTACAATTAAATTTCAGTTATAATTATTTTACTGTCAATCGATTAACAAGTAATTGATTACAAATAAATTAGATTATAACAAATAAATTGAATAAGTAATTCAATTTATTTGTAACCTATTACTTGTAAATTGATTGACAATAAAATAATTATAATTATAATTCAATTGTAATTCAATTACTTTTTAATGAATTATGCCCAACACTGCATCAGACTTGTATATTTCACTCGTAGTTCACTTAAGGACACAGTCTATTTTTAAAAATGGGAAAATGAAGAAATTCTTGATCAACTTTCAGAAGTTTAAAAAAAAAAAAAAATGAATGAATGCATATACAAACATTTCTTTTTCCTTCTGTGTGTGTGTTAATTAGTATGACATTATTCTATTGATAAAAAAATATTATTTTGGTTTACTTTAAAACGGGAAAATTTTTAAATATTATTTTACTGCAGATTATTTTCGAGGGTGCTTTCTCATTGCGCGCATGATATTTCAAAAATATTTGAGACATGAACTTTAAATTTTTCTCAACCATACAGTTTGACATAATGAATAAAATGAACTAAAAATAAGAAGTTCTGTTCAATAGTAAAAATAATCCGGTGTGTCATTCACACGACTTTCTCTTACCCTGAAATTTAATACTATAAATATCCGTTGGAGATTAAGAGGTAAGGTAAAGAATACTATTATGTAAACCTATGTTAAAACAATTCAAATTAGGCTTCGGAAGAGTTTTGTATCATAATTAGTTCTGTGTGAGGGGGCTAAGGCCCCCTCAACCCCCCGTTTCATTAATGCACCTACATTTATACAGAATTTAAATCTGTTATTAAAATTAAAAATTCACTTAAAATTATACAGACAACTTTCATATTCCTTGAAATTAATCAGTCTTGATCAAACTTTTCCAGTAACAAACTTATATTAACTTGAAAGTACAACTTTTGGATCTAAAATTATTCGCTTTTAAGTTACTCTAAAAGTCAGACAAATATCAAACGTTAAAAAACTTTACTTCGGTAATCAGGAAGAATCAAAACGTGTAAATATATTAAAAAGAAACTAGCGACGAATATTTAGTTTTAAAACATTCATTGTTTACCATATGTCTCTGAAGAATTCATTTCAATTCCTGAGCAGCTGTCCTGGAAATTGTAAAATATTATAGTAAAGCGCTTCCACTAACAATAAAAAAGTAGGTTATCGCTTAAACATTTACAGCCCTGTATATCATTTGAAGATTATGTACAGACCACATGGTGCACCTAAATATAATCCATAGTAATAATACACGGCACAACCTGAAACACACTTCCATTAATTTTCAGCTATTGTCGCACTATAATCTAGTTATTTTGTGTAGCCCTGTAAATGAACAGTGAATGATTTCCCTGCCATATTCTACATCAGACATGTTTAAGACATGTCTACATCAGACATATAATATATATATATTCATTTCATTTGGTTTAGTGCAGTCTATAGCTGTTTAACTCTGCTTACCTGCAATTTTCTCCATAGACGTAATGTATTTAAATTCTCTTGGGTTTTCCCTGTACACGAACTATTTGCTTCATCTCAACGAAAATTAAGTGTAGGATCCCTATATCATACACATTTAGAATACTAAGTTTGGACTTTCTGCTATAATTTGTTCTTGAGATATGCTGATAACAGAGACATACAGACACACAGACCAACCTCCAAAAACATGATTTTCGGATACAAGGGACCTCAAAACGTGTAAATATAACAAAAGCCCACGTTTGAAAATTTTACCTTAAAACAATACTTTCTCTACCTTATGGGTGAGAGGATGTAAAAATATTATTGTAGAAATATAAAAATTTTAATGGTAATTCCATATATCAAATTTAATTATTAATTAAACTCCATATTATTAAAATAATTAAAACTTTTTAGTTCAGATTCTTAATTTGAATGTTTTGTTTCATTTAATGTAAAAATTATAAGGATAAAGAAAACTGCAGTTGACATATCCTACGCACTGTGAAAAAGTTCCCTTAAAAATAATCTGCAATAAAATATTATTTTATAAATTTTGTGTTTTAAGGGAAACGAAAAGAATAGTTTTAATCAATAGAGTAATGCTATACTAGTTAACACACGAAAAAAAAAAAATGTTTGCACATGCATTTATTTCTCTTTTTACTTTCCGAACACTATAGTGAGGAAAGTATTGTAATCATGTCAGAAATCCGAATTTGCGATTTTGATGTATCTATAAGTATTTGGAGATTCCCTGAATTCGTTTTCACTATTTTTACGATGATATATGTATGTGTGTGTGTATGTATGTGTGTATGTCTGTGAGTGAACACGCTAGCGTCTAACCACTTTGTTCGAATAAGCTGAAAGTTGGTACGTATATTGTAAGTCACCATAGTACGAAACCTATTGATTTTGGTGAATCTAGCCCCTTAGAGTTTTTTACAGGGACACAGAGAAAAATTCTTTATCATTATGGCCTATGGAACTACAATCTTAAAAGTGCGACAGCATCTAAACGCCTTATTCCATTGAGCTGAAAATTTATACACATGTTATAGATCACAGATACTCAACCTGTATAGATTTTGGAGAAGCTTGCACTTATAGTTTTTTACAGGGACACAAAGAATAATTCTTTATCATTATGACCTATGGGTCCAAATTTTTAAAAGTGTGATAGCGTCTAAACGCCTTATTAATCTGAGCAAAAAAATTGTACACATGTTATAGGTCGCATTTGCACCAACTGTATAGATTTTGGTGAATCTAGCACTACAGTTTTCTAACGGGGACACAAACAAAAATTCTTTATCATTATGGCCTAGGGGACCAAATTTTTAAAAGTGCGATAGAATCTAAACGCCTTATTCAATTGAGCTGAAAATTTAATGAATATTATAAATCGCTGTTGCACTAACTATAAAACATTTTGATGAATCTAGCATTTATAGGTTTTTAGAAGGACAACACGAAAAGTTCTTTATCATTATGATCTATGGGCTTAAAGTTCAGTAGCGTTAATTAAAACATCGTGTAATATATGGAGAAAAATACTCACTCTATTATGGTTTTCTCTCTTTTGTTTGTTTAACAACACCTCTTTCTTTACTTTATCTACAAAACTGTTAATTACTCAATGTTAATTACTCGGAATGTCGAGTGGAGTCACTCCAGATTTTTATTAAACTGTATACATATATTTCTTTTCCACTTATTATTATTATTATATGAAAGCAAAACCATAAAACTTAACAATACACCCCTTCTCATAATTATAAGGACACCCCTTTTTCTATATTAACTAAACACTGAACACTATTATTTAAACAAATATATTTTTTATTAATTTAAATTTCATTAATAGACTATATTTAAAAAGTTTTATCGTTTTTCTATCTTAAAAAAATTTAAATATGGTAAAAAGATGATTTTTCAGGTGTTCACAATTATAAGGACAGCTCGAATTTTAGTATTTTTTTTTTTTTTTCTGTTATTCTTTAAATTAATATTTTATGGGGTCTCTTTTTAGGGTTAAACAGTCAGACATTCTCTCTGGTATACATATATTTACAATTTTTTTTATAATATTCAGTTTCAGTACCATTTCGTATAGCATATATGATATTCTTAATACATTTAAACTATTTAAAACTGCTTTCCACTTGCATGCTCTTTTCTAATATCATAAGTTAAGGTTTTTTTCAACTTTTAGGCCATGAGAAAGGCAATAATGCAGAAGTTTCTTTCTTCAAACTATTTCCTATTGCTCTAAAAGTAGAGCAAAAATGTAAGTCTTGTTGAAAAAAATATTTTTACCCCCCAAAATATAACAAAAATCTGATAATTCCACGTTTAAAATTTGCGGATATTCTCTGGATGTTTATAATAATAGAAAAAATTACTAAATTATTTCTGCCTTCAGTAGAAGCAGCTCCCCAGAGCACCATAGATCCACCTTTAAAATGCCCGATTCATATCTGTCTTTAAAAAATCTGCTCTGACTTTTGCTATCTTCAGATCGTGACAGTAACTGTTAAAACCATTTGGTTAATCAAGAATAAAATGTTTTTCATCCGAAAATGCAACATTTTACCATTTAATATTGTCTTTATTGAACTTTAACACAGACGTTCTTTCCCTCATTAAATGGTGATTGATTATTACAGGTTTTTTATTAATTTTAACATATTATTAATTATTTTAAACATGCATAAATGTGGACCCCAGCCTTTTGCTATAAATTACAAGCAAATTCAGCAGCAGTCATTATGAGTAGAACAGTAAGAGGAATTATACGTCTTCGATCTCTGTAAAACAACTCTGATTTTACATCAGATCTCTCTCCTATCGAACCAGCAGTTCAACGTTTGATCACATTTCCTTGAGTAATTTTAGACCTTTTGAATTTCATTAGAAATTCGGCGTATTGAAATTATCCTTCCACTTAAAAAACACATTTATCATACTTCACTACTTGAACGTTCTTTTTTTCGAGGAATTATCAGTAATGTCCGTCCAAGAAAAATTGAAGGCTTATATATGAATTAATCTAGCCCAGTAGTTAACAAATTCGCATGTCAACTGTAATTTATCCGCTAGAAAGTTAAATAAAACAAAAAAATCTGGATTGTTCCTATAATTATGAACATATAAAAACGTGGAGAAAAACACATTTTGCATTATTTTTTATTCACTTTGTTTTATATAAAAAAAAATTATAACAGTTTTGGTTTTTAGAATACTAGATATATTAAATGCACTTAGTTTAATCTTGTTTACAATTATTTTTACATTAGTTATTTTAAAATAAAAAGTGTCCTTATAAATATGAGAAGGAGTGTATTTATTATTTTACCTTGTATTTTAAATCTGTTCGATATTTTAAATATGCAAATTTCATGTTTATTTTATTTTTTTTTTTTTTAATACTTGCCTCTATATTGAAGAAAGTATTGGATTCGTAAAGAAAAAAAAAGTCTCTTGTTTGTCAATGATTTTACGTGTTTTGAGATGTCCTGAACACAATTTGACCATTCTTAGAAAATCACTGTGCGTATGTATGTAACAAAAATATTCTGCCATTCAAGTCATATTTATTAGCATCTTAACATTAAGTGGTATCCAGTTACCTCCGGTGCATGTTACTCAACAGTTGCTCACATATTTATACACATATTATAGGTCACAGATACTCAATCTGTATAGATGTTGGAGAATCTAGCAGTTAAATTTTTTTACAGGGACACAAAGAAAAATTCTTTATCATTATGACCTATGGGTCCAAATTTTTAAAAGTGTGATAGCGTCTAAACGCCTTATTAATCTGAGCAAAAAAATTGTACACATGTTATAGGTCACAGTTGCACCAACTGTATAGATTTTGGTGAATCTAGTGCTTACAGTTTTTTAACAGAGACACAAAGAAAAATTCTTTATCATTATTGCCTATGGGACCAAATTCTTAAAAATGCGATAGCATCTAAACGCCATATTCAATTGAGCTGAAAATTTATATGAATATTACAAATCACTGTTGCACTAACTATAAGCATTCTGGTGAATCTAGCATTTATAGGTTTTTACAGAGACACAACGAAATATTCTTTATCATTATGATCTATGTGCTCGAAGTTCAGTAGTGGTAAATAAAACATCGTGTAATATATGGAGAAAACACAACATAATAGAGCAAACACTCTATTATGGTTTTCTCTCTTTTCTTTCTTTACTTTATCTACAAAACTGTTAATTACTCAATGTTCGGAAAATCGAGTGGAGTCACTCCAGTCTGTGCAGCTAGCATTTTTTAATAAATAATAACTAGCCTACAGCCTACACAAACGTTTACCTGACAGCGACCGTTTCACAGCAACTCTAACTCTCTCTTTTATTCCACCACAGACCACAAAATCTTATAGAAGCTAAAACAACAAGATTTAAAAATTTCCATCGATATCAAAATGTTCATTTTAAATTAAAATAACAACGAATAAAGTACAGGATCATCTTAACACATTCAAGCACCCTGGGCTAGCAAGTTTAGGCGCACTTACCTTAAAAAAAAAAAAAAAAAAAAAAGATAAGTTATAGGATTTAAATTTAATTCACAATTTAAATGTAATTTATTTTAATTTAAACAAATTTTTATTCAAATAATCATTAAAATTAAAATATTGAATGTCGTTAAAATTTAAAATTCAAATTTACATTTAAATATTGATTTTTATTATAAAAAATCATTTTTAGATTGGAAATAATAAATTAGAAATCTTGAAAATTTAATTCATAAAACTGTAGTTCAGTAAAAGTATTTTTAATGTGCAAAATAACATTCTTGTATATTTTTTTTATAAATTTATTAAGTGTAACATTTTGTTAATTTATTTTAATCTATCTGGCAGAATGATTAATCGTTTGAGTCCCAAGCGCTGTTGAGATTTTATGTTGAGAAAACCCAGTACATTTCGAACATTGAGGATAACTGACGGTGCATTACCGATTGTTGAAGTCGAGCGCTCAGATTTACTGAAGCAAGTACATATGAAGCAAGTACGTCTAAATCATTTTGAAACAGACAGTTATTAACAATGAGAAACACTTGCGCATGAATACGCCGATCGCTTTGCAAACTGCCATAAATGTGACGGAGCGATGAGAAAAAGACGAGAATAGCGTTACCTAACAAATACAAGAAGCGCTATTGCTCCGATTGGGATTCATCGATGTAAAATAAACAAAGCGCTATCGCGCTGCTTGGGTCTTTTCGTACTCATTTAGAGAAAGCGCGGTTGCGCTGTTTTGGATTCTTGGACAGTGTTTTTTCAATACTCCCTGGGACTCAAATGGTTAAAATATGAAACTTACTCTATCGAAATTCAGAAATTAATTTTTTTGCAATCAAATATATACAGGGTGTTTCAAAAGATCATGTCCAAAAGGCACGTATGAGTGTGTCAGGTTATGAGGAGTAAGAACTACATAGAAACTGAGGGTTAGAAATGCATTTGTAACCCGCTAGAGAGCAATAAGATCTGACCAACTTGTACGCATGCAAAAAGACACAAGTGGCGATGTGAATCAAGTGCACTTGTGTGAAGACACGAGTACACTGCGGCTAATGGGGCCCATTTTAAGCACTTCTTACCAGTTGTAACATTTTTCATTTGCATTTTGCGCTTCGTTTTTACTAAAATAAAAGGTTTTTTTTCTTCATGATTTGTTATATTTTCTTGCATGACGGTCACAATGCAATCGCATTATCACGATCGCGTTTCCGACTCCCAGTTCCTATGTAATTTCTACTCCTCATGAGCTGTTACTTTTACACATGCCGTTTGGACATGAGTTTTTGAACCACCCTAATTATATAATTCTGCAATTAAAGAACTAATATGATAAATAAACTTCTTTATTTGTTTTCTGCAAATTTTTTAAATATAAAGTTTACTCATATTCGGTGTTATATGTCTCCTTTTATTACTAAAATATTGATGTTATTTAATTTATGTTGCTTTATATGAAGAGTGAAGAAAAACTGTTTTCAACATATTTTACAAAATTGTTGAGTTGGAAAACCATACAAATACCAAATATATATCATTGTAACGAATTAAATCTTCTTCCCTGCATCAGTTGCGCTATTGTAATGAAAGTAGATTTCCAGTCAAAGTGAAAACAAACTGGTAGTCCATTCGCTTCTAGTAAGATTGTCCTTAATGACAAACTTGACAAACTCATTTGATGTCCTTGCGACCAAATTTATCAAAAGAAAGTAGGTTAAGGCTCTTGAAATTTTGAAGCTCTATGATGAATAGAAGTCGATTTGAACTTTCGATTAGATTCTAGCATGGAATTCGAGAGAATTGTGCCAAATTATAGTCACCAAAAGCTATACATAACAATGGATCCATGACGGTGAGTCAGAGTGAATGTTCAGAGGGCTATTTTGAGCGAAAAATATTAAATACATATACAAGGTATTATTAAAAAAAAAAATGGACAGATATACTTTTTATAGATTTATTTTCTACAAATTTATTTTTTTTAATTTTAAGATGATTAATTCTAGTGCATCCCATTCTGCTACAAACTAATAATAATAATAATAATGATAATATTAAAACAGTCTGTTCTGTTCGAATGAAGAACAAAGTATAAAATAATTAATTTAAATTAGACAAATCATTTAAAATTATTATTATTTTACCATGTTTTTACTAAATCGCTTTCTTGTTTGTTTGTTTGAACTGTACAAATCTTACAATGGAATTTTAACTAACTTCCCGACTAGCTAGAGATTTGAAACTTTTAGAATACTTCAGAACACGATGACAACGTTGCGTTATACGCAAGCGAAGTGATGACGTCACTGGCCGTCCGTGGAGTCAGGTAAAAAATTTCCTATGTTAATTGTTCATTTTTTTTTTTTTTTTTTTTTTGTAAAAAATTATTAAAAATTAAGAGAAATGATCTCTCGATTTTAATTCCCATATTTGGGAATAGTTATATATAAGTTACTGTCTACATGTGTCAGATTGAGTTATTTTTGCTGTAAAATTGACAAAATTTTAATTTTAAATTTCAAAACTCTAGAAAAAAAAGAAAGGGCTAACTTTCATATTCGACTGAAAATATAAATATTTCATTTCAAAGGGGGATATTTACACAATAAATATCCGACTAATATTCTAATTAAAAGGAAAATGGTAAATATTTTATCATAATTCGAAGTCAGATTTATTTTCAAATGTCTTTAAGTATCTGACAGAAGATACTAACATGTTGCAGCGGAATAGATTTGATATCTGTCATCCTTGGTGGGAAAAAAAAATATCGCCAAATTATCTTGCGAACATATTTAGTTCCTTTCAAAAGTCATGGTTATTTTAAAAACTTACATTAAGAGAGCAATGAATAATATGAAACAATATTTCGTACAATACATATTACGAAAATATACATCTGGCATGTATATTTTCGAATTACGTTTTTGATCGCTAAATACAAAAAACGAGTTTTGAAATTTAAAATTAAAATTTTGTCAATTTGACAGCAAAATAACTTAATCTAACACATGCGCACAATAACTAATTTGTAATTATTCCCAAATATGAAGATTAAAATCAGGAAATAATTTTCCTCAATTTTTAATAAATTTTTACAAAAAATTCAGTAGACGATTAACATAGGAAGTCTTTTACTTGGCCCCAATGGCGTTCAGTGACGTCACACTTCGCTTGCATATAATGATTTTAGAAAATTCATATAAATAAATTAACGAAAAAACTAGCAAGATTTTAACAAAATTAGAAAATTTTCCCAATAGTTTCTACAACTACTAAAATTGAGAGACAAAAATTTACACTTGACATCTTTTCTAAATTTGAAAATTTATTTATTTATTTATTGTTTATTTCTGAAAAAGAATATGTTTAACGTATAATATAATTATTTTAGAAAATACTTTTATGAGCTAAGTAATTTTTTTCTGAATTATTTCCAAACATGTATTAATTATAATCTTTCTACCCGTTCACTGCAAAATAAATCGTTCCATTTTATTGAAATTTAAATCATTCAGTTCCTAATGTGCTTAAAAGAAAAAAAAATTATTATTCATCACATATTAAAAACTTAAGTCGTTAATTTTTTACTTAAATTACCCTACTACCGTAGGTAATGGAAGTATTGTATTCGGTCTGAAAATTCGATATCGGGTTTTCACCTGATTTACACGTTTTAAGGTCCCCTCAGTCCAAAAAAGTGGTTTTTGGCAATTGGTCAGTGTGTATGTATGTGTGTATGTATGTGTGTGTGTGTATGCGTGTATATGTATGCATGTGGAGAATCTTCTGGCTATTATAGCTCAGAAACTAATAAAGATAGGGCTACGAAACTTTAGAATTGAAATACGTCTGGTGTACAGATGAAATTTCCAAATTTTGGTGAAAATTGAAAAACCGGAAGTGGGACATCGGAAACCGGAAGTGGGACCGGACCGTAAGTCCGTATCTCAAAAACGGCTCTAACGATTTTCTTCAAACTTGCTATATAAACACTCTATTAGATGTCCTTTCGAATGATATAGTTGGTTAGTTCAGGAAAATCGAAAGGCGCCCTGTATAAATAGCTCAATTTCAGGCCTCGCAAAGACGTTCCTTTAAAAACGGTTGTACGGATTTTTTTCAAACTCGCCATTTTAACTCACTGTTAAATATACTTTTGTATGTAATTATTGTTTTCCTGTCAATAATTGAGTTTAACCGGAAGTGGGACATCGGAAGCCGGAAGTGGGACTGTAAGTCCGTATCTCAAAAACGGCTCTAACGATTTTCTTCAAATTTATTATCTCTATTAGATGTCCTTTCGAATGATATAGTTGGTTAGTTCAGGAAAATTGATAGGCGTCCTGTATAAATAGCTCAATTTCAGGTCTCCCAAGGGCGTTCCTTTAAAAACAGCTAAATGTTTATAATGTGTGTTGTACTGGGTAATGGAAGTCGTGTGGCTGTTACACACCAGATTTTTTTTTAATTAATCAGGTAATTAAAATGATAAAATATAATAAAATAAAAAACTAGAGTAGCTTCTTCGATTTCCCGATCATTTAGTAATTATTAGGCGTTAAAACATATTTGAATCATTGAATAATTCAATAAATAATCAAAAGGGGAAAATACAATAGGATGTTTCAATATCTCGCTTCAAGTTAAAATATTTGTACTATGGACGATAATGCATCCGAATTTTTTTGTGCGTCCTTTTATCAGGTGTATGATTTTTAAACAAGAGATTTTCAGTAACGACCATTCTGTAGCAAAATTTAAAGACATAGAGTTTTATTCTCTTTTAAAGAATTTAAAGAATTTTCCATAGAATTAGCCTTCATATGACGTTAAATGCGTAAATTATTTCATAATTTAATGTAAAAGAACTACAAGTAATGCGCACATCATTTGCCATAATGATTATTTACTAGCAAAGGTAGTATAATATAAATAAACTCATGAAAAGTCCTCGACTTATAGAGCGCCTAAGGTAGTAATGAGCGAAAAATGCAGATAGCAGTTTCAATAGCATTGAGCGTAACGTCATCAGTGTGTGAATGATTATACAGCCATATATGCACTGACAATAGTACACTCAATTCTGCTGAAATAGCTGTCTGCTCCACCCCTTGGGATTTTCCCTGCTTCCAGTCTTACTTTTGCTTCTAAATTAGTAGTACGTCTGTTTGTACCTGAAGAAGAAAGGCCACGTCCTTTCGAAACCGGTAGTACTACTCTTTATTTTATTATGTGGGAAGAATGTTTTATGTTTAAATATACTAAAAGAAGAAAATTAAAAAAAAAAAAAAAAATTAATCAATATATGAACATCGGCTAATTTATTTATTTATTTTTATTTGTTCTTTTGTCAAAAACAGCAGTTATCATTTCCATAAAAATTTTTACTTATTCCTCTTTGATTTCAGAAATATTTTATTAGAAATATATGTACTGATTTATAAGTACGACATTCTATTAAATTTATAGAAATGCAGTTATCTCAATTTTACGAAATTTAACTTTTCTGTAACTTTATTTATTTTATTCATTTGTTTATATATTTATTTTTTTTGTTTTATTTTTTATTTTATTTTATTTATTTATTTATTTTATGTTTTTATTTATTTATTTATTTTTATGCGCCAAAACAACTTGAGTTTTTCTTGACTTCTACAAATGAACAAAAGTTCTTTAATAATATTTACAAGAATTATTTGAAAACTAGTATATTGTGGTCATCGTAGAAGTTTCTTCTGTATAACAGCGCCACCTACCGTTTACTGTGAGGATATATTTAAATCTAGCTGCTCACTATAAAAATTTCATATAAGCTGTTTGATGCAATTTTAATCAACAGACGCTGAGATGTATAGAATTTAAAAATTGCAGAAGAGGTGAAATAGCAGCGCCACCTGTCGGCCGACATACAATAAAATTTAGTCAGAATTCTGTTTCATAATACGTATTTTACACACAGCGTATTGAAATACCTTGTTTTGGAGTAGTTATATGTTATAGAATCTGAGACAGTTTCCCTATTACGGGGAAAATTAACGCCATCTGTCAGCCGAGATACACTCATATTGAGTCAGAAATGCGTTTTATAATGTACCTCTCACACATTATGTTTTGTGCAACAGAAGTTATGATATACCCTTTCCATAAATACCAGCGGCACCTGTTGGGCGATTTGCACCAGAATTTGATAAGCACCAATTTAGGTCAAGGTGCAACTAAATATATTTTTTTATTAAGTTCTACTTTAATTCGTAGCCAAAAGTTGCCCGAAAAATTTTGTCACACGCACACAGAGACAGATAGGCACATAGGCAGGAATTTTCTAGAAATGGTTAACTTGTGTTAAGACATCGCAAAATGTGTAAATTCATCGAACATTGAAGTTCGATATTTTTAAAAATCCATTATTCTATTACATGAATAAATAAGAAAAGAAAAAAGTTAAAATAAAGTAATTTCAATTAAAACATGAGTTAAATTCTGTCTCACACCGCTAGCCTAAAACCTGAATTCTGAGAGAGAAAAGAAAATGACCTTGATTCTTCTTCTTAATCTTTTATTCTTTTTTTTTTTTTCTTTTTTTTTTAAAGATTTCGGATATTTCCTTTTCGAAACTGCAGGCATCGGAAAAAATTAAGCCAAATATTAGAGAAAAATTGCGCAAGCTGATTCTTCAGATTACCTCTGTTCCATTTACTTACATTGATTTTACAAAAGTGGGAAGGATTTTCTTCTGTGATGAAATTTGAAGGTTTACGCAGCAGGGTATATTTCTCTAGGTTAATGTTTCATAATGAAATGCTTATCTTCCGCTAGATAGTCACCGAAAATTTTCTACCCCATGCATTCTGCAATTAAGTGCAGCTGAATTGATTGCTTGTAAGCGAACTGCAAGACATTAGGCAATAGTTCTTGTGAAGCGAGAAAATTTGGGACAACTTTGCCTTGTCTTGTTTAAATGGCCACATTAATACGTTTCAGTCCTTTAAAAAAAGAAGAAGAAAAAATGCAGTGAAACTACATTAAAGTATTGTTAGATTTAATGGTATATACTATTTAAGCCGTTTAAAGAATTTGTCAGCATATTGAAATGGCTTGTATATATCACAGATATTTCCTAAACAAATTCAGTACTAACTAAACTGTTAAATTTTAAAATTGATAACTTATTATTTACTCCTATAATCAAGAAAAGAAAGTATTGTATTCGTAAAAACTTTCGACTTCAACTTTTCTATAGATTTACACGCTTTGAGAGGTCCAAAACACGATTTTAGAATTTTTAGAAAATGCTCACTTATTTATCTATTTGTCTATATGCATGAGGTTGTGAGACATATATTTTTAGAGATCTAGCTCAAGAATTAATGAACAGACTTTCATATAAATTTATACGTAGTTCACCTTGACAACGTATTAACTATTGATTTTTGGTGACAATAGCCCAACAGGTGGCGCTGTATATTGCAATTTCATACATTTAAGGGATGACTGTAACTCATTTTCTATCGTGTGTAATTGAACAAAACTTGGGAGAAAACCGTTATAAAATATTGCAGTCATTTAATTTGGGTGAATATAGGATGATAGGTGGCGTTGCTGTGCTGCAATTTTCGCTGTTATTTTAAGGCTGTAGCTCATTTTCTATCGTTTGACTGTGAAGGTTTGACTGTGTATAACTGCACAAAACTTGGCATATGAGCGAGCCATTATCAAAAACACCATGCTGGTCCAATTTGGGTGCATGTTGGCCGACAGGTGGCATTGCTATGGGACATTTACCTCAGGGAAAGGAAGGCTAAATCGTAACTTATATGGAATATAAATGCACAAAAGTTAATTTTTGAAATAACAATTATGAACACGGATTACTTTGTTGTTTTACATGTTAATGCAGCATCAGTGTTATACTAAATTTATCTCGTAGGGTTTTAGGTCTATTATTCACATGAAATCTGTGAGTTGTTAATTTTCCAACTTTTAAATTATATTAAATTATAAATCATGTAACTTTTTAAACTCATATTGTAACTCATAAAAATCGCTAAAAATCACGAATTTTAAACCAATTTGGATAAAAATTGAAAATTGGTTTTGAATAGTGATCATGAATATCCAGTTCAAAAACCTTTAAATTCGGTGGAATATTAAAAATTTTGTAATTTTATTTTAATTACATAAAGTATGTTTTTTTTTTTTTTTTTTTTTTTTTTCGTTTGTTTGTTTCTTTCTTTCTTTCCATGGTAGTTCCCATTGATGTTTTTATTTTAAAATTTGCGAGCTGTCAGTCTTTCCATCTCCAACTCATATTAAATGATAAAACCTTTTTTAATTAATTAATTTATTTATTTTGATCGAGAAGGGGAGAGGTGAAGGGAAATTTTAAAGAAAACTAGTATTTCATTAAATTCTAAGTGAGTCTTGCGTTGACATTTTATAATTTGCTTCCGACAGAAAATTACATATTTTTTAGATGAATAATATTAAATTTAAAACCATAATAAATAACTAAATCTAGCTTTAGATTCGTTATAATGATTTTTGTGAGGGAAAAAAATATTTTAGAAGTTCACGAAGAAAAGAAAGTTAACATTTTTCAATGAAATGTAATACTGGATCTTTTTTAAGCGAAACAATCATCAATTCAGTTTTAAAGTACCATAAACAGTAATAAACCTTCAGTAGGTCTTAACAAAATATGCTTTAAGAAATATTTTTTATCAAACTGATAAAGTCAGTTTTGCCATAAAAAATTTCTAAATAAATGATTGAATTAAACTTAAAAAGAAAAATTTAATAATGAACTCACTTTTAAATAGTCCACTCTTATAAAATAATTCAAGTGCATATTGTAAAAAATAAATGATCCGCTGTTTATATTTCAGGATTAAAAAAAAAAAAAAAAGAAAGAAAGAAAGAAAGAAATTACCAATGAAATAATTATGTAATAGCAGACACACAATAAATCACAAATTTTATAACAAGTTTCTAAATGTTGCTGCTTTAAACATGCAAGCAAATTATAAGCAATTATTGTGTAAATAATTATTGCGAATAATGGTACATTCAAAAATAATAACTCTACACCAAAAAGCGAATTTAATTATAAAATAATTTTCGAATACTTTACATTTCCGATTTGCTTTACCGATGAAAAGTTTTGATATTTTTCTTTGTTTTGAAAATGTAAATAACATAATACTATAATTTTATAATCAATATAACTTTGAAAACCTTAAACCTTTTATCTAAATTATCTCAAGAAGACACAATTACTTAAAGTATATATGAAAGGTTTTGTGTTTTCTTTCCACAAAATACTCAACTTTCCTAAATTTTCTATTATTATTATTATTATTATTTATTTATTTATTTATTTATTTAATTATTTATTTTTGTTTGCTTGTTAATTATTAGATTTTTTGCACTTGTTTGCACCCCCAAGGTTTATACACCAAGAAGATAAACAACTGGTGACTTATTTCATAGCCATTATTTGTATACACTTTATTGAACTTTTTAATATCCATACATATATGACATTATTTGAATAACAAAAATTTTGTTAATTGTTTTCAATGTATGACATTTCATTTGGTATTCTAAATTTTAAACGTAAATGTTTGTCAACTAACATAATTTAATAAAATGTTTTTTTACACACCATACAAACACTACGCGTTTTGAAATAACAAAATCCCCCATCCTGAGACTTAATATAACGTGAACTGCTTTTGAGAGACACTTGTGTCTCCGAGCTGTTTGCAATATCCATATTCCATAGTATTTGAGGATGGAAGGCTTTTTCTTTAAAACTCGCAGTGGCAATACAGAATGTTTCGTATTAATGCTTGTTAACTAACATAATTTAATAAAATGTTCTTTACACACCATACAAACACTAAGCGTTTTGAAATAACAAAATCTCCCATCCTCAGACGTAAAATAATATGAACTGCTTTTGAGAGACACCTGTGTCTCTGAAGTGTTTGCAATATCCATATTCCATAGTATTTGAGGATGGAAGACTTTTTCTTTAAAACTCGTAGTGGCAATACAGAATGTTTCGTATTAATGCTTGTTAACTAACATAATTTAATAAAATGTTCTTTACACACCATACAAACACTACGCGTTTTGAAATAACAAAATCCCCCATCCTGAGACTTAATATAACGTGAACTGCTTTTGAGAGACACTTGTGTCTCCGAGCTGTTTGCAATATCCATATTCCATAGTATTTGAGGATGGAAGGCTTTTTCTTTAAAACTCGTAGTGGCAATACAGAATGTTTCGTATTAATGCTTGTTAACTAACATAATTTAATAAAATGTTCTTTACACACCATACAAACACTACGCGTTTTGAAATAACAAAATCCCCCATCCTGAGACTTAATATAACGTGAACTGCTTTTGAGAGACACTTGTGTCTCCGAGCTGTTTGCAATATCCATATTCCATAGTATTTGAGGATGGAAGGCTTTTTCTTTAAAACTCGTAGTGGCAATACAGAATGTTTCGTATTAATGCTTGTTAACTAACATAATTTAATAAAATGTTCTTTACACACCATACAAACACTAAGCGTTTTGAAATAACAAAATCTCCCATCCTGAGACTTAATATAACGTGAACTGCTTTTGAGAGACACTTGTGTCTCCGAGCTGTTTGCAATATCCATATTCCATAGTATTTGAGGATGGAAGGCTTTTTCTTTAAAACTCGTAGTGGCAATACAGAATGTTTCGTATTAATGCTTGTTAACTAACATAATTTAATAAAATGTTCTTTACACACCATACAAACACTACGCGTTTTGAAATAACAAAATCCCCCATCCTGAGACTTAATATAACGTGAACTGCTTTTGAGAGACACTTGTGTCTCCGAGCTGTTTGCAATATCCATATTCCATAGTATTTGAGGATGGAAGGCTTTTTCTTTAAAACTCGTAGTGGCAATACAGAATGTTTCGTATTAATGCTTGTTAACTAACATAATTTAATAAAATGTTCTTTACACACCATACAAACACTACGCGTTTTGAAATAACAAAATCCCCCATCCTGAGACTTAATATAACGTGAACTGCTTTTGAGAGACACTTGTGTCTCCGAGCTGTTTGCAATATCCATATTCCATAGTATTTGAGGATGGAAGGCTTTTTCTTTAAAACTCGTAGTGGCAATACAGAATGTTTCGTATTAATGCTTGTTAACTAACATAATTTAATAAAATGTTCTTTACACACCATACAAACACTAAGCGTTTTGAAATAACAAAATCCCCCATCCTCAGACGTAAAATAATATGAACTGCTTTTGAGAGACACCTGTGTCTCCGAAGTGTTTGCAATATCCATATTCCATTGTATTTGAGGATGGAAGACTTTTTCTTTAAAACGCGTAGTGGCAATACAGAATGTTTCGTATTGAATGATTAAAAAAAAAAAAAGCATAGTATAAATTCTGTTATTGATTTATTTAGACGAAACAAATTAATTCTGAAACTAAAAAATTATACGACTTTTATATGGCAGCAACGAAAGATCGTCCGGTTACGTAATTACCGCTTGAAGTACTATTAATTAAAATGACTACACCAGTTACATAGAAATGGATGGATTGGCCGTGCTGGATCAAACTATATACCCAACTGCTTTGTTGGCTAATGAAACCCGAATCCCCTAATCTAACCCCGTTTGATTTTTTTTTCTTTTTTTTTCCCCCTACAGCTATATGTTAAAGTGTTCATGCTTCAATTTTTCCACGACATGCAGCAACTGATACAGCGGGTAACTGAATTGGTCAAATCATTAACAAAAGTTATTCCATTACGAGTATGATACACTCAGAAAAAAATCTGTGACTAGCATCTACAAACTAAATTGCAACTCTTGTAATAATAGTTCCTTGCCATCCTTATAAATTCCATTCGCCTTTGAAAGCGAGTTCTAAAAACCCTTATTAGAATTCTAGAGCGTTTACCCATGTTATCGAGATCAAACTTATTTAAAAATCTCTGCAAATAAAGGCGAACACAAGACTCGAGTTTTAGCAACTATAATTTTTGTTTATGTCCCAATTCTTGGAAATCAAGCAAGAACTTCTCGCAATACAAATGATTCATAATATTCAAAATGATGTTTCACCATCCAAAAATGTATAGACTAGAAATATAGACTATGAATCCTTGATCATTTCGTCTATGCAGTTTATTGATTTAGTACACGCATAGCTTGGAAATCTATATTTCTAGTTTAAGGATTCAGAAAAGGGCTACTTATTCGTTCTAGATGAAGGTGCTATTTTTTTTTTATTACTAGGGTAGGAACTGGAATACCACATATATATGTGCCGTGTCACCGTTGGGAAGAGCATCTATAGAGCACACATAGAGCCTCTACAGAAACTTCGATAACTGTAGTTTCACTGTAAATTTGATTTATCGAAATAAAATAATTACGTTGTTAAAAATAATAGTTCAACGTTTCACCAAAAAGATGGTGTTAATTAGACATTTTTAGCGGCAACCAATACTCTGGTGCTAAGTTTTACCGTTTCAGTGGTGCTTACTGCAGAAATGGCACCAATAAAATGGTAAAACATTGCACCAAAATATTTTACAGCTAAATGGAACCATTTTTCTGTTGAAAAGTGGGATTTTATTTTTAACAGTGTACAGCGTTCAGAGGTATACTTTCTTTTTATCCCATTCAGTATGTAGCACCTTGTATTATGCGTATTAAATAAAGTTTGTAAAAATAAACCTTTTCAGTAAATCAAAATTTTACCAAGTGTATTATTTAACAAATATACATTTATTGTATTTTAAATTGTATAAAAAAATATTTTTGATTTTCAAATGATTATAAAAAGATATTTTCCATTTTCAAATATTCTGATCACCCATATTCTTTTGCAGTTGAGGAGCTATGACGTGGTAAAATCTTATGTAACGAGGATAATAGCTGTACAGCCACTAATCAATGCCTACGTGGACGAAAGGTTTGAAGAAGCGTTTGAAGATGCCAAAAAAGTGGATGCACTGGTCAGTTCGGGGACAAAAACGGTGGAAGAGATGGAAAGAGAAACCCCTTTCCTTGGAGTGCCTTTTTCGTCGAAAGAGGCTGTTTCTGTGAAGGGTATCTCACTTAATTTTCCTCATTGGAAAATTCAAATTTATTAAATGGAAATTCTTTCTTAATAAAAAAAAAAATAGACAATTTATTATTAAACACATTGTTAACCTTATAGTAAAAACAGACTACAGTGAGGTTTATCAGATAATAATTTATTTTTTGTTTATTTATTTATTTTTCAGTATATCCACCTACAATTTTTCGATATCATTTACGCTACAGAAATGTTAATTGCAAATAATCTATTAAATTTTGCCTCTATTTTTTAAAAATATTTTCAGATTTTAGTATTAGTAGTGCATTTTAAAAGATTATTCTTGAAAAGTCACCAAATTTAATTGTCGTATTGCTAATAGCAATTCTCTTCCAATTTGCTCAGCGATAAGGCGATAAGACCTACGGGCTTCACGGAGTTCAACTATTTATCCTTGCTTAAGAGGCCTCTCCACTTATCGTCCCCAGAAGCCAGAGCCAATGTCATTCTATGGAGAATTTCGCCCCGTTATAACTTATTAACTTATATGTATTTTTAAATTCCGTTTTCACATTCAGAAACTTCACAACTATTAAACAATTTATCGCTTTCTAAAAATTAATTTTTTTAATGTTTAATATTTTATTTTGAGGTTGTAAAATGCAAATTTTCACAATGTGAATTTTTTCATTTTTGAGCTTAAAAATAAAAAAATAAAAATCAATTTTTAGAAAGCGATAAATTGTTTAATAGTTGTGAATTTTCGGAAAGTGAAAACGGAATTTAAAAATATGCGTTTGTTAAGGAATTATAATGGGCAAAATTTCCCATTGAATAACATTGGCTTCGGCTTTCAGAGATAATAGGTAGAGAGTCCCCTTAAACTCCTATGACGACTGAAAATGGACTCTCCTTCTACGCCCAGGCATTGTAGCTACTTAAAAATCTTGTCAAACTCAGTAATTAGACCAGTCGTTGCATTCGATTCACCCCTATTGCTTAAAATATCACTGACTATAATTTGCATATTACCCCCTGCTGAAGCGCAAGAGCTCAACCGTTAGTCTTGAAATTAACATCACACCTACGTGTACATTATCCAATTAACATATGCAAATTTCATGATCGAAGTCAATTCCTTCTCGGCGTTCATTTTATATTTTCCGGTAAAATAATTTAAAAGTTTAATACAATTCATTCGAATAAATCTTTATATATATTTATGTTCACTGTCATATGACTTTGTTAAAATATTTTTAGCATATTTACTTAAAATTTTAGTTACTTTTTCCTTTTTTAAGATAAACAATTGTGCTCGCTTGTTAATTATAACAATAAAACCAAAAATGTTTTAAACATTAAACAAATACACGTTTCTCCAGCATTATAGAATTTAGTAAATGAAAGAATAATAATCTGGAACTGTTAGGTATCAGTACAAAAACGGATAGGTAAAGGGAGTCGCTAAAGGTGACACTACGGTATTAGTCCAGGCAACGGAGAATTTTTCCTGGAGAAAAAATCCTGTCATTTCTGAAAATTGTCTCACTTTATGCTTCTAGGAACACTGAATCCGAATTTTTAACTTTCCGTGAAAAATTCCTTGTACGATTTCACAAATTAAAAAAAAAAAAAAAAAGAAAAAGAAAAAGCTCCCAAAAGTCAATTTTTTGAAAAATTTTTTTTTCCTTTTTGCTTGCGTGTTTGGAAAAAAAAAATAGTTTGAAATGCTGAAATTAAACAAAAGTTGGAACAAATTAGTTCTTTTTACATTCTAATGTACAGGAAGTTGAAAAGGATGGAGGGGAAGTACGCGGGTGCATCATAACTTCATACTACTCCGTCGTCCTTTGGCTACAGCGTCTAGAATAAACAGTGTGGAAATCACCTATAACCGTTATGTTAAAATAATGCTACAAAAATTAAGCTTCCCCAGATGTCGCTGTGATCTAAGCTCTTGCTAAAATTGAAGACCCGATTGGCTTTTCCCAGTTTCGTCAGCGCAATCACGTAATCTAAGCACATAATTAACCAATAGGGAGTCTCGGTTTTGATGTCGTGACACTAGCTTCGATTACAATGACATCTGGTGATAGGCTTAATTTTTTTAGTACAATTTTATCTGCCGCTTTCCACACTGTTTATTCTAGACGCTGTACTTTGGCCAATCGATGTTCTTGGCCATAAAACTCCCCTTCTTTTTTTTTTTTTTTTGCCCTTTCTTCTGTCCTAGGGCGACGTAAAACCCAACCATCCATCCATCCATCCCTTTCTCTGTCAAACTTTTGAGATAATCGCTCAAAGTACGAAATTTGGTAGATTTAGTCGAAAAGAAACATTTTTCCAAGATAATTCGACTAACTTTTGCTTTTTAACGGCACTCAGAAAAGGAAAATTTGTATGCATACTTGTAGAGTATCGTTTAGTTACTTTAACAAACAAAACCTTTATTTGAATTTTTAAAAAAGTGGTTTTAATGCAAGGACAAAAAGTATGCAATAAAATGTCTTCATTTTTTTAATTAACATCTTTTTTTTTTTTTTTTTTTCTCTCCCTCTTTCTCATTTTTTACGTTTCTTTCACTTTCTCTTTATATCTATTTGTCATATACTCTAAAAAAATTTAATAAAATTTGAGAAGTCGACCGTTAAATTTCACGGTCAGCTTCCTTTTTCTAGAAAAATATTCAGTATCCATTGTAATAAAATGCTGTAAAATTTGAAGGTTTGGCTATTTATTAAAAATCACTTCCTTTCTTCGAAAAAGAAAAAAAAAATGTGACAGATTTACGGCCATAACTTTTTTTTACGGTCAGTTACTAAAAACATTTTAATGGTTACTGACCGGCAAACAGCGTTCATATTTTTTACGGAGTATGGAATGGATTTTTATACATACTCAAAAGCATTTTTCCTATAGATTATCCTATAAAAAGTATTCAGGATTTATGAAAAGAATCCATCGTAATGTACTTAAATTCAGCACAGTAAAAAAAAAAAAAAAAAAGCAATTTTTGACCCTAGCCTCCAGTATACTTATATATACTTACCAGACATTCTACCCCTAGATCGTAATGTTTTTTTTTTGCCCCTGTAGATGGTCTATTTGTTCGATCTGAGTAAAATGTTTCAATAAATACCGTCATATGTGATACGAATTTAGAATGTCAAATTTTAATTTTCTGCCAATAATCCGTTTTTGAGTTATGCTTATAATAAATACATTTAACAAACGTTACACATAATTTCATTCTAAATCAAAATCTGAAAAAAATGATAATCACAGAATAATTTCACATTTTTATATAAATAGTTTTAACAAAAAAAAAAAAAAAAAAAAAAAAAATTAAATTGTTAAAAATTTTTTAAAGAATTTTAAATAAGATTCGAATCATTCAAATGTATATTTGCTATACACTGTTAAAAATAAAATGCTATATTTCGCCAGAAAAGCAGTTCCAGTTAGCTCCAACCAATATTCTGGTGCAACGTTTCTCCATTTCAGTCCATTCAAATGGTGAAACTTTGCACCAAAGAATTGGTTGCAGCTAATTGGAACATTTTTTTTCTAGTGAATTAGAGAACTTTACTTTTAACAGTGCACATTTCGCATTTTGAACTCATTACTTATACAATTCTTAAATTCATTTTTAAATATTAATATTTGTTATATTAAAATTTGGTAGATTTTATTCAGCATCAATTTTGTTTTTAAAAAAATAATAATTAAATGGTAATGCATTGTAATGTTTTAATTTATTTTTCTTATAGCAATGCATTCGGTTTTACAATCATCCTAATTTAACCCTTAAAAGCATGATTATTTTTAAATCAATTTTAAAATGTTTTGCTTCTTTCCTCTATTAAATACACTCCTGCTCAAAAGTTTAGCAAGATTTGTAAACGATCAGTTTTTTTTTTTTTTTTTTTTTCAATTTAAAAATTTATCTCTGGTTGAAATGTTTTCCAACATTGGGTATTGGTATTTAAAGAACTGGGTCTGCCTAATGTTTTTCAGTGAAGATTGGTTTAAGAAAACATTTAAGGGGCCGGTATCAAATTGAGCAAAATCAATAATTTTTGTAATCACACTGTATAAATGAACGAAATGATCTGTAACTTTAGGATTTGTTAAAATATACTGAATAAAATATGTGGATGAATTTGTGTGACGATAGCATGTTAAATAACGGAGATATAAGCATTTATTTTAAAGCTGAAAAAAAAAAAAAAAAAAAAAAAAAATATTTATAATATACAGAGTTTTTTACGAAAATTATTCCCACTTTCAGATAAGTTGGAACAATACTTTTAAAACAATATACTGTAATCGGAATACAAATATCTTAAATATTCCATGAAATATGAGCATTTGTATAAAAAACGTTTTCACTGCGTATGTGCGAAAGATAAAATTTATTTTATTGAATGGGTTGAAAGCTAGATGTACTGAGCAACTTTTATCAAAAATACATTTAAATAGAGTAAAAATTAAGCAAATTATAAGAAAAAGAACGGGCTAGATTTTAGGTACTTTCCAATAGTTGAAATTTCTTAAGGGGTTTTTCACATGCCGTGAAATTAATTTGAAGATCGAATTATTTCATCCACGTTCCAAATGTACTTTTTTGTGGGAAAAAAACCCTTATAATCTTGTAACTCTAACATATTTTTGTTTATTTACAAATATTTGGGAGATGATACGGAGTTTTTTCACAAAAAGTACATTTGGAACGGGGTAGAAATAATTCGATCTCCAAATTAATTTCTCGGCATGTGAAAAACCCCTTAAGAAATTTCAACTCTTGGAAAATATTTAAAATCTAGCTCGTTCTTTTTCGTATAATTTGCTTAATTTTTACTCTATTCAAATGCACTTTTGATAAAGGTTGCACAGTACATCTAACTTTCAACTTATGCAATATATATATATATATATCGCACATGCGCAATGGAAACGTTTTTCATAAAATTGATCATGTTCCATGAGATATTTAAGATTTTGTATTCCGATTGTAGTATATTGTTTAAAAAGAGTTTTTCCAACTAATCTGAAAATGGGAATAATTTTCGTTAAAAACTGTGTATATAATAAATAAAAAACAGGTTGATTTTTTTTTCTTTTAAGATTTAAAATAAATGCTTATATCTCCGTTATTTAATATGCTATCGTCACACAAATTCATTCACAAATTGTACTGAGTGTATATTAACATATCCTAAAGTTACAGTTCATTTAGTTCACTTAATTATACAGGGTAATAACAAGCATTATTGATTTCGCTCAATTTGTTACCGGCCCCCTAAACGTTGTCTTAAACCAACCTTCACTCGGCATTTAAGGGTTAAGTGTTTAAAATTTTCACAAATTTTTATTTCTCTATACTCTGAAGAAACTAACTATCAAATACAATATCCATGGTTCATTTGTCGTTCTACATAGAATGGCATGTATGTTTCTCGCAATGATTAAAGCATGTGGCGTTTTTTCAGGATTATGTGCTACGGGTGGTGCTGTCTTCAGAAAAGGTGCTCGTGCAGAAGCTGATTGTGATGTCGTGCGATTGTTTAGAGAAGCCGGAGCCATTCCTTTAGTAGTCACCAATACCTCTGAGATGTGCCTATGGTGGGAAACCTACAACAAGCTTCACGGCAAGACGAGGAATCCTTATGACACGACAAGAACACCAGGTGGCAGTAGTGGTAAGTCTGTGTTTTACAGTTATTCAATTTCATGCTTGCCCTAAAAACTAAAAGAAAGAATGAAAGTTTTTGTAAATTAATTTTATTTTCTGTAAAGTTTTTTTTTTTTTTTTTGAAAATATAAATAAATAATAAATAAATAATATCAGCTTCAAATCTTCTGCTTTTATTCCAGTATTTAATTCGAAGATATATGTCCTTATTAAAGAAAACTGTGGGAATGTAGGCCATATTTTTCAATTAAATATATATATATAGCTATTTTGCAATTCAATGATACACTACCTTTCCATAAATGACCGGACACTTTCCATTTTAGACGTTTTTAAAAATATCACAAAAAAAAAGCTAAACAAATCATTTTAAACTTCAGGAGTGTGAAGAACATGTTCTTATTATATTTTAGTTAAAGTTTTACGCCGAAAGTGATAGGGGGACCAGTAAAAAAATTAAAAAAAAAAAAAATTAAAATGTTTGACATCACCCTGTAAAAAGTAATTCTTGAAATGCGATCTGGCTGTAGCATGTGATTATGGGGCTCTTTTTCATAATGTGTTTAAATTTTTATGTCTCTACCGCATATAATTAAGGAGATATAAAGGTTTCCTTAAAAAATTGCAAAAAAACATTTTCACTTTTTTAGCTATAACACGCAAGGTATCAAACCCAATGCAAAGCTATTTTCAGGAAACTCAACCTACAATATTAGACACAGTATATTGCAATCAGAATGAAAAAAAGTATTAAATATTTAATGAAATATGAGTATTTTTACTAAATTATTTCTAACTGCGCCTGCGTAAGATTTTGCGAAATTTCATTTGTCATAATTTAACAGACAAATGTATTGAGCTACTTATACAAAAAAAACCAAACAAGTATCGTATAAACTCAAAAAGTTCTACGCCACAGAATGAACTGGATTTCAACTGTTCCTAAAAATAAGAAATTGATAAGGGGGGTTTCTCAATATTTATTTACAATCCCAGAAAACTGTATTACCATTCACTGAATCAAAATAAAAATGTGAGTGAAACCCCTCAGCTTATTTTCGAGAGAAACTGAATAGCAGTTTGAAATGGCCTAGAACTTTTGAGTATTATATGGCGTAGAACTGTTTGAGTTTGCACAATACTTGTTTGGGGGTTTTATATTAGTAGCTCAATGCATTTGGCTATTAAATTATGCAAATGAAATTTCGCTAAATCTTACGCAGGCGCAGTTAAAAATTATTTAGTAAAAATGCTCACATTTCATTAGATATTTAATATTTTTTTCATTCTGATTGCAGTATGCTATGTCTAATGTTGTATGTCAGGTTTTCCGAAAATAGCTTTGCACTGGGTTTTATAGCCTTGCGTGTTATAGCTAAAAAAGTAAAATTTTTTTGGCAATTTTTTAAAGAAATCTTCATATCTCCCTGATTATATGCGGCAGAAACATAAAAATTTAAACAGATAATGAGAAAGAGTCCCATAATCACATGCCCTATCAAATTTCAAGCATTACTTTTTACAGGGTGATGCAAAATACTTTCATTTTTCTTTAATTTTTTACTGGTCCCGCTTTCACTTTTAGCGCTAAGCTTTAACTGAAGTACATGAGGCATAACATGTTTTCTACACTCCTGAAGTTTCAGGATGATTTCTTTAGTACTTTTTGACATATTTTAAAAAACGTCTGAAATCGAAAGTGCCCGGTCACTTATGGAAAGGTAGTGTATTAAGCAATAAAAAGTAACATGTTTCAATAACATTTTAGTAATATTTTTCTATACGTATTTATAAAATGAAATTTTTGTTAATAATCTTTGGCCATTACTTGAGAAATTCTATCGCAATCTTTATGGAAAGCTCGTTTAGAATTATGGAACTACGTCAATTAAAGCGATCTGCCTAAGAGCAGACCACTTAAATTATATCCTCATAAAAAATATTTTGGAATATTTTAAAGTGTGTGATTTTACACTTGTGATGTCGAAAATCACATATTCAAAATTACATATTAACTCTCAAAATTTAATTAAATTCTTATTTTTATAAAGAGTGATGTGTTGCGGTTTCTCATCTGGCGAAACATCTAATTTAATCTCTGTCTGTTTCTTGCAATAAATAAAAAAATAAAAAAAGCGATCCTCTTACAGTGAGCTGGGATAGTTAATCTTTTCATCTCACAAGGAAACATTCAAAAGGTGTCATCTTCAAAAAGTATTGAAAAATATATATATATGTGATTCTACTCTTCATAAAACACCAGAAAATGAAAAAATTATCGGCTGAAAATAATTACAGTGACCACAAAAAATTATCAAAATTAAGCATATTTGTCGATTTCACACTGTTCGGCGATTGATTTTGAGTACTTGGCGGAGAAGCAAAGCTCGGTTTCGCTCGTACACGGTAATGTCAGTGTTAGCGAACATATCGCCTAACAGCGCTAAATCGCCAAAAATGCGTAATTTTGATAATTTTTTGTGGTCGCTGTAATTCATTTCAGCCGATAATTTTTTCACTTTCTGGTGTTTTATGAAGAGTAGAATCACATATATTTTTTTTCAAAATTTTTAGAAAATGACCCCTTTTGAATATTTCCTTGTCAGTAAAATGAAATAGAATAAGTTTTCGCTGGCGTTGTCACTTTTGACAAGAAACAGATGTACTCCTGAAAAGGAAATTATGCAGTTTTTATCGGCTCATATAAAAAGTATAAACTACAATTGTGAATAAAATTTCTGAGGTTAGATTTCTAGCGTACATCTTTCGTTTCCCCAGGATCTTTCAACGATATTTTTGGCTGAAATCAGGGTCGCCAATATATTTTTAAAAATTATATTGTTTGCAGGCTAATTGAAAAATGAGGGTTGCTCTTGGTTATTTTGAGATTTAGGTTTGGCGATCATATTGTGGTTTTTGATGAGATGTAACTGAGCCAAACCTTTTCACTTTTTCGTTGACTCTCAACATGTAAAGACTTCGTTGTATCTGTTCTGTACTCTCCGTGTCCTCGTCCTCACCCTCCTTGAATAACTTTTTACATGATGTTTTTAAATGATTTCTTAGTCAAGTTATAATTAATGTAACACTAGCATATTTTGTCAAGATTTAAAGTAAAATAAAACATTTGAAGTCAGCTAGTTCAACTTGGTTTATTGCTTTATCAACTTATTCTCACTATTTCTTAACCGATGGCATTGCCAGAACTACGTGCATGTAATTGCAAATGGTAACGCATCTACAAGGAAATACTGTCGGTAAGCTTGAACTTCAGTGTATGTTAGTTTGCCCCAGTGTAAACAATGTTGTTGTTGTTTTTTCTTAGTTCTAAAAATGTCTAGATTTGTGCCAAAGAAAGAATATCTGTGGGAAATTTTATTGTACTATTTTATTCAAATAATAATAATAATAATAAAGGGGAAAACCTCTTATAGGCTTGTATCTTTAACACATTCTTAGTTATTTACTAAGATATGTGAGTTCATGAGGGGTTTTTCACAAAAATGAACTTTTGCAATGTGGTTGAAATAATTGGATCTTCAAATTAAATGCACAGCAATGGGAAAAAAACCTTATAAAATTTCGACTCGGGAAAATACCTAACATGTAGCCCGTTCTTTTACCGACAATTTGCTTAATTTTAACTCTATTCAAATGAACTTTTGATGAAAGTTGCCCCATATATCTAGCTTTCAACCTATGCAGTAAAATCTCTAGCGCATGCGTAGTAAAATATTATCTACTAAAAATGCTCATACCTCAACGAATATTACCCGTGTGAATTTTATGTTTCAAATTAATGTTTCTTTAATGTTTTGTAAATTTTATGGAAATCCATTCTAGTTACAAGTAAAAACCTTGTCAAAAAATTAGTAATTTTTGAAAAAAAAAATTATGTCTGTCTAAATGATACCACAATTCCCGCACCAAAACATAGAAATATTGTACATAATATGTGCAACAATACATTAAAGTTACAAGTTATTTGTAGCTTTTATGATAAGTATTTTCGCTCTTCTTCAATATGTGGTGCGTCTCGTTTCTTAAATTTTTAATTCTTTTGCTTTTTAAATTTGAATGACTGTATCTTTCGTTAAATGCTATTCACAATAGTTATAAAGAAACATACATTTATATTTAAAATTTTATTTGATTTTTGACATGATTTCGTAAAATAGCCAAGAGAATTAAAAGTACATTTTTACTTTCCGAACACTATAGTAAGGAAAGTATTGTAATCGTGTCAAAAATTCGAGTTTGAGATTTTGGTGCTTCTACACGTTTTGAAGTCCCTTGAATTCATATTATTATTTTTATGATGATGTATGTGTGTATGCATGTGAATGAACACGATAGCATCTAAACGCTTTGTTCTAATGAGCTGAAATTTAGTACGTATGTTATAGGTCCCCATAGCACGAAACCTATTGATTTTGGTGAATCTAGCACTTATAGTATTTTTAGAGGGACACAAAGAAAAAAATTGCAATAGTGTCTAAACGCCTTATTCGTTTGAGATGAAAATTTATACAGATGTTATGAGTGACCGTCACACGAACTGTATAAATTTTGGTGAATTGAGAGTTTATAGTTTTTTTTATTTGAACGAACTTTCATAGACATGTTACAGGTCACAGTCGCAGACACCATATAGATTTTGATAAACCTAATTCTTGTGTTGTTTTTTTTGTTTGTTTGTTTGTTTGTTTGTTTGTTTTTGCAGGGACACTAAGAAAAATACTTTATCATGGTGGCTTATGGGTTCAAATTATTTAAATTGCAATAGCGTCCAAATGCCTCATCTAATTGATCTGAAAATTTATATGCATGTTCTAGGTAATCATCGTACGAACTTTATAGATTTTGGTGAGTCTAGCACTTATAGATTTTTAGAGGGTCACAACGAAAATTTATCATTATGGGCTCAAATTATTTGAAGCGCAGTAGCGTTAAACTAAACAACATACTATATGAAGAATAGTACTCATACACCCTACTATAGTTTTCTCTTTTGCGTATTTAACGATTTCTCTTACTTTAGTTTATTTATACAACCGTTAATTTGTTCAGAAAGTCGAGTGGAGTCACACCAGATTTTTTATTTTTCTAAAGCAAATAATTTTTATTGTCACATCAGTGCACCTACTTACATCAAGTGTATTTTTAGTTACATAGTAGCCTTTAATTACTTTCAAAATATAATTATAATTCGCCACTAGACTTACAACCAGTATTTGGAATATATTTGGTGGACTGACCCACCGAACGTCTGTATTTCTATTTTAGCAGGTGAGATAGATTAGATATGAGAGATTAGTTAATGCACCAATAAGATTAACTAAGAACACGGGTCTACAAAAATAATGTTAACAAAATTTGTTTTGATAACTTTAGCTGATACTTTGTGTGTGTGTGTGTGCTAAAACCGAAAATGAAGACAGACTTTTGTCAATACAGGATGTCTACCAGCACAGTTTCTTCATTTTTGGTAGTTTCTAGTATATTACTATGATTGATTATAACTAATCATGGAAACGTACTATAAAAGTTACTACATAATTATATTGGTGAAAGAGTCGCGATAAGAAATTGTTTCGATAAACACCCTGTATTGGAAAAATTTTATACTTTAGAGAAAAACTGTCTTCGATTTCGGTTTCAGCACACCGAAAAACATACAGATCAGGCTAAAATTATCAAATCAAAATTTTAGATGTAAACCTGTGTAATTTAAGAACATACAGGATTCAACATGAGAGAAAAACATTTGTAAGAATATACACTAAATTTTCAAAACATGCAACGGTTGTTTCAGTTCAAAATAATTACGTTCAATTTTTCACTAGACATAAAGATTTAAAAAAGAGTGCAGCAGGAAAGCGCTAACGAACTTTGTGCATTTATACTGTTAAAAATAATTTCTTAAAAATGAGCTAAATTGTCTCAAAATAGCTCCGAAACAATATGTACTTCAGTTTGAAAACCCATGTACTTATTTTTGAGTATACTGACCTGTCAAACTTGGGGAAATTGTGATTCTTATTGGTCAACCCCATTTTTTAGCATGTCGATATACTCAGAAATGAGTACATGGGTTTTCAAATTTAAGTATGTATTGTTTCGGAGCTATTTTGAGACAATTTAGCTCATTTTTAAGAAATTATTTTTTATAGCGTAGGTTATTCTTTCATGCTACACTAGTGAACTGCACCCCTTGAACTGCAATTTTTTTCAGTCAGCACTGCTCATGCAGACAGCTTAGTTTTCTTAGTTTTAAGAGGAGGGATTGATATAGAAACTTAGGGTTTTGTTGCTCAAATAATTTGTTATTATTAAAAATAATATTTGTTTCACACATTTATATGAATGTTTGTTGTTATATATACATATAAGAACATAATTAGTGTCGGGAAATTCCTGACGAGCTGGACTCGTCATTTCAGTTCAAGGGGTTAATTCTTGCTTGGAGATCGTTTGTGCTTATTTTGGCCAGAAAGAATATTGCGTGTTTTGACAATTTATGGTATTAGTTTACAAAGTTTTCAATCATCCTCATTCAATGATAGTATTTCTGTGTATATTTTTGATATGAGCAGATTGTTCTATGAAGATTATTTGCAAGCAAAAATGGTAATAGGTCGTTACAAGTGATGAAGCTTTCATATAGGGGAAAGTTGGATAAAACGGGATAGTCTGACAAAACGGGATACGTCGCCTAGGGACCTGTCTAGTACTGCTATCGGGCGGACGACGACAGAAACTTGTTCTCGGCCGTCATTACACCATTCTCAGTTCGTCCCACCTCGAGACCACTAGTTGATGGAAAGTTGTAACTCTTAGAACTTTTTTACTCTGATTTCTTGGAACTTTCTACATTTACATGCGTTGTTTTCTAGATTATACTGCCTACATACATGGGAATACAATTCCAGTGAGTATTACATTTGATTAAGCATTTATTTACGAACATTCTCATGTGTAATCTATCTAATTTTCCTTTCACGTTTAGGCATCAGCCATGTTTGTTTTGAAAAATGTCGGAGTTGGACAAAACGGGACACTTATGAGTTGGATAAAACGGGATACATTTTTTTTTATGTCGTATATTCGTCACTCCTATGCTTGTATTTCCTCGAGTGAAGGAAAACCCACGACTCATTGATGATGCTTTTCCAGTATCATTTGCAGTATATCACAAGACCGGCTGCATCACGAAGGAGACCTTCATTGTTTGGTTTAAAAAAATCGTAGAATTTTTCAACCCTGCCCATGAGAAGCTAGTGCTGTTGCTACTTGATGGACACAACAGTCACACCAAATGTTTGTAACATGTAAATTTGGCAAGAGAAAATAATATAACCATCCTAACATTCCCCCTACATACAACTCATCGCCTTCAGCCCCTGGATGTCAGTTTCATGGCTCCACTGAGCACGTATTATGAACAAGAAGTTCAAAAGTGGCTGTTTAACCTTCCAGGTAGGTGCACCACAATTTACGAAGTTGCAAAACTGTTCAACGCAGCCTATTCACGGGCAGCTGTTGCAGAAACTGCCGTTAAAGGGTTTAGAAAAACTGGCATAAGTCCTTACAATCCTGACGTCTTCCCAGATCACTTGTTTGCACCCTCTGTTACCACAGACCACCCTACGTCAGACCTGCAGCAAGAAACTCCAGGCGTTGGGCACCAGACTGATATGAGCAAAGACCAAGAGCAACCTTCAACTTCTTCAAGGGACATCGTAGAAGTAGACCAACCAACAAACTTGTCAGGAGACAGCCTATGTTTAGACCAACCTGTAACATCCTCAGGAAAGAAAAGATTAGAACTCTCTTGTTATTGATCTAAGCTACCATTTTCCATCTCTCCAAAGTGTGTTGTGCCTGTACCTCAAGTAAAAAGTCCTCGCCCAGAAAAAAGGGCTAATAAGGGAAAGAAGAAAACTGTAGTAATAGCATCATCTCCATATAGGAGTGAGTTAGAAATGGAAGAAAAAGAAAGGACGAATATAGGAGTGAGTTAGAAATGGAAGAAAAAGAAAGGACGATTAACTACAAGAAAGAACCAAGAAAATTGAAGAAAAGGCTGCTAAGAAATTCCTCTTAAAAATTCCAAAAGAGAAGTTTGTATGTAAAGTAAAGGAAAAAGAGGATGAAAAGGAGCTACCAGGTCCAATCAAACCTAAAAGTAGGCCTACAAAAGATTCCAAAGGAAAGCCTAATCCTGATGTTAAAAGTCAAAACATAGAAAAGTTTAATAAACCTTCACCAAGCAGCCAAGAATTCATGTCGTCATCGTCTGAAAATGAAACAGAGGGAGGAGAAACCTGCATATTTTGTAATGCACTGTACGTCGACTCTAAGGCTGGTGAAGGTTGGATCCAATGTTCTGGATACCAAGAATGGGCTCACGAAGCGTGTTCTAATGCCGACGAAGAGGACGACACCTTTATATGCGACTTTTGTTCTGCTATAGGCCAAAATAAAAGGTCTTTCCCATTTTGTAAATAATAACATAAAAAAACTCTTATTTCAAGTCTCTGGTTACTGAAGGCATTGTTCTTTCAAGCAGAAATTTTGCTTTACAGGTTTTGGCCAGTTAATTATGCTTTTCAGTTAGTTTTACACAAAAAATTAAACATTGTAATCCCTATCCCGTTTTGTCCAACCCAGGTATGCTAAAACGGGATGTGTAAGAGTTTGGTAAATAATTTTTTTTTACTATTTCACAGTCATTAAAATTAGTTAAAAATATGTTTTTTGTGTGCTTCAATAAACGTTGTAGTTATAAAAAAATAAAATGTGTGGTTTTCTTCAATATATTTTCCGTAGTAAAGAAAAACAAGAATGGTATCCCGTTTTGTCCAACTTTCCCCTATTTGTTTCATTGCAATAGAACAAAGTCGTTTCACCATAGAAAAAGCAGTTGAAAAATCTCCAGATGCTGGCTTAAGTCCTCAATTAGTTTTATGATTATCTCTAAAATGAAAGATAAAATACGAGAACAAACTACATTATTATTATTGTTATTTTACTTAAAAAGTGGAATAACTACTCGTTGAATGATATAGTCTTTCATTTTTTAACTCAGTTTCCATTATTAACTCTTACAAATCCCAACGGCATTGATGTTGGAATCAAAATAATGTTACCTGAAATCTTATTACCAACCGCTTAACGGATACAAATTTTAGCAGCAGCCTCCTTCCAAGAAAAGTGCCACTTAAATGCTAGAGAATCAACTTAATTTGTCTGTATTCATCTTCACCTCTAATTAAAACTTATTTTTCACAAAATGATCCGAAAATAAGGGAACATTCAACAACTGTACAAAACTTCGCTTTATACCTTCACCTTTACTTGAAACTCTGAAACACTTTTACTATTTCCTGCATTTAAGCCTCTTTTTTTTTTATTATTGAATTAATCCAATACCCACCTATTTGTCCAATTTACGATGCAAGTAAAATTCGTCTTGGCAGCAACATTCTACATATTCTGTAAAATTATTACCTGAGGGATTTACCGAAGTGGAGGAGTCATCACCTTTGTGAAGGATTAAAATTCTTATTGAATGTCTCCGAACCACTCCTAGAGGTCAATCCCACACCACCGCCATTAGCTAGAGTGACCATATTTTTTCATTGAATTTGAGGAAAAATATGGCGGTGTCCTCGAATTTCGAGGACAAAAAATAAATAATTAATTAAATCACCTTAAATTGTAAAATTTTAGTAATTTTTATGCATAAAGCACCTAAAAGAATTTATTTCAGCTTATTTATTATACGTATAATAAATTATTATAGTAAAAAATTAATAACTTTATAACCAGCGTCCCCAAATAAGTTGTAATTTTTTGGGGACGATGGTAGTTTTCGAGGACGTATGATCCTCGAGATTCAAAAAGGTATGTTCAGCCTACCATTAGCTCACTACTCACTACGCATCTCTAGGGTGGCGTTAATCAAACCCTTAGCTTAATTTGTCCAATTTACTTACAATTTCACAATCAACTAAATTTAAAACAT
Organism: Salticus scenicus; assembly: GCA_963930645.1. Classification (NCBI taxonomy): domain Eukaryota; kingdom Metazoa; phylum Arthropoda; class Arachnida; order Araneae; family Salticidae; genus Salticus; species Salticus scenicus. Next base: position 243,771,080 of record OZ005653.1, read on the forward strand.
GCAATACAAATCCAATTGGACTTTCCCTTCGACTAAATTTATAACATGCCGTACAAATCCAATACTAACTGTCCCAAAATACCAGTTTCAGAGTGAAAAACTTCGCAACTTTTAAGCATGATAAATTTTCACATGTGTAAGATCTCACTGCCTTACACACTATGTAAACATTGGTTTTAACAACCCTTACACAAAAACACCATGCGCAATTAAAGGAAAAGCACCGGGATCAATTTTACAATAACTTACTCTTTATCACAACGCTGATCTACTTTCTGTACTCGTGTGAGCGAGCAATTTCAGGGCCGAAAGCGTGTATACTCCACTGATAACTAACCTGTCTGTCCGTTCACGTGGCTAACTGACCTTCTCCAAGATACATGAGGAAGTACCACTGGTCATCACATCTCTGGAGCAGGAAGTCTTGGAGCAAACTAGGGACCACTTCGGAAGTGGGTTGATGGTTTACTTTCATTTCACTCTTTTTTTCTTTCTTTTTTTTTTCATCCATTAATTTGCATTCTGTAAGTTCATATTATGTTTCAGGGGAGTTTGTAAATCGCGATTTATCCTTCACAACGTTTAGAGAATCATGAGAGAAATCTGAAAAAGCAAAAAAAAAGGCCTCTTTTTTTTACGCTTTTAAATATTCTTTTTCGAAAAGAAAGAAGATTGACTGACACTTTAGTTCAAGCCTGATAATTTCTTAATTTTTTTTCTTTCAAAAAAAATAACTGGAACCTTATTATTTTAATGTTAGTTTTGATACGAGGAAGTATATATTTTATTCAACTTCTGTGATATTAAGCTATTGTTTCATTCTACTTCGTTCTACTTCATTTTTTTTTTTTTTTTTATGTTAAAAAAATTATTTGCGTTCATACTTTTCTAATTTATTCCCTTCTAATGATAGACATTATTAATGAAATAGCTTTTAATAATGAAAATATTTTAATTTACCAACTGCTTTTTCTATCCTCGTTGTGTGTTTATATAATACCAAAAATGATTATGCTTACCATAAATGTTTCATATTTTTGAAAAGAAATGAAGTTAAAAAATTATCTAACATTTTTGCCCACCACATTTAAAAATTAAAATTTGTATTTTCTGGACATTACAGAATATTCTTCTATATTTTTCAAATTCATGCAGTGCAAATTAAATATTAAAATTTTTATTTATTGCAATTATTTTCCATGATAAATGCAGATGATTTTCATCCAAAGAAGTATATTCTTCTTATAGTTTTTATTTTAGTTTATTTATTTATTTTTATGAAAAAAAAATTCTATAACATTGTTTTAAATAATCACAGATCTGTAATTCAACCAGTTGTTTTTAAAAGTATTAATTAGTTTTAAGACAGGCATGATAAATACTGTCACCTAGGGAAAATTAAGCAGGTTTGACCCATAGAGAGACTTGACCCATGAGAGTCTTTCCTATGAAGGGGAAAACTTAGGAAAATGTTAGCCATTGTACTGATTGACTAATCATACAACAGCATTTTGCAGTGAACAGCCATTGTAGAATTATCAGTGGTTTTCTAGCAATTTAGTGTTGATTGATACTGCATCTTTCAAATAAATTTTGAAGATTTTGGACTTCGTTGAATTTGAACTTCCAGTTTTGAGACAAGTCAATTTCAAAAGTATAACTGTTTTAGTCACTGTCATATCTACATTTTGGTATGTAGTAGCATCATACAACTACAATGCAATTTGCTAAAAAATTAGGATTAACAAAACAACACAACTTAAGGAGACTTGACCCAGTGATTAACACTTTCGTGACCGTAAGCTTTTGTCTTTTTGGCAGTAAGGCGGGCCTGTGTGTGTTATTCTCCCGAGTTACAACATTTCAGGATAAAATTTTCTGTATTCACATTTATAATGCAAATGGATATACAGTCGGTAACAAAAGTCTCCGAACACTAGCAAGAATTCCTATATAAAAAAAGTACACTTAATACAGTTTTGTTAAATAAATCCTTGACGAACCCTGTTCTTAGTCAGCCTAAAAACAGGATTCGACAAGGATTTATTTAACAAAACTATATTGAGTGTACTTTTTTTACATAGGAATTTTTGCTAGTGTTCGGAGACTTTTGTTACCGACTGTACATTATAATTATATTTTTCCCAACCAAAAAAGTTATATCCATAGTATATTGATTATACAAATATGAATATTGGGTATATTCGTAAAATATAAATAACATGCAAGTTGTGAAAGAAACATCCACTGGCGAAGTTTCAGATTTAGTAAAGTGTTAATTTAATGTTCTTTGTTTGATTTAAGGGATTTTTATATTGTGAAAAACTAAAATATTGTAATTTAGGCTTAATGATTTTTTTTTTTTTTAAAGAAATAAGTAAAACGTTGCGAATAGGCCATTGTTCTTATTTAAGAAGTAACTAAAATATTTTTAATCATTGAGCCAGGGTCGTGCTCTTTGTCCATTTTTCAGTACACTCTCAGAGATAAAAAATTTCCGCCTGTTTTGCCACCACTAATTTCATGCACAAATACATCTTACACATTTATAGTAATGTGCGATGATTATACAGGGTAGAAATTACTTTATAAAAATAGTGGTAGAATTACATTTAAAAATTTTTCATTTATGAGAGTGTACTGAAAAAAGGGTGGAGAGAACGATCCCTGCATTGAACCCAATGAATTGTTACATAAGGAATAACTGAAAGGTATTAGCTACTGTCACACCAAATAGAAGAGAAATAGAAGAAATAAAGAGAAAGAAGAAGAAGAAAAAAAAAAAAATGTTGACAAAAAAAAAGGGGGGGGGGGGACTCTTAATCTGAAAAGTACAAAGTATGAGAAAAATAAAATAAAACAATATATATATTTTATTATTCATTAAAATCTTCTACAAAATAAAATTAGAAAATGTTTAAATCACAAACCTGTGTTTTTTCTTTCAATACCTATGAATTTTCTCACTTTCATGAGAGGGGTCATGTCTCCCTAAGTAGAGGGTCAAGTGTCCCTGGGCTTAGGGACACTTGACCCAAGTGCTAACTTAAAGATTTTTTTTCACCATTTTTAGTAAGAACTATGCTATCATTTTTAGCCACCGTATGTACAAAACAACAGATTATTTGCTCACATTTTTTATTCAGCTCCAACTGATAATATATAAAAAATATAAAAAAATTAAAAACCAAAAACTGGTCAAGTCTCCCTACTTTCCCCTATTAGGTGATTGAACTAGAAGAACTGGAACTTGAACTAGAGCTACGACAAATTGTTTGCCATACACACAGACAGACAGATATTTTCCAAAAATGGTTAAATTCTGCCCTGGACCTCTCAAAACGTGTAAATCCATCGAAAACCGGATGTCGAATTTTTTTATGAATCCAATACTTTTCTCTATTTTGAATGTAGAATGAAGCAAAATATTATTAACAAAATTTCGAATTACCACATGAAAATATTTTTTCCCTAGTCGAACACGAGATATTTTATGGTATAGTATAAATTCGTGATGAATTATGTTACTTTTTTATTTAAACTGTATATATATATTTCTTTTCCATTAAATAAGTTATTCCTATTATTATTATTATATGAAAGCAAAACCATAAAACTTAACAATATTTATTATTTTACCTTGTATTTTAAATCTGTTCGATATTTTAAATATACAAATTTCATGTTTTTTTTTTTTTTTTTTTTTTTTTTTTTTTTAATACTTTCCTCGATATTCAATTGAAAAATTGTTTTTCAATGATTTTACATGTTTTGAGATGTTCTAAACACAATTTGACGATTTTTAGAAAATGACTGTGTGTATGTATGTAACAAAAATATTCTGCCATTCAAGTCATATTTAGTAGCACTTTAACATAAAGTGGTACCCAGTTACATCCGGTGCATGTTACTCAACAGGCTCGCAGTCGTTCCATTTTATCATAATATTTAATATAAATATTTTTAGTAAAGAACAAAAATTAATATAAATGTACACAATGGGAATTATCTTTAACCAACCTTTTGAAATAAGAAATTTCTTTTGTATTTATAGGAGTACTACTTGCTCCTGGAGGAATTTTTCCTCCCCCCCCCCCTTCCCCTTTTCCGGTAAAATTTTAATGTGAGTATATTTCAAAAGAACTCGTCAGTACATTTTAACGAATGGTTGAGCCATTTTTCTGTGATAAGAAGAAGAAAAAAGCATTTCCAAAGATACCGTAGATAGGGCCCAAAAATTGTTCCTTCGATATTTAGAGTTATACTTTTCTGAATGACATGAAAATCGTCTGTACTTACCATGGAAAATAATTTTTATAAATAATAATTTCAATAAATTATTTGCACTGCGTGAATTTGTATTTTAAAAAATATGTAAAAAAAAAAAAATATGTAGGCTATAATATACTAGTTTTAAGACGTCCAGATATTAATAAAGAATTATTTGCTGTAAATTTTCACTGGGAGTGGTCATTTATAGTTACAAAATTAATGCTATGGCTAAAGTTACAAAATTAAAGTTAAAAGACTTAAAAGTAATATTATAGGCAACCTTATTAAAATGAGAAAAGTAAGTTATAAAATCTTTGACAAAAAAAGAAAAACAATAACAAATTTGCCAATGGTAATGAAGAAACCTTATATTATATGCATTTATTAATACACAGAAGAATAACAATAGCTTTTTTAAAGCATAATACATCATATATGGACATTTTTAAATGTATTGCACGGAATTTTTTATATGTAATTTCGATAATGAAAATGAAAAATTCAAATTAGTTTAGAACTGTAATACTCATTGAAAGTGATAGACTTTCCTTTATATATGAAATTTTTATTTTCATATAAATACAACTTTTTTTCAAAATAATAATTTAAAAAAAATAAAGAAACGTGCTAGCATAGATTAATAAAAGAAAAACCTACTAAATTATTGCACCTACCTGTTATATATTTTAACATTTCATGTATTTTATCTTCAGTGTAACATTTAATGCATTTTAAAGCTATTTTTTAACGTACAGTACAATTTATATTAAATAAAGTCAGACTTTTATCTGTAAATTTCTCAGAATTAAAAGATTTTGCAATATGTTCACATTTCACACATTGTGAAAGCCAAAAATGACTTCAGATAATCTTCTATGTGTGTGTGTGTGTATCGTTGTGTCTGCATGTCTGTAACGCTATTTTTGTCTGGTTACCACGTGAGAACGGATGGTCGAAATTCAACGACACTTAACGACTTTAGGTTTGTACCCCACTTAAAATTATATCTATCGAACGTTTCAAAATTTTGATTAGATTTCGAGATATGAGTAAAAAACGCTTGCGGCCCATAAGGCTTTTTTCAGTAAAATGATTTGAATGGGTGGGGGAACTGAGTTAGCTTTATTACGTTTTAGACTTCAGGGAACCCTGAAATGATTTTAGAATATTTTCTCTGTAAGGTCATTGTGCCTAAATGCGACGTGAATTTTGGTAAGTTTATCGCATTTAGGAAACTTATGACATTTTAGTAAACAAATAATTATGAAAAGAAAGAAAAAATGGTTGAATATTATACTCATAGTTCTAAACTAGTGTTTTGAGTCATTTTTTTTCAAGAAATTAAAAAAATATCAGTAATTTATGAAAATATATACCAGCGTCGCATTTAGGAAATTTTTGTCGCATTTAAGGTACTATATCCTAAATGCGATGTTCCAACTCCCTAAATGCGATAATGCATTTAATGCACGGGAGTTACTTTAATGTTATTAACACTTTCCAAAGAAGGTTGAAAACTGTTATTAACACATTCCAACAAAGTTGGAAAGTGTTTATGACTTCGGTTTGTCTGTCTGTCTGTCCGTCTGTCTGTCCGTCCGTCTGTCCGTCCGTCTGTCTGTCCGCGCTCTAACTCCCGTAAATATTTATGGAATTTCTTGAAACTGATATATGTTATTCAAGATTACTATTGGACGTTCCCTATTGAAAATGGAGTTCATACCTCTACTAGTTTGTGTACAGGGACACCCGAAAGTATTTCAAAGCATTGTGTTCTATGAGAGGTATTTTTACAAACCATATTTTCTTACCTTTACTGTAGACATATCTTAATGAAATTGCAATATGTTATTAAAGTTTACTATAGGATGTTTTCTGTATAAAATGGAGGAAATATCACCATCGGTTTATGTACAGGGACACTCAAAAGTATTCCAAATCATCGCGTTCAATGAGAGATATTTCTAAAAATCAAATTTTAATAACTTTACTTTCCACGAAGTTTTTGGAAATTTAAATATGGTATTTATATGCACAAAAGAATGCTTTGCACAGAATATAGCATGATTAGCATTAGATTTACAGGGTGGCACAAAAATATCCAGTTACATTAACAGCTATTAAAAAAAATGGCTAGAATTGTACTTTCGTTTACGTTAAGCGTTTTTAACACATTCTAACATTTTTTAAGGGTGAATATGATACCTCTACTGGTTTGTGTACAGGGACACCCGAAAGTATTTCAAAGCATTGTGTTCTATGAGAGGTATTTCTATAAACCATATTTTCATACCTTTATTGTAGACATATTTCAATGAAATTGAAATATGTTATTCAAGATCACTATCGGACGTTCCCTATTGAAAATGGAGTTTATACCTCTACTGGTTTGTGCACAAGACACCCAAAAGCATTCGAAAGCATTGTGTTCTATGAGAGGTATTTCTATAAACCATATTTTCATACCTTTACTGTAGACATATCTTAATGAAATTGAAATATGTTATTCAAATTCCCTATTGGATGTTTCCTGTATAAAATGGAGGAAATACCACCACCGATTTATATACAGGGACTCTTTGGAAATTTAAATATGGTATTTGTATGCACAAAAGAATGCTTTGCACAGAATATAGCATGATTAGCATTAGATTTACAGGGTGGCACAAAAATATCCAGTTACATTAAGAGCTATTTAAAAAAAATGGCTAGAATTGTACTTTCGTTTACGTAAAGCATTTTTAACACATTCTAACATTTTTTAAGGGTGAATATGATTTCAGTTTTGTGTATCTGCCTGTCCGCCTGTTTGTCTGCCTGTCTGTCTATCCGAGCTCTAAATCTCATAAATATTTATGGAATTTCTTCAAAGTGATATATGTTATTTAAGTTCACTATCGGATGTTCCCTATTTAAAATGGAGTTTATACCTATACTGGTTTGTGTACACGGACACCCGGAAGCATTTCAAAGCATCGTGTTCTATAAGAGGTGTTTCTATTGGTTTTACTGTAGACATATCTCAATTAAATTGAAATATGTTATTCAAGTTCACTACTGGATGTTTTCTGTATAAAATGGCGGAAATACCACCACCGATTTATGTACAGGGACAGTTAAAAGTATTCCAAAGCATTGCGTTCTATGAGAGATATTTCTATAAATCAAATTTTAATAACTTTACTTTCCACGAAGTTTTAGGAAATTGAAATATGTTATTTATATGCAGAAAAAAATGCTTTGCATAGAATACAGCATGATTAGCATTAGGTTTACAGGGTGACACAAAAATATCCATTTATATTAAGAGCTACTGATAAAACAATTCTAGAATTGCACTTTCGTTTACATTAAGCGTTTTTAACACTTACTAACATTTTTAAGTATGAATATGATTTCAGTTTGTGTATCTGTCCATCTGTCTGTCCGTGTGTCTGCCCGCGCTCTAACTCCTGTAAATATTTATGGAATTTCTCGAAACTGATATATTTTATTGATGTTCACTATCGGATGTTCCATATTGAAAATGGAGTAAATATCTCTTCTGGTTTGGGTACAGGGACACCCAAAAGCATTCGAAAGCATTGTGTTTTATGAGTGTTATTTTTATAAACATTATCTCTATAGAATGTTCCCCATTCAAAACAACATTAATAGGTCCTGTAGAACTTGTTTGTTTACAGGGACAAAAAAAAAAAAAAAAAAAAAAAATGCCAATGCATTACGATTTAGGACAGAATTTTTTGAAAGTTGTCTTTCTACTGCAAAAATCATAAAAATATTGAAATGTATTGTTAATATTCTAAAATAATGTTTTGTATAGAATATGGTATGATTAACTTTCTGATTTAAAGGGCTACACTAAAATATTCAGAGAGATCAAAAGCTGTAATTATAATTTAATGGTTGCATTTTATTTTGCGTTAAGCCTTTTTAACTCTTTCTAAAATGCCTAAGAGTAATTTTAAAATCAATTAGTCTATCTGTATATTTTTCAGTCCTTCTGTCTGTTGTGTGATAACGTTGTAAAGTTTGCGTTGACGCAAACTCCATCTTAACTTAATTAGATCACTAAATGGATAAGTAAGAGAACACAAGACTTGAATTAACAATAACTAAAGTTTATTTGAGCAGATTAATGGGGAGGGTGGCCTGGCAATTAAACTAGCTCAGTCAGTGTACTACTCAATCAAAATATATGTATCAACAATTAAATTAGATTATTTTAAATATCTCACCCCAGCAAGCAATTGAAGGTGTAGCGACGGTTGCACTCGTAACTCCACTGCTGCGACTTCACTTTCGATTAGAGGATTCCCTACAGATCGAAATTCACTTTCACGAGCGCTAGCAAATACTCGTACTAACACTCATCATGACTTATTCCTCACTCCTCTAAATTTCTACTACTCAATATTCGCCAAAATAAGACTTTCAACAATCCACTATAATACTCCAATATCCACACTATAATATGCTCCGACATCCACTAGAATATCCTCCAACATCCACTCCCATCTACTAAAATCATCGCCATTTTATACTTCTTCCTACATCCTCCTCTCTCTTCATTTCAATCCGTCCTTTTAAAATCACTTCTAATTTATCTAAAATTCAAAATCTAAGTCTTTCATTGCAGCACCCTGCCGACACAAAGCTAACTCGACCTGAACTTTCGCCGAGTCACTGGCGACGAAGCGATTTTAACCGTCCCTACTTTCTACTTTGCTGGATCCAGCTTAATTAAAACAACTGTGGTGACGTTCTGACGTCTCAACCTCACAACGTAGGCAAAGAATATTAAAAGTTATTCGATACAACAATTACGTACAGTTGGAAGGTGTTACTAATCAATGAGTATTGCATGATTTTTCTTTCTTGTTTAAGTCTTAACGTGTTTTCAATTTCTGTATCTATGTGCCCGAATCTCCATTTGTCTATCTGTCCGTGTACCGCACTTAGCGTCCGGAAATATTTTCTGAATTTTTAAAAAAATATATATGTTGTTCATATTCACTATTGAATGTTCCCAAATAAAAAGGGCATTAATAGGTACTGTACAACATGTTTATGTACAAGAACGCGCAAAAAATGCCAATGCGTTGCGTTTTATTACATACATTTTTATAATTTACATTTAAAGAACTTTCATACTGTATTTTCAACTGTAAAATCATAAAGAAATTGGCATTTATTGTTAATTTGCTAAAATAATGTTTTGTATAAAATATGATTTTGTTAACCTTCAAATTTACAGGGCTACACTGAAATTTTCAGATAGATTAAGGGCTGGAATTACAATCGAAGGGCGACGGTTTCTTTTGTGTTAAGCATTTTTAACACTTTCAAACAGTGTTTAAGAATGATTAGGAATTCAATTAGTCTGCCTGTATGCCTTTCAGAACTATTGTTCGTTGTGTGATAACGTAGGTACAGAACTTTCAAAGTTATAAGATACAACAATTACGTGCAGTTGGAAAGTGTTAATAATCATTGCGTAATGCATGATTTTTCGTTCTTTTTTTATAGTTTATAAAATACTTAATACCGCATAACTATTTCAAGATAAAATGTTGTGTAACTCTATGTGCAACTCTGCCTTTAACAGTGTGTGTAACTCTTCCTTTATATTAACAGTGTGTGGAACTTTGTGTCTAAATCTGCTGTTTGTTAACAGTGTGTAACTCTTCTTTTTTTTTTAACAGTGTGTGTGTAATTTTGTGTGTATTGCGGAACTTTTCTAACAGTGTATGTAACGCTATGTGAAACTGTCACTGTGTGTGCAACCCTGTATGCAATTAACAGTGTGTGTGTAGCTCTTCTTTCTTATTAAGAGTGTGTGTAACTCCATGTGTAATTTTGTTTTTTATTAACAGTTTTTTTTTAACATTGTGTGTGTAACACTGTGTGTATCGCTGATTTTTAGCAAAAAACGTGTGTAATTTTACTTATGTGTAACTAACAGTGTGCGTAACCCTGTACGTAATTAAATGTGTGTGTGCCTTCGTATTAACTCTGTGTGTGTAACTCTGTGTGTAACTCTTTATTAACAGCGCCTTTTTATTAACAGTGCATGTAACTCTGTGTATAATCCTGCCTTTTTATTAGCAGTGTGTGTAATTCAATGTTCATTTTTTTTTTTTTTTTTTTTTTTTTTTTGAACAATGTGTGTAATTTTGCGTGTATCACTGATTTTTTGCTGTGTATAATTCCGCCTTTTTATTAACAGTGTGTGTAACTCCGTATGTAAATATCTTTTTTTTTTTTTTTTTTGACAATGTGTGTAACGCTGTGTATAACACTGTGTGTACCGCTAATTTTTTGATAACAGTGTGTGTGTAACTCTGCATTTTTATTAACAGTTTGTGTGTAATTGTGTGTGTAACTCTGCATTTTTATTAACAGTTTGTGTGTAATTGTGTGTGTAACTTTGCCTTTTTATAACAGAGTGTGTAACTCCGTGTTTAACTCTTCTTTTCTGAGTAGTGTATGTGTAACTCTGATTCCATGAATATTTACGGGAGATAGAGCACGGACAGACAGACAAACCTAAGTCATTAACACTTTTCAACTTTATTGGAAAGTGTTAAAAACATTTAGAAAGTGATAAAAACGCTTATTGTAAACGAAAATGCAATTCAAGCAATTTTTCCAACAATACCTCTTAATGTATCTGAATATTTTTGTGTGGCCCTGTAAATATAATGCTAATAATATTGTATTTTATGGGAGGCATTCTTTTGTGCATATGAATAATATGTATATATATATATATTTACGACTTGTGCAAAGTAAAATCATTAAAATTTGGTGCTTAGAAATACCTTCCATAGAACGCAATGCTTTTAAATACTTTCGGATGTCCCTGTATACAAACCAGTGATGGCATTTACTTCAATTTACATGGGGAATATCCGGCAGTGGACTTAAATGATATATTTCAATTTCATTAAAATTTGTTTAAAGTAAACGTATCAAAATACGGTTTATAGAAATATCTATCATGGAACACAGTGCTTTGGAAAATTTTGGGTGTCCCTGTAGACAAATCAGAAGAGGAATTCCCTCCATTTTCAATAGGGAACATCCGATAGTGAACTTGAATACGATATATCAGCTTCAAGAAATTCCATGAAAATTTACAGGAGTTCGACTGCGGACAGACAGACAAACCGAAGTCATTGACACTTTTCAACCTTGCTGGAAAGTGTTAAAAAAAGAACGAAAAATCATGCAGTACGCACTGGTTATTAATACTCTCCAATTGTACGTGCTTGTTGCATCGTATAACTTTCAATATTCTTTGCCTGCATTATCAAACAAAGGAGAGAAGCACAGAAAAATATACAGATTGACTAATTCAATTTAAAACCGCTCTCAGACATCGTTGAAGAACGTTAAAAAGGCTTAATGCAAAAGAAAATCCAGCCGTCAGATTATAATTGATCCCTTAATGTATTTGAATATTTTAGTGTAGTCCTGTAAATCTGAAAGTTGATCATACCATATTCTATACAAAACATTATTTTAGAATGTTAAAATACATTTCAATTTATTTATAATTTTTACAGTAGAAAGTTATTTAGATGTGATTTATAAAAATGTCTGTCATAAAACGCAAAGCATTGGAAGTTCCCTGTACACAAACACGTTGTGTAGGACATATTAATGGCATTTTAAATAGGAAACATTCCATAGTGAACTTTAATAACATATATCAATTTTTCAAAATTCTGAAAATATTTAAGAACTCTTGGGACGAGAGCCAGAAAGAAAGACAGACAATCGGACAGAAAGATAACCAAATTAAAATCATATTCGCGCTTAAAAATTGTTAGAAAGTGTTAAAAATGCTTATTGTAAAAGAAAATGCAATTACAGCAAATTTTTATTAATAGCTCATAATGTAACTTAATATTTTTATGTGGCCCTGTAAGATTAATACTAATCATACTGTATTTATAAAAAGCATTCCTTTTTGCATATGAATAACATTTTTCAATTTCATTAAGATTTGTGCAAAGTAAAGTTATTAAAATTTGGTTTGCAGAAATTCCTCTCATACAACGCAATACTTGTAAGTCTCCCTGTGCACAAAACAGTGGTAATATTATCTCCATTTCACATAGGAAACATCCGATAGCGAACTTGAATAACATATTTCAATTTCATTAAGATTTGTGTAAAGTAACGGTATTAAAATATGGTTTATAGAAATGCCTCTCATAGAAAAAAAAAATAGTTTGCAGTACTTTCCGATGCCCCTGTACACAAACCAGTAGAGGTATTCACTCCATTCTTAATAGGGGACATCCGATAGTGAACTTGAAAAACATATATTAGTTTCAAGATATTCCATAAATATTTACCGGAGTTAGAGCGCCGAAAGACAGAGAGATGGGCAGACAAACAGATACACAGATACACAAATTGAAATTATATTCACGCTTAAAAATTGTTAGAAAATGTTAAAAACGCTTAATGTAAACGAAAGTGCAATTCCAGCAAACTTTTCTTAATAGCTCTTTATGTATCGGAATATTTTTTTGTTGCTCTGTAAAACTAATACTAAACATACTATATTCTATAGAAAGCAGTCTTTTGTGCATATGAATAACACATTTCAGTTTCATTAATCTTTGTGGAAAGCAAAGTTATCAAAATTTGGTTTATAGAAATACTTCTCATATAACGCAATGCTTTGGTATGCTTTCAAGTGTCTCTCTGCCCAAACCAGTGGTGGTATTTACTCCATTTAATATATAAAACATCCGATAGTGAACTTGAATGACATTTCTCAATTTCATTAAGGTTTGTGTACAGTAAAGGTATTAAAATATGGTTTATAGAAATATCTCTCATAGAACACAATGCTTTGTAAAAGGTTTGGGTGCCTCTGTACACAAACCAGTAGAGATATTAACTCCTTTTTCAATAGGGAAAATCCGATAGTGAACTTAAATAACATATATCAGTTTCAAGAAATTACATAAATATTTACTGGAGCTAGAGCGCGGACAGACGAACAGACAGATACTTAAATTGAAATAATATTCACAGATGAAAATTGTTAGACAATGTTAAAAACGCTTAATGTAAACGAAATTGAAATTATGGCAAATTTTTATGAACAGCTCTTAATGTAACTGAATATTTTTGTGTGGCCCTGTAAATCTAATGCTAATCATGCTATATTCTATGCAAATCATTCTTTTGTGCATATGAATAACATATTACAATTTCATTAAACTTTTTGGAAAGTAAAGTTATTAAAATTTGGTTTATAGAAATACCTCTCATAGAACGCAATGCTTTGGAGTACTTTCGAGTGTCCCTGTGTACAAACTAGTGGTGGCATTTATTCCATTTTATATATGAAACATCCGATAGTGAACTTGAATAACATGATTCAATTTCACTAAGATTTGTATACAGTTAAGGTATTAAATATGGTTTACAGCAATACCTCTCATAGAATACAGTGCTTTGGAATACTTTCGGGTGTCCCTACAGGAATTAGAGCGCGGACAGACAGACGGAGAGAGGGACAGACAGACGGAGAGAGGGACAGACAAGTCTAAGTCACTTTTAAACCTTGTTGGAAAGTGTTAAAAAGGAAATAAATGCTTAAACTTCCCTTACTATATCAACTGTAAAATTCGCCGCATTTAAGGGATAAAATTTGTCGCATTTAGGAAAATGGTGTAAACAGACCCTTAAATGCGATAAAAATTTTAAACCCCTCTTTTTAAAAAAATGTATTATTTTTTTTTATTTTCTTCTGGTAGGTATGAAGGGTATTCAAGCACATGACGTAACAGTGGTTATTTGATCTTGAAAGATGAAAGGATAAAATTACAGTTACTACTTGAAAATATTTTATCGCAATTAGGAAAAGATGTCGGAAAGCCATAATGGACAATGTTTACTGCAAAAGAAAATTCTACTAGAAAAAACCTTTAAAATTTAATGAAAAGTTTCGCGAACCGTTCTTGAAATGTGTATGTTCCATTATGATTTATAAGTTTGTGATTTAAGCATTTAGATTTTCAGTAGAAGAACTTTGTCGCATTTATGGGTTATCGCATTTAGGCACAATGACCTTCATAAGAGGGGAGAGGAAAAAATAGAACGTTTTTTATTCGACCGGGTATCACATGAAAACGGCTGAACAGAATTTAATAACACTTGGCTGCGGCTAAGGTCTGTTCCTAATTTACAATTATGTCCATCGAACATTTCAAAATTTTAATTAGATTTATAGCTATGAGCAAAAAACGCTTCTGTAACCAATTAAAAATTGTATGTAGGTATTTAGAAATATTAAATGACTATATTCGACAAAAAAAAAAAAAAAAAAAAAAAACTCGACTTTTTAATTGTTGTTGCTTAGTTTTTTGGTGTAAACTCTGTGTTTTATTACATTGAAAATATCTTTCTTGTTTTTAAAAATTCATTTAAAAATTTATATTTCCATTTAAAAGTTAGATAGTTTGTATATAAAATATATTTCATCGCAAGCAATGGTGATTAGGTGTTCTGTAAAAAGCCGTAAAGAAAGTTATGTAAAAGGAGGATCTATTACATTGCACAGATAAGATTTTTTTTATACATTAGCATTTCGTACTTTTTAAGTAATTATTTTTGTAAAATACTTACAACTGCTATATTTGGTTTTTTAAATTAAAAACTAACAACTGCATGCATTACCTGGGGAAAAAAATGCAATATTGTTTTTATAATAATTTATGGAAATTACGCTTATCTTTGAATGATTGTATTAAATGAAAAAAATAGAGCTGAAAAGCTGAAAATGTAATGTTTTATACAAGTTTTTTTTTTTTTTTTTTTTTTTTTTTTTTTATCTTTTAATTAAAAAAAAAATCAAAACAAATAATAATTGCCCAAAAGGTTAATCTTTTCCCTGCAGTCAGCTAACTTTATATTCCCGTAATAAAGCAATGCTCCATCCACTGTAATAATAGGTCTATGGATAAAAGTTAATATGTTATTATACATTAGTTTCCACATTCTAAACAATATTTTTTTTAGTTTGCTAATTTTAAATTAATTTGTAAGTAAAGTAATGTTAATTTATCACATAAAACTAGTTCTTTTACATAACTTGGGTACAGTTTTAGTACAGAACCCTCTTGCTGACATTTAAATTTTTGTCTCACTTTTGGGATGAATTAAAAAGGCTGTCGCAGTTACATTAGAAAAGACCTTAGCGAGAAATGACCGAGCTACTTTGGTGCCAAATTTCAAATTTCGTTAAGTATTGTTATTAAAGTTGTTCCAAAATATAATTATTTTCTCTATTTGTTTTTCGGAATGTAAATGGTAATAGAAATTGCATTTTTTGTGCGTTGTGAAAATTTATGTTCAAATCACTGCACAAACAATTATGCAAATTAAAAGCAATTTATATAAGAATGAAAATTTACGAAATATACTTATTGACTACAATAATCCATTCTCTTTCTTCATCAGCATAGTAAGCTACAATTAAGATAAATAATCTTTTATGTAATATACTGTGAATAATAATAAATTCCCGTTCGAAGAACGTGCACGACAGCTAGTTAAACATAAATGTTAAGAAACTTCCACTTATACAGCATAATTTACCGGAATATTTTTATCTGAACCTGGGAAGCAATCATTAATTTCTGTATTCATTCATCTATTGAATATAAAAGAAAATGAAAATCTAGTACCTAGAAAATTATGAAAATGTGCAAGCAAAACAAAAGATTTGTACACTTAGAGAATAAGTTATTTGCTAGCATTTTTTTTAATAATATAGAAAAAAAATTGTCAGGTCTGGCAGCTATTACCTTACTTTTAAAAATATTCAGCCAGAGATAAAATTTAATTCAGCAAAAGAGGACTATTTTGTATGTTCGAAACTTGATATATTGATCTTCATATATTTTGGAAATAGTGTTTTCTTATTTTTAAATTGTAATATTGCTTTCCTTAGCAATGGTTTGTGTATTAACTTAAACAAAATTTCAAATGGCTGTATCTTTTTCTTCTTCTTTTTTAGAAATTTATATTTTTAAGATATTATTTCTTTGTTTATTTTTATCTAAGTACTAACTGCAAAAGCGTATGAAAACTAGTTTACTCCATGATTTTGAATCCGATTGTCTACAAAAAGCTTCAGTTTATGAAAATGACGACAGAAGTAATATCATAACGGAAGGAAATGCATCTAAAAAAAATGGCTAATTCGATTTTTTTTTTCTACACTGCTGGCCATCCAAAATGCAACACTAAGAAGGAACGCAAATATCAGAATGATATTTCTTGAGCACATACGTTATAGTAGGAAGAACTATTAAATTTGTAATAATATATCCTGAAAAATGAGTAGATAAAGAAGCGACCTCTTGGAGCAATAACTGCACTTATCTGCCTATAGGCATTGAATCGATTAGTGATCGGATGACATATTCGGGTGCAGCACTTCATGAAGCTTCAACACGATGCCACCACAGTTTATCGACTGTAGTTACTGGTAAGTGATAGCATGCCAGTCGCTTTTCAATGATTAAGCAGTCATTTTCATTGGTCCGAACAATATGGACAACTTGAGATGGTGCACTGTCCAATTTAAATATTTCGCTATGGAGGCCTCGAATATAGGGCAGGGTGACGGACCTTAACTAGTCGGAAATGTAATGGTCGCTATTCCGAGTGCTTGGAATGCGAGCAGACACGTGTATCGAATGGGACCCTATACCATCACTCCAGTGATGGACCAGTATGATGCTGTCGAATGCCAACTGGCAATGTGCATTATTCACAATGCCGTTAAATACGAATGAGGCAGCCTTGATGCTATAAACAGGATTGTGATTTTTCTGAAAGACGACATCTCGCCATTCCTAATCCCAGGTTCGTCATTGATCACACATTAAAGGGGCCTATATCAGTGATGCAGCTTTCAGGGCAACCGACCTGGAGAGATGGTATATGGTATCATTGGATACACGTTTCGATTACCTCTTGCTCGCATTCTCGGCACTCTGAATAGCGGCCATTACATTTCTGACGAGTTAAGGCCCGTCGTTCTGCCCTATATTCGAGGCCTCCGTAGGCCATCATTTAAGCAGGGTAATGCACAACCGCAAGTTATCTGTACTATCTGGTCCTCCTTTAATACATAATGTGTTCGATTGTTGCTCTGGCCAGCGTGTTCTCCTGATATCGCAGTAATAAAATGACTGTTTAATCGTTGAAAAGGTGACTAGCACGCCACCACTCACCAGTAACTACGGTCGATGAACTATGGCATTGTGTTGAAGCTTCATGAAGTGCTGTACCCGAATATGTCCTCCACTCACTGTTCAATTCAATGCCTAGACAAAAAAAGTGCAATTATTACTCACAGAGGTCGTTGCTTCATGTGCTGATTTCTCAGGATATATTACTCCGAATTTCCTAAAAAATTTAATCAATTGTTCCTCCTACTATAATGTGTGAGCCCAATAAATATCATTCTGATATTTGCATTCCTTCTTGGTATTGCATTTTGGATGGACAGCAGTATATCTAATTTTTGAATCGTTTGAATTTTTTCTTCATAATCAGAACACTTTTGTTTACCTTAATTATTTTACTACTTGTCAATCCAATAGTTAGTCGATTTTCAAATATGTAAAAGTTTTTAACATAGTACATATTATTTATTATAGGAAATAAAATAAAGTGGTAAAACTGTATGTTGGCGGGCATTTTGACATATTGAAGGTGAAACACATTAAATATTAAATGATGGCAATGTAAAATATCTGACTTAAAACAATATCCTGTCGTAGTACTAAAAAAAATAAATAAATAAATAAAAATCAGTAATAATATATATATATATAGCCAGGTAAATAAAATTGTTAATGAAAATTACTCTTTCAGAAATGAAATTATCAATATGTAAAGAAATAAAATAATCTAATGTGGCACTCACATGACTTTCTCTTTCCCGGAAATTTAATACTATAAAGGTTGATTGGAAATTAAAGGATAAGATAAGAAATACCTGTTATATAAACCTTTATTAAAAAGAATTTAAAATAGGCTTCGGAAGAGCTTCAGTTGACAAATAATTGTGTGTAAGGGGGGCTACCGTCCCCTCAACCCTCCCCTCATTTTAATATTGTGCTTACATTTAAAGAGAATTCAAAAGCTGTTATTAAATTTAAATTTTCATTTCAAATTATTCAGACAACTTTCCCCCGCATCTTTCCTTTAAAGGAATGATGCAGGGATAAATTTTGATAAATTTTTCAAGTAACAACCTTATATTAGCTGCAAAATACAACATTTGAATTGCCTGAAATTGTTTTTGTTTTTAAGTTATTCTGAAAAGGGACATAGACAAAGATTAAACGTTAAAAACAGGACTTCTATATTCAGGAATCCTCAAAACATGTCAATATACAAGAAATAAACGCTAAATATTTAGTTTAAAAAATACTGTATTTACCCCATGGCTATGAGGAATTCATTTTAATTTCTGAGCAGTTTTCCTGATCATGCATGGTAAAATATTATAGTAAAGCACTCCCACTAATTACATTCAATAAAAGAGAATGTTTTCACTTAACTATTCGCAGATCTGTACTTATTCTATAAATTATGTACAGACCATATTGTGCACTTAAATATAATCCTATGTTAATAACATATGGCACAGCCTGAAATGCACTTCCACGAATTTCCAAGTAGTGTCCCACTGTATTCTAGTTCTTTTGTGTAGCCCTGTAAATAAACGTTGAAGTATTTTCATACCATATTATACATAAAACATGCTTTTATGCCTTTAAATATATATATATATATATATATATATATTTCATTTGGTTTCGTGCAGCCTATAGACGTTAAACTCTACTTACTTGCAATTCCCCCCACAGACGTAATGTATTTGAATTCTCTTGGATGTCCCTGTACACGAACCATTTATTTGATCTCAACGAAAAGTTTAGTGTAGCATCCCTATATCATACACATATATAGAATACCGAGTTTGGACTTCCTGCTACTATTTGTTCTTGAGAAATGCTGCAATAACGTACACACAGACACGCACACAGACCAATCGCTAAAAACATGTTTTTCGGATTCAGGTTACCTCAAAACGTGTAATTATAACAAAAACTCAGTTTTAATGACCCAAAAAAACAATTTTTTGTCTGCCTAATATGGGTAAGAGAAGGTAAAAAGAGTTTTTTACTAAACCTTTTCTGAAATTTTATTGTATAAGTTATATCGTATTTATTATTTTTTTAAATCGTACATAATTTTTTTTTTTTCAAAAATGATCTTATATGCTGTTGCGAATTACAAGATTGGTTTTCTATATAAATATAGCAAAGAGTTTGTCGGCGGAGCACATCCGGGTGGACCACTCCTATTTCTGATTTGTCTAAGTTTAACTACTTTGGTGATGAAAGTCGGCCATTTTGTTTGGTAAAAACTGATGAATATTTTTAAAAGATACTGCATAGATGTTATACTTTTTTAAAAGAACTCTAAAAACTGTTCATTTTTTGTGAGGACACTATATACATCAAGTTAACTTTTTTAAAGTTATCAGTTTTGAAGTTCTAAGAGCTGCAACTTTTTTAATTACAGCGTACTTATTTAATAAACATAATTTATTAAATTTGTAAACAGTTATTGATTTATTCTCGAGCATCATTCACATAAGACCATAGAGCATTGCTGCAAAACGAGTGCATGGTCGGTTGGTTGGGTTTTACTTCGCACCAGTGCTGTGCAACGGGCAATTGGCGACGGTCCTGAATTCACCCCTAGAGGTGGTCCGGAGACATGCCATCACAATTTTGTTCCTCCACGGAAGCAAAACAAGTGCAAAACGGAAGAAATATTTAATATAGTATAAAGAGTGGGGGACATGGGCAACAGGCACCCGAAATGAGGTTTAGAGCAATTTCAATGTAGGTTTTTTTTTTTAATTATGTGATATAAAAAATAAGTGGTGATTCAATTCTTTTGAAAATTCATTTAAATACAGTGACCAACAAAGCGGGCGTACCCTGCTAGTTATTAATAAAACGAAAGTATTTAAATGTTTGACCCATTTCACTTTTCTTTCTATTGTAAATGAATGAACTCATATCACCCCTTTTCACAATATATTAAATAAATTTTAAAATTACTCAAGAAAATAAATCTGTTCAACTGCGATGTACATAACCTCTCCTACTGACATATTTCATGCCACATTATTAGATACAATGAATTTACAAAATAATTTTTTTTGTCTAATGAATAGGCACATGTTAACATACATCTAATCTGACAGCCCTTATTTTGAACTTTGATCTCCTTTATCGTTAAAATGACATGGGCCTTTGTTCCGTGTTGAAGTAAAATGATGCACGTTTTTGCATGACAGTTACACAATTTACGGAAATCGGGGCACTTTTCTAGAAGTGGCATGGAAAATTGATCTCGAAAAATGGCAGTTGTGTCACTTATTGCGGCATGGTTTTTAACTTCATTGATTGCAATGTCCTCAGGTTAAGAGATATCGATTGTGTAGAAATTTATCATTTTTCTTCCTCTGAATGGATGAGGCTTTAAGGGGAAGACATAGTGTAATTATAAGAAATATGAAGTGTAAACTTTAAGAAATAATAAGGAAAAATGTATTATTTCCAAAGATAATACGTGGGTGGGAGACGATACGTATAAATGTACACCATATATTAGGAGTACCGGAAAGTTCTATCGTTTTGAATTAAAAAAACTAACAACGAAACCTTATCTTGAAAAACATATATATAATTTTTAAGATGGTATTTTTTAAAGTATAAGTATCGTTAAACAAAATTTTCTGGTGTCAGGCTTCTAATTGTAAACGACAAAACTTTCTGGTACATCTAATACATTTGTGATAATTAACATGTATTTTACACATGTATATTATGAAGGTTAAATTATTAGAAAATATAAATAACAATATATCACATTTATATAACAATAGTAGTTGAAAATGAGAAGTATTTATGATTCAAAACGTTTCACGATTTTTAACCTAAAGTTTGACATTTGAACGTAATTTTTGCTGTAAATTTAAAATACTGTTTCAGAGCTGAAGTTATAGTGAATTATTTTTTATTAAGCAAATGTCTGCTATGTCTATGTATCATAAATTGTCTATCACTATTGTAAATTATGTAAACTTTCGCATGATTGCCACTTATAGCTTGCATTTTTATTGTGCCAGATTACCCCCCGCCCCCGCTCTCCTTAATTGACACTGCGCTTTTTTTTTTTTTTTTCCGAGCCCTGATATTATTCTTGCTGTTTCGTACGTAAAAAGACCTCCTGAATTCGAATATGAGCCCCATTTTGACCAATCACCCACCGTTAACTCGGGATTCCGCTCCCCAACAATTCCTATCACTGTTCGGTAATGTTATGGTCATGAATTTGATTTGGAGAATGGAAAAGAATTATTTTACTGCTTAAAAACAAAAAATATAATGTACAATAAATAATAATAATAATAATAACTGATTAATAAAGGCTATGATGAAAGAAAGCTATAAAGATTTAATTGATTAATAAAATATAATAAATGTAGTACATAATTTTAGTGGCAAATCCCCCCTAAATTTTCCCCTTGCTGCAAATGTTCATGTTTTAGAATTTTCAATACTCTGTAGCCCCTCAGGAGATAGTTAACAGTTAAAATAATCATTTCTCTCCCTACAAATCAAATTTATAGTCATAAATTTACCGAAAAGTGATAAAAATAGGGAGACGTCCCTAAAAAACGGTGGGTTATAGGGCAAAATGGGCGTCATATTCGACATCAGGAGGTCATTTAAAAAAAAAATTGCAAAAATGGTGTTGAGGCCGATTTTCATGCAAAGCAGTGTTATGAGTACTAAAACTGGAAGACGACTGGAAGACTAGATTTTTTATCATACAAAGCATGGTCGCAACGCGAGTAGTGAACCGCTAGATGACGCTTCAGACTGATCAGATTTAGAGACCCTCGATAGAGAGAGACTGGACATTGACGCGCCGGCTTTTTAACGAAATTCTCCATTTTAGTGCCAGTTGCTCCATTGCTTATCATTGCGCTGAGAAGAAATTTTGATTATTTTACGTCATAATCGAAAAAGAACTTATTTATTACATTTTTACTTTGTTGGGAGATAAATTGCTTTAATTTTGGAATGCTTTTAAAAGATAAAAATGCATAATTATTTATTTTATATCATGCTTTAAATACTTTGAATTCTCTTATTGCATGCTGTTTTACGTATTTATTTCCTAACATATGAGATAATTACATTATTTATTTGCTAGCTATTAGTATTTAAGTTCTGTTGTGCAATATATTTAATATGTTAGATCTCAATGTATTTTTCTGATATATTTTAAAATACATATTTAAAATAACTATATAAAAATATATTTTTTGTTTTTTTGCTAGTGCGCAAAATGTATTAGATTTCTTAAAATAAATTAATAAAAATAAAGAAAATAAGGTGTATATTATTTGCTAACATGTGAAATATAAATTTCTTTTAAATAATAATTGCCATAATAAATTTTATAAATAATATTTAAATAAGTAATTATTTTTATTTACATAATATTTTAAAAAACTAAAAAAAAAAAAAAAAAAAAAAAAAAAAAAAAAAATGAAATAAGCAAATGTAAATAAATGTTCTAAAGATATTAGTTAATATTTTTACAAATTATTATTAATAAAATTTTTATTTTTAATATTTAACTAAGTCATTATTATTAGTAATGCGTAATTGAAATAAATAAAATATGTATTTTTAGCTTGTAAAAATATTACGTAAATATTTTTATAAAATAATAAAAAATAATTTCTGTTCTTCTGCCGTATTTTACATTTATTCATGAATTACTTGACATAAACTAAGATTATCATATTTTTGTTAAAAATTTTCTAACTTTTTATATATAGAATGTATGTCCTCAGAAAAAATAAGGTAGAATTGCTTTCACAATCAACGTATTTTGCTTAATATAGAAATATACAACAAAAAATTCCTCTGTTTTCCGATAGGAATTAAAAATGTAACCACGTCGAAGGTTAAAACAAAATTCATTTTTCTTCAAATTCTTTTTCTCTAAGACAAAAATATTACATATTTATATTCTGCATTACTTTCTGCTCAAATTTAGCACAATTTTCTTTCATTTATGTTGTATAGTAACGCATCAATTGCGAAGAAAAAAGCATTACGTTCCACGGGGATCGTTCTGAATTGGCACTAAGATGGCCGACTTTCGGTCAATGTCCAGTCTCTTTATATATAGGGTCCCTAATCAGATTCAGCTTAGATGCTACATTCCCAGGGCGTTGGATTGGTCGGCGTGGTCCCATAACTGGACCGGCCCAATCACTGACCTGTGCTGTCTATTTTTTCTTATGGGGCCTTATGAAAAGTCCCATCTACGATAGCCCCATCAATTCCAAAAAGGACTTTGTTGCAAGGATAGCTGTTGCTGGCAGGGCGTTTTCCAAGAAATGGCGAGTGGTTTTGCCAACGTGCGCCGCTCACTACATTGCAAGTGTGAATCATGCATTACTACTGGTTGTGTCGCTCTTTAGAGCAGTTTCTGTAACTTTGTGTATTCTGCAATTTCCGTAAATGAAACTGTAAAGGAACCGGGCATTTTACTGACAAAGCCGGCAACAACAGCAATCCTTGGAACAAGATCCTTTTCGAAACTAACGTGGTCATCATCGAAGGTAACGAGGTCAAAAAGTCTTATCTTACTTTTTACATGGCTCCGTCAGAAAATCGCAAGACAGAAGAAATCATTCGATCAGGCAAAGTTATGGGACCATGCCGACTTATCTAATGCCCTGGAATTGCAGAGTACAAGCTGAATCTGATCAATCCGAAGCACCACCAGACGATTCATTACTTATGCTGTGATCATGCTTTGTATGACAAAAATTACTCATTTAGATTTAGATGTATTCTATTACCCCTTAAATTTTTTACCAAGAGTTCTGAAACACCCAGAATATTTTTTAAAAAATTTAAATTTTTGCTGGCTATTTTAAGAATTAACTTTTTTTTGTACGAAATCAATGATGCAGAACAGTATATTTTCATATTCACTGTCCGTGGAGCCAATAACTTCAGTTCTAATACTGCCTAAAGATAGGTAATAGACTTTTAACATCATATCTCATTTAGTTTTCTAACGTAAACATAAGTCGATCCAGGTGAAAATTTGGGGCTCTTTAGCTGCCCTTTAACAAAATTCTGATTCATAAAAACGATCCCTTCAAAAAATTAATATCTGTAAAATGGACCTCTTTACGAAATTCAAATTCGTAAAAATAGCCCATTAAAAAAATATCCTTTAATAAAAATAATTATTTTAAATTTTTTCCATAGTTCTATTATTATTATTCTAGTAAATGCTAACATGAAAAGTTTTACCTTTTTTTTTTTCTCTCTTTTTTTCATAAAAAGGCGTACCAATGAATAAAACCTGAATTGACCTCCGATAAATTCGTCTAAATGTTTCATTTCTTCAAAAGTGTAATTTTGAAAAAATAATAATAATAATAATAATAATAATATCAATTTACAAATTATTCCTGGTGTCAACAAAATGTAAAATTCAAATAAAAATTCGATAATGGACAATTCCTCCAGTTTCATATTCATAATATTATTTTTTATAAGATATAGTGTAATCTCGTTTCTTACGACTAGCAGTGACGACGAGTCCAAAGGCTTGAAGGGCTGCCAAATTGACCAACAGATTGGGATTTGGTAAACATCCAGTATTTCGGTGTTCCCTTATCGCTTATTTTCTTTCAATCAGCCCTATTTTAACACTAGACTCGTTCAATCCGCACTTGCGCAGTGGCTTCCATAGTCACAAGAAATGTGGTTAAATTTTATAGGCAAAAGAAAACACAAGAAAATAAGTCGTTGCTTAACTTTTGGTAACCATTGTAGTTTAGAAAAGTATTTACAGATTTGGGATTTATATATTTATATTAATAAAATCAGACTTTTGCCTGTAAATTTGTCAGAATAAATAATTTTGCGATATCTTCACGTTTCACACACCATGAAAGCCGAAAATGACTTCAGAAAATTTTGTTTGCATGTGCGTCTGCGTCATCGTGTCTGAATGTTTGAAACACTATTTTTGTCCGGGATGGGGGGGGGGGGCGACCTAAGTTCCTAACTCTAGCTCAGAATTTATTTTCAAATTTAAACCCACTTCTTTTCATACATGTATGTTATCCATAGCCGCTGAATTAGAGTTTTTAGTACATTTTGAAAGGAAAATATGTTTTTAAAAAATTTTAATTTATAAATTATTGTTAGCTGTTGCTACAAAACAACGAATAAAAAAAAAAAAAAAAAAAAAAAAAAAAAAAATTATACCCACATTTTTGAGTAAGATGTAGTGATTTTTTTTTTTTTTTTTTTTTTTTTTTTTTTTTATAGAATTCTATACAATTTCTAACAGAAAATCGTCTGTAAAAATAATTTGTAACAAATAATTATTATTAAATTACACTGAGCTGCAAAAAAAATAATAATAATAATAATAATAATAATAATTTTTTTTTCGAGCCCTGATACCAATTTTGCTGATTCTTATGTAAAATGACCTCCTGAATCCGAATATAACACCCATTTTGCCCAATCACCCACCGTTTTCTTGGGACGTCACCTCCTCTCTCAATTTTTATCACTGTTCGGTAATTTTATGGCCATGAATTTGATTTGGTGAATAGAAGATAATAATTTTAAGACTTAAAAACAAAAAAATATTATGTATAATAAATAATAATAAATTAATAAAATATAATAAATGTAATTTATAATTTAATATTATATTTTTTTATAATTTTCCTCTTGCGGCAAATGTTCATATTTTAGAATTTTTCACCTCTGTAGACCCTCAGGAGATATTTAACAGTTAAAATAATCCTTTCCCCCTGTATAAATGAAATTTATAGCCATAAAATTCCTGAAAAGAGGTAAAATTAGGGGGGTTGTCCCCAAAGGTGGGCGATAGGGCAAAATGGGCGTCATATTCGGATTCAGGAGCTCATTTTACATAAGAATTTGCAAATATGGTGTTGAGGCCGATTTTCATGCGGAGTAGTGTTATTATTCAAATATGTTTATAGAAGTTATTTATTTGTATGCATGTTGGATTTTTGTAAAAAAAGAATAGATTAGCGATTTTTAAGTATAAATTATAATAGAAATGTATTTAAATTTCATATTTATTCAAGTCATTTTATAAAAACTGTAAATCATAATGCATTAGCATTTCTTTGCTATTTCTTTAGGGCAAAAAAAAAATTGCCATTGATACGATTACAAATTTATAAATATAAAACAATACAGCATACTTTAACAACATAACTAAATTTCATTTTATTTGAAATATTTTACATAAAAAGTAAATTATAATGTGTTTATTTATTTTTATTTATCTCAAAAATAAAAAAAAAAGAATGTGTATATACGATATTAATCGAATTCATGTATATTAATTCAATTCATATACTTCCTTACATGTACAAAAACAATCAGATATAGAATTATACAATACAGTCTTAGACAATAGAATGCTGTAGATGTGTAGACCAATAAAACACTCCCCCTTTTTTTTATACTTACTTACATTTCATTGAAAATACAAACGTACATAGCAACAACTTGAAATTTATGATTTTAATAAAGCTTACAACAAAATCACCTTTCAAACAAGCTCTTTAAATTAAAGGTTTTACGTATTTAAAAATTAAACATCTGCCTATAAATGATTCTTGAACATGCACTGACAACAAATTAAATGGAAATTAATTAAATATAGAAGAGTGAATCATATTTTTTCTTAAGTCGGCTAAGAAAATGAAAAGAGTTAAGAAGCTAGCTGCTAACACTCATTGATAGAAGAAAAAAGAAAAGAAAAACAAGTCCTTCCGGCTTATTGGGAAGGGTAGGTTGATTTCTTTTTCCTTATCAAGTAGCCGTTATTTTGTTTCAAAATGGCAGTTACAAATTATTAACGAATTAGTAGAAATATTGATGTAGGCAATCTACATATGGAGTTTTAAGCAAATCGGTTCATAAATACCTTTTTATGTGAATTTAAAATTTTCAAGTGACCGGCGCTTGGAAACAAGATGGTGGGCCAAGCTGACAAATATATTAAATGCATTTGTAAGATAAGACTACTGTACAAATATAGTTGGAATTAATTCAGAATCTCAAAAGCCATAGTGTTGAAAAATTAAGTGGCTGCCACTTGGATCAAAATGGCAGAGAAAGTTGCTCAGTGAACTAATTAATCTAAGATATTGTTGCAAATTTAAAAATAATTTTTTTTTTTTTTTTTTTTTTGTAGAAATTCTTTCAAAGTTGATTAAATGTTAATTTTCTGCATTTCTAGTCTGTTTTAACGTTATAATAGCCTAATTGTCCCTTAAAAACGCATTAAAATCTCCAATATGGCAGGAAATGGATTTGGCGCCAAATTTGGCGACTTTCCCAATTGGCGACATTTTGGCGATTTTCGGCGAGAAAATCCATTGTTCATCAATAAACTTCATTGAGACACTTATATAGTCTATATATACATCAAAATTCAAACAAATTCGGAATACGTTTTTTGCAATTTGAATTTGAAATTTTCAAGTGGTCTCCACTTGAAAACAAAATGGTGGAGCAACTTGGTTAAGAAACTCATCCAAGATATTCATAACACAAGTTAAGACACTGTTCAAATTTGGTTTGATTTGAAGTATTTCGGAAGTTATCGTGATTTTAAATTTTCAAGTGGCAGCCTAATTTCAAGTTTCCCCGCTTAACTTAAAATATCCGACACTTTATTAAAAATTACGGATACGTTCATTAATAAACTTCATTGAGACACTTCTATATACACATCAAAATTCAAACAAATTCGGAATACGCTTTTCGAAATTTGAATTTGAAAATATCAAGTGGTCTCCACTTGAAAACAAAATGGTGGAGCAACTTGGTTAAGAAACTCATCCAAGATATCCATAACACAAGTTAAGACACTGTCCAAATGTAATTCGATTTGGAATATTATTTCGGAAGTTATCGTGATTTTAAATTTTCAAGTGGTAGCCTGATTTCAAGTGGCCCCACTTAAGATATCCGCCACTTTATAAAAAATGGCAGATAAATTTCATTAATAAAGTTCATTGAGACCCTTACGTAGTCTAGATTTACATAAAAATTCAAGCTAATCTTGCTTTAAATACGTTTTTTACAATGTGGGTTAGAAATATTCAAGTGGCTGCCACTTGAAAACAAAGAGTCGGAGCAACTTGGTTAACGAACTCATCCAAGATATTTATAAGATCAGTTCACTGTCCAAATTTGGTTCGATTTGGAGTATTATTTCGGGAGTTATCGTGATGACAAAATTTTCATTATAGATAGATAGATAGATAGATAGATAGATAAACGAAGTGATTGCAATAGGTCGATTTCTAAAGAAATCAACCTAATACCAGACAAATTAAAAGACGTTCTATTTACATAAATGAACATGCATCTCAAACATTTTATTTATTTTTTCATTTTCTTCGACTTTTACTAGTTCATGTTGGCTAATAAATTTGAACAAATAGATCAATTATCGGTCTACCAAGTCAACCTCAGAATCAATCACACTGATAAAAACCAACCGGAACTAAACTTTCGTTAATTTTTATTATTACTTTAACCCCCATTGTACATCTTTTTTTTTTTCTACCCGGGGGTATAAATCTACTCGACTGACCGACGTAAAATATCGTACTTATCACAAACATGTCACACATCACAAACCATGTGCACTACAGAAGTAAATCAAAAACTTTTGGAGATTGAAACTTCCATTGAATTAAGTCATCGGACATGTTTTTTGCCCACGAGACTAGCTCACGTGCAAGAACTCTTTAGCGTGCTTGATGGATAGAAACAAATGAAGAGCGAAAAAAAAATAAAAAATAAAAGAGGGGAAACAAGGAAGTATATGTTAAAATCTTGTTTGTTTAGCCTTCCAAGGCCCAAAAGGTTGACCTAGCTGTCAGTTAGTAAACAGCTAGTAATAAGGTTAGGGAAGGGCTTCATGTTATATTGTAATTTCAGTTGTCGTGAGTTCAGGGCATATGAAATTCATGCTCTTTATGAACCCTTAATGATGAACTGGCAAATAAGTTTTTTAGAAAGGGAACAATGTTCTAGAAGTGTAACAATTCAGAATGGTAAAAAGAAAAATTTAGTGCAGGTCAAGCTGTTTATTTCTTACTAGTGAAAATGTTATATGTGCAAAAACGTATTTATGTTAGTGTTAAGTTTCATAGAATTCCAAAAAGGATTATAATTTATATTATTAAATGCTAAAGGTAAAAGATTTATATTTTATTAATTCAATGAAATTAAATAAATTAATAGTTAACACATTTAAAAAGTTAAAAAAGGAAAAAAAAGGGAGCTTTTTCTGAAGCAGAAAAATAGTTAAGGTTACAAAAAATTATAAATATGAGCCCCTTTGATGTTATTGATATTTCTCTGTCATTAATGGTCATTTTCCCTAAACTGAACATATTGAATATTTTTTACTTTCCAAACATACACGTGTAAGGAAAGTATTGTAATCATGAAAAAATTTGACTTTGAGATTTTGGTGTATTTATACATTTTAAGGTCTCCCGAGTTCGTTTTAGCAATTTTTACGGTGATGTATGTGTGTATGTATGTGTGTATGTAAGTAAGTGTACACGATAACGTTTAAATGCTTTGTTCGAATGAGCTGACAGTTGGCACGTATGCTATAGGTCACCAAAGCACAAAATCTATTGATTTTGGTGAATCTAGCACTTACAAGGGCACAAGGAAAAATTCTTTATCCTTATGGCCTATGGACTCAAATTATTTAAAGGGCGATAGCGACGAAATGCCTCATTCTATTGGGCCTAAAACTTTATAAATATATTATAGATAACCGTCTCACTAACTGTATAGATTTTAGTGAATCTAGCATTTATAGTTTAAACTATTTTATTTTAATTTCTTAATATCTTTCTTCTCTTTTATTTTAATTTCTTGACATTTATTTTAATTTCTTTAACTATTTTTCAGTATTTTTGTCAAAACAATATTTACTGTATGACTTAATCCGTATTACGCCACTGATATATATATAAATATAAATATATATATATAAATATATATATATATATATAAGATGGAGTAAAACTTGAATTATTAAATATATAGAACTAGAACAGAGTTTTTATAAACCAATCCGCAAATGTAGAAAACGGAAATATAAAACTATAATAAATAAGCAAAATAACTAAAGCCATATGAAAAATTAATCCCAAAACACAAAGGGCCTTCATCAGGGGAGCTCCCCCATCTAGGGAAAGGAATATGAGAAGTTTCTGACGAAACGCTGGTAATTTAACCAAAAAACACGTTTCTAGCCCCCAACTTCTCACAGATGGAAGCAAGACCATACAGCAAACGAATTTAATTAATACAAAGCATGAAAAGCAATTAAATTCAGAAATCAAGCACAAAATATAACTAGTTGGCATAGGTGGACTCTGCTCAGTTCCCCACCATATTTATGGTCTCATAAATTTCTAGTGCGAGACATATTATAATCATGTTAAAAAAAATGAATTTTACCAAAGCTTGATACAGTGACAGAACGAAATCCCCGCCTAATAGGCTATCCACCGTTTACTTCAATATATTTATCATATTCTAATCTATTAATTTATTTTGTCAGGGTCAATTCCGTTGTTTAGTTTTCATGCTACTATTTCCAGTGCAATAATCCTCAAAATTCATATTTATATGAAAAATTTACAATTTCGTTATGTTGATAAAATCGTAAATTACGAATAATTTACGAAATTTTCCTATTAGAATATTTGTAGTCAATCATGTTCAAACAAATATCATAAATGTAATTTGAAGTGGTCTAATGTATTTATGATCCTCAAAATGGAAGTTTATGCTCAATTTTGCCTTAATCTGACATGTTAAGTAAATCGTAAATTCCAAATAACTTACGAATTTTTTAAATTGGAAAAATCATAGTCTATGATATTCACGCCAGTATCCTAAATAATATTTCGAAAGTAGTTTGACATCTTTACGATGAAAATATCCGTCAAGATTGACGTTTATGTGAAATTTTGCTCTATTCTGTCATGTTAAGAAATTCGTAAATTTCCAATAAATTACGAAATTTTTATATTGGAAAATTCATAGTCATTAATATTTATGCAAGTGTCTTAAATAATATTTCAAAAGTAGTCTGACATCTTTACGATGAAAATATCTCTCAAAATTGACGTTTATATGAAATTTTGCCCTATACTGCCATGTTAAGAAATTCGAAAATTTCCAATAACTCGCGAAATTTTCAAAGTAGCATATTTATAGTTACTGATGTTCATTCCGGCATCAAACCTGATATTTTAAAATTGGTCTGACATTTTTACAGTAAAAAGTTTCCATTTAATGCACGTTTAAGTGAATTTTTGTCCTATTCTCCCATGTTAAGAAAATCGTAAGTTTCTAATAACTTACGAAGTTTTTAAATTCGAATGTTGCAAATAAATAGGGTTCTTGCCAGTGTCGAAAGTAATATTTTAAAACTGATCTGCCCTCTCTGCGATAATTTGTTCTTGAGATATCGTGTACACAGACTAACAAACTAACGGACTAACGGATTAACAGACTAACACATTAACAGACACCCTACAGACAGACACCATACAAATTTTGTCATTTTCGGATTCCTCAAAGTAAAAAAACTGAGGTCGAAAATTTTCACGATTACCTAAGTTCCCCATACTATAGTATGATGGGGAACTAATACATCAATATAAAATACAAGAATATAAATAATACACGAATATATAAATACATACCAGGACAAACTCGAATAGTCATTAGAATGTGGAAAATTGAAAACCACACCCCCCCCCCCCCCATTATAAACATAGAACCCGCTTCAGCTAGTAGGACACCTTACCAGCACTTAAATGTCGCCCAAAATGGTACAACAAACTTTATGTAGGATTGTAATCAAGAATACGAAATGTTTATTGAGTAAAAAAACAGGATAGCGGTTAACAGTTAGTATGCTTTTGAGATTTTTCATAGCCAGATTCAGGTCTAAATTGTTATTGCATGTGCAATAACAGAATCGTAACAATCGTCAGAAACTTCTCATATTCCTTTCCCTACATGGGGGATCTCCCCTGATGAAGGCCCCCATGTGTTTTGGGATTAAGTTTTCATCTTTGCTTATTTAAATATATATATATATATATATATAGTAATACAATAAGATAATAATATCAGTGCAAAATTTTTTTGAAATTTAAAGATGATTCAACTTCAGTATTAAAACAATTATTCGGATCATAAGCGAAGACTACCCATATCAAATCAAAAAAGAATGAAAGGTTGAAAATTAAAAAAAAAAAAAATATATATATATATATATATATATATATATATATATATATTGTCTTATATTATTATTTTACGCTTCAAAATTAAATGGGAAAATTATAAATAAATTAATAATGTTGCAACAGATTATATCTTTACCCCTCTCCATCAACTGTGCTGTTACAGTCAAAGTGAAAATAAAAGCCATTTCATTCACTTCCCTTAAGATCGGTCTTGGCGAAAAACTTGACGTCTAAATTTGACAAAAATCGTAGTTTAGAGTTCCTGAAGTTTCGAAGCTTTGTCATGATTAGAATCCGATTTCTGGAACTTTTCATTGGATTCTAGCGCGCATTTCACGAGAACCACGCCAAATTACTGTCGTTAAGAAATATAAATAGCAGTGGATCCACGACCGAAAGTCTGTGTGTTTAGAGAGCTGTTCTGGGCGATTGCCTTCTTGACACTGTTTTCCAAGCAGTTGAGCTTTGTTCATGAAAGCAAAATTCCTGTTGTGCTACATTGAATATTGTTTGTTTTGCTCTTGCAGAACAAGTGACTCTTTTCTTGGACTGTCTCAAGAAAATGAATCCAATAGTGACATTAGTGACACAAGCGACAACTTTATTGGACTGCTTTAAAAATGTTCGTTGAATTGGCTCTTCTATTGGACTGTTTCGAGAATATTCGTTGAAATGACAATTTTTGTTCAACTATTTCGAGAAGTTATGCTGAATAAAGTGCATTCTCCGATTAAAACCTGCCTGTTTCTTTACAAACTACTTTCTTCACACAAAAAAGTTAGGAATTTTTCGTAATAATATCTAACATAAAGTTAACGTTAATTTATTTCATTTTCTTTACTTACGATGAGATAATTTCATACATTATAGCTTACTTTAAAATATATTATATTATTATGTTATATTATATACAGTCGGTAACAAAAGTGTCCGAACACTAGCAAAAATTCCTATGTAAAAAAAAAGTACATTTCATACGCTTCTGTTAAATAAATCCTTATCGAATCATGATCTTACACTGACTGAGAACAGGATTCGACAAGGATTTATTTAACAAAGCCGTATGAAGTGTACTTTTTTTGCATAGGAATTTTTGCTAGTATTCGGACACTTTTGTTACCGACTGTAGCTTACTTGCATTTAAAAATATTTTTTTTTAAATGTTAACAATAAAGTGTTTGTTATTAGAACGAAATGTTTCACTAGATTAATTTTTAAAAAGTACTAAAGATAAACATTTTATCTCTTTACTTTCTGCTATACTAGAAGAAAATACTGGATATATAAAACTTGAAAATTTCCAGTTTTTGATGGTTTTATGCACTTTTACTGGTCTTGATCTTGAACACGTAACTGTTTATGTGTCCTTGTGTGAGAGAGAGAAAAATTGCGCCAGCTTTAAGTCAAGAACTAATGCTCTTAATTTCTTAAATATTTATAATTAGTTGCATCTTCGTATAAATTAATAGCTATCAGCTTTTTTACGTATATCGTCTAACAAATAGCGCTGCTATGCTGCAATTTCTGCAATTTGGTGGAGAGCTATATTTCAACTTTTGCATTATATTTGTATTGTACAAGTACACAAAATTCAATATCTAAAAGGGATATTATCGAAAATTATGCTATCTTAATTTAGATGCACATCTGTAACAGAGGATGTCGCATTTTTTCCTTGTTCACGCTAAGAATATATCTAAGTTTGTTGCATTTGTATCTAATACGTTGCATAAAAATGTATCTAATTTGATACATGAGATAGACATTATGAAAATAATGGTGACTTAATTTGGATATATATTGTCTGTCTAGTTACCCGGTTATTACTCACCTTCTGCGATTTTTGCTAACAGGTAGATGGCGCAGTTATGTAGAGTAATATAGAAGAAAATTTTGTAATAGTCAAAAAATATGAATTTTTTATGACGATATCTTTTTCCTGAAATACCTCAAAAATTAATTAATTTGTAACAAAATTACATTTTCAACTGGCGTAACTTTTAATAATGTGCCAGAATGCAGCCTATTTGATAATTTTTCTGTTTTTGCTTTAATATCAAAACTCATTAAATTTAAAACTATTTCCTGACAGTTTTAATTACAATTGATTGCTTTCAAAATTTAACTATAACACATCATAAATAAGCTATGATTATTTTATATCAGTTTTCATAAATAATGACAGCATCTCGTGAAAACCGTCAGACGAAAACAATACCAAGTGTATTTTCTTCATCTTTCATGATCAAATGTAATGTAATGATACGGAAGTTGAGACAGGTAGTCGGGAGGTAGAAATCGCGAAAACATCACAAACATCAGTAGGTTAAGACCTGTAACAATAATAATAAATGATGAATGCTTTAAAAAAAAAAAAAAGACAATTTTTGTTTTTTACTTCATGAAAATGTGAAAAGAACTCAATCACAATAGCGGCTTGATTTGATACATAAAGCATGTGTCATATAATCTTTTAAGGGATGTTTTATGTTATAAATCTTTATTATTATTATTATTATGCATGACTACTTTAGAATTATAAAATTTGCGTCCATATGTATTGAAATATGACAATATTAAGTATATTAAAATTTCTCGAACACTGTTTAAATTTAATAAAATAAAACTCGTAATTTTCTGGAAAATTGTTAAAAGTTTCCTGCTATTTATTATTTTTATTTTTTTCTTACAATTTAACATTGTTCCAAACATATTTGCGCATTATTTATGGGATTCTTTGTTAATTATATATGTGTGTATGTGTGTGTGTGTGTGTCTGGGTGTTAAAATTTTGCATTAAATTTTAGCATTCAAGCATTTTTTTTTTTTTTTTTTTTTAATAATAATTAACTTATGAATGAGTCCACAAAATAATATATCCAGTTTTGTTTAGAATATACTGTTAAACTATAATAACGCAAACTCAAGGAGGCAATTAAAATTAATTAACAAGGACATTTTAAAAATTTTATTATTATTATTATTATTATTATTATTATTATTATTTTATTAAATTTAATTAGTTTTCGAGCAATTTTAGTAAACATAATATTATTATATTTCGGTGCAGTCCTGCATCGCGTTGGGTTGGCAAATTTTTTTCTCTGGCGTGTCGGGTTCGGGTCGGGTTGACTGATCTTTTTTTTCATGCAGGTTGGGTTCGGGTTGGGTTGACTGACATTTTTCTTGAGGGTCGGGTTCAGATTCGGGTTCGGGTCGGGTTTAGTTTTCAATAAGTAGGATCGACTTAAGAACACCTTTCAAAATATTTTTTTACAATTATAAACATGAATTTGTAGGCACATCTGTAACTCTGTAACAGATTAAAACATACTATATATACTAGACATGTATTGGAGCTCCGTACACGAGATATTCGTATCCGTATATGCGCCACGGATATGCGCAGAAAAATAGATCCGTATTTGTATCTGGATCCGTTTTCTTTTCTTCAACGAAATTAATACGTATGTTTTGTAGAAATTGTGTGAAAATTAGAAAAGTATTCTAAATCTTTTTTGACTATTGTTAATATATAGATTAGAGAAATACAATATAACCTCGCATTAACATTCTGGAAATTAGAAAGATTTCGCAATTTGCATTTATATATTTATATATATATATATTTTTTTTTTTTTTTGACTTCTGGTTTTTCATGGATTTATATGTTTTGAGAAGTCCAGAACACGATTTGACAGCTTTCAGAAAATATCAGTCTGTCTGTGTGTATGTGTGTGTGACAAAAGTTTTGTGGCAACTGTTTTTCTGGAACTACTGCACATAATTGCATATAAATTTATATATAAATGCACCTTGACTTAAATTAATATTTATCAACTTTTGGTGCCCATCGCTCAACAGATGGCACTGCTATACAGCGATTTCCACAATTTAAGGGAAGGCTATATCTCAGGATTTACTGCACGAATTTGCACATAAATTTATATGTGGATGCACCCTTACATAAATTATTGTCTATCCACTTTTGGTGCCAAAGAGTGGCGCTGCTATACAGCGATTTCCACAATTTAAGGGAAAGGGATATTTCAGGTTCTACTGCGTATAATCAAACAAAATTTCATATGTGAAAAGACCAATATGAGACATTATGCTGATTCAATTTGGATACATATCGGCTATTAGGTGGCTCTGCTATACGCAATTTTCCCCGACAACAGGAAAGCTATAGCTCAACTTCTATGGACAGATATTTTCTAAGACAGACAGACATTTTCTAAGAATGATCAAATTATATTCGGGACCTCTTCAAAACGTGCAAGCCCATCGAAAAACGGAAGTCGAAAATTTTTACGAATCCAATACTTTCTTCAATTGAATATAGAAGAAAGTAAAAAGTAATGTAAAATAAACCCATTTGGTTTTGGAAACGGATTTCATCAAAGCAGATAATGTGCTTTATCGTCTTCTGTAGAATAAATAAACAATGCACAAAAACTGCAACTGAAGGGAGATAATTTGCTGATCGTGTGAATTTAAAGTGATCGAGAAAAAGCAGATGTTTAATTGTGAATCATATCCGCGCTACCCTAATTATTATAGTAAAGTAAATGTTCACATCGAACGAAAGCAATAAATAAAGATACACTTTTTTAGAACTGGGGACTATTAGTCTCAGTCTACGGATTTTTGGGACACCAGTTTTACGACAGTTGGACATTTATCGAAATCGAAAATTTATCGAAAATATAATTGAATATTTGAAGCAATATTATAATTAATAAAAGAAAAGAAAATTAATATAATGAGTTTCGAAATGAACGATATCGAATTTTTTTTTTTATATATAATTTTGAATTAGGAAATAAAAAAGCGCACGTGCAAAATTAAATAAAAGATAAAATAAGATTTATATATAGACAATATTTAAGATCGTGGACTCAGTTCAATGATATAATGAGAAAAAATGACGAGATTAGTCTAATCAGATTAACTTTTTTTTAAATTATTGTTTTTTTTATGCGTTTTATTTTATTTCTTTTTTATTTCTTTATTTATTTTAGAATATAAGCATAAAACAACGAACTACTAACACTGAACTCGATGCACATTTTTACATTCTTGAAGTTCTCAACTCATATGAAAGGTTACACATTATTATTAATTCATTTTTCAGATTTTTTAAATTTTTAACTTTATACAATTAGTAATTACATTTTAACTTTTTTTTTTAAATAATTTACCAACTGTATGAGAAATGAAGGTAAATGAAAAGTTACCTTATTTTATATGATATTATACGATTTTACCTTGTTTTAAATGATTTTTAGGTGAATAAGTAATGTTTATTTAGTTTTCGGGTTTCGGGTCGGGTGCGGATCGCAAAAATTCTTTCCTGTGGGTTCGGGTTGATGAAAAATTTTTTGTCGGGGTCGGGTGGAGTAAAACCCGACCCGTGCAGGACTCTAATAGGAATCCTTGTCTTAGAACAAACACTAAATACTATAAAGAAATATATTACATAATTATATTAATAAATACATTATATTATAAATATATATTAATAAATACATTATAAATACTATAATTAAGTTATAATATATTGTGCATAGTAAATGAAGATGACAACTCTAGATTTGATTATATTTTATTTTTTGAGATTTTCAATTTATAAACTTTTAATGTTTTATCTCTATTAAAGTAATATATATATATATATATTTCAGAAATGTAGTTTAAAATTTAAATAAAAAACACGAACCTAAAGTAAAATTTCTTTCTTTCTTTCTTTTTCCTTATACGATATAATTTTCTAGAGATCCCCATGATGTAACCTATTAAAATAATTCCACTTTAGATAGAGTAAAGTTCTTAATATTTATGTTATGATTTACACATGCATCTTATATCTTCCTCTAAAAATGTAATCGTGAAATTATGAAATATGATGATATATAATTATGAAATATGATACTTTAATAACTAGAATATGAATATTTTTCATCTTGTGATAATCGAGGTAAAATGCAGGATTGTTAACCTTATTTTACTCCAGGAAAATCGTGTATAGTCTTAAATGATTCAATCTAGTTAATGATAGATGTAGCAGTGCAAACAGATTACCTATAATTCAGACAATGTAACTGCATTATTTATTTATTTCGTTGATTATTTTATTTTTTTATTTTTAATAACAGGGTGCAGATTTTTTTTTTTTTTTTTTTTTTTTTTTTTTTGACAAAATTGTTTTGTGATACAAAGCAAAATCTACATCCTGTATCGGTCTAAAAATGACGTTAATTGAAGACAGTTTAAAAAAAAAAAGAAAAATAATAGTAAATATCATGTACATAGAAAATAGTATTTTATTATTTATTTTTTTTCCTTTTCTGTACCACTATTAATTTGTCTAGCTGTTATCAAAGTGATCAATACAGCGATAAAAATTTTTGAAAACAGAGAATAAAAGAAAGAAAAAAAAAAACAAATTTTTGTCCTAAACAGAAATTGATTTTACGAAAAGAAAGCTATCTTTTTTTTTTTTTTTTTTTTTTTTAATTCGATATTGTTGGATAATGTTGAGTAAATAATGCTTTATTCAATATGTGGTCAACCGCATAGATTTTTTTTCTTTCAACTTAATAGTTCTGCCTTTTAATTAGCGCTAAAAGACTCCTTATTCATAAAATTGCTTTGAAGTTTTCCCAAAAACCAGATGAAAAAAAGAACTCCAAAACTTATGCTGACAGATACAAAATTATTTCGTCCAATGGTTCAGTTTCTCTGAAATGAACGATAATTCTCTACAATAATTTTAAAATGGCATAATTTTAACTCACTGGATAACATTATTTTGTGGTTCAGAAGATTATTATTAATTTTTTCAAAAAAATAGAACGTATTGTGTAAGTTTTCTTTTTTTTTTATCAGATTTAATTTGTTTATTTGAACTTGATGCCAAAACAAAAAAGAAAACCCACTTTTGTCCTTGGTCTATTGGTCTAATTACAAATCAGTTCTAGTGCACATGTGTTAGATTAAGTTATCTTTCTGTCAAATTGACAAAATTTTAATTTTACATTTCAAAACTCTAGAAACAAAATGGGCATAGATCTAATATATGTGCGTCCTTGGCGTTTTTGTGTATTTGGCGATCAAAAACGTAATACGGAAACATACTTGCCAGATGTATATTTTCGTAATACATATATATATTGTACGAAATATTGTTTTCATATTGTTGACTGCTCTCTTAATATACATTATTAAATAACCATGATTTTTGAAAGGAATTAAATGTGTTCGCCAAATAATTTGGAGATCTTTTATTATTATCTATTTATTTTTCCGCCAAGAACGCCAGATATCAAATCTGTTCCTTTGAAATGAAATGCTTATGTTTATATTCGAAAATGGAAGCATGCCATTTTATTTTTCTAGAGTTTTGAAATTTAAAATTAAAATTTTATGAATTTTACAGAATAAATAACTCAATCAA
The DNA here is from genome assembly GCA_963930645.1 of Salticus scenicus. Classification (NCBI taxonomy): domain Eukaryota; kingdom Metazoa; phylum Arthropoda; class Arachnida; order Araneae; family Salticidae; genus Salticus; species Salticus scenicus. The sequence continues at coordinate 243,811,369 of OZ005653.1, forward strand.
ACACACGCAGACGGTAACCCTTTACCTAAATATGGGAAGATAATAATTATAAAACCGGGAGATAATTTTCCTTAAGGTTTAAAATTTAAAAAAAAAAAAAAATTCAATGGACGATTAACTTAGGAAATCTTTTGCTTGTCCCCGCGGACGGTCAGTGACGCCCTCACTTCGCTTGCATATAGTAACAAAACCATTTTTTTTTTTTTTTTTTTTAATAAGTAGTCAATTTTAGTTGATTGGAATGCATTACGTTTTTGCTTAAAAATATGACTTCAAATTAGAGCTGGCGTAAATCACAAAAAGAAAAAAAAAAAAAAAAGAAAGAAAGAAAGAAAAGAGAAAAGAAATTAGATCTTAAAAGATTTAGAACTTTCGTAAATCAACTCCTTTTTTAATTTGCGTATATTTTCAACAGTATAAACTTTCGATCTACCACTCATTCACTCAAATTTCTACCATTCTAATGCCTGTTTTCTCTTAGAATAAAAAACCTGTAGTCGAGAGTATAGTGATGCTACATCTATACAAATTACTGTATCTATGGTTTTATTTGAGTTTTAAGAAATTGCCAGATTTAACAACTTTCTACTTGGCGTAAAGTTGGTATTTTTTAATATAAAAGTATATGTGTATAAAATGGAAAAATACGTAAAAAATAAAAGTATTTTTAAATACCTTCTAGACATCGTAAGAAAAAAAAATTTATATTCTGCAAATCTGGCTAATCATATCTTTCGAATAATACCACTTTCATCTCTCTACTCTCATAATTAATACGTATTTATTTGTCATGTATGTAATGTTTAATGTTTAATGAAATATTGTTACACTAAATTGGCATTATTAATGAATTCCCACTCCTACATACGTTAAAAGTCTACCACAAATTCCATGCCTGCCTATTACTATATAGATTTATAAAACTATTTCAATTTTATTTTAAAACTAGCAAACCCGTGCGAAATTTTCGCACTTTATTTATTTATTTACTAGCCGCCTTCGGCGACCAGCTGGTTCGCGATCCCTGAAAAATCCAACATCACGAAACTCCCGCTCGGTCGCGCCTGCGGCGCCTTTTTCCCGTTTCAGATCTAATAACCGCTTATTGATATATCGTGAAAATAGCTTATTGAAATCGCAGTAAATTCCCGTGCGGTTGCGCCTTCGGCGCCCTTTTTCCTTTTCAATATCTGAAACAGCCTGTTTGCTCACCATGTTATGATCTTTCAAATTTCTGACTTTAGCTAAGTCTCGCTCGATGGCGCCTGCGGCGCCTTATCTCCGTTTTCGAACTTACAACAACTTCCTCGCTCATTAGAATTTGAAATATTGAAATTTTAAAATATTACAGCGCCATCTGGCGGTAGAAATTTCTGTAATATATTGTTCAATTCCAAATCAACAAAGCTTTCAAATAATGTATTACTTATGAAATTATTTTAATTAGTAGCTGAGATACAAAAGAAAACCTAATCAGAACACCTTAAAACGTGTAAATCAGGTGAATCTCGAATTCCACTTTCGATAATATAAAAATGAAATTATACTAATTAGAAGCTGAAATACAAAGATAATACAAACATTTTTTTAAGAGATTTGTGTCTGACTTATCTTTTTCTCCAAAACTTGCTTAATTCCGGGCTATATACCGTTAAAAATTATTAGTACGAAATGTGAGCGAAAATCTGAATTTGAAACTCTGTAAAATATAAAAGAATAAAAATTTTCTGGTTTTTCCGTAGCTTTCTCCAAAAGTTTCGTACACAAAATGGCTAATCTATCAAGGGCGATTAACGATTTCTATTGAAATCTGTCTAAACTTTAAGAATTCCAAAACTGCTTTTTTACAACCGAATTCATAAAAAAAGGAAAAAAAAAATCAATATTATTCTGTTAAAAGTAACTTTTGGTGTCATTAACAGATGAAATAAAAATGAATTTAAATAAATATAATATGTCTATTTATTTTATTTTTAAAGCTATACTTTAGATTTTTTAACTGCATACAGCTGAGCCATAATGACGGGCAATTTCGAAGTTCTGCTTTTGATGGATTTTAAATTCAAAAACTGCTTTTTTTATTTCCACTACTTTGTCACGTGGGCGAAAAACGAAAAACATTTTTTCCCGACCGGAAGCCAGCATGTCTAGCACCTGGCACTGAAGAATCTTTCATAAGTGAATCAAGTGTTCTCCTTTTGCCAACTAAGTTTCATACTTTAGTTAATTTTAAAAAATCTAATTGCTGTAGAGATAAGCCACTTGCACTCTTAGATTCGGAAAAAAATCCTCTTTCGTTTGGTACAAAATTCGTAACGATCGGACTAATATTTCTAATTTATTTTCCACTTTTTCTGTTTTTAACTTCGTTAAAATATCTATTTTTATGCAATCGCGGTTTACATTTTAATTAATATCTCCGCAACTAATTAAAACTTTTAAATTCTGTTTTCACTATGCATTCGGGCAGGTTTCGGAGCACCCGTATGTCAAATTTTGTACTTCTGCGTTCAATAGGGGCTGAACGTATAGATACTCAGACAGACAGACAGACGGACAAACAGACAGAGAGACAGACAGACATCTTCCTTTATTATTATAGATTTATTTCCTGCTTATTTACATTTAAAACTTGAAACTCATAAATCTTATACCAATTTCCCCACCCAATTTGAATTGTAATTCACCAGATGTCAAATTATCATTAGAACCACATAAACATCGTGCGACAGTGCAAACAAAACCATTTAAAGAAAGGTTTCAAAATAAAATTTATGTTTCACGACCCAATTTTCATACTTACGCAGGCAATACACTTTTAATATAAGGCCTCCATGGTGACTTTTTTAGTATACGGCCTCCATGGTGAGTTTTGTTGCCATGTTGGCGATGCTTATTTATTTATTTTGACGTAATTTTTTGTTAAAGAAAAACTGGTTCCTATTTTTATTATACTTTTTATTATTGCGTTTTTTAGTCAATGTTTGACAATAATTTATATTCTGTTTATATATTCAAAATATTGTTAGCTTTATAACGACGCGTGCAAAAATTGTAAAGATGCAACTTTTAAAATACATTTTCTATAAAAAGATCTCATCAGACAAATGTTGTCATTTTTCTGATTAAATCATTGAATTAAGTCCGCGTACTTAAATATCGCCGATAAATATTAGTATTTTTTATCGTCGCGTATTTTATTAAATATGTCACTATCGTATCGCTTCAACAAAACTTAATCGTAACTGGACCACGTTAGAGAAATATTATATAGATGTTTTTAATGAACTAAATATTTTAGGTTATTCTTTTTAGTATTTACTCTACAATGACAAAATTTCGTAATTATTCGCAAGAAAAAAAAATATATTAAAGGCTGATACACTGAATGTTTGTAGAAAGTAAATCAAAGTATTTGATATTAGTGTTCCATTTCGGATTTTTGGCATTTTCAGGAAAGGTAACATTCTTCTGTGGATTCTGGTGATAAAAAGGAGCACGGCTCTTCGTACATGGCTCCCTGCGATCTGTTGAATCCATAGACCTATTATAAGAGTGGACGGGACAATGACAACCTTTTTGAGTGCAAAGATAACTCATAAAAAGGTCACGTGATTGTTGATCTACAGAAGCCAAGCTAGCCAATATTGAAATTTACTCGCCATGCTCTAAACTCTACTTTTTATTAAGCAGACGATATTTTTCCTTTTTCTTTGAAAGTTCTTTTTAAAATTTTTATTTCACTTTAAAAGTTAGATTGTTTTGAATTTAAAAAGAATTTTATAGCTAGAAATAGTAATTAGATGTACTTTAAAAACCCTAGAAGTTATGTCAAATAAGGATTTTATTTCACAGGTAAGATTCTTTTTAATATTTTATTTCGTTCTTTTTAAGCAATTATTTTTATAAAATGCTTATAATTTCTATACTTATTTCTCTAAATTGAATTAGTTTAACTATATTATATCTTATATCTTATATTATTTCAAAAATGTGCATGATTATTTACAAGAGTTAAAACGAGTATAGACAAATCGAAGTTATAAAAACTTTTGAACTTTGTTCAAAAGTGTTAATAACAAGGTAAAAATATATTTTAGCAGCTGTAGTGTTTTACACTAGTTTTACTTGCTGTATCTTTTAATAATATTAATAATATATATATTTATATTGAAAGCAAAAAATCGCCAATAACGCGATAAATGTAGAAAAAGGTAACCTTTTTCAACATTCACGTGGTTTTATCTTTGCACCTTTTCTTGTATTCCCTTAATAATGGAATGCTCCGTCCACTCTTATAAAAGGTCTATGGTTGAATCGCAGGGAGCCATGCTTCATATAAGGGGAATTTCTGGAGAAGGTAACTTTCTTCCGTTGTGAGCAGTTAAGGCCGGTTTCCACTGACGGTTGGTTGGAGCGATACTATTCAGAATATTTTGATGTGGTCAACCGGGCTCAAAACCCTCGAACGCGTTTGGAAATCTAGAGACCTAGCCCCCTGCTGAGATAATTGAAGGGCCAGAGGCAGATATCTTTGTCAATTTTGCATGCTTTCCTTTGAAGTAACTGCGCAATCTGATTAAAAAAAAAAAGGTACAACTGGTGACAAAACATTTGGCTGTTTGTGTTGGAAGCGTGATTAATGGTTTTTTGAACCTTGAAGTTCCAACCGTAATGGAAACCGACCTTTAAGGACCATTCAGACACTGGCAACGAGCAGAGCTTCAAAACTCATAAATTATCCATTGTCCGAAAGCGATCCTTGAAATTTTGCACACATTTACAATGAAGGACATTACTTTTTATTGCTCTTTTACAAAAGAGACCAGTTCTCATGCAATTATCGCACTATGGGGTTTGTGAGAGACGACTCGAGCGAGCATCGATTCTCAAAAACCACATCAAAGAAATATCGATGGAGCCGCACTTAAGCTTTCTAAGTTGCCAGTCTCTGAAGGCTCCTTTACTTCTCCAGGCGATAAAGAACATATAGGCATTTAACACAGACGCTATAGCAGCTGTTCTGTCTAAAAGGACCCTTCAGACAATGGCAACTTAGAAAGCTGCAAGTCGGCTCTATTGATATTTCTTTGATGTGGTTTAGGAGATCGACGCTCGCTGCAATCGAAGCTCACAAACCTCCTAGTGCGATAATTGCATGAGAAGGGGGTTTCTTTTATAAAAGAGCAATAAAAAGTAATGTTCTTCATTGTAAATGTGTGCAAAATTTAAAGTGTCACTTTCGGACAATAGATAATTTATGAGTTTTGAAGCTCTGTATGTTGCCAGTATCTGAAGGGTCCTTTAAGCGCAGTTTCCACTGTGGTTGGTTGGAGGTTGTTTCGAGCGGCGCTATTCAGAATCCTTTGATGTGGTCAAGCGGTTGGAGTTGGTTCGACGGGTTGGTTGTAAGGGAGAAGTCCCTGGCTCTAACCCCCAGCTGAGATAATTGAGGAGCCAGAGGCTCTTTGTCAATTTTGCATGTTTTCCTTTGAAGTAACTGCGCAATCTGATAAAAGAGGGCTACAACTGATGATAAGACATTTGGCTCTTTGTGTCGGAAGCGTGATTAATGGTTTTTTGAACCTTGAAGCTTCAACCCTAGTGGAAACCAGCCTTTAATAAAATTTACTTGCTCATAAAATAAAGAAAACTATCTGAGGCCACGGTAACCCGACTGGTAGAGAGTAGAGCTTGTAATCGAAAGATTGCGATTCGATACTCAAGCCAATCAAAGATTTTCGTCTACATTAATGGTGGCGGGTCCCCGTAAAATCCTTCTATGCTGCAATGCCGTCCACGTTCGGTAAATAATAATACATTTGGGGATTACCGAAGCGAGGAGCCATCCATTCCGCAGAGGATCGAAATTGTAATGGCATGTCTCCGGACTATACCCGGGGATAAATTCCAGACCGTTGCCAATTGTTTTATTACGTAACTCTAGTGCGACGTAAAACCCACTCAATTCTACACTCAAAGAAAAAAACCTTTTAAAAGTCTTCATTTTCTACAGAAAATGAAGACTTACATGTGTTTCAAAACAACCGAAGGAATTAAAATCGTTCTTTTTAATTGCTTGATACTAATCAACTGAATAAAAACTAATTCAATTGCACTTTCGCTTTCACTCATATTACATCATCTTTCTTCAAGTTCAATCCATTCATCACACAGGAAGAAGACAAAAAAAAATGGCCAGAGGGTGCGACAACTTTCTTCCGGATAGTGAAGGTGATCGAATAATAAAAAATATTTAAAAAAATACCTTTCACCTTCTTTATCAAAGCTGGTCACGCAAACGTAATCAACTCCCTCGAGGCACGTCTGCCCTTTCATGCTAAGAGAATCTAACAGAGAAATAATAGGATTGGCATGAGTATATGTTAAGTATTGAGGGTAAAAGAGCTTTTCGTTCAACATGTAGCTTTTAAATTATAGCAAACAGAGGACGTTTACCATAGAATGTTTGTGGTTTATATTATTTTTAAGTATAATGTTCGAACAATTTTACCTAAAATGCAGTTTACATAATTAGTGATCGATGAATTTTGAAAACTCATCATAAATGTAGCTATAATTACTGTATCACTATATATCAATTGCGAATGTTTGAATAACTCAATTCATTAAGTTTTTCAGAACATTATCAACTCACCATATTTTCATTTGTCTTAGCAGTTTTTAGAAAAAAACCATAGAGCGGCAAACAAAACCAAACCAACTTGAATTTACTGAAAAGGGGGTGAATGTACCGCACGTCATTGCGGGTATATAAATGTCTTTACGCTAGAGTCGCTGAGTTCAAAATTTTTGTTCACTGCTCTATCAGCCTATACCAGCCGCTTAAATCAGTAAATAGCCACAGCCGTTGTCACTCACGCGAAAGGTACATAATACCATTAGCAAATTATGGTAAATCGGATATTAACCATTGTTGAAACATGGTGCTAGTAGTAGCGAGCGAATCACAACCATTGTTAGTTACATCAAGCAATCTGGGATTCAGTAAGCTTCCAGTTGTTCTATTGAAAACATAGTAACATCGTACATTTGCTGGTTATTTCGTCCCAAAATAAATGCAATTATTGAAAAAAATCCCTTCAAATGCGAGGTACGTGATAAGAATCCTTTGAGTAGAATGTGGAAACAAAAGTCGGTGTTTTGTTTACTAGCATCTATAGTTGCGTTCTTAAGTAACAAAATTCTCCCTTACGGTGATCAGTAAGGCAACGTATTTTACATCAATTCATATGAGACATTTTTAATCGTACCCCCTACAAACCAAACTGGATTGATTCTTTCTGATTATCATATATTCATTGCTTGAAGTGCACTACACTTCGCTGACAGTGAGAAACTTCTAAATGATATGACAGGTTTTTGAATTAAAGTTTTATGCAAAAGGAATTTGTAATTTCATAAAACTCTATGAAAAATGCTTGAATATGCATACTAATGATAAAAAATGCGGGACAAATCTACCTTTTTGATGTAAATAAATAACTTTTGGTATGTATCCGCGTTCTTTATTTATAGTAAAACTAATATTATTACTTTCCGAATCACCTCTGTATCAATTGTGAGTATTTGTGTCTATAAAAATAAGCCTATAAAAAATACTATCTATGCAATAACATGTAAATTTTTTTTCCCAACTAATCCACTGTGTTCTAGAAAATTTTCACACATTTTTTATTAATTTTTTCCCCCTTGTAAACGAGAAAACATAGATACATAAAATTGAGATTTACCTGTTCATGAGAAATTCTACTACATAGAATTATTTTCAAACATAGTTTATATAGTATATAGTATCTTCCACGATAATCCTTCATTCTTTATGTGAGCTATCAATAGAAGGTTTACTGTGCTTATTAAAAGACTTTTACTGCAGTTGGATTTTGTCATCGGGTCTTGCGTCACGCTAAAAATTAGGCGCCTCCACTTTAAAGTAAGCAATTCCTTTCGTCGCTCTTTTGCTTAGTTTGTTAGAGAGCTAAGTGGGTAATATGATGGTGTGAGTTTTATCCTCGAAAGGCTGGTGCATAATTTTTTGCAGATTGTTGATAGAAAAGGTGTCAATTGATAAAAGAAAATTTGTCATTGTCTACACAGTTTCCTTAGAATTCTTGAAAAGTTTTCTTTAAGAAGCTTTCTTTTAGTTACTAAAAAGCATAAAATGAAAATGTAGGTAAAAATAATAATAATAATAATAATAATTAATTAATTAATTTAGTGATTTTTATTAAAATTGTATTTTTGTTATCGTGTGTTTTGTTATCGTGCTAAAAAACAAGGCGGCTCAAGTTTAATTTAAAAGTAAGCAAGAATCTTTTTCGTAACCTGTTAGCTCAATTGGTTAGAGAGCTATTTTGATAACGCTGTGTTCGTGGGTCCGATCCTCGAAGGGCTGTTGTGTTACTTTTTTGTAGATAATTAATAGAAAAAATTTCAGTTGATAAAAGAAATCTTTCATTGTCTACACAGTATAATAAGAAATTTTTGTCTTTTTAGAAGTTTTTTTATAGTTACTATAGTAACTATATATTATATATAATATGCACAAAATGGAAATTTAAGTAAAAAATAAATGAAATAACACTAGAAGCTTTTTTTTTGTTGAGCCCTAAAAAGCATAAAATAAAAAGTTATTCTTGTCAAAATATGCTATAAAAAATAAGAGTTTCAACACTAAGAAAATTTAGAGAAAACTATAGGTGTCACTGAAGTACGAGTTCCACGTAGGATCGATGAAAATGATTAATTGGAGCTTTGAGTACAGCTCTCATTCATTGGTTCTCACGTTCTGTCCTCTGTGTAGGCCGACTGTTTCCTCTCTGACGCTGTGTTCAGCCATGGTTCACCAATTCCTGTCAATATCATCTAATAATGGCATCTTTCCTACCCAATTGTCAAACAATTCGACCAACCGGTTTCTTTGAGCCCAACTACACACCTCTCTCAAATGTAGACATCTGCGCATATTGTTTGCACACCTGTATGGGAGGCATAGTTACTGTCTACCTGAGTAGACGGAATAAAATTTTCGAAGAATTTATGACATGGAAATTTTTCATTTTTAATATTCTGCCAATTGCGCAGGTAAAATGCGTCGAATGCTCATTCGATGGTAGCCAAACTTTAAAATTTTGCATTTTCTATCTAAACCTGTATGCATGTGAATTTGTGTCCAGTTTGCATTACTCCTACTTGGTGCGTCTTTTTTGTCTTAGAGTGCATATTTCTTTTATTGTCGAAAAATAAAAATAAAATGTGCAAACATTTTTTTTTTAAATAATTAAAATAAAATGGAGAAAATGGTAATAGAAGAAATGGAACAGTATAGAATCCCTTGACGAATTTTGAAATTTGGCAACGAAATAGCTCGGACGTTTCTCGCCAACATCTTCAGTTACACAATTGCGATAGCCATTTTAAATCATCACCAAAATAAGAACAAAAAAATTAAAAGCCGATAAAGGGCTCCTATGTTAAAGCTATACCAAAGAAATTTTAAGAAATGAATAAAGTAACCGATGCTAGGAAATGAAACACAGTTACTGCATGCTCTTGTGCGGTTGAATAGATTGAAAAATGTCTTGTCGTACTAAATTAAACCCTCTTTTGTATAAAATTTTATCTCTATTACTTAGAAAACAAAAAGCTTACGGTTTTTAATTATCCTTATTTCAGTCAGTTGCAGCGAAATTCTTTATTACTCTCCTGTACTTAAAAAGAACTACTTTACCTTTGAACTAAATTCTTGTAAATGGGGGGGGGGGGGGGGGAGGGAGAATTCTGGCAATTTAATTTAGTTTTAAAAACCCGTAAGGGATAAATACTTTTCTTTCCTTTCTTGAAACTTCAATCATTAACAGAAAAATTTCTCAGGAAGTTTCGATGTGTTTTAATTTTTTAAACAAAAACTTTAATAGTTTACTTTTATCACAATTGGATGAACTTTTTAATTTGCACCGTACCTTTTTATTATTTATTACTTTCTCTTACCCATAGGGTCGAGAAAGTATTATTTTAGGGTCAAACTTTCGAACGTAAGTTTTTGTTATATTTACATGTTCTGAGGTTCCCTGAATACGAAAATCATGTTTTTAGCGAATGGTCTGTGTGTCTGTCTGTCTGTGTGTCTGTTATCAGCACATCTCAAGAACAAATAGTAGCAGAAATTCTAAACTCGGTATTCTAAATGTGTATCATATATAGGGATGCTACAGTAAACTTTTCGTTGAGATGAAGCAAATGGTTCGTGTACAGGGACACTCAAAAGTATTCAAATACATTAGGTCTATGGGGGAAATTGCAGGTAAATAGAGTTTAACATCTATACACTGCACTAAACCAAATGAAACGAATATATAATTTTTGTTATAGAGATAGTCAACTGGAAAAAAAAAATTGTGTATGTAGGAGCCTCGCCTCTCCCCCCCCCCCGGGGGGATTCCCCACCCCCCTCGACGGGAATACATTTTCATGATGGGTATCTTTAAAAAGAGCTCGCCAATACCTTTAAAACGAATGGTTGAACCATCGATCTGCGATAATTTAAAATAAAGTTATCGACTTTTTTCATTTTTAACAAAAAAAAAAAAAAAAAAAATATTTTTAATGTAATATTTAGAATAAATTCAACTGTTTTTTTATATATATTTAGTGTTATACTACTTGTGTAATATGGAAATCGTCTGCATTATCATAAAATATAATTTTTTTAAATAATAATTTTAATAAATTTAAAAGAAAAAAAAAATATTATTTTTAATGTATTATTGAGAATAAATTCAACTGTTTTTTATATATATATTTAGTGTTATACTACTTGTCTAATATGGAAATCGTCTGCATTATCATAAAATATAATTTTTTTAAATAATATTTTTTATAAATTTAAAAGAAAAAAAAAGAATTAACCGAATTAATAACCGAATTAAATTCTATATAAATGTAATATAAATGAATGGTTGAGGGGGGCGGTAGCCCCCCCTCACACAGAACTAATTATCATATAAAACTCTTCCGAAGCCTAATTTGAATTGTTTAACACAGGTTTACATAACAGTACTCGTTATCTCACCCCTTAATCTGCAACCTGTATTTATAGTATTCAATTTCAGGGTAAGAGAAAGTCTTCTGAGTAACACCCCAGATTATTTTTTATTATTATTTTTTTATATTTTATTATCTTTACAACACTATATATTTTACAGCACAGAGTCAATAATTTTAATATCTTTACTTTCTAATATCCGTACTTGTTTTATATCTTTAATTTAATATATTAAAGTACAAAGGTAATTAGCTTTGTATCTTACATTAATCGCATATCTAAGATTTTATTCAGGATAGGTCTTTTTTTCTAAAGTCTGCCGTGTTTGATGTTAGAGAAAAATTTCACAAAGTTTCAAATGTGTTTTACTTTTTTAAATAGCAACTTTAACATTCTGCTTTTATGACAGATGGCTTCGTTTCTTACATTTTACTTTCGTTTTTTAATGCCTTTACGGTACTTTACATTCGTTATCAAGCACACAACCAAAAATTCTTTTAGGATTGAACTTATTTCTTGAAGCATATCATGTTGGATGGTAGAGAAAATTTTCACGAAGTTTCAAATGTGTTTTACTTTTTTAAACAGCAGCTTTAACATATTGCTTTTAATAAAGATGGATTTATGTCTTACTGTCAACGTTTCCATTTTAATATCTTTACTGTCTATATCTTTTTTATCTCTTTACTTTAATATCTTAAGGTACAAAGCTAATTAGCTTTGTACCTTACATCATCGCGTAGCCAAGAATTTATTTACAATAAGGTTTATTAAAGTCTGTCCTGTTCGATGTTTAAGAAATTTTTCATGAAGTTTAAAATGTTATTTACTTTTTTTAAATATCAACTTTAACATCTTTTCTTTATGACAAATGAATTTGTCTCTTACATTTTACCTTCTTTTTAAATACCTTTTCGATACTTTGCATTTTATTTCAAGCACACAAACAAGATTTTTTTTTTAGGATAAGATTTATTTTTTGAAGCGTGTCACATTGCGGTTCCGCATTCAAAGCTGGGAGGCTGGGTGCCGAGTACGATCCCAGGTCGTGCCTGTCGACCTCGTCGTTCAAAGTTTTCCATGGTTTTTTCCGAAACTCTCGTAAATCGTGCTAGGATCCCTTAGAAAGATCCCCACGGAGGGCATTCCCCCTGTAAGCGTGGAACCCTAATGTAGTGAATCGTTCTTAATCCACTTAATCAAACCAAACTTTTAAAATAGAACTATTTCTCGAAATTTGTCATGTTCGAAGGTAGAAATTATTAAACTGTAAACAGACTTAGGTGAGAGAGAAAATAGCAGGGGTGTTTGCTTTCCGTTTTTTTTTTTTTTTTTTTTTAACAGAATATTTTAACAGTGATCTTTTTTATAGTTCTTAATAAACTCCAACGATTTTCTATTATGAATATTATGATTAAGAATTATTGGTTGAAAAAAGTCCGGAACACAAATATCCTAAAGTAGTGCTTTGTTGCTTTTTATATAAGACTTGTATGTTTGACTAGGGATGAACTTGCGAATTTCCATCAAGATGAGCACAGCATAAACACAATTATTATTATTATTATTATTATTATTATTATTATTATTATTATTATTATTATTTTATATATATACAAAAGAGCTGACAAAAAACACCCTGGTGCTAGCATGGTTTCGAACATATTTTGCCTGAATGCGATTAACAGAATGGTCGACATAACTATTCGGTCGTGGATATAAGAAGGGATTAATTATCATTAGACGCTTTTCATCTGATAAGAGCTCGTATAAAACAATAATAATTTTATTAATACAGGACGATTACAGGTACTCTAACACTGTTAAGATCGAGCCATCGTTAGAAACATTTACATCAAATTTGCAGCCAGGATTTCATTCAGGGAGGACATTTTTCTTGAAGTTTATTATATTCGACTGGAGAAATTAGTGTATTCTATATATTCAATATGAAAATTACATTATAATACAAAGACAATTATGACTAGGCTTTTTTATCTAGCAAAAAATAGAATCAAACTATAATGCTTTTTTTAATTGCAACAACTCATGTAATAGCTAAAGTAATTATTAATCATATGGGCACCTCTGATGTTGCTGACATTGATACATCAACAGCAATAGTATTATACATTAATCTTGCAGCTAGAATTTCTTTTAGATAAGACTTTGTTCTGAAAGTTTCTCAGGCTCCATCATAAGTCTTAAGATGCTATAAACTTTCAACACGAAGATACCTAGATAAAAAGAAAATTAGTTATGATTTTTTTTTTTTTTTTTTTTTTTTTTTTACATAAGAAAAGCCTGTATAAAGCAAAATGTCTTTATTAATTGCAATGTATTGCTTAATAAGACTGATAATTAATAATCTTGCTCTTCATCGCTGTTGACATCAAAACATCAATACAAATAATATTCCAAATGAAGTTCAAATTACAGAAGTTCTAAGTAACACAACTTCAGAGTGTTTTAAAAAGTTTCTAGATGGAGAATCTAAGAATAAGGAAAGATATTCGTTTTACGTCTTTTGAAATTTGAAAATTTATAAAGTATTAAAAAAAAAATGATAATAATAATAATAAAGTATTTTACTTAAAAAATATTAACAGGATTAATTGGTTGCATTTCAATCAAAATTATTAGAAATTCATTCATTTCTGATTAATTACAAAATATCTGCAAAACAATATTAATATTAAACAATCGATTAAGCTTGATGGGGATGTTTTAAACATAAAACTGTAAGAGAGTTTATTCTCTGAATGTACGAAAAGCTTAAATTCTGAAACAAGTTTATTTAGTTGTAATACAGAAAATATATTTTGTGTGAAAACTCAATTTTATCATATTTTTAGAGATAATTTCAGAATACTTTTCTTAAATTTTTAAAAGTACTTTTCAACAAGTAATTTTCAACACTTTACTTAACTACGCCTACATGTCTGTTTTACAATAATCTAAATTTAAAATTTTCGTAGAGCCTATTAATTTTTTACTTTCCGAACATACATATGTAAGGAAAATATTGTAAGCATGTCAAAAATCCGATTTTCAGATTTTGGTGTTTCTATACATTTTTAGGTACCCCGAGTTAATTTTGACGATTTTTACGATGAAATATGTATGTGTGTGTGTGAGTGAGTGAACACGATAGCACCTAAACGAACGAGCTGAAAGTTGGTACATATAGGATATAAGTCACCCTAGCACGAACCCTATTGATTTTGGTAAATCTAGGACTTATATGTTTTTTTTTTTTTTTTACAGCGACACAAAGAATAATTATCATTATGGCCTATTGGCCAAAATTTTTTAAAGTGAGATAGCGTCTGAACGCCTTATTCGTCTGAGCTAAAAATTCATACATATGTTATAAATCACCTTCGCACAAAGTGCATAGATTTTGGTGAATCTAACGCTTATAAATCAGAAATTTAATTCATCAACCTGGAAATTAATTTAGATAGAATGGAGTAGAAGGTTGATTTTTTTAACCAACTATGTGAAAAATACCAGAGCCGGGAATCGAACCCGGGCCTTCCGCATAACTCGCGGATGCTCTAACCACTGAGCTACCCTGGCTGATAACCAGCTCGGCACTTCTCACATAATTTACGTTGGCAAGGTCACCGAGTCTGCATTAAAGCAGCTATATCAAGTGACAAATTTAAACATGGCACAACTCCAAACGGCCACGAAATTTCAATTCAGAAATTTAATTCATCAACCTGGAAATTAATTTAGATAGAATGGAGTAGAAGGTTGATTTTTTTAACCAACTATGTGAAAAATACCAGAGCCGGGAATCGAACCCGGGCCTTCCGCATAACTCGCGGATGCTCTAACCACTGAGCTACCCTGGCTGATAACCAGCTCGGCACTTCTCACATAATTTACGTTGGCAAGGTCACCGAGTCTGCATTAAAGCAGCTATATCAAGTGACAAATTTAAACATGGCACAACTCCAAACGGCCACGAAATTTCAATTCAGAAATTTAATTCATCAACCTGGAAATTAATTTAGATAGAATGGAGTAGAAGGTTGATTTTTTTAACCAACTATGTGAAAAATACCAGAGCCGGGAATCGAACCCGGGCCTTCCGCATAACGCGCGGATGCTCTATCTAAATTAATTTCCAGGTGGATGAATTAAATTTCTGAATTGAAATTTCGTGGCCGTTTGGAGTTGTGCCATGTTTAAATTTGTCACTTGATATAGCTGCTTTAATGCAGACTCGGTGACCTTGCCAACGTAAATTATGTGAGAAGTGCCGAGCTGGTTATCAGCCAGGGTAGCTCAGTGGTTAGAGCATCCGCGCGTTATGCGGAAGGCCCGGGTTCGATTCCCGGCTCTGGTATTTTTCACATAGTTGGTTAAAAAAATCAACCTTCTACTCCATTCTATCTAAATTAATTTCCAGGTTGATGAATTAAATTTCTGAATTGAAATTTCGTGGCCGTTTGGAGTTGTGCCATGTTTAAATTTGTCACTTGATATAGCTGCTTTAATGCAGACTCGGTGACCTTGCCAACGTAAATTATGTGAGAAGTGCCGAGCTGGTTATCAGCCAGGGTAGCTCAGTGGTTAGAGCATCCGCGCATTATGCGGAAGGCCCGGGTTCGATTCCCGGCTCTGGTATTTTTCACATAGTTGGTTAAAAAAATCAACCTTCTACTCCATTCTATCTAAACTAACGCTTATAGTTTTTTAACAGAGACACAAAGAAAATTTCTTTATCGTTACGGCCTACGGACCCAAATTTTTTAAAGTGCGATAGAATCTAAACGCCTTATTCGAATGAACTGAAAATTTATACATATGTTATAGATCATCGTCGCAGGAATTGTATGGGTTTTGATGAATCTAGCCCTTATATATTTTTACAGGGACACAACGAAAAATTCTATATGATTATGATCTATGGGCTGAAATTATTTGAAGTGCAATAGCGAAAATTAAACAATGGGAAAAAATACTTTAAACACCTTATTATATTTTTCTCTTTCGTTTATTTAACAACTTGCCTTACTTTGATTTATTTATACAACCGTTAATTACTTAATGTTCGGAAAGTCGAGTAGAGTCCCTCCAGATTTTTTTATTGATTTTTGAGAAGAATGTATTATTATTATTATTGTTGATATTGTTCTATAGATGTACGACATTCATTTGCGGCATAAGAAATAAAATTAATTATTTTGAATCACATTGTTTATTTCGTAAATTTTTATTATATTTAATAAGAAACAAATTTTCTTTTTAGTTATTTCAACATTCTCTAACTTTTACTTGGTTATCCCGGACGTTCAAAAACATTAATAGAATTTCCTTGGAAAGCGTAAAAACATTTAATTATTGTTCCAAACACGACATTTCATATACAATTGATAATTAGGGTAGAATTCATTTTATTGGTTTGCCAACATGTTAGAACTGTTGACGACTGGGTGAGTAGTCACCTTTTTATATGAAGGAAATAATAATTAAACTGCGATCTAGTTACTTTCTCATCTACAATGATAGTATGTACTTAAGTGCATCCCAAAAACCTATTTTTAGATGTGGTTTAAGCTGGTTTAAACCAACTCATTTATTTTTAAAAGGAAAAATTTACGGATAAACATTCTTGACATAGCATTTTTTATAAGATTTTTCTCTCATGTTTTAAGTTATGTAATTTCATACTTCGTTATGATAAACTTTTTGTCAGTGATGACCTACTTTTACATGTAAAATTTTTAAAGAAATACTTTTTACATAGTTCCATTCCGTACATTATATGTTTTTTGGGATATATTATAAGAAACTGAAAACATATAATGCTACAATATTCTCAAATTATAAAATTTAGTGACATATTTAAAAAAAAAAAAAAAAAAAAAAAAAAACTGTAGTCTTAAGTCTGAATGTTATATAATTTATAGATTACCATGGTTCTTTAAAAAACCTTATATGTGGCCAGGTCGGGTATGGTATGTGGTGGTCATAGTTACCCGCTTAGGTGGTCGAAACAGGCTAAGTTGGCATTAACTTTTTACTCGAGTGTCTGCCCACAAAAGAATTTTTTTTTCTTTTGAAGAATTGTTAATCTTATTTTTTTATGAATCTGACCTTTTAGATATTGATGACATTTTCTTCCTCCAAAGGGATTTAAAGACACACAACTCATAACATGGGTTTAATTACAATTACGTAAATATCATTACTTAACTTTTAAAATCTCAAATGCATTAATTACACAGGTCTAGAAAAATAGTGTTTGAAAAATTTTATTTTTATTTGTATTTGGTACATATGTTTTTTGGTGGGCTGAAACCAAAACTGAAGCCAGTTTTTCTCTATCCCGTATAGATTTTCGTCAACAGGAGGTGTCTACTGACACAATTTCCTCATTCTTGATAGTTTCAAGTATGTTTCTATGATTAATAATAATTAGTTATGGGAACATACTATAAAAGTCACCATATGATTATATTGGCGGAAGGGTCACGGAAGAAATTTTGTCGGTAGAAACCCTGTATCAACGAAAATCTATTTGTGGTAGAGAAAAACTAGCCTCAGTTTCGGTTTCAGTATACCAAAAAACATAATGATCAGATAAAATTATAAAATCAAATTTTAGGTGCAGAACTGCGTCATTAGGCTTCCAATGTGTATTTTCTTCCTTGTTTTGCTTATATATATATATATATATATATATACGTATATATATGCAAAACTCTAATTTGTAACTTCACTTGCACTCACAAACAAAATAATAGTAGAATTTCCGGTCATTTTTATTGCCGGGAAATTCTCGTAAATTGAAGGGATTTTGTTTACAGTCTATCTTCAAGTATTTAGATAAAGTATAATTAAAAAGAAAAAATTTTTATGTATTTGTCAGTTTAGGCCTCACCAGTTACCGAGAGGTTCTTCTCTCGAAGTTGATGGACGGAGGGGTCGGATTCGAACTCAGATCATTCTTGTCGACTTAGCTATTAAGATTTTTATTAGTTTTCTCCGAAACTCACATGAATACGTACAAGGATTCCTTAGAGAGATATCCAGGCCTAAGTCTCTAGCGTAGACAGTTAGCCTCACACACTCACAAACTGATAGTTCAGAATGTGCTTATAATGGTAACATAACAACAATGAATATATAACTAGGCTATTCGATGTTTCCGGACGCAACTGATAAGATTATTTTATTTTTATTTAATGAATGAATAACCTTGCCGAATTAAATATGACATGACCTTACTATAATGAATGACGTACTATTAAATAAATTATTTACTAAAAGTTTTATATTTAAAGCATTCACATCAAACTTTATCAATTTGTGAATATTCATAATCTTCAGTAATTATCCATTAACTAATCAGAAAGTTAATTTTTGATTATTACTACGACGGGATTATTCCTTTCAGTCAGGCATTTTTGCTATATTTCACCTTGAATGTGTGGGGTTTATATTTGCTGCGCAAAGCTACACCGTTCAAGCGATCGTTGCGAAAATTGGTATACTTATTAATCAGGACAAAATCTAGTTAATGCTCTATTTTTATAATCATTATTATTATTATTATTATTTTAGTTCAATTGGATAAATGGTGCAAAAAGTATCAATAAAACCCCATTTTAACTTTAAAGTCGTTTAAAAGAAAAAACAATTGATGGGGGGGAAAAAAAGAAAGAAAGAAGGAAAAAGTAAAGAAAAGAAAGAATATACGTCCATTTTTCCCAGGCATAAAAGGAATATTTATTTTTATTTAGAAAAAAATGAAAGTATAACAATTTTCTTTTATTTAAATTAAAGGCCAACACATTTTTTGCGTATTTTGTATATTTAGACCAATTAAAAATGTTTTTTTTTTTTTTTTTTCTTTTTTCTCTCCCACATAAAGTTAAAAAATATATAAATAAAAAATTGGGAAAAGTTCGTGTGAAAGAAATGGAACAGCTTTAGTATAGAACCTCACTCGTGGAATTTTAAATTTGGCATTATAGTTCGGACGTTTCTCGCCGAGATCTTTACTTACGTCATTAGGCCCAAATTACGTCATTCCTTTCCAAAATGGTGAAATAAAATTTAAAATTGTCAGAGGGGTCCTATATTAAAGCTTTACAAAAGAAATTTTAAGAAATGAATATAATAGCCGTTGCTAAGGAACGCGAAATAGTTGCTACATACCTTTATATGGAAGAATAGACTAAAAATGTTCTCTCATAATAAATTAAATTTTATGTTCTAGAGAATTTTATATCTATTACTTAGAAAAAAAAAAAAAAAAAAAAAAAAGCTTCATTTTCTTTTATCATATTATATAATATTTTATCATATTAATCTAGGCGCAATTATATTTTTTTCTCTTTCCTGTAAGTGAGAAATATTTGAAAAAATTACACATTATTATCTAGTACATAAAAAGGTTTTCCGAGATCTTTTTAATTTCAATATAGAAAGTCTTGGTCACTTCTGCACGCATGTAGAAAAGGTATGGATATTTTTTTTTTTTTAATCTTTTTTTACTACCTGCATTCAAAATATAATCTGTTAAATTGCAACTGATTTTTTTTTTATTGCACTTCGTATTTTAAAACATTAAATATAGCTTCCTGTTTCCGAAATTCGCTAATTTAATTCTACTTTCCGTAATTCCTGTTACTTTACGTTACGTGTCAATGGAATGAATCACTTTCACCTTGATGTTAATAAAGGCACTTCACCTCCAAACTGTTCGAGGAAAATGATCAGCAATTGCATAACAAAGGGAGAATTGTACATCTTCCATAACTTTTTGATGGGGTAATAAAATCACGTTGAAAGCAGCACGGTCGTTTCGGTCCCTCTAGTGTTTCGAAATTTCATAAACTAGTTTAAACTAGACTGAACTAAGCAGCAGCCGAATGGAGGCAGACGATTCTGCGTTTTAAAGGCCAATCACCTACTTACAATCCAATTATTGTAATATTTTTTGCAGCAATTCACCAAGAATTTCAGCAATAATAGAGACAAGGATGAGCTTTAAATCCCAGTTGAAGACATGTCCATAAAAATTAAAAGAAAAACTAGTATGTTGTAGCCATCACAAAACTTTCTTCTTATATATTTTTTATGCATCACCACGTGATTCAGATCAAAACAGTCGTTGTTGCTAATTTTGCACTTTGAAATGACCAGAAGAAAGAAAGGAAAAGAAAAGAAAAGATCAAAAATGGTGAATTTTCAATATTATTATTTATTTATTTTATTTTTATTTTATTATGTATATATTAATTAAGAAAAAAATCGATAATTTTGTTTCAAATTATCACGGACATGTGTTTCAACAATTAATTTAAAGATATTGATGAATTCATTTGGAAAATACTCAAATTGAAAATTTACACCACATGAGAAGGTTCGGAGACTGATGCTTTTGCATATACAAAAAAAAAAAAAAAAAAATATCCTGTTTGATTATTATTATTATTATTATAAAATTTTTCAATTTCACAATGATTGGTTAAAAGTAATCCTAATTGTATGCATTTATGCAAAATTGTGTGCTATGCTGTCATCTAAAAAATTATGAAATTAACAAAACGACAGCACCACCTGTTGAGCGGTATGCATCAAAAACCTCTGTTGAGTAATAAACACTAATTTATGTCAAGGTCCAAATAAATATAAACGTTTATAAAATTCTGTGCTTTGGTTTTTGACCTAGAGCTGGCACAAAATTTTGTCATACAGAAAAGAGATGGGCATTTTTAAAGAATAATCAGACTGCTTTCAAAACACCTCAAAACTTTTAAATTCCTTAGAAATCGATAATTTTTAAGAATCCAATCTGGAACCCAAAATCTTTTAGTCTCAAGACGGAGGCCTCCGCTGACGTTTCGGCGATAAATAATTTTAGGATTGCAAAAATGATTCAAATAAAAATAAAATAAGAAAGAAAAAAAAATGGAGAAGAATTAAACACAGTGAAATGTCTGAAAAATAAAACGTTCAATTTTCCAGCAATAATTTATAAACATAATTAAAATTTTTGCCAGAATTATCTATTTCAATGAAAAGAATTATGTACATTGCACAGTCGAAGATCAGAATATCCAATAAAATTAATCATCTATAAACAGAGTTAAAATTTTCTTTAAAATGATCCGATTGAGAAAAAAAAATTGAGTGTAGTGCTTAGTTTGAAATCGGAACGCTCAAAAACAACAATGCTGAAGAATAATCCAATTGAGAAAAAAAAAATTATGTAATCCAGTGATGGTCGAAAATCAATACGTTCGTTAACAACAATGCTGTATAAATTAAATATTAATAATCACAATGTTTAATAATAACATTATTAAACATTATTTAATCATTTATATTATTATTATTATTATTATTATTATATGACCTAATAAAACAGTTTAATTTTAACACATTAAGTATTTAACTGCCAGTATAAAGAGTTTCATAAATTAAAAAAAAAAAAAAAAAAAAAATCTGTACATAAACGAAGTGTTATACAAAGCTGTAAAAACGGCAAAATAATAATAATAATAATAATAAATTTTAAAACAGAGTGTTTGAGAATATATTGTGTCTTATAAAATAAAAATTAATTTTCTGTTTCTTTGTTTCTTTTCTTCAAGAAAAATCATTAGCTAAAAAAAGTATTATTGGTAGGAATGGTATCTTGTAATTTAATGCGAACGAAGCTACGAATTGCAGTTAAATTTAAATAAAATTTTAAATAAATATTTTGAGGGTACGAGGGTTGCTATTTATATTTCTGGCCTAATAATGAAAAAACAAATATGTAGGATCGAAATTGGTTTTAATGTTTTTCAAAATATTCTCCATGATGATCAATACACTTTTGCATGCGTTTGAACCAATTTTCAAAGCACTTTTTCCAGTCCGATTGAGGTAACTCCAAAACATGCGTTTTGAATGCATCAACCGCTTCTTCGGGGGTCGAAAATCGTTGTCCACGTAATTTATTTTTGATGTGTGGGAATAAGAAGAAGTCATTGGGTGCCAAATCAGGGCTGTACGACGGATGACCCATCAGTTCGATCTTTCGCTCAGTCAGAAATGCATTTGTTTGAGTCGATGTGTGAGAGCTCGCATTGTCATGATGAAGAATGATTCGCCTGTTCTTCTGCTTTTTTCGAATTTCTCCGATGACTTCTGGCAAACAAATGGTCGTGTACCATTCAGAATTGACCGTCCTGCGTTGCTCTAACGCCACTGTTGCCACATGACCGTTAATGCCGAAGAAACAGGCAATCATTTGTTTCGATGTGCTTCTTCCTCGAACAACTTTTGTTGGTTTTGCCTCGCCTTGGAAGACCCATACAGTTGATTGCTGTTTTGTTTCCGGCTCATATGCATAGATCCATGATTCGTCACCTGTGTAGATGTTATACACAGCCTTTGATGTACCTTGAACGTATTTTTCCAACATTTCCTTGCACCAATCGACACGAGCCTTTTTTTGAGCGTTTGTCAGATTATGCGGGATCCAACGCGAACAAATTTTTTTTTACGCTCAAATGTTCATGCAATATTTTATTGATGCTAGTCATACTAATGTCCAAAGACGCCTCAATCTCACGGTATGTCACATGACGATCTTGCTTTATCAGTTCACGCACAGCATCGATCTTTTCTGGCACAACAACGGATTTTGGACGACCTGCACGGGATTCGTCCTGGATCGAACATCGACCACGATTAAATTCGTTATACCAATTTTTTACAGTGCTGTAGGATGGCGCTTTATCGCTGTATAAAGAATTAAGTTCATCGAAGCACTCTTGTCTTGCCAATCCACGTCGAAAGTTATGAAAAATAATCGCACGAAAATTTTCACGATTCAATTCCATTTTTTGAAAGAGAAGAACTTTTCAATTTACTGTCAACAACACAAATAAAGCTATAATGGTAAATCGTCTGCTGAATTTACGTTTAAAAATATCAAACTTTCGATTAAAATCGTCTGCGGTCGCCTAGCAACACTTACTGTTGCCAAGGCCAGAAATATAAATAGCAACCCTCGTACTACTTAAATAAATAAATATAAATTATTAAATTTAAAAACTTCGCTAATTTCTACCCCAAAAATTTAGAAGAATGAGCGCCGGAAGAAAAACGTTCAGATGTTTGTGGTTTGTATGTGGTGGTGGTGGTGGTGGTGGAAGGGAGAGGGGGGGGGGATATTTTGTATATTGGTCTCTAAACATGTGCGCGTAAGGATATGGGAGTGATAGGATCATAGTTCCATGAAATAGTTTGCTTCTTTCGTAATCTTTAATCAATGGAAACCATTTTATGTGTATTTTTTTTATTATAATGAATTAGTTATGAAAAATAGAGGGAATTTAGGTAGAATATCAAGGTCGGGAGGCCATCCCTCCCTCTCTCCCTCGTTTGCCCATAGCTGTCTCCGTCCATGCTGACAAACAACACAATAGTCTTAAAGACATCATGTAATTTGACCAGCAACAGCAGTCAAACCCAATGTTATTCTATGGAGAAACTTCTTTTATAAATATAACTCATTACCTGATATATATATATATATATGTTTTTTTTTTTTTTTTTTTTTTTTTTTTTCACGTTTAGAAAATTTACAATCGTTAAAATGCGTCTCGTTTTTCAAAAAAAATAAATTTTTAACTTTTTAATATTTTGTTTTAAAGCTGTAAAATACGAAAAATTAACAAAGATCATTTTTTTTTCACTTTATAGCTTCAAAATAAAGTATTAAAAATTGAAAAAAAATAATAATAATAATAATAATTTTTGAAAAACGAGAAAAATTTTAATGATTATCAATTTTCTAAATGTGAAAGCAGAATTTTAAAAAATGCATTAGGTAAAGAGTTATTTATAAAAGAAATGTCTCCGTAGAATAACATGGCAGACTGCCGGTCAGATTAGATGAAGTATCCCCTTTCCCTTAACTTATATTGTTATCAATCCAGCCGTTTACTGGGTTTGTTAAGCCTTTGTGCGCAAAATCTAATCGAGCTCTCAATCCAAAGAACAACCGAGATATTATTTGACTTAGATCCTTACTAATTAAATTTTTATAAATGCGTTCCTACGTTTTTGTATAATGAAAAATTTATTTTTGTCAAAAAATACATGAATAAATAAATGTCATATTATTTAATTATCCTTACTGTTCAAAATGCCATTGAAATGCCCCAATGCGGGCTTGGACCCCATAGAAAGACTTTCATGGAAGGCTTATCTCAAACCTGGTAGACGTGAGATGCCGGGTTCGATCCCAGGTCGCGCGCGTGGCTTGACCGTTCGGAGTTTTTCGTGGTTTTCGCCGAAACTTGCGTAAATACGGACTAGGACCCCTCAGAAAGACCTCCACGGAAGGCACTCCCCCTCAGGCCTAGGACCTAAGAGTAGTCAAACGACCTTACTCCGCAACACCAACACCAACCTAGAGTAGTTAATCAACCTTGGTCCTACCTATCGTAACCTGCAACCAAAACGCATGTTATTAAAGGGGAAATTAAAAAAATAAATAAATAAATAAATAAACCTCATTACGTAACGTATTTCTGGCTAAAGATACTTGTGTAATCGTCAATCATGTAGTCAATCACAAACACCACCGCGTTTATTATTATTATTTAAATTTAAAAAAGCGAAAAATAAACTAAATGCATTTTCCGTATTTCATTGCATAAAAATGAAATATTATTATTATTATTATTTTATAAATTTTTGGAATATAAAGACAAATTTAATGATTGTGAATTTTCTGAATATGAAAATGAAATGTAAAAATATACATTAGCTAATGAGTAATTCTGGAATAGGGTATTTGTTGTTAACAAAACCTTCACCTTCATGACGAAGACGAACGATCAAATTTCTGATTTGTAGTGTCGCCATCTATTGTAACAATGGCATACTTTATTTCTTTATATGAATAGTTGTTTAGGTAAAATATTTTTTTGTTATTGTTATCGGTATACTTCAAACGCTTAACGGCAAATTCCTCATTTTTTTTTTTTTAATTTTTTCTAATTCTTTGGAGTTTTTATTTATTATTTTTAAAACTATCTCCGAATTTTCCTTTGTTTACTCTTTTTTTCCTGTACGATGTAGCCGTTCTATAGTAGTCTCTCTTTATTAATTTTGACACCAACCTTACCATGTTCGCACATTTTGATCAATAGTACCTATAATTTTTGTACCTGTTTTTAGATTTTTTTCATCTATTTATTTATTTATTTTTTTTTTTTTTTTTTCACCCTTAAATTTCAGCAGTCTATATAATCCTTTTTGTCACTGAGCACTTTTTTTTTTTTTTTTCACTTTTTTCTATATACATATAAAAGAAATTACTGGATTTTTGAAAAATTCTTACCTCCTGTTTTTGATAATTTACACATTTTAAGATGTACACAACACGATTTAAGCATTTTTAGGAAATATCTGTCTGTTTTTGTGTGTGTATCATAAATTTCATAGATTATGTATCTCACAAACCAATGAACGAAATTTGACCAAACTACTAAACTTCATATTTAGTTAGACCTCGATTTAAATTGGTGTTGATTACATTTAGGGATCAATCGCTCGACAAGTGACACTGTCATAATTTTTTTTTCATAATTTTTAATATGGCAGTATAAAATAAAATTTCATATAAATATGCACAACGACGATTATTGTTAACTTTTGAATGCGAAATTAATATATGTATATATATATATACATATACATATATGATAGTAATTGTCGAGTTGGAAAAAATTTGTGCCTATATAGAAACATCGCTTCTGGGATGTAAATTTTCAAAATAGGTATCGTTAAAAAGAACTCGTCAATAGCTTTAAAACGAATGGTTGAACCATTGAGTACTGATAGGAAGTAGAGGATGGATACCCTATGTGGAGGAAAATTTAGCGACCATCACTACAGTTTTTAAGTGAATGGGCGCCTTCTTTTAGCGAAAATAGCTTTCTTGGCAACTGATTGCTGGGATTTTGCTGCCTTTAAATTGTTAATCCCAGGCATGTTTTAAAAAACATTACCATTTTTCCAGAAAAAAAAAAATTATGAAATTACAATTTGATTACAATATAAAATGCTGAAAAAAAAACCTCTTTAAATGTGTCACTGTCAAATTGAACAGCACACAGCACAGAAATTCTGCGACAGGGGGAGGTGACAGAAACCTGCTTTGGTGGAAGTGGAATGTCTGTTTGGCGGTAGAATACTGGTTTGTGAATGAATTAAGCAGGGCCCGATTAAGCTTTGAAGCTAGGGGAAGCTCAGTATCATTTCGGGGCCCTCTTTCATTTTAGAAAATCTTGTTTTCCTGTTACATATTGTAATATAAAAATGCTATAGACCAAAAATTAGTGTGTGTTTATAGTTTTTTTTTTTTTTTTTCATTCATATAATTGAGTGGTTTCCACACAAAAGATTTAAATCGTATAACTTATTAATTAAGAACATTCAGATTTTTGAGGTTAAATAATAGATTTTTCCTGAAATAGTGAGTATTTTATCTTGCTTTAGGCGAATTTTCTCAGAAAAATTCAGTCTCAGTATGAAAATATAAAACAGAAAATTCAAGACCCTGTTTTTAATCATTTTTGGGGCCGCCTCTAAATTTTAGAGGGGAAGCTTGTGCTTCCTGAGCCTTTTGGGTAATCAGGCCCTGGAATTAAGGGATTGATGGGGATGTTGAGTTCGGGAACAAATATGTTACTAGTTACTAGTACGTGATCTATTCTAATATATAGTCAATGGGTTGAACCATAGATCTGTGACAATTTAAAAGAAAATGTTATCGATTTTTTTTTATTTAAAAAAAAGATGGGCACAAAATTTGACTTAAATTCGAGATTTCATGCTGTACTTCTCTGCAATGAAAATCGTCTGCATTCATCATGGAAAATAAGGTTAATAAATAATAATTTTAATAAATAATGTCAGCTGCCCAGCAGTTCTGCGCTCAAAGCTGGTGGACGTAAGGTGCCGGGTTCGATCTCAGGTCACTCTCGTCGGCCTAGCCGTTCGGAATCTTTCGTGGTTTTTCTCCGAAGCTTGCGTAAATACGGACTAGGACCCCTTAGAAAGACCTCCATGGAAGGCACCCCCTCTCTGGCCTAGGATCCTACAGCAATCAATATGCCTTATTCCCAAACACCGTGGCTTAGGCATAGTGTTTTTTTTTTTTTTTTTTTTTTTTTTTTTTTTTAATGTGAAAGAAAAAGTAGAAATCATGCACATCTTCCTCAATAGATGGCGACACTACAATGACATTGAACAAATTTCTATGAATAATATTACCTCTACTTTTAAGCTATAATTAAACTTGAAGTCTTTCAAAATGCGTTTTTTAAAACATCGCATACATCATTTCGCTAAACACCAAAGTGAAATTTTTCAAGAAAGAACAAAAAAAGAAAAATCTGCTTAAACTCAAAATTTGCTTTCGATCAGAATCTGTCTGCAGTCGTATGTTAAAAATAAAACCAAACCACTTAAGGTTAAAAAAAAAAAGTTAAATATAGAATTTTAAAGCATAAAAGTTAAAAGATAAGATGTCGGATAAGAATAGATAGATGTATATTACATTTGTATTTTGTGTCAGTAATATTTGAAGATTTGCGTTCCACAATGCAGCATTATATTTATATAATATATGTTATTTTACTTTTAAATTTTTACTATAGATTTAGATTTATTAAATGTTTATTTTTTACATTTCTTTGTTGTAAAGGGTAGACATTTCTGTTTAACGGAGTCTGTATATTTGAGGCCTTCAGTACCTCTGAAATGCCGTCTTGAAATACTTATATGTTAAAGCATATTTTGGCAAATTTTCAGAAACATATTCTAGTTAGAACGCCCCTACAGCTATTTTAATAAACATCTATCCTGTGTTCTATCTTGCCCTTTAAATCAAATCTTTAAATACATTTGTCTCACTCCATGCTTTTGTAGATGTTTGACGTCTTGAAAATGCTAAAACTTTTTAAAAAAATACACTTAAAATCGCTCGTTTTATACATTAATTAATTAATTTATGTTTAGTATAGTACATTATATCATTTGTAAAATGTATAAGATCGAATTTGCATCATTTTAAATACCTTTTTTTTTCAAATCTTATGCTTAATCATACATAATTATATATATATATATATATATATATATATATATAATTATGATTTTATTTATTTGTTTATTTTTATTTTATTTTATTTTCATGTAAATTCACCCATTTAGATTGTTATCATACCTAATTCGTTGTGTTGAGTGGCTCTTCATATAGTCAAATGCATGAGTGGCACTCCCTTCTAAAGGGTTGTGCATCTCTAATTTAAACAATGCATGTTATATCCATGTCATCACAATTTATTTTTCAATCAATATGTTTAGGAATTAAACTAATTAGACTTCTAACTGTGTTAATGTTATTACTTGGTTAATGCTAACTTTTTTCCCCTATAAGCAAAAATGAAAGTGGAATAAAATTAAAAAATTTTTAGATACGAGGTTAAATTACCTGTGTATTAAACCATGTCTTGCCTAGGTCCCAGAGTAGGCATGGCTTGGTCGTCATGTGCCTCATTTGTACACAGTGATGTGAACTATCGTTTCTAATAACTGAAAAACTTTGAATAAACACCGTAAAATGCAAGAACTCGCAACAATTGTTTCGGGTCGGAAAAAGACACGACCCTTCGTCAGGTGAACAAAGTAGGTACAAATGCTGCCAACAAAGCGGCAACGCATTTGATGGTGTTTATTTAAAGTTTTGTAGTTATTAGTTTTAAACGCCAGTTCTGTGGTGCTTTTTTATAATGTCGTTTTTCTATATACCTTTTCTAGAAAGAGAAAATGAAAAATGGGGTGAACAGAAAATTTAGTTTTTAAATAAAATAATAAAAATCATATATATTTATTTTCTTTTAAAACGTAACGCAGAAAATCTCTATTGTGCGTATATTACTACTACTGTTGAAAAAAGTGTATATATTAAAGTAAGCTTATTAGAAAAAATGAATTTAAGGGATCGGTTAAATATCTTTAATTACCTAAACATAATTTACTAAACATGACTATAGCGACCTATGGACTGTATAAAGAGTTAATTTCTGTAATATTAGAAAAAAATGATTTATTATTATTATTTATTTATTTAAGCATGTAATATAACAAATGCTTACATTTTTAAAAAACATTTTATGATTGGTAGAACTATATATCTGCGGCTAATGGTTACGGAGATAAAGGCCTCCTCGCGACTATGCTTTACATTCTGTGTACTATTTTCAATAATGTACATACTATAGTGAAGTGAACTTGATATTAATTTCAAGGCATTGTAGCAATATTTACGGAAATTAGAGAGCATACAGACAAACAGGCATACATAAACAGTTTCCAGCAAAGTAGATCAAAGTTTAAAGTGTCAAAAATAATAACTGTAGCACACGATAGCAAGCTTTATTGAAATATTTTATTTATCTCCATAAGGCGCCCGGCCATCTTTTGTTAGTGGTCAAGTTACTTGTTATTCAAATCACTTGTTAAATTCAATTAAATTACTAATGTTTTTATTAGAATAACATTTCAGTAACGTATTAAAATCATTAATAAAGATGTAAGTCATATGTATAAAAATAATAATAATAAAGATATATTAAAATTACATTATTTTAATTGAAATAATACTTTTATTATTTTATTTTTATTCACCTATGCTTGATTTAAAATAAACTTTTATCTTTATAAATCATTTTTTGATGTTAGTAAATAAAATGTTGACAAAATAAAAAGTGTTGATCCTCTCAGAGTAATTAGAAAGAAAAAAAAAACTTTCTGAGATGGGATTTGTTAATATACAATAAAACTTCTTCCTTTAATGCTTCTAAAACTTTCAAAGCGACTTTTTCTTTTTTCTTTGGTATTTTTTACAACTTCTGTTACTGCTTATTTTTCTGATTTCTTTTAGTTTTGTATGCTTTTTTTTTTTTTTTTTTTTTTTCATGTCGTTTAATATTTTTTAAAATCTCAAAAGATTTGAAAAGCTATTAAAAGATTAAAGGAATTCTTTCAATGAAGTAATCAATATCGAAAGAGAAATATATTTATAAAGAGCAAGAACGAAAAATCACGCGGCTTATGTAGATTATTATTACTTCCCAACTGTACATACTTGTGGCATCGTTTAACCTTCAATATACTTTTCCTAAAAGGATCCCCAATGGGCAGACAGAAAGACAAATCGACAGACTAATTGAATTCATAACCACTTTTAAACAATGTTAAAAATTGTTTAAAAAAAAAAAAAAAAAAAACTTAATGGAAATGCAATTTTAGCGGAAATGCATGGAATTTCACGGAAATGCAATTTTAGCAATTTCCCTTTATAATCAGGCCCTGATTAACCAATAGGCACGAGAAGCATGTGCTTCCCCTGGAAATTTTTGAAAAGGCCCCGAATTAAGCAAAAAAATGGGCCCCGAATTGTAAGCTTGTGGTCTAAAAGCATTGTCTGATTATAAAACGTCACAGTCCTACCTGACTGCACAACTACCATTTCTAGATTATATAGGATATATGCTAATAAAGCTTTTACACATTCATTTATAATGGAATAATTTCTCATATTGTGGTGAATATTGGCTTTCGCCTGTTTATATCTTGGTACAAAAGTCAAGTGAATTTGCTATTTGCTTGTTTATGTTTTAAGCGAATTTACTTGTCCTCAATTCCAGGTAACTACAAAATTTAATGAAAAATGTATAAATTTTTCAAGATGTTTGTATGAGTCTTTAGAGCGAGAAGTCAATGAGGGCTCCCAAATGGATTTGTGCTTCCCCTCAATTGTAAGGTTAATCGGGCCCTGTTTCTAATAATTATTGTGTCTGAATATTTTAGTATGGTCCTGTAAACCTTAATAGTAATAATACTATATTCGAAAGAAAACATGTTTTCGTGGATATGAATAAGAAATCTCAATTTCATTATAATTTGTGCAAAATAATAATATTAAAATATGGTTTATAGAAATACCTCCCATAGAAAACAGTGCTTTGGAATCCTTTCGGGTGTCCCTGTACACAAAACAGTTGTGGTATTTATCCCATTTTCATTAAGGAACATTCCATAGTGAACTTGACTAACAAATCTGTTTCAATGAATTTCATTATTATTTACGGGAGATAGAGCGCGGAGCGACAGATAAACTGACAGTCATAAACATTTTTCTACTGTGTTGAAACGTGTTAAAAAAGCATGCACACAATAAAGAATAATCTTACTTGGTTGATTAAATAAATTAATTAATTAGTTAATAAAATCTCTTTTTTTATTGAAATTCTTAAAATTATTGGATAAAAATATTAAATATAATTTTTGTGTATTAATTAAATTCCGTAGTTTTTAGCGTATTGGTGTATTCATAAAATAGAAAAATTATTTAATGTTCTAACCGTGCCAATAATGATACAGATATTTAGATGAGTAATAGTTTAAAATTGAAATGATAAAGTACTGTGCTGTGTGCATTTTATCATGATACAGATAAAACATTTAGTAAAATCTGTGGTGTTAAACCGATTCATCTGACCAGGTTATACACCAATAACGATGGTGACAACACTGTAAGGAATGTATTTCAAGTGCGAGCATACAGTAATTATACTCGCCGACAAACAAAGCCCGTTATTCTTCGGGGAAATTTGTTTATAGGATTACTCGTTACCTGATGTATTGTTTAAAATCTGCTTTCACATTCAGGAATTTCACAACTGTTCAATTTTTTCATGCTTACCAAAAAATATATATATATATATATATTTTTTTTCATGTGTTATTTTGAATCTATAAAGTGAGAAAATAATTGCCAATTTTTCCCTTCACAGACATGACATGTTATTATTATTATTATTATTATTATTATTATTTAATTCAATTTCGGAAAACAAGAATAAATTGGACGAAGGGGGATTTTTCTTTCTTTCTAAAGGTACTGAGTAATTCTATAAACAAATTTCCCTATAGAATACCACAAGGGCTTTAGCTGCCGGCAATGATAGGCATCGTATGTTTTTTAAATTATTTTTGTAGGTACCCTGCAATCAACCTGATCTAGGTTTTGACCCACTTTTACGTTAAACAACATTTATAACATATTATTTAAATTGATCGTCTCGCATATAGGTTAAAACCATTTATTAAGAGTTGGAGGTTGGGGGGGGGGGCGGCTTGAAGGAAGGAAAAACATGAAAAATGTCTTTGAATTGTTGTAATTTACTCGGGAATGTTTTTAATTTTTCGAAGTAAAAGTGAAAAATTTTCGAATTATAAATCGTCTTTTTTTTTTTTTTTTTTTTCCCGTCTGCTCACTTCTCATTGCTTATTAAACATAAAAAAAAAAATAAGGAAAAAAAGAAATAATCAATATTAGAAGCTAAAGTAAATCATAGAATTATTTTATTTTATTTATTTTTTAATATTAATAAAGAAAAAGTGCACAATATCGCCTTAATTATTGTGATTTATCTCACTATAACAATATAATTCTACTCTATATTAACAAAACTAACGTATCATGTACGAACAACAAATCTTTTTTCCTAAATTCAATTTGTTTATAATACTATAAGTGCATGTGATTATTTATTAATCGTAACTACAAACAACTTTCAGACTGAATTTATCTTTAGGGTTAAAGAAGTATATATCACAGAGGTACATATAACGCTGTGAAATTTCAATTTTCCGCAAAATCAATGCATTAAAATGCATAAAAATAAAATAATAAAATAATAAAAAAAATCATCAAAACGGAAAAGAATTTTTTTTTATCCGATGAGAGAAAAACATAGTTTCAAGGATTTTCGGTAAAAATAGCTTTTATTTTATGAAATGATTGGTCATCGACTTTTTTTGTTACGTAATTTACTGAGTGGGTCATTGCTCTAAAGATCCTTTTTATAAGCGTATGCAACGAACAACTGGTGGCAAAAAGTAAAAGATTCGCGTGAAATAAATCTTTTGAGATAATGTATGTATGAATGAATAGTCGGAAACGTAATGAAAGACTTGATGTACATGTAGGTGTTTATTGTACTTTTGTATTATTAAATCTATGGCTTCATCATCATATTTAATGCTTTATTATTATTATTACTATTAGGGCTCACGCCAACATGTCGCAAAATGATAATTATCGCTCAATTATCAACAAATGTAGCCTAAATCACGCATTTGAATGACAAATTTGTCGCCTAAAAGATTTTTTATAAAGCTATTTTTTACAAATATTTTGATATTTGTAACTTATCTCCGCCCGTCTTAAATCGTGGTGGCCTATGCTACTGCTTCTTCAAGTTATTACCATTACTTTTTCTGTTATTCATTGATCATTTTTTCTGCATATGATCTCATTTCACCAAAGTTTCAGAAACAATTCATATCAACTTTTTAAATATCTATTGTCTTGTATAAGGCTTCATTTCCGTAAGTGGCTCTTTGTTCATTAATTCACTTCTTTCTCCCTGGTCTCATTGTAATGAACATATGAAAACCTTTTTACACATATCACAGAAAGAAATGAAAAATATCAATGAAAAAATTGAAGATTTAATTGAAAAAGAAATTAAAAGATAAACAAAATCCAAAGATTGAAAAAATAATAATAATAATAATAATAATAATAACAATATTCAACACTATTCAAGTGTATTAATTAAATTATTGTATGCAAATGCAGGTGAATTTCTGTATGTCTGTAAGCATAATGCTCCAAAAATTATATTATATATTAATCCGACCAGTCAACCAAAAATTTGTTACTGTCCTAATCATTTAATTACTGCTAAAAAGAATCTTGTTTTTGATATAATGCTTGTTCTATTCATGAAAAAATTGATGTAGGTCATAATCTATATAATATTTCTCTAACGTGGACCAGTTTCAATTATTTTTTGTCGGAACGATACGATACGCGAGGATAAGAAATAATATTTAAACATGGACAGTATTTAAGCACGCGGACTTAGCTCAATGGACTAATAAGAAAAAATGACGACATTTGTCTGATGAGATTATTTTACGAAAAAATGTATTTTTAGCAATTGTTTCTTCGGAACCTTTGCAAGCGTCATTTTAAACCTAGCAATATTTTAAAGATGTATATAGAATGTGAACTTTTGTGTCATAAATTGACTTAAAACACAATCATAAAAAATGTAATCAAAATAGGAATTAGTTCTTTATTTTATTTTATTTATTTATTTATTTTTAAACAAAAAAAAAAAAAAAAGAAAAAGAAAAAAAAGAAAAGAAAAGAAAGAAAAAATTATACCAAAATTACTAAAAAGTCATCGCCAACATGACGACAAAAATTTAAAAGGCGTCGTGGGATTCCTATATTAAAACTGTACTGCCAGTGGAAGTATGAAAATTGGGTCATGTCGTGAACCATGAATTTTATTTGGAAACCTTTCTTTTAATGATTTTGGTTTCACTATTGTACAATATTAATTTGGCTTTAATAATAATTTGGCTTCTGGTAAATTAAAATTTTAATTAGGTGGAGAAATTGGTATAGCATTTATGAGTTTCAAATTTTAAAGGTAAATAAGAAAAGAAATAAAGGGCAAATATTTCGCATAGGTTTGCTAGTTCATAATATTTTGAAATATGAATTTATTAATTTTCATAATTGAAAGTATATTAAAAATGATACAGGAAATACGTTTGGACCACTTCATTCTAACACACTAACAAAATGAAATTGGAATTTATTTTATTTGTTTATTATATTATTATTATTATTATAATTATTTGGAACGATATGAATTAATATCTGACACATTCGTTTGACATTAGTATCCTTAGATTTTGAAAGCTTATAACTCTGTGAATATTTAAGAGAAATATATAAACTGTACCATTTTCCGAAATGATTTGATCCAATAACCATAAAAATTGTCAGAAATGGGTGTTGCTATTGAAAAAAAGAAGTTGCTGCAAGTTTTAATATATAGACGACCCCCAAGCAAAATCTAGATATGCAACTATAAACTAGTCCTTATTGCTAATCGATCGGAACCAACTGCATACTTATACAATTTACAGGGCAAAAAATCTAGAGTGGCAATTTTTCTTTTTAACTGTACAAAAACTTAATTTGTATAACTTCTCACAAGTAAAAATTAAGATATACAGTTAGGTACAATTATAACAAACAAATGCTGAGAAATAGTCAAATGGAAAAAGTTAAATAATAGTAGCGCTATATGTCAGCCAAAAAACACCCAAATTAAGTCATCATTCTTTTTATAATTTATTTCTAGCATACCAAGTTTGGCGCATTTATACGCTATATGGAAGCTGATGTACAGCCTACCCGTAAAATGGGTAAATTGCAGCATAGCAGCGCTATTTGTCGGCCGATATTCACTCGAATTGAATCAGCATACTGTTTCATAATGTCAATCTTATAATTCAAGTTTTGTGTATTTACCGTAAATGGGAGAAATTGCAGAACAGGAATGTCACCTGTCGGCCAATGCGCATTTCAATTGAATTGACACAGTGTTTTATAATGTACTCCTCACATATCACTTTTTTTTTTTTTTTTAATTATACGTAATAGATGATGAGATATAACCTTCCTGTAATTGGGAGAAATTATAGCATAGTAGAGCCACCTGTTGGTCGATTAACACGAAAAATTGATAGCTAACAATTTACATCAAGGTGTAATTAGATATAATATTTTATAAAATTGTGTTCATGAGCTCTTGAGCTAAAGCTGCCATGCCACAATATTTTTGGCGCGTACAGACAGACGGACATCTTTTTTTAAAGTTAAATATTTAGGACAGTATACAGGTCACTTCTAGAAGTGTTTATCCATTAAAGCTGGAAGTTGAAAATTTTTACAAAGTCAGTACTTTCTTTCATGAATATTAAAGAAAGTAAAGCATGTAAAAATGCAGGTTTAAAAAAAAATAACTAAAGTTGAGAGAAAGAAAGAAAAATAGAGACGGGCTTGAAGTGAGTGAATCCATCTGGCACAATGAAGTGTCAGATGTTAGATGTGGGAGTAAAAAATAATCTTAGCCTTACCACCCATTGCACTGAGGTGAAACAAGAGACACGCAAAGAAAAGTACGAAAGAAATAATAATAGAAACCAAGGGCCCAATATTATAAATAAATTAAAAAAAAAAAAAAAAATTGTAGGAATGAGCGCTGAAAAGCATCTTTATTAACAATTAAATGTTCCGATCCATTGGTAATTCCGAATACGAATTTTTGTTTTTTACCTTCCTAACATATAGTGTGTGATGGAAATATTGTAATCATGAAAAAAATTCGACTATGGGATTTTGGTATATCTATACGTTTTGAGGTTTCTTGAATTTATTTTTGCTATTTTTACGATTATCTTGTATGTTTGTGAATATGTGTGTGCATGTGAGTGAGCGAACATGATAACGTCTAAACGCTTCATTCGATTGAGTTCAAAGTTGGTAGGTATGTTATATGTCCCCGTCGCACAAACTGTATTTGTATGAGTGTAAGACTTATGGTTAATTCTTTTACAAATATATAGGGTAAATTCTGGATTATTGAGGTTTATTCACTCAATTTTTTCAAATTGCTTTAGCGTATAAATTCTATATTCGATTAACTTTGTCTGTCTGTGTGACACAAACTTCTGGCAATTGTATCTTGGAAGCGAGTGCTTAAGATCTCCTGCAAACTGTTATGTAGTTGCAACTTGACACAAATTAGTGCCTATCAACTTTTGGTGAAAATCGTATAACACAGGTGGCGTTGCTATCCCGTGTTTCTAAATTTTTATTATGGCAAAATTTCCTATAAATGTGCACAATCAGAATTACTTTTAATGATATAATTACGAAATTAAAAAGAAAAATATTTGTAACAGTAATATTCAACTAGGAAAATGCTATCCGAAAATATACAATAAACTAATTTCCAGAACTACCCCGAGTTTTTCCAGGTAAGCTCCCAATACGGTCTTTATTGCCTGGAATAACATAAGAAAATAAAAATATATCATGAAATTTTTTTTTATTATTCAACAGGTCCATACGAAAGAGAAAGTTTTCATGCATATGAATGTGCCAATGTTTAATCGCAAAGACTAATAAAGAAGAGGAAATAGGTTTGGCCAATTTCAAATCTGATTGCTTTTTTGAAACAATAAAACGTTATTTTCAATCGGTCATTTTACAGAGATAAAAAAAAATATTAAGAATTCTCTGTCGTTTTTATTCTCTTTTGCATTCAATGAAAGAAAGTATACTGGTTTCGTAAAATTTTTTTGCTTCTGGTTTTCGATAGATTTACACATTATGAAAGGTACAGTCACCCAAAAAAAAAACGCCACCCCCCCACCTAATTTCGCCGTAAATTATCGTAGAAACATTTGACTGGTACCGATCGATTTGTAATAACGTCTAGTTTATAACGGTATAGTTAAATTTTGCCTAAGGGGTCATCTACATATTAAAACTGGCATTAACTTCATTTTCTTCAATGGCATCCCCTATTTTTGACTTCATATTCAGATTTCTGAGATCAAGGCGGTTCGAAAAACATACCTATTTATATACCTTAAATCAATTTTAAATAGAGTTACACGTGAAAATGTATTAGGGGTCCGTCTATACATTTAGAAAATATAAATCACGATCTACCACCCAGTATACATTATTTATTAAGTTTCACACCGGAAAAAAATTTCAGAAATGTTAGTTATAAAATAAAAAAAATGACTAATTCAACGAACTTTCTGAGTTAGTTTATGAATTAAAAGATTTTTATTGGTTTCTATTGATTAAACATCAGATAGTTCACTTCATACGAAGAAAATTATATAGCTTGAATAGATATTAAAATATCTATCAAAAGAAAAAAAAAAAAAAAAAAAAAAAAAAGGTGAATGGTTTTAAATTTGTTTGAAAATTCAAAATTATTTTAACTCAAGCTGCCGTATAATTGTCTGAAACGGCGGCACTCAACCTGGTTCCCACGGCCGTTTCACAGTCACAATGGGAGTTTGTTCTGATACTGCAGTACTTTCATTTTCTTTAATTGACTTTTTTAAAATATTAAAACAGATTTTTTTATTTTTATTTATTTATTTTTTTAATTAATTATTATTATTTTTTTTTTCATGACATTATTAAAAACTTTTACATAAATCTCCACGATATTCTTTTGCTTTTATATTTTATAATGTGTAACAAATTAATATGCAAAATAATAAATCCTACTACTTAATGGAATGTTCTAAAATTCTACACTTTAACACAGATACCGAAGTGGACGGTGGGTGTAGAAAGGCTGACTACCCTTAATCTAAATCTTCACTTGAAAAGGTCAAAATGTTACACAACTCTTTTTTTTTAAGGAAAAAAGATGAAGATAAGGAGGAGAAGGAAAGATCAAAACGAATATAAAGCATATTAAACGTTAATACCCTTTAAACACTGGAAAAAGGCGGGGTTTCGTATTGTGTGTCATTTGGGAGCTGTAGAGTGCCAGAAAATTACTTTATGTAATAAAACTTTTCATTTAAAGGGTATTTAAAGCAGCATTATATTTAATACATAGACTATTCAGAAAAAAAGTTCCATTCATCTGGTTCATGAAAAATAAAGAACATTTTCTGGCATTGCTCTATGTATATACATTCTTGTCAACCTATCCCGGAAGATTACTGGTCCCTCCCCTTTCCGTACATTTTTTTCACTTCAGTCTTTTTAGAGCCGTGTCAGCCATCGGTGGCTGACACTGATCTTTCCATTTATGCTAAGTCAGCCGGCAGTGTAAAATATGATATAAAACTACAGAACTTACCTAGTTTTAAGTAATTACTGACAATTTATTTAAAATTTACTTCATGGTTTTTTTTTTTTTTTTTTTTTTTTTTTTTTTTTAATAGGATTTTTATAGGATTATATCGTTAAGGCCTAATGGGGTTTATTGAAACTCGATAAACATAACACGCTTCTAAGCAGCACGTGTGGCCTGAATGGTATTTCCATAAGAATTTGCGTGGCGCTCAATGAGTTAATCGTAAATGTATTTGAAGTTAATTACTCTAAAAATTAAATTGTGTACACACAGGGGCGGGAACTAACAATGTTACGGGTTAGGTTGGCAAGTATGCATATATATTTTGCTTGATTTATAAAAATTTATAACACATTTTCTTCTTTTTTTTTTAGTATTTTGTGTTTATATCTCTCATTAAAAATAAATACAATATTCATATATAAACATTTCCATACAGTAATGTATATAAACATATTGATTAAAGAAGATTTGTTGATATTATATAATTATTCTTCTATCTGTATAGTATATTAACACAAATATATTTTGTAAATTTCGCAGCATCGAAAAACAGCAACATAGCTTCCATATCAAGGCTTAATGTAAATAGGACGTAAGCGTACTGTAGCTAGTGTTGAAATTAGAAAAAAAAAAAAAAAAAAGAATAACAGTGGGCTAAAAGTACGCCGGAATAAATTAAAATGTTGTTTATTCTGGTTTTAGTCAGGTGATATCACTCCTGCTAAATAGCTGGATCCGCCCTCTCTTAAGCTCAGGTTCAGCTCATCATAAAAATATTGTTTTTAATATCTGCCGCACCAAAATGTTCAAAACACAAATGCCAATTTTCATATATTTTGAAATCTTCCCGTTTCAACTTTAAAAGCATTTAGATTAATTTATTTTATTTTGAATTTTTAAATTTAGACGTTTAAAGTCTTTTAAATGAAATTTCAGGATTCTGTAAGATCAATATCTATATATTTGAAAGTAATAAGACAATTCCTTAGTTTTAAATTTTTATTCCATAATAACTGTGACTTTGATTTCGTGATTAGGAAATTTAAAATAAATACTATTGAGCTATGTTCCAATAATAGATCTTATAAACTTAAAAAAAAAAAATAATAATAATAATAATAATAATAAAGCAATTTTTCACTATTTGATTCTGTATTAAAAAACTTTTAATAGAAATTTGATATTTTATTATGTTACATTATGGGATAAATTTTAAATAACACAAAGCTTACAAACGGTACAGTAACCAAATGCAAATATGTCACAACAAAATTTAAACAGAAAATTTATGGTAAAAAATCTGTTTAAAATTATTAAATATTCATAATAATAAGAATAAAACGATTGTTGAATGCATAATTGCTGTTTCATGCAATCAGTTTCGCTGTACCGTGTTTTCTAAAACAAGATATTTAACTAGAGGTGTACGTACTCTTGAATATTGAAATGCGAAAAAAGGTGTAACAGGGTTAAAATAGAATTTTATCAGCGAAAAACTAGAAAAAGATATTTAATACTTATGAAGAAAGACTTAACATATTAGGATGGGATTTATTCTTCTCTTGTAGCGTAAGCCACGCCTTTTCACAAATTTTCTAAAACTTTATAATATAAAGCAAAATAATTTTGCATATTTGTAATTAAATCATTTAAGTTTTGTCTTCAATAATCGATGTAGTAAATACCATTGTGATTTATGCATACCAGCGTCACATACAGAGTCAAATAGAAATATGCAAATTAGTCTTTTTTTTTAAAATAGTGTTTCAGCGAATCAGAGGCGTGGCTTCTTTTCTTTTGAAATTCTTTCACAATCCCTCGCCTACATTGTGATAACTTTACAAAAATATGCCAATTTGTATAATAAACATCGAAATATTGCTTAGGAAACAATAAAAATGACATAAAGGTAAATTAAAATAGCTTTCCGTCAAATTATATACAAACATTTACTTATAGAGGATACAGATTATAACAAGTGACGGCCCCCTAACAGGAATAAAAAGTGAAATATCACTGTAACTCAAAAAATAATGTTAGGAACGAGCTGTAAATTTGGAAACCCATGTTTTTGATGATGCCCGTTCTATTCGTGCGAAAATTAACATAGGTCATAATTCATAATTTTTTCAAATATGAATTTATTAATAATTTTCATAATTCAAAAAATGTTTTTTTAGCAAAAATTTGCATGGAATATGTTTGGGTCACTTCATTCTAACGAATAAAAAAAACAGAATTTAAATATCATAATTATTTCGGAAGATATGATTTAATGTTTGTCACATTCATTTAACATTAGCATCCCCAAACTTTGACAGCTTATAACTCTATGAAAAATTGAGCGAAATATATAAACTATACCATTTTCCGTGATGATTTGATCCAAAGAATTCAAATAAATTATAAAAAATGGGGGTTACTATTGAAAAAAATGAAGTTGATGTCAGTTTTAATATGTAGACGACCCCCTAAGTAAAATCTAACTATAACATTATAAACTAGACGTTATTACAAACTGATTGGTACCAGTCGCATGTTTCTACGATAATTTACGGCAAAATTAGGTGGGGGGGTGGCGTTTTTTTTTTGGGTGACTGTACAAGATTTCATCCTTTTTAGAAAATATCTGTGTGTGCGTGAGAGAGAGACAAAAAAAAATGTGGCGGCTCTTTATCAAGAACTAAAGCACAAACATTCATATAAATTTACATGTAATTGCAACAATACATAAATGAGTACCTGTCCACTTGGGGAAAATCACTCAACAGGTGGCGTTGCAACCCCGTTTATCTATATATTTAATACGACAGTATAAGACAAAAATTTCGTGTGCATAATGAGGATTATTTTTAATGAATCATTCTAAAATAAAAAAAATAAAATAAAATATTTTTTAATAGTACAGTCATTTGCAAAAGTTTAAGACCAGTAGCCGTTTTTCAGTATTTTAACTCATTGCATCATTTATACAGATTATTGCATCATCTCATATGCTGATTGCATCAGACGCATTCTACTTATATAAATAAAGGTGCCCGGTACGTTTATCGCCAGTTGTTTGTTTATTAGATTTTCTCGTAGACAGTGCTGTTGTGTAATTATTGTAATGGGTAAAAAACCTTCACTTTCTGTTACAAAAAGGTCAGAAATATTGACCCTGCATAAAATTGGATTTTCTGAACGTCAAATAAATTCGAGGGTAACTGTGAACAAGACAGCTGTGCATCAAGCTATTAGTAAATTTAAAATTTCGGGAAAATTTGTGAACGTTAAGAGAAGCGGTCGCCCTAGAAAAACGAGTGCACGTGATGACCATGTGATAAGGATGGTCGTACGAGATCCAAAAACCTCCTGCAATACGATTAGACATTCTGTGGCTGCAAAAGGCACCAACGTCAGTTTGAGTACTATTTCAAGACGTTTGGACAAAGATTTTGGTTTATAATCCCATAAACCTGCAAGGAAACCTCGACTTATTGCAAGTATGAAAAAGAAATGACTCTTAAGGTCCACAAAATTTCCCTAAATTTTAAATTTACTAATAGCTTGATGCACAGCTGTCTTGTTCACAGTTACCCTCGAATTTATTTGACGTTCAGAAAATCCAATTTTATGCAGGGTCAATATTTCTGACCTTTTTGTAACAGAAAGTGAAGGTTTTTTACCCATTACAATAATTACACAACAGCGCTGTCTACAACAAAATCCAATAAACAACCGACGATAAACGTTCCGGGCACCTTTATTTATAGCAGTAGAATGCATCTGATGCAATCAGCACATGAGATGATGCAATAATCTGCGCAAATTATGCAATGTGTTAAATACTGAAAATCGGCTACTGGTCTTAAACTTTTGCAAATGACTGTAATAGTAAAGTTAAGAAAATTTAACGGTTTTTCTTCTCTTTTCTTTTTTTTTTTATAATAATCAAGCTGGAAATTATTGATTTTTTTTTTTTTTTAACTCGCCAATATATTTAAAACGAACGTTGAGCCATAGATCTGTGATAATTTAAAATAAAATTATCAATTTTTTTTTTCCCCGATAAAAAAGAGCATATTTTTAGAAGTCGTCTATAGATCACAAAGTGACTTTCTTTTGACATTTTGTGTCATACTTTTTTGAGATGAAAATCGTCTGCATTTATCATAGAAAATAATTTTAATAAATAATTTTTAGTGCGTGAATTTGTATAGAAAATGTTAGAAGAAAGTTTTGTTATGGCCACAGCTACTTGTCGATGTGTTTTTTAAATCAACTACTTGTATGCCATACGTAACTTTTTTATAGAAAAACGTCTATTTTCTAACTCTTATAAATAATAATAATAATAGAAACGAAATTTATGAGTACTAGTAAGGTTTGCTACAGAGTGTT
This sequence comes from Salticus scenicus, assembly GCA_963930645.1. Classification (NCBI taxonomy): domain Eukaryota; kingdom Metazoa; phylum Arthropoda; class Arachnida; order Araneae; family Salticidae; genus Salticus; species Salticus scenicus. The sequence goes on from OZ005653.1 coordinate 243,854,707, forward strand.
TTCGATAGAAAATACTAACAGTATGTAATACTCTAATGTAGCAGAAGTATAATAATAATGTAGCATTTAAACTTCAGTTACAAGACTATTCAAAAGAATTGAGATTTCGTCAACAGTCGGGATAGTCAGTCGTTTACGTCAATAGTTAGAAACAGCTTGAAGTACATTTTAATTATGTTGTGCTGCTTTAGCCATAATTAGGTGTATATATTTTTTCTGATACATTAAACATTAAATTTTCTACATAAAATAGTGCATGCATCATTAGAACCAGAATCAAGAGCAGCACTCGGATACTAAGGCTCAAAGTCTTAAATGAATCAATAATTAACACCGACCCACCAAAGATCGGTTAAAAAATAAAAATAAAATATAAAATAAACATTTCACATTAGATTGCAAAACGACCGTACAGTGCTGTGTAATCTGTAATATAAACAGAATCACCTATAAAGAATCACCTAAAATAATTTGAACATTTTTGTTGAAGTACGTTCAAAACTTGCATTCACTGTTAATCATTTTGTGTAAGACATTATTGAGGGAATTTATTTCCTCAACCATGTTGAGAAATGTTTTCAGCTGTAGCTGTGTAACAGAGGCATACAGTGGAATGTTACGCAATTACAACTGATAACATTCCTCTACATCAGGGGTGGCCAACCCGCGGCCCGTGAGGAGACTAACAATATTTAAATGACAACTTTGGTTAACACATTAAAAATTGATAAATTTTTTCTGAATTTTCGAAATGAAAATGCCTTTCGATTATCTATATTAATAAAATCAGACTTTTTTCTGTAAATTTGTCGGAATCGAAAATTTTTGCGATATCTTCACGTTTCACACCCCATGAAAGCCGAAAATGACTTCAGAAAATTTTGCCTGTGTGTGTGTGTGTCATCGTGTCTGTATGTCGCTTTTTTTGTCCGGGCATCACTTGAGAACGGCTGGACGCAATTCAACGGCGCTCGGCAGGAATTTAGGTTTTCACCCAACTTAAAATTATATCTATCAACTTTTCAGAAAATCACCCCCGTTCCCCCCCTGGGGGGTAAACACGTTTGTCCGGGCATCACTTGAGAACGGCTGGACGGAATTCAATGGCACTTGGCAGAAACTTAGGTCTTCACCTAACTTAAAATTATATCTATCAACTTTTCAGAAATCCCCCCCCCGTTCCCTCTGGGGGGTAAAAGACTAAAACACGTTTGTCCGGGCATCACTCGAGTACGGCTGGACGGAATTCAACGGCGCTTGGCAGAAACTTAGGTCTTCGCCCAACTTAAAATTATATCTATCAACTTTTCAGAAATTCTCCCCCGTTCCCTCCTGGGGGGTAAAAGACTAAAACACGTTTGTCCGGGCATCACTCGACTCGAGAACAGCTGGACGGAATTCAACGGCGCTTGGCAGAAACTTAGGTCTTCACCCATCTTAAAATTATATCTATAGAAATTTTCAAAATTATGATTTATGTTTAAATTGTGGGTAAAAAACGCCTGCGCTTGCACCATAAATATTTTTTCACTAAAACGCTTTGATTAAAAAAATAAAATATAAAAATAAATTTTTAAGTTAAAGACTTTTTTATTCACGTGATTCGCACTACAAATTATGAAAAGATTGAAATGATGTTTTGCTATCTAAATTCCATACTTTAGTTAATTTTAAAAAATCTAATTGTCGTATCAAAAAACTGTTTACACCCCAAGATTCAGAAAAATCACCCCTTTCATTTGGTACTAAATTTGTAACGATAGGTCTGATATTTCTAATTTATTTTTCCCTTTTTCCGTTGCCGCTTAAATTTCATACTTTAGTTATTTTTTAAAAATATAATTGTCTCATCGAAAAACTGTTTGCACCCCTGGATTCAGAAAAATCGTCCCTTTCATTTGGTATTAAATTTATAAATATAGGTCTGATATTTCTAATTTATTTTACCCTTTTTCCGTTTTCAACCCAGATTCGGTAGAAGGTTGTTTTATATTTATATATATGCATTTATATAATTTTTTATTTTCCAGAAATAGAATGAAATATTTTTAATTTCACGTGAATAATAATAAAAATTAGAGAGAAAAATACCTACAAAAGTTGGTGATTTTTTTTTTTTTTTTTTTAATCAGGAATTTGTATGTGGATAAATATTTTCATAGAGATATTTGGCATTATTCTAATATTTTTATTTAATTAAGCAGTACTTTTCTTTCCTGCAGTAAAAACAAAATTTTTTGTTGTTATTATGTACCTTATGAGGTTCTTTTATGTTCTTCCCTTAATTGTAAATGATTATAATTTGGATTTTATTAAGATTTTTTTTTTTTTTTTTGTAAATATCAGAAAAGTGCTTTTATTTTATTTTATTTTATTTATTTATTTATTTTGTGTATGAAACAGCTTTAGTATCGGATCCCTTTGGCAAAATTTGAAATTCGGCACCGAAGTAGCTCGGACGTTTCTCGTCAAGATCTTTAATTGCACAATTGAGATAGCCAATTTAGTTTATCGCAAAAATGGCTTAAAATATTTAAAGTCACCAAAGGGGTCCCATACTAAAGCTGTGCTTTAGTGTGGGACCCGTTGCGAGCGAGAAAACCTCTACCAATCACAGCGAGAACTTAGGCTATTAATAAAGATATGGGATTTTGACAACTCATTTAAGTTTAATGTCCAGCGAAGCGGGCAAAGCCTGCTAGTGATATATCTAATGAATCACACTGTTGTAATGAAATATTCTTAGATCGATTGTTAGTTATTTTTATTATAGTTATTAATGTACAGTCACAAATTTTTCACAATTCTATTGTTAATTTAAGAATTTAACTAATTTTAATTAATATATTCGGCTCCGAGTCTTCACCCTCCCCCCAAAAAGTATATACATACATGATTCATGCATTCACAAATTTATATTTACAAATACACATATATACATACGGTGCGGCCCGCCTGAATAAAATAGATGTTCAGTGCGGTCCACCAAGTGTTTTGTGTTGGACAGGCCTACTCTACATGGTCGTGGCAAGTAAACTGCCTACATAATGAGTAATTCCTGTAAATTATATATATATATATATATTAGAATAGCGGCGCCACCTGTTGGTCGATATGCACCTGAATTCAATTAGTATAATTTTCAATAAGGACCCTCTAACATATTCAGTACCGTACAATTATACACGACAGAAATGAGATATAGCCATTCCATAAATAGGGAAAATTGCAGCACAGTAGTTCAATCTGCTAAGCGATATATGCCAAAAGTTTATTGACACTAATTTATGTCAGTGTGTAACTAAATATATTTTTTTATTGAATTCTGTGCATTAGTTTTTGAGTTAAAGCTGCCATAAAAAAAATTTTCACCCACAGACAGACGGATGAACAGACAGACATCACTTAAAATTGATCAAATCCCTTTTAGGAGCTGATAAAACCTATAAAAACGTCAAAAATCGGAAATCAGCATTTTTTTTTTTGTGGATCTAATGCTTTATTCTCTAAAATATTAAGAAAAAATAATAAATAAATCCTTTTCTTCTTCTTTTTCTTCTTTTTTTAATAGAAATCAAGTAATAATTAAAATTTAAATACAGTCGAACCTCGTTAACGTGAATCTCAAGGGGGATAAAAAATATGTTCATGCTATCAGTAAGCAATTTTCATATAACTGAACTAATCTTCATTTTTACGGGGATTGTGGAAACCGTTCATGTTAAAAGTAATTCACGTTAGCAGTGTTCACGTTAACCAGGTTCGACTGTAATTAATGATATTTAACTCTACGATTTAATTTTTCGTAACTAAATAAATCAAAGTCATTTTTTTTTTTTTTTTTTTTTTTTTTTTTTTTTTGCCACAAATTTTTTTACATAACATAGCCCTATTACATAATTACAAAAATACAATAATGGTATAATAATCTAGCTTCGAACAATGAACATTCTCTTGTCAGTTCCCATCCAATACAGGGAATATGCTTAAAACTATTTAGAAATTCCTAACATGATATTGATTATTAAATACCTCTGCTCTCCAAACAATGCGTCTGATTAAAATTATGAATATTTTCCTTGTTTCCTGCCATTTTTATTATGGAATTATGTGACACTAGGATCATAAAATAACTAATTTTGTGATAAGAACATAATATGACAGAAATTTCCGATTACAAAGTTGACGGTTAAATCCTTAATTCTGAATTCTGGTAGATGTATATGGAACAAAATTCGTAGAAATCATCTTACTCTTTATATATATATGTATATATATATATATATATATTACTTTTTTCATTAGAAAAGAAAAAGGTATTAGATTTCGTGAAATTTTTTTTTACTTCCGGTTTACACATTTTGATATGCTTTGAATACGTTTTCATCATTTTTAGAAAATGTTTGTATATGTGTCTGGTTTTTTTTTTTTACTGAAATAACATGTATAACTGTACAAGATTCAACGTCGTCGTTTTAAAGCGATTTCTTGTTTTTTTTTTTTTTTTTTTTTTTTTTTTTTTTGTGTGTGTGTGTGTGTGTTAAACACTCTTACTTTAAAAGCTATACAGTAGTAGAAAATCATATTTTCTATTTTTAAATCTAAATTTTTATTTTTAAACTTTAACAATATTTAAATTAAATCTTTTTTCATGACCACAAAATATTATTTTTCTCATTCCTACGTAATATTTTAGACGTTAGTCTTCAATTTTCATTCTGATATAAAATCTCTTCTTTCTAGCTCATATACAGCTACTTCTGGAGTCCATTTGAATCAGGGCCTGACAAACAAATTTTTGCGTCCAGGGCGCCTTCAGTTTTTCATGCGAACGTAAAGGTTGAATTTACAAAAACTACCCAGTACATAATGGGAGAAAGGGTAGGGGAAGGGTACAAACTGTCCTCTCAATTTCTATTTTTAACGAAATTTTAACTGGCAAACAGGTCGACTAAAAATGTATTTTGTCAAAAGAAGAATAACTTCTTGCCTATGGTCCCAAAGATAAATAAAATTGTTACAATCCTCTAAAACTTTCTTCAATTTTATTGAGAAACAGTGGCAGAAGTACACGCATTGAAGGAGTAATTTCCCTTATATGTGTAATAACCCATTTTCATTGAATTGGAAAAAAAGATTTATATAAAATTTAGAAGCTGTCTGAAATTCGAAATGCACATTTTTTAGGGTAGAGAAATAAAAAAAAAAAATTACATATCATTATCAAAAACTAATATATAATATAGAATTTACAAAATTATAGTTCTTGTTACCAAATCTCATATTTATAGTTTTTAAGTATGACTTCAGCTCAGTTAAATAGATCCTTTTCCACAATAAATAGCTGTCTTTTCCAGTGAATTTCCATTACAAGTAAAATCATTTCCAGTAAATAGACAAGGATATACGCAAAACTTAGAAAGTATCTGAAATTTATATCTCATATTTTTTATACTATGATTATAATATAAATAATCTGATGTGTCACTCACACGACTTACTCTTACCCTGAAATTTAATACTATAAATACAGATTGGAAATTAAAGGGTGTAAGATAACAAGTACTGTTATGCAAACTTATGTTAAAACAATTCAAATTAGGCTTCGGAGCAGCTTTATTTGACAAGTGAGGGGGGCTGTGTGAGAGGGGCTACCGCCCACCTCAACCCCCCCCCCTCCCCCTTTTCACTACTGTACCTACATTTATATAGAATTCGAATCTGTTATTAAATTCAAAAGTTCATTTAGAATTATTGAAACAACTTTTACACCAACAGTCCTAGAAACTTATTAATCTTGATCAAACTTTTCTAGTAACAAACACATTAACTTCAACATACAGCATTTGGATCGCCTGAAATTATTTGTTTTTAATTTATTCTAACAGACAAAAGTCAAACGTTAAAAACTTGACTTTGGTATTCAGGAAGCCTCAAAGCGTCTAAATATACAAAAAAACAAGCTATGAATATTTAGTTTTAAAAAATACATTGTTTACCATATGGCTATGGGAAATTCATTTTAATTCCTGAGCAGCTTTCCTGGACATGGTAAAATATTGCAGTAAAGCACTTCCACTAACAATAAAAAAGAATGTTATGGCTTAAATGTTGGCAGCCCTGTATATCTTCTAAAAGTTATGTACACATCACGTGGAGGGCATAAATATAATCCTATATTTATAACACACAGCACAACCTGAAATACATTCACCAATTGTCAAGTATTGTCGTACTATAATCTAGCTCTTTTGTGTAGCCCGGTAAATGAACAGTGAATGATTTCTATACCATATTCTACATGAAAGATGTTTTTAAGTATATATATATATATATATATATATATATATATTCGTTTCATTTGGTTTAGTGCAGTCTATAGATGTTAAACTCTACTTACCTGCAATTTTCCCCATAGACGTAATGTATTTGAATTCGCTTGGGTGTCCCTGTACGCGAACCATTTTCTTGATCTCAACGAAAAGTTTAGTGTGGCATCTCTATATTATACACATATCGAATACCAAGCTTGGACTTTCTGCTATAATTTGTTTTTGAGATATGCAGATAGCAGACAGGCACATACACAGACTAACCGCTAAAAACATTATTTTTGGATTCAGGGGACCTCAAAACGTATAAATAAAACAAAAATTCAATTTTGAAAATTAAACTATTATGCAACATTCAATTCCTAAATTTAATTGCTATCAATTAAATTTTATATTTGTAATCTTAAAGAGGGTGGTAATTTATTTATTTATTATTTTTTTTTTTTTTTTACGTTTTTCTATATTCAAAGAAGAAAAAAGAATTGTATTGTAAAATTTTTTTTCTATTTCAGGTTTTCGATGGATTACGCATCTTGAAAGGTCCAGAACACGATTTGACTTACTCTTACCCTGAAATTTAATACTATAAATACAGATTGGAAATTAAAGGGTGTAAGATAACAAGTACTGTTATGCAAACTTATGTTAAAACAATTCAAATTAGGCTTCGGAGCAGCTTTATTTGACAAGTAATTCTGTGTGAGGGGAGCTACCGCCCACCTCAACCCCCCCCCCCCTCCCCCTTTTCACTACTGTACCTACATTTATATAGAATTCGAATCTGTTATTAAATTCAAAAGTTCATTTAGAATTATTGAAACAACTTTTACACCAACAGTCCTAGAAACTTATTAATCTTGATCAAACTTTTCTAGTAACAAACACATTAACTTCAAAATACAGCATTTGTATCGCCTGAAATTATTTGTTTTTAATTTATTCTAACAGACAAAAGTCAAACGTTAAAAACTTGACTTTGGTATTCAGGAAGCCTCAAAGCGTCTAAATATACAAAAAAACAAGCTATGAATATTTAGTTTTAAAAAATACATTGTTTACCATATGGCTATGGGAAATTCATTTTAATTCCTGAGCAGCTTTCCTGGACATGGTAAAATATTGCAGTAAAGCACTTCCACTAACAATAAAAAAGAATGTTATGGCTTAAATGTTGGCAGCCCTGTATATCTTCTAAAAGTTATGTACACATCACGTGGAGGACATAAATATAATCCTATATTTATAACACACAGCACAACCTGAAATACATTCACCAATTGTCAAGTATTGTCGTACTATAATCTAGCTCTTTTGTGTAGCCCGGTAAATGAACAGTGAATGATTTCTATACCATATTCTACATGAAAGATGTTTTTAAGTATATATATCTCTTTAAATCTATCAAAGAATTGCAACAAAACTTTGTTATTACTTATGTAGATAAATCTCCTAATAATTATGCTATAATATGTAAACATTATTATCTTTCTTCACTCAGTTCATCTATATCTAATAGTACTAACTTTCATCTTACAAATCATGATCTTAAAATCAATAACCGCAAAATTCACTGCTTTTATAAATTGCTAAAGCTACCATATAATAATTTTAAATATCCTTATATTGTACTTATCCCTAAATTTCACAAAAATCCTATTAAATTTAGAACTGTCACTGTAGGGTGTAATACTTACAACAATAACGCTAACAAAATTCTCCTTGATATTCTCAAACAAATCTATGACTTAATCAGTAGATCAAAAAACTTCTTTTGCCTTAAAAATAGTTATCAACTTAAAGCCAATGTCTTATCTATGAATAATGTGACTGATATCATGACTTATGATTTTGCTGACCTGTTTAATAATATTAATTTAACGGATCTTCATCATATCATCTTTAACCTTTTTGAAAAATTTAAAAGTCAAATCTCTTTACCAAAATGCTTTTCGGCAGCATCATTTAAGACACTTTTAAATTTTATTATTCATAACAATTACATTCTACACTGTAATAAGATCTATATTCAAAAGGTCGGTATTCCACAAGGAGGATGTAGCTCGAGTATGTTAGCTGACTTATACCTTTACCATTATGAACAGGGATTATGTATTAAAAATGTCTATTTTTACCGATACATTGATGACATTATAATTTTTTATGTCAATAATTTTTCCCCTAATTTATTTAAATTTGAATATCCTTCTCACCTTACCTTAACTCATAATCTTCTCAACAATAACGTTATAAATTTCTTGGATTTAAAAATCAAACTTGTTGGTAGTCAAATTTATACTGATCTGTATGACAAAAGACAAGATTTCAGTTTCAAAGTAAATTTATTTACTCACTTTACTTCTTGTCTTCATATCTCTGTTTACAGAAATATCCTACTCAATCACCTCTTTCGTATACATAATCTTTGTTCTGTTAGGTTTAAAAACAAAAATATCTCTCACATAATTAATGTTGCTACAAAAATGGGTTATCCTAAAAAATTTATTTATTCACTTGTTTATCATAAAGGGTCTTTGTCTAACACAAAAAAAAAAAAAAAAAAAAAAAAACTACTAAGGTTTAATTAAAAAAAAAAAAAAAAAAAAACTAAGGTTTAATTAAAAAAAAAAAAAAAAAAAAAAACTGGTGGATGGGTGGGCAGATGTTTGATTAAGGAGGTAGGGTGGTGTTGTTTGGCTGGTTGGTTGGGTGGGTTTGTTGCTGAATAAAATTAATTAAAAAAAAAAAAAAAAAAGTGTGGGGGGGGGATTACTCATAGTTACATGCTTATATTTCTGGTTGATACTATGTATTTTGAAATCTTTTATCCTTAAATTTAATTTTGTACATCTGGCTACTTGAGGCTTCCATTGTTAAGTTTGAACAATCAATCTATATGCATAACAAAAATAAGATCTTATATTATTTGGAAAAAAAAAATCTTTTAAATTATAATTTTAATTATTAATGACTGCCCTATAATGCTTATCCTTATATGTGCACTCTTTGGCATTATTGCTTGTAATTGTGTCTGATTAAAACTTAACATTTAATACTATGATTTCAAGATTATTTAGTTTTGGGTTAATCACAAAAGTTCAATTCTTCTAATTACTTAATTGGCGCTAAAAATTATCTTAATCTTGCAGTCAATACTTCTAATTACCTTAATCTTTCAGTCACTACATCTTAATTTCCCTTATTGCATTGGATTCTTCTCCTGAAATAATTTTACTGACTTAATGTTATTATAGCTCACCGATAGATGGCGCTTGCACTCTGTCTTATGATTTTATTCTTCTGTCTTTAACTTTAATGATATATTATTAATGTATATGGTACGATTTAATTCAACTCTACTAGTTTTAAAATTAATTAAATATAAAATCTATTTTAACATTATCATTTAATATTAACTCTGTGTAATTTATCTTTAATGAAAATGCTCTGAAGTTTCTTCGATTAATCGATATCTGTCGAGATTTTATTTTACTTCAATTTAAGTTTTGGCATCATCCTTTTCTCCTGTTAGAGTTAACTGTTATACATGTGGTTGCTTTGCTTCATTCATGTGTTCACTTTGGTTTCCATTAAGATTAAATTTAATCTTTGTTTTAATTTAATATTTCAATTATTTCTAATTCTTTTTGGTTTTGCTGCATCGATCGGGGTGTGAAACGATATTAATTGCTATGATTAGCAATATCGTTGTACGAAATCGTTGCGGCTCTTTAAGCTTTATGAAGCATGCACCCCTTGATAAGTATGTTTCTACGTTTAAGCATTTACATCCAAATATTTCTGTGATTTATTATTTATTAATCGTTTTCACTCTCATAAGCTTAATGGTCATTTTTATTATCATTCTGGTAGGCGTAAGTATTTTAAGTTACTATCCTAACTCATTGGTTCTTAATCTACATTGCAACTTTTTGTGTAATTCTTTCCTCTGTGTTAAATTCAGTTCTATATTTTAGTGTGCTGTTATTGTCTTAGTTCTATTAATAGCTGAATTTTATGATTTAATCTTATTACGATATCTATTATTTATATATATATATATATATATATATATATATTCGTTTCATTTGGTTTAGTGCAGTCTATAGATGTTAAACTCTACTTACCTGCAATTTTCCCCATAGACGTAATGTATTTGAATTCGCTTGGGTGTCCCTGTACGCGAACCATTTTCTTGATCTCAACGAAAAGTTTAGTGTGGCATCTCTATATTATACACATATCGAATACCAAGCTTGGACTTTCTGCTATAATTTGTTTTTGAGATATGCAGATAGCAGACAGGCACATACACAGACCAACCGCTAAAAACATTATTTTTGGATTCAGGGGACCTCAAAACGTATAAATAAAACAAAAATTCAATTTTGAAAATTAAACTATGATGCAACATTCAATTCCTAAATTTAATTGCTATCAATTAAATTTTATATTTGTAATCTTAAAGAGGGTGGTAATTTATTTATTTATTTTATTTTTTTTTTTTTTACGTTTTTCTATATTCAAAGAAGAAAAAAGAATTGTATTGTAAAATTTTTTTTTTATTTCAGGTTTTCGATGGATTACGCATCTTGAAAGGTCCAGAACACGATTTGACCATTTTCAGAAAATGTCTAAGCGTGGAGGATAAAAATTTTATGTTAACTCTAGATCAAGAACTAATGCACAAATTTTCACATAAATTTATATGTAACTGCATATTGATATAAATTAGGGCCTATTAGCTTTTGATGAAAGTTGCCCGACAGGTAGCATTGCTATCCGTTTTTTCATAAACTTTAATATGGCAATAAAGCACAAGATTTCGTATAAATATGCACAACGAGGAATTATTTTCAGCAACTCATTGTGAAAATAAAAATAATTATTTATAATAGCAATTATTATAAATAATTCTTTTCAATAAAAACTAAAAAGATTTTAATATAATTAGATTAGCAAAAAAAATCTACATGTAGGAAAATCGCTCCCGACACCCCTCCCTCCCGCCCCTCGTCGGGTTAATTTTCAATATTGTCATTTTTCAAAAGAACTCGTCAATACCTTTAAAACAAATGGTTAAATCACACATATGTGATAATTTAAAAAAAATTACAGATTTTTTTAATTTTTAACGGATAAAGAAAAATCCCAAGATGATGTCTACAGTCATTTGCAAAAGTTTAAGACCAGTAGCCGATTTTCAGTATTTTAACACATTGCATCATTTGCGCAGATTGTTGTCATCTCATGTACTGATTGCATCAGACGCATTCTACTGCTATAAATAAAGGTGCCCGGCACGTTTATCGCCAGTTGTTCATTGGATTTTGTCGTAGACAGTGCTGTTGGGTAATTATTGTAATGGGTAAAAAACCTTTACTTACTGTTACCAAAGGGTCAGAAATACTGACCCTGCATAAAATTGGATTTTCTGGACGTCAAATAAGTTCGAGGGTAAATATGAGCAAGACAGCTGCGCATCAAGCTATTAGTAAATTTAAAATTTCAGGAAAATTTGCGGACCTTAAGAGTCGTTTCCTTTTCATACTTGGAGTAAGTCGACGTTTCCTTGCAGGTTTATGGGATGATAAACCAAAATATTTGGCCAAACGTCTTGAAATAGTACTCAAACTGACGTTGGTGCTTTTTGCAGCCAGCGAATGTCTAATCGTATTGCAGGAGGTTCTTGGATCTCATACGACCATCCTTATCACATGATCGCCACGTGCACTCGTTTTTCTACGGCGACCACTTCTCCTAAGGTCCACAAATTTTCCCGAAATTTTAAATTTACTAATAGCTTGATGCACAGCTGTCTTGCTCACATTTACCCTCGAACTTATTTGACGTTCAGAAAATCAATTTTATGCAGGGTCAATATTTCTGACCTTTTTGTAACAGTAAGTAAAGGTTTTTTACCCATTACATGCAATAATTGCACAACAGCACTGTCTACAACAAAATCCAGTAAACAAATGGCAATAAACGTGCCGGGCACCTTTATTTATAGCAGTAGAATGCGTCTGGTGCAATCAGCACATGAGATGACGCAATAATCTGCGCAAATGATGCAATGTGTTAAAATACTGAAAATCGGCTACTGGTCTTGAACTTTTGCAAATGACTGTATAAGGCACCAAATTGACTTTATTCCGACATTTACTGTAAAAGTTCTCTGGGATAAAAACCTTCTGCATTCATCATGGAAAATAATTTTAATAAATAATTTTTACTAAAGGGAATGTATAAAGAAATGTTTATAAAAAGTTTTGTGGTGGCTACAACATATTAGTTTTTAATCCATTATTTGCCAAAACTAATCTTCTAATTTTCTCTTAATTAGCGAATTTTATAAGTTTTAGTAAAAAGTATTATATAGTTTAGAAAAGGATTACAACAAATCTCAAGCAATTAAGTGCGCTATTACAGATCGTCCCGTTTTTGGGGCAGTGGTAGAATCCAGTGCCTAAAATATTGTCTAAATAGTAAAAGGTGTAACGTCCTTTGTAACATACAATAGTAAACAGTTAATTTTAAAACGCCCCCCTTCTAATTATCCTCCACCCTCCACTTTACATTATTATAGTTTAACAGTATATTCTAATCATACTTACAACATAATTTTAATCAAGTTTGGGTATTACTCTGTGAATTTACCAAATTTATTTAGGATATATCGTTAATCTATAAAAAGTAAAATCGAGGAGAAAAATTAGTTAGCAGGGAGTATTTTAAAACTATTTAAAAAGTTAAAAAATAATTATTTTTATTTTATTAAATTTAAGTAGTTATCCATAAATTCTAATATATTTAATATTGTTATATTTCGATGCATATGTACGCACATTTTCACAACTCGAAAACAAAAAAGATTTATATCGTCTGCCATTCCTTTAACAAGTAAATGAATAATGATAAATATTTTCAAAAATAGATTTTTCCAAATAGTTGCGAGGGTGTACACTTACATGGGCGTCGGCACACAGGAGCAAAGGGAGGCACTTGTCTCTCCTGGATAATTATAATCTGTAAAATAATTATTCTTAAATTGTATTTAAAGCTTTAAAACTAGGTCGTTAGAGTTTGGATGATAATCTAAATTGTCGAATAAAATTTATTTCGCACATATTTTAAATCACAGAGGCAAAATGGAAAACACCGAGCGGACTCGCGGATCGGATTGGCTGTGACCCTTTCCTGAGAGTACATTTCGCATCGACTTGACAGTAAGTTTTCTGGATTTGAGTTGGTTTGGGACAAGCTGTATAATTTCTGTGAATAAAATATCTTACTTAAATTATATGCATAAATATATATATATATATATATATATATATATAGAGAGAGAGAGAGAGAGATAGATGTATATAGATATATGCATATGTTTGTGCTCATATACAGATTTTTTAATTATCTGAATTCACCAATTAATCAGCCATTTACACAAACTGATTTTCTATATATATACAGAAACTTTTACACAGTTTTCAATTTGCCTCCTCCTGAAAAATTTTCTGGTGACGTTACTTTTAGCGGCTAGTATGAAAATAATTAAGTTAAAACAGATTCATCCTGTTCGAGGGCCTCCAAATTTCATTTGCACCCTGTGTGGATGAATGGTTTAAGATCGACTTGTTTTTTGCATATTATCAATGTGATAAGTTCGATTAAATTTCACATAACTGAAAGTTTTAAATATATAAACAAGGTCATTGCCAAGGGGGTCGAAAATTGAAGTTTAGACATAGGGAATAAATAATAACAGATTTCGTGACAATATTCATGCCCGATTACAATCCTATTCGGGTCGAATTTTACACGACTCAAACCCAATAAATTAATTTGAAGTCAATCTGAAACCAGAGACCCGAACCCAACAAAAAATTTCCATCCACCCGAATGCAGGTGGGTGGAACACCCCAACCCCTCCGCCCCCCCCCCCCAAATAATAATAATAATAAAATAAATAAAAATTAAATTAAATTAAATTAAATAATTAAAATAATAATAATAATAGTAATAATAATGTTGAATAATCAGAAGGATTTTGAACAAAATGTCTATCGGTGCGTGGCTGACAAAAATTTTAGATAAAGAACTAATTGCACTGAATTTCGTGAAACATTTTGACATAAATTGGTTTTCTATCAACTTTTGGCGCATATTTGCAGATAAGTGGCGCTGCTGCATTGAGAATTTTCTTATTAATGGGAAGACTAATATCTGAGCTCTTATAGTATATAAATGCATGAATGTGATATGTACAATGCCTGTTATATAAAACAGCACTGACACATTTTGGGTGCTTATCGGCTGAAAAAAAGGTGCTTCTATGATGCAATGTTTTCCATCTACGAAAAGGCTGTATTACACTGGAGATTAAAAAAACATGTGTCGTTCAATGCAGACCTCCTATATCTGGAATGTCCAATATGGACAGTCTTTTTTGCTGTAGTAATTTCGATATGTATATATTTAGTTATGGACATTTTTTAATAATAAAAGTACAAGTTTCCCGAAACTAACAGTGAAAATGGTGTCACAGCTAAGACAATGTACTGGATAAAGAAAGTAAATTTCCATCCATGACTTCTATGCATGCATTTCCAACTGAGTCATATAATGCAAAAGGATAATTTAACGGAAAAGCTTACACCACAAGCGCAACATGTATTGATATAAATAAAATAAAATTTAATCCATAGTTTGCATGTTTTTGGAAGATTTGTTCGTTTATTCTCAATAAATAAAACAATTTCTATTTTTAGAATAAATTATTTTCGTTTCTATGCGGAATTTTAATACATCAGAGAAAAATAATAATTATAAATTAAATGTGTAAAATTCAACTACGTCATGAAAAAATAATAATTCAAATAAATATATAGACATGTGATTATAAAATCTGAATTAAAGGGTTACGATGTTCTTTTTAATTTCTTAGAGATGTTTGAACTTCATAATATATGAATACCATGATGTAAAAGATGAAACCATTTGTTTTAAATATCAAGTAAACCAACGTTTAGTAATTTCAATTGGTAAGTAGAAATAAATTTGGAAATACGTGCTTAAAAATCGAGCGCTAAGTGGGCACAGACCGACTAATATTTAATATTCTTATTTCAGTTAGGAGTCAAGAATTCTATAAAACAAATTTCTGCTTAATATTGTAATTTATTTTGAAAATCTCAACTCGACCTGAAATGGAACGGTACCCGAAGGAAAAGAATTTCGATAAACACGATCCGCAGGAAAATAATCCAGCCATCTCCACCCGAACACGACCCAGAAAGAAAGAAAAAATCAATTTGATCCCTATTTTATATAGATTTATCATTACATTATACTAAAGTTTAACACATTCCCATCCCCCTTTTCCTCGGCGAAAAATGTTTTTTGACTACAGCCTTGATAACAACTGCAAATTTATTCCACAGTACACAGTACACACATACATTTAAAAAAAAAAAAACATCTAAAAAGAAAAAACTAAAATAATAAAAAGGAATTCGTAGAAAATATCTTTTTAACAATCCATCTGTTCTTTTTTTTTATTCCGGTGGTCGTAAATATTTACATTCCCTATACGTCATTATAGAGCTACAGCTTTGCAGAACGATAGATCGTTAGCTACGAGATGATGATGTCGGTGTAACAGAACCGCTAGAAAGAGAGTTCAGTTGATGAACCGTTATATATTACATTTTAAGCCCCTGCCGAAACTTACTTTCCTGTTTTACAGGAAGCGAGATTACGTTAGTGTAGCGGGTGGGCTGCGTCAGAGAGTTCATTTTGCAGTTGGTTATTATTCTGGCAGTGATTATTACCCTATAATTTTAGTCATATAACCCAGTTCTCCCATTATAGAATATAACTGCTGATAATATGGGATGCTTTTAAATTTTACTTGTGATTTTGCATTTTAAATTTACAATCTACATCGTAAAAGTTATTTGTGTAGCATGCATTTGAAATAGATTTAAATAGAATTTGTATTTGATATTTTACGAGCATAAAAGGTGTACTATTCAAAAACTTTAATGAAATAAAATATTGAATAAAAAGAAGTTATTCTTAAAATTTTCATTTGAATGATGATAGGCATAGGTACAATACGGTTTTAAAAAGAATCTCGTAAATAAACAATTTACTGAGATATTGTTTGATTTTATTTAATGAATTAAAAGCTCTCAAAAACTAGCACAAATCTGAGAAAAATTAAGTTTTTTTTTTTTTTTTTTTTTTAGTTTGCACTCTTATTAAGAAATCTTTCTTCAGCTTATTATTTTCTTATATATTTATAAGAAGAAAGTACTGTATTAGTAAAACATTCGAATTCGCTTTTTGATAAATCCACACGTTTTGTGATCCCCTGAACACGATTTGGCCATTTTTAGAAAATGTCTCTATGTGTATGAAAGAGAGAAAAAGTGAAGCATTTTGTGGCAATTCTAGATCAAGAACTGAATTTTATGAAACATTATATTTAACTCAGCTTTCATATAAATCAGTATCTGTCAAGTTTTTGGTGCATATCGGTCGATAGCTGGTGCTGTGATGCTGCAATTTTCGCCATTTATGAGAAGGCTGTGTTTCAGCTTCTACTGTGTGTAAGTGCACCAAATTTCCTATGCAAGATGCCTTTTAGGAAAAACTATGCTGAAGTATTTTGGGTGCATATCAGTTGCTAAGTGGCGCTGTTATGCATCCTTTTTCAAGCTGTACTTAGTTTTCTAATCAAATAATATGTTAGAAGAATATTGAAGAAAATGTGAGATGACCACAGCATTCTAGTTGCCTATTTTTTATTTATTTTTTTCCTTTCTCATCACAAAACAAGTTCGACAACGAAAAGACGAGGTAACATAACTAGACCCCGTTCAACTCTCCAACATTTATTGTTTTCATAAATTTTTGCTAAAAATTATATACGCAATATGATCAACGAGCTCGTCTAATGGCTAAGCCCAGTCGTAGTTTGAAATGCCCGATCCACTCGGCTACCTTTCCTCCGTTTTCAGTCTATTTATGTTATCCTTATGTGCTGCTTAATGTTATAGCAATCAGATCTGTATTTCATTTCCACCCTACAGAAACTAAGATACAGGCAAACAGTTGCAAATAAAAACGTAACGTAGCAGCTTAAACTTTAGATCAAAACCAGAATTGAATTATCTTATCTATTGATAAATATATTATATGCTTGATCGGATTCCAGTCCTTGGATGTCGAGATATAGTTATCATATTCACTGAGACAATAGTTTAGTCTTCACTTGCTGAACTATAGGCATCAACAATGTATCATTATTAATTTCTGTATTAAGCATCCGACAATACATATAGTACTTGCAGTTTTATGTCATTAATTCTAATATACATTTTTATCTTGAAACGCCTAAAAGTATGGCATAACAGCGCCACC
The DNA here is from genome assembly GCA_963930645.1 of Salticus scenicus. Classification (NCBI taxonomy): domain Eukaryota; kingdom Metazoa; phylum Arthropoda; class Arachnida; order Araneae; family Salticidae; genus Salticus; species Salticus scenicus. The sequence continues at coordinate 243,872,466 of OZ005653.1, forward strand.
GAATATGCGATATGCATCAAGCTATAATTCACCCAATTCGTGTCTAAATTTATCTTAACATAAAATTAAATTTACATCGAAAAATAATAATAATAATAATAAGTTGAATAGTACACAGACGAACAGGCATTAATTTAGTACTACATAAATTTTATTTAGGTTTTTTACAGAACATATAATTCTATCAAATTCCAGAAATCAGAAACTTTCATATCTAAAAGATGTCTTTTTAGAAATAAAACAAAATGCAGTAATATAAACATGCTGAAAGCTCAGATTAATTCCATAGATCTTTTCTGATCCATCTTTTCTTGTAATTAAATGTTTCCTAGAAAAATATCTTTTGCTTAGAACACAGAACTCCAGTTACTGATCGGGATAAATGTCTAAACAAGCTCTTTTATATTACAGACTATTGATCTTTCCTTCAATGAATGCTAAAAATAACAACTATACATTGGTGGAAAAATCAAATTCCTGTCGCATTTTCTTTCATAAGAAAAGACTGTTTAGACAAGTTTGTTCTAAACTAAAATGTCTTTAAAATAACTTTTTCCTTTTTTTTTTTTTAACCCATAAGGTAGAGAAAGTATTGTTTTTGGGTCAAATTTTCGAACTCGAGATTATGTTATATTTACACGTTTTGAGGTCCCCTGAATACGAAAATCATGTTTTTAGCAAATGGTCTGTGTGTCTGTGTGTTATCAGCATATTTCAAAAACAAATTATGGCAGAAAGTTCAAACTTGGTATTCTAAATGTGTATCATACAGATATAGGGATGCTACAGTAAGCTTTTCGTTAAGATCAAGCAAATGGTTCGTGTACAGGGACAATCAAGAGAGTTCTAATACATTACGTCTATGGGGGAAATTGCAGGTAAGTAGAGTTTAACGTCTATAGACTGTACTAAACCAAATGAAACGAATATATATTTTTTGTAATAGCGATAGCTAACTGGGGAAAAAAATGTTGTGTATGTAGGAGCCTCGCCTCCCCCCCCCCCCCCCTGAGGGCGAAGTCCCCCCTCGAGGGAAGTAAATTTTCATGATGGGTATCTTTCAAAAGAGCTCGCCAATACCTTTAAAAAGAATGGTTGAACCATCGATCTGCGATAATTTAAAACAAAGTTGTCGATTTTTTTACTTTTAACAAAAAAAAAAAAAAAAAAAAAAAAAAAAAACTTAGAAATATTTTTTTTTTTTTTTTTTAATATTGAGAATAAAATGGACTTTTTTTTGGATATTTGGTGTTTTTCTACTTCTCTAAGATGGAAATCGTCTGCATTATCATAAAAGATAAGTTTTTTAAATAATAATTTTAATAAATTATTTTTTTTAAACAGAATTATTTTTTAATAACCGGATTAAATTCTATACAAATGTAGGTGCATTAATGAAACGGGAGGTTGAGGGGGGCGGTAGCCACCCCTCACACAGAACTAATTATCATATAAAACTCTTCAGAAGCCTAATATGAATTGGTTAACACAGGTTTACATAACAGTACTCGTTATCTTACCTTTTAATCTGCAACCTGTATTTATAGTATTAAATTTCAGGGTAAGAGAAAGGCGTGTGAGTGACACACCATATATTTTTTTTTTTTTTTTTACAAATCTATCTTATTTAGTTTAACTATCATAAATTTCATAATAAAATCTTATATTTTGAACTTGAAACTTTCCGAACAAGCTAACTGCTTTTATTTTCTTCTTTATTTATAAGAAAATTGTGATTAGTAAAAAAAAAAAAAAAAAAAAAATCCACTTATAGTTTTTAATAATTTTCACGTTTGGGAATACCTTGAACAAGAATTCGCTGTTTTTAGAAAATGTCCGTTTCTCTGTGTGTAGCATAAAACTTTGGGCGATATAACATGAGAATTAATCAACGGAATGACATGAAATTTAATATTTAAATGAAATTTGGCATAATTTTGTACTGATTTGATTTTATTGTATATCATTCATTAGGTGACAGTGCTATACAGCTTTATTTCACGATTTGCATCTCTGTTTATTTGACATCTTTGATATATATCTCAGCTTTACATAAGATAGAATAGCATTAAAATCGATAAACAAGATAACACATAGGGAAAAAATAGCATACTGATTCAATTTCAGTTTCGATCTCTTAATAGGGTGATCATTATGCTGTGCTTTTATTTTCGTTGTGATTCTTAGAGCTATTTCTCTAATTCTGTTGTTTAGAAATTAACTAAATCTTTACATAAAGCCCGTAAAAGTGATAATAAAAAAGTGATACTACAATATAATAATTTAAAAGAAATTTGTGCAGTATTTCAACATATCAATTCTAATATTATTCATACCTGGTACTGTGAAATTTTAAATGCAACGTGCTCTTCACCCGGAATATATATATACATATATATATTTACTGTAGATTGACTTTGACCAATCAAAAAAAAAAAAAAAAAAAAAGCTTTTTTTATTTACTTATTTATTTATTATTTCTTCCCCCATGATGTGACAGGTTGTAATTTTCGGGAGAATTACTTCTCGAACGTGAAAAGAAAAAAAAAAAAAATTACAGAAAGCAAACTGTTTTGACCATTTTGCTAAAATGCTTGGAGACTCTTTTACATGCTAAATAAAAATATATTAGAATTAAAATCTTCTAGATAATTTAAATTAGAATTATCTATTCGATTTTCCACACCTTTTAACTGCAGCATTTTTTCCCCTTCTCAACCAACGAAAAACGTCAAAAACGATCCATTTCGTTTGCTTACAACGTGATGTTCAAATCTGCTTATAAATCTCTGCAACAACCCGCAAGATTCCGCAGTGAGACTAAATTATGATATTTATGCAAGTATTTTGGCAATAAACATGTTGGTTCAAATATTTATAAAGATGGACATATCTTTCCGAAACGGTCTGAAAATGGCTTTTTTTTTTTTTTTTTTTTTTTTATGATATTAAAATGAATTATTTATTTTTTACAAATTGTTTCTTAAATAGTTATAACAATTATTGTATAACTAGTCGGTTTTCGTCCGCCTAGAGCTCGATATCTCCAAATAAATATATTTTTTAATTTATTGCATTTTCTAGTTTGACTCTTAAGTGAATTTAAACCATTTAACACTGGTTTACCTGATATTTTTTGAATTAATAACACCATCTTTTACATCTTAGCAACTATAAAAAATCTGGATTGACTCCTCTCCACTTTCCGAACATTAAGTAATCAACGTTTGTTTAAATACATTTAAAGTAAGAGAAGTCGTTAAATAAACAAAAGAGGAAAATATAATGGGATGTTTCAGTGCTTTTCTCCATATAATTTGTTGTTCAATTTAACGTTATTTCACAGCAAATAATTTGAGCGCAAAGGTCATAATGTTAAAGAATTTTTAGTTATGTACCAGTAAAAATATATACAGTACTTGCGACCGTGACCTATAACATGTATATTAATTTTCAGCACAATCGAATAAGGCTTGACAATCGAACAAGCCTTAGGAATCGACAAAGCAACTTGGGCCCATAGGCCATAGTGATAAAGAATATTTCTTTGTGTCCTTTTAAAAGAAACTATAAGGGCTATATTCACCAAAATCTATGTACTTTGTGCGTCTGTGACCTTATAATATGTGTATACATTTTCAGCTCAATCGATCAAGGCATTTAGACGCTATCGCACTTTAAAAATTTGGGCCCATAGTCCGTAATGATAAAGACGAATTTTTCTTTGCGTCCTTGTAAAATAAAAAAAAAAAGAAAAGAAAGAAAAGAAAAAGAAAACTTTAAGTGCTAGATTAGACAAAATCAAAAGAGTTCGTGCGACAGTGACCTATGACATACGTACCAATTTCAACTCAATCGAACACAGCGTTTAGACGCTACCGTGTTCAATCGCATAAATACACGTATGCACACATACATACATCACCGTAAAAATAGCAAAAATGAACTCGGGGGGGGGGGGGGGATCTCAAACGTATAGATACCCCAAAATCTCAAAGCCGAATTTTTATCATGATTGCAACATTTTTCTTACATATGTATGTTCGGAAAGTAAAAACGTTGAAAATTTCAATAAGGTCGGAGAAATTATTTTCTTTATATTATTTTTAACATTTTCAATTTTATTAGATTACTTATTATTTATTATAACTATTTTAACTACTTTTTAGGTTTTCCTCTAGTTTAGTTAAATGTTATGAACATAATTCGGTGGTTTAACGAGGAAGCCGATGAAGAAAATCGCCAAATTGTTAACCGGTGGTTTTTCATTGTATTATATATATATATATATAATGATTTCTGCTTTTTGGTGACAGTTTATAGCGTCACTCTAAATGATCTCTGAAAGTTTTATGTGCCTACTATTAATTATTATTTCATAATTTGGATAGTCATTTTATGATTTTTCATTCGTCTCGCATATATTTGCTTTTTGCGCAGGTATACTAACTTAAATCAAGTTGAATAATAATTTTTTAATATAATACTTTACTTTCGAGATCTTTGTCAATATATAATAGGAAATTAGTCTGTTATCTCAAAGTTTTTTCGCTAGAACACTAAACGTCAATAAATGAGGATAGGCTTTAAATTTAAAACTATCAGAAGAATTGTTTAAGTTAATCTATTTTACTCTCAGTTGTCTATATCAATTTAGAAGTGAAATAGTCAGCTAATAATATTTTGCAAAATTAATTTGGGCGTTAATGGGTTAATTTGCTTCACATTAAAATTTATTTTTTCTCAATACATTGTTGTAATCATGACACTTTTTTCTATTAAATCATTACTTTCTATTAAATCCTAACCGAACGAAGGATAGAAAAATATTATTATTATTATTATTTTAGCTAAAACCTTATTTTCACATTGTTGTTACTATGAAGTTGGCATTATGCACGGGAAGCTCGGACTTTTATTATTAAGATTTTTTTTTTTTTTTCTATCAAAAAAGGTATCCATATCATTAATTAAGAATGGAAATTACATATGAAAATGCATGAGAGCCTATCATTTCGACACACTGTACTGCGCAATATTGTCTTATTACTTAGCTAAATATATTTTTCATTTTTCTGGATGCTGTTTCTTCTCAAATGACTGTATCATAAAAATATATTTCTCTTCTTTCGTAGGAGGCGAATCTTCACTGATAACCGCAGCTGCTTCCGTAATCGGAATTGGAACTGATCTCGGCGGAAGCATACGCATACCTGCTCTCTTCAGTGGCATATTTGGTCACAAGCCTTCCAGAGGTAAAATTGCAATTATTCCTTAAATTTCACAACATAAAACTTTTACAAACGGAAGAGCATCATAAGGAACACTATTATTTAAAATAGTCATAAAAAGAAAATTATCTCCAGTATCCTGTTACCAATCATTTTTGAAGATATTTTCTTTTTGTTACAAGTAGCAATTAATTCCCAACAAACTTTCATGAAAACATATCTGAAAAAATAAATAAATTAATTAATTAATTAAAATAACTTTAATGTATCGATAAGTAATAAATCTGCAAATCAAGGACTTTAACATTAGCTCTAAAAAATCCTTTCATTTCATTTCGTTTAATTCAGTTTACAAAAAAATCCCATCTGTAACACTTTTAGTTATAATTATTGTTTTCATGATATTCTTACTCTCTTAGTTTACTGTTATTTTTAGCTTTAAAAAATAGTGTTTTGCACGAAATATTATTTGGTACACGCGTTGCGTCACCCGTGACCGTTTTGCTTTCAAAGCTGGTAGATGCCAGAGGTTCGAACCCAGGTCGTATTCGTCGACTTAGCCATTCAGGATTCTCCGCGGCTTTTCCCGAAACTCGTGTAAATACGAGCTCTTAGCAAAGACTGATGGAGGGCATTCTTCGCGGGCCTAAGTCCTTCTAATAGACAGTCTACATCACGAGGGCACAATACCTATTCTCGTCGACAACCAAACCCCAAGTTATTCTATGAAAAATTTTGTTTATAGAACTATTTATTACCTTATGTATTTAAAAAGTGCTCTTTTTTTTTTGCAGATCTAGAGTAAAATATTAAAAATTTAAAAATTAATTTTTGCAAGATAAGAACTACTTTAACGGTTGTAAATTTTTGAATTTGAAAATGGAGATTTGAAAAATGCTTTAGATAATGAGTAATTCTAGAAACAAAATTCCCTATATGATAATATGGGCTTGGCTCTCGAGGAGGTTAGTTATTGCTAGAGCATTGTATTGCCCTTAATCATTATAAATTCGTGTTTACATTCAAACACACACACACACATATGGTAAAAATGTTTCATCTAAAATTTATGGCTGAGTCTTTTTTTAAAAGGGCATTTCTTTTTTTTTATAACTTATTACCTTGTTATCAAACTCTAACTCCCTGGATCTGTATTATTACCTTAGATAATCTATGGACATTTGTAACAAAGATAAGCACCAACCTTTTTCTGTTTAAATATATCTGAAACGAATTTTTTAAAATATAAATTTTCACATTTATAAATGTATCAATAAAACAAGTGTTATAAATGCCATTTCAGGTTTATACCTTTAAAAGTTTTAAGTAAAGCAAATTTGCTTATTTTGATTGACATAAAATCCCGTATGCAATTTCGAAGATTGTAGTTTTTGCCTCAAAATGGGAGCAAGTATCGAATGCTCTTATTGGTGTGGTGGTTAATGCAATTGTGTACACCAAAGAGCTAAGCATGGATAGAACCTCTCCATGAGGTTTTTCCAAAGGTCCTAGCCCATACTTACGCTAATTTTGGAGAAAGCAACGGAAAAGTTCGAACGGCTAGGCTAACGAGCGTGACCTGGGGTCGAACCCAGCCTTTTCCCTCTAACACCTTTCAGAGCAGAATCTCTATGCCATTGGTGACGCTACGCATATACGAATTTTACATTCTAGTCGTCCACGAGGTATAAGTGATTCTTATTTATGTCCATATAAAATAATTACTACTTATATTTCACTGATTATTATATTTTTAATTATGGTAAAAAATGAAGTATTAAGATAATTTTCTGCTACCTGAAATAAGATTTAAATATTATTGATGTAAATATGTTTTTTAAACTAATTCAAAAATATTAAAATATTTCCTTTTATTATTATTCACAATTCATATTACAGTAAACTCCCGATTAACTGCAAAATTGAGTTGCATGGGTTCCGTGGATAATAAAAATCGCGGATAAACAGCAAAAAGACTGCAAATGAGGTAAAAACATATTCTAAACCTAAAACTTGGTTGTATTTTATATATAACGTAATACAATGAAAATAGTCACGTTGTAATAAATATATTTGTATTTATGTACTAAAGCAAACATACCAACTCTTTAATTTATTCCGTTAAACTGTTAGCACACGTCTTTTTTTTTTTTTTTTTTTTTTTTTTTCAACACCACTTTTTATTGAAGAATAGTTTTTCTAATTTAATCGTAATTAAATATTGGAGAAAGTTATTCTACGAAAATAGTAATGTGAAAAAAAGGCGGGTAGAAACAATTTTACGGAATAATAAAAAAGTTGTCAAGTCTGCACTAAAGGATGTAGAAAAACAATGAAAAACAATATACTTACGATGAAGCCAGGGTACTATCTGTAAGCGAACTTATACACTAAATTAATAGTACCCTACTGTGCAAAAGAGTAAAACGAAAACAACGTAGTTCTTTATATTTTTGAAAAAATAAATTATTTGTTTTTGTTTCTTGTTGAGAAAACACTTTTTCTTGATCCCGCGTTTTCTTGATATTGTCCTTTTCTCGCGCCCATGTATAATCCGCAACGCTCGTAATCCACTCGCGGATAATCGGGAGTTTACTGTATAGCTACGCAAAGCAATTAAAATAACCAGATGGAGAAAGTTGTGTAGTTGATCATCTGCATGTACAAGACAATAAATTTATAATTAAAATAACACGCAATAATAATAATAATAAAGAAAGAAATAATACAAACGTGATAGGAAATTTAATTTAAAAAAATATATATATTTATCCTAATATTGTTTAATTTGTAAGAAGACGACGCGCCTTACTTATAAAAGTTAAGTACTGGGAAAACATTAATGAGCCAATATTATTGTTATTCGATATGCTATATAGTGCAATCAGACTTGAATAAAAAATATTTAGGCTTAAGGGGACTTGGCGCCATTCATTCGGCACCACTGAAGGTTTCCTATAAAAGCTTATAGTTCCATTTAATATTTATAAATTGAACTATATTAGGTTTGTGCAATAAAATATATACGAGGTGTGGCTATTAAATAACGAGACTATTGCTGTAAAACATTTTATTTTAAATTTATACATATTTAGTTATTATCACTTTCAATATACGCCCTCCTCTATCCCTACAACGCTCCATGTGAATTTTCCATTTTTCGAAACAGTGCTGGAAGTCTTGTTCAGTGAGCTCCAGCATAAGGCGTGCCGCTTTTCTTTTCACATTTTAAACTGACTCAAATCATGTTCCTTTTAATGCAGATTTGACTTTGGGGAACAGATAAAAGTCACGTGGGGCCAGGTCAGGCGAATGAGGCGGGTGGTCTAAAACTGGGATGTTGTACTTGGGTAGAAACATCTTGATAGACAATGCAGCGTGAGCCGGCGCGTTGTCTTGATGGAGAACTCATGACTTGTTCTTCCACAATTCGGGTCGTTTTTTCCTTACTCTTTCACGGAGTTGAGCAAGCACCTCAAGATAGATAACCGACGGTCAGATCTAACCAGATTAGCGACTTTTTCGATATTTTTATCCGTTTTGGACATGGAAGGACGCCCTGGGCGGTCATCATCTCCAATGTCTTTTCGGCCATCATAGAAACGCTTGAACCACTCAAAAACCCGCGCACGTGATAAACATTCATCACCATAAACTTGTTTTAATAAAAGATAAGTTTCAGTAGCAGTTTTACGAAGTTTCACGTGAAATTTCACAACAATTCGTTGCTCTATTTTTTCACTTATGATGTTTTCGGCAAAACGAAACGTACACCTCTTACACAAACGAAGGTTACGGCCAGACTGATTTCTCTACAAACTCGGGAGGTGCAGCAATCGAAAGAGCAGGCTTTACGCTGCACAGCTGTCGGTCGTTCGGATTTGGCGCATATGTAGTTCATCTGTAGCAGCAATAGTCTCGTTATTTAATAGCCACACCTCGTATTCAGACAACAATTCTTATGGTTTTTTATATGTTTTTTAGAAATTTGGAATTTTAAATTACGTTTTCTTAGCATTTTTTCATGAATTCATGATCTTTAAAACGCTAAAACTTCTACAGATATTTGAGAAAAGGCTTCCTATTTTTTGGATGTTTAATAGAGCATACTTAAAAGAATTGGGGATAGATTTTGCAATATCTGTAAAAATAAAATATATAAAAAAATAAAAATATAACAAAAATCATGTTTTTTTTTTTTTTTTTTTTTTTTTTTTTTTTTTTTTTAACATAGACATGCACTTTTAAATTCTTTTCTCAAAAACTGATTAATAAATTTCAAAATACGTCCCTAATTCTTTTAAGTAGGTTCTGCTAAACATCCAAAAAATAAATTAAGTATTTTCTTAAATATCTGTTGAAGTTTTAGCATTTTAACGATCATGAATTCATGAAAAAATGCTAAATGAGAAAACGCAGTTTAAATATTTCAAATCTGTAAAAGATATATAAAAAAAACTATAAGAAATATTGCCTGAATATACATTTTATTGAACAAACCTAATATAGCTCAATTTATAAATATTAAATGGAAATCTAAGCTTTTATATCAAACATTTTGTGATGCTAAGTGGAAAGTGCCAAGCCCCCTTTAACGATACAAGAAAATAAATAAAGTGAGCAAAACTTGGGATGCAGTAAAATATTATTATTATTATATACACTTTTTCAAGCGGATGAAATAAAATATATCCAAAAACAGTAAAGCTCATTCCAATTATTTGTTACGAATTTACAAATTTTTAAACCGATAGAATTGTTTTTTGTGATTTGTATCACAAAAAACAACACCGATAAATTAAAAATTGAAAATTGCCATTTTCTTTACCGTAAATGATAAAATTTCATATAACTGAAATTTAAGCTACAGGAATGCACTAAAGTATGAAAAAAAAAAAAAAAAAAGTTTTAATTTCTGTATGTTTCAAAAGATTAAACTAAATTAAATAATCTTGGTGCTGATATTTAAGAAACCGTGATACAAATTCATTTTCTTGCAATGCATTTTTTTTTTTTTTCTTAAAATCCTGTTGTGATAATACTAATTTATTAATAATGTACTTCTGAATTTTTATCCTGAACCGAAACGTGTATCATTAACAAAAGCAACAAACAAAATATACATCTCAATACTTTTTTACTTTGAGAGGTAGGAAAGCAAATAAGGAGGAAATAAAATTAATTCATTTTTATTGTAATCTCACATTTTTAGATATCTCTATGACTTAACTATAATTTGACGACAATATTTCTCTGTTTATAGTAATGTGATACCATAAAAAATGAATAACAAAATTTATTTGATTTAAACATGAATAAATGGATAAAAGACGCATAATTAAGATTTATCTTTTGATTTTTGTGCAGTATTTGCAAACTCTGTAAATATAAATCAATGCCATATTAATATTTTACTAATAATTTTTTTTTATGTCAACTATATCAAAATAGTTAATATTTTATTAGAATACAATAATTATTTGCTTAAAAACAAGTAGCACTTTATGTAACAAAAATGTCTTAACTTATTTCGTGCAAAGCAAATATTTATTATTACAAAACACCTCATTATGCATGAAGAGCATAAGTTATTCTGAAATTTTAAAAATACTTCTGAAAAGGCAGATAATAGCCATAAAAATTTTCACAACTCAAAATGTTAATGGGAGCATAGATAACATTAATTGCCTAGTTTAATACTGTAGTCTTTAGCGATGTTGCACGACATATTTTATTAAAAATAACTATAAATATTAAAATTTAACTTTGGACGTTAATTTTTTTGTTTTTTTTACAAGATTTATTTTAGGTTTTTCTGTAGTAAAATTTAGTCTGGAATGTTTTTCTAAAAATTTATTTATTTTAGACTTTAAAATTTCCAAATGATATTTTCTAGTTTTTTCATTGAAACAGACTATTATGCAATGTGCAATATTTCCTCAAGATATTATGGTTCTTTTAAATTTTGAAATTTCAGTACTTTGTATATCCAGTTTTAATTAATTATCTTACTATAAGTGCTGAAAGCAATAAATATTTTTAAGTAGCAAGATGTTGATTTTATTGTACTTAGATTTTTAAAAACTGTTATTATTTTGATATTTGATTTGATTTAGATCAATACTGCACTGATTCCTTTCGGAACCTCGAGGAATTGATCTAAACAATATACCAATAAATAAGTTTCTAAATAGCAACTAAACTTAATAAATTAAATTAAAATTAATTCCAGACTTTGCATAAAATTACAGTTTTTAAAAATAAATTTCAGTTTATTTATCTAATGTCTAATAACATATCTCGAGGTTCTATATATAAAGAAAGTTATATATTGAATCTGGAAGAAGTATTGTAGTGTTTTGTTTCCTGAATTTATCTTCATAGATTTATCTCCAGATTTAATAAGCTATATGTGAGGACAGAGAAGTAGAAAAAAGAAACAAGAAAGGTAATTATAAGATAGATCAAGCAAAAGGATGTATTTTTCCTTTTGACTTTCAAGTAAGTTTGATTTGAGGCTATAACTGACTAATTATAAAGAGGTGGCAGTATTATTAATCTACTATAACAGCTTTTAATACAGTGGTTACAGTTGAAAAGCATGAAATTATTTTTAAGATTTATAAGTGAATGTATTTTGACAAACTTTGGGACTGGGAAAAAGAGAAAAAAGAAAAGAATCATTAGCTTTAAAAATAATGAAATAAACAAAAATACAATAAATGAATTCTAGGTTTTAAAGTTTAAAGTGGATAGTTATTACTTTTTTTTTTTTTTTTTTTTTTTTTTTTTTATTACTGTCTTAAATCAAAGTTACGAAAATTTACACACGTATGTATTGAATTATAACAACGTTAAGTATATTAAAATTTCTCAAAACCTATCGAAATTTTTAAAAATATATATAATGCAAAGTTTTGAATTCTTTTTGAATTTTTAAAATGCTTCTCGCCAACTAATTTTTAATCTCTTTCCTACCCGTCATTTTTGCATTATTATAGTTTAATAATATATTCTGAATATATTTCGGTGTGCATTGACTTTGTGGATGCATTGTAAAATTAATTTTCACAAATATTTCTATGTTTGAATGCTAAAAATTTGCCCTAAATTTCAACATTCACATATAGGAATATTTTTAAACTATTAATTTATCAATGAATCAAACCAAATATATTTAAAATATGTTATTAAACTATAATAATATAAAATCGTGAGGGGGGGGGGGTATAAAAATTAGTTAGCAGTGAACATTTAAAAAAATGTCAACAGATTATTTTTTTTTAATTTTAATTTATTAAATCTAAATAATTTTCAAGAAGTTTTACTATATTTAATATTGTTATAGTACCTATTTCAATTCACATGTATTTAAGTTTTAATAGTTCAAAGACAGTAATTTACAAAAAAAAAGTCACATCCCCCCCCCTCTTTAAAAAAAGAAAAAAAAAAAAAAAACTATTGAATTAATCTTAGTTTATTTCTGTAAAACAGACAATGTTTCGCAAGCCGAATTTTTAATTAGATTCTCTTGACATATTTTTAGATTGTTCTAGGAAAATTTGAGAAATGATGAAACAAACTAATAGCATTATAAAACGAATATTTACCATAAATTGATCTACTCAAAATAGCGCGTGGGAGTTAAGGAAAATGCCATTATTATTACTAAAACGAAATCCAATGTTGTTTCATTATGCAACAGTTAAATTCACTTTTTTTTTTTTAACTTACTCCATTACTCGAGAAAAATTTAAAATAATACGGTTATCAAATACAGACATGTGAAAATTATTAGAATAATTATGAAATTTTATTTATTTATTATCTTAGTTTTTTTTTTTTTTTTTTTTTTTTTTTTTTTTATTCATGCAATAATTCAAGAAAAAATTATTTCACATGATGATATAATTTATTTTTTACTAGTTGTTCCCGGACACGCGTTGTTGTGGCTCCCGCTTCGTTAGTCACTATACAGGGTGTTTATAAAGTCCCGGACCCATTTTGATGTTTAATAACTCATAAAATAATGAAGATATAAACAAACTTATGGCATTTATTGGTGAAATAACTCATATATTTTCTTTTCAGGTTTGAATATCTTTACTTTTGTAAATATCGTCTGCTTATTAATTGCATTTTTCTCTCTTTTGTTTTTGGCAACTATTGCAATGTTATGTTTACTTTTGATGTGTTTGTTCCATGTAGTACTTTTGTATTTGATGTTTTATTCGAGCGGATATTAAGGATCCACCACAAGCATACACCACAAGAGAAGGCACAGATTTTATGGTGGTACATAGAAACGAAATCGATAGTGCAAGCACAGAGAAATTGCAGAAAAATTTACCAAAAAGATCCTCCATCCAAAAGCAGCATCTTGCGGGGCAAAAATAATTTTCTAGAAACTGGAAGTATCGCAGATAAGATACGTTTCGGACGTCCCTGCACAAGTGATTTTGATGTTGACCGTGTCAGAGAGACATTTTTACACAATACTAGAAGATCTGTGAGATCAGCGGCAAGAGAATTGGATATGCCAATTTCGACGGTGTACAAGGTTATTAAGAAAAAATTAAGACTGCATGCATACAAAGTTCAAATTGTTCAAGTTTTGGAACCGGACGATAGGCCTAGGAGGATGGCCTTTACAACAGATATGATAAGAAGGATAGAAGATGATGCTGATTTTCTGAAGCGCATAATGTTCTCCGACGAAGCATCCTTTCATGTTTCTGGCATTGTTAATCGCCATAATGTGCGCACCCCTGTGGCAGAAATTTATTATGCTTTCTGCGACAAGCTTCATCAACACCAAAATCTTTCTGCAGGAATAGTTTGTGAAGTTAACATTTACGAATTCAAAATAAATTATTTTTAAATAGTAAATAATATTCAGTATAACCAATGTACTTAAATTTTAACTTGGCACAAATGCACTATCGCAAGAAAATACTCTTTTTTTTTTTTTTTTTTTTTTTTTTAAGAAAGGTGAAAATAAATCTATTGATCTTAATTGCTTTAGATTTTTTGTTCACATTAATATACAATATTGTTTATAAAATATTCAATGAATTCAAACCATAAAATGCAGTAACACATCATAAATAATCTGCAATTTTTTTAAGGCATTTAAATCATGAAATGTCTAAATTACACAAATGTTACAAATACTTTTAAAATTTCATTATTTTTTTTATATTAACTATATATATTTAAATACACAAATGCTCTTATTTCATAAGGTGCAAACCAAACAACATACAATATAATATAGAACTCAAAATTAAAATACAACAAATTAAAAGTAGAAATTAATATAGAATACTGAATATTATAATAAAATATAAATAATTTACAACATTTATAGTTTTTGAGATTATAAGAAAGATGCACGATAACATTCTAATACACAAGATTCATTTTTTGTATTATATGGGTCATTCTCTGAAAAGTGGGCTTTAAAAAAAAAAAAAAAAAAAAGTTAGCTCAAATAAAATTGCTTCAATTTTTTTTTTTTTAATTTTGTGCATATACACGTTAATAAAAATAATAAAAATACATACACAGTTAATAAAAAATAATATTAACTAAGCTGTATCTGATAATTTTTGAAATAGTAATTATTTTTATTAATTAGAAAAATGAGGGAATGACAAATTTCTTCTAGAAACTACTTTATAAAAATGTTATTAAGTTTAGCTGTATTTCAAACACTAAATATTTATTAAGACATATTTTTATTAATATAATAGCATAAAAAAACAAATTTGATTTCTTTTAGTTAACTTTATAATGAGTGAGGGAATGACATATAATAAAAATACTGTATTTCAATCTAACATTTGAGAGCCATATGCTATTCATTGTAAAATGTTTCCAACAGAACACAAAATTTTTTCTTTACTTTGCTTCGATATAAATTAAGTGTGACTTATATAAAGTACGTGCTGACATAAATGGAGTAAGTGGGGGTATAATTACAGTTTGATGAGGGAATGATATCTATTACCAGGGACAACAATTAAAAGTGTTCTAATTTCTTTCATTGCATAATATATAAATGTAGTATAATGGATAAATATGTATTGAAGTATGTTTAATAAATTTTCATTTCAAATAATCTAAATATAGATGCTTAAATACCATAGAAACCATTTTATTTACTTACATGTGAGAATGGGGACACAGTAAGGGAATGATATTTTGCATTAAAAAAAATATTTTAAAATTATATTTGAATTCCAATAACCAAAGAATAACAGTTTATATGCAAAACCAATTAATATTCATAGTTTGGACTGCTTTTTGTTTTTGTGCTTTTAAAAATATGCCCTCAAGACTACTGGGACATGAAATGACCACTTTTCAGAGAATTACTCATATACAAATAGCATAAAGATGTGTATTTGAAATCTAAAAAATGTGATTTGACATTAAAGAATTCAGAATGTATAATTATACCATCATTTAAATACATAAAGTAAAACAGAATACAAGATCTAAGTAATACAGTTATAGACAAAGCATAGTCGAAATATTTTCATAAAGACCGAGGCAAGTGAAATATTTAATTTTTAAGGAAATGTTGAAATCTGAAATGTAACAGATTTCATGGATAAAATCTATAATAGAAAATAATGATTACAGATGAATGAAATAAATAGAAATCAATTAAAAGTAATACTTGATATTGATATATATTGAAATAAGTAAATAAAAATAAATAAATAAAAGTATTTTCTGTTTAATTAGTATTTATTCAAAACAACTACTATTAGATAAAATTCCTTTTGCTTACAATATATATATATATATATATATATATATATATATTCAACAAAACCTTTGGTTTGATTTTTATTCAAAATGACTATTTAATTTGCAATATTTTGAATTTAAAAAATAAACATTTTTTTTTAATTCAAATGTTTAAAAAATGAAATGAACAAGCTGTAGGAACTAATGATAAGAGTATTTTTGTAAAATAAATTGATAATTTTTTTAACGACTTCATATGCTTAAACAACAAAATTTAAAGATAAGAATTTTAATCGCAATTAAAATAAGTAATGATTAGTAAAGAAAAAAATTAGAAAAGTCACCAGTTTAATAACTTAAGATACCCATTAATATTTATTGCTAAGATCTTTTAATACATATAAAATGCTAAATATCAATAAAGTATTTTTAAGATTAATTTCTTAATTTTCTATTTTTTGAAGCAAGTTTTGAAGCTTCATTTTTTTATTTTGCGTATAACTACAGACGTTACAAATTTCCCCATAGTCTTATTTCTGTATACATTTATGAAATGTATTGCATAGTTTGACCAGACATTAAAATTAATGCAGCTTTAAAAAAATTACGTGTATTTACTAACACGCACGTATCCCTGCTTCGTATAAATTAAAGAGAAAAAAATCACTAAATGCAACTAATTTGTCGTGCGTAAATCAGAAAATGTATGAAAATCGGTACAGCAGCAATCGCGCAAAAAAAAAAAAAAAAAAGAAAGAAAGAAAGAAAGAAAAATCACTGGATTGCAGCTATTTTGTTATGCATGAAATATGCAATTCGGAAAATGGTCGCAAAGCCAATCATTTCGAAAAAACATCTTTTTGCAATACAATAAATATATACGACACGAGCGGCAGGCGCGGCGCGAAAACAAAGTTTGTGAAGAGGTTACCAGTGAAAAGTGTCGATACACCGAATCACATCACCGCATCACGAATCGCTAATGCATGCCGTATCAAAGCTAACCCAAGTGAGTTACATCCGCTTTATCTCCTCTCCTTATTCAGGATTGAAGCGATTGTATCTGCAGAAACGAAAATTTGTTCTGCAGAACAGTTTATAAACCATTTTTTGAGTTTCTTTCTCTCTCTCTCTCTTTTTTCTTTTTAACACAATGGCAAAATTTGTTTGACTTAAGTAAAATCTTTCTGCAAGAACATTTCTGTTTCTGCGACATTGTCGCCGTGTCGCCGTGTTTCTGCCACGGGGGTGCGCACATGGGGATCTGAAAACCTCCATGAATACCGTGAGGCACAAAGGGATTCCCCAAAGGTTAATGTGTGGTGCTAATGTGGACTAATGCACGACCGAGTCATTGGGCCTTTCTTTTTTACAGAAAAGACGGTCTCATCAGTCGTATACTTAGACATGTTGGAAAACTTCGTATTTCCACAACTGGAAGAGCTTCAGCCACATGTCTTTTGCAACAAGATGGTGCACCACCTCATTGGGGTACCATCGTTCGTAGTTCTTTGAATGACCATTTTCCAGGAAGATGGATTGGGCGAGGAGGTCCAATTCCTTGGCCACCCAGATTACATGATATAACGCCGTTGGACTTTTTCCTTTGGGGATTTGTAAAGGACAATGTTTACAGGAGGAGAGTGTCGAACATTGATGACCTAAAAGTCAGAATTACAACTGCAATAGCCTCTGTGGATGCTGACATGCATGCCGCTACCTGGCGTGAAATTGACTATCGACTTGATATTCTCCGTGCAACGAAGGGGGCACACGTGGAAGTTCATTGACAAGGGTCATGAAACTTTTTGAGTCTATCTAACCATTTATGTTATTAATTTTAATCTATCTTTATTATTTTTTGAGTTATTAAACATCAAAATGGGTCCGGGACTTTATAAACACCCTGTATTTAAATACATTCTTAAAATTCTATATCACTTATAAACACGAAAATCTAAAAAAAAAAAAAAAAAAGTAAATAAATGAAAATTTAGTCAGGCGATTTGGGTTTCAGCTGTATTTTGTAATGGCTTTCCCGCTCATACAATGCTAAACCCACTGCCAGCGGCAGCGTCTTACACGGGCACGCGTGCAGAAACAAAGTATCCACACACATCCTTGATTGGTTCACTAGTGTCTTAGGAAGCATCTTTCCAGCCTGCACTAAGAGTTATGGAACCCACTGCGTGCGGTAGCGCTATACGCATGATATGTGCATCCTCCTCCATCTACCCATTTTAATTTTTCTGATGGAAAACAAGTGAAATCGATTCCCAAACCCGAAAACCTACCAAACACCAAAATTCGCCTTCTTGAGGTAATTTCAAACAGAGTTACACTTGCAAACGTGTTTTTTGGCACCCCCGCCCACAAATGAGGGAAAGTAAGAAATTTCGCAAAATCACTTTATAGTGCATTTTACATATACATAAATAACCTACACACCCAAAATCGCTTCTTTGAGATAATTTGGAGCAGAGTTCTCGGAAACGTGAAAATCTATCTCCAGAAAATCCCCGTAATATATCAGAATATTTTTGTGACGCCCTGTAAAGGAACCATTCATGTCAATTTCATCATTTTCTGTGGAAAGCATCATTTATTTAAAATATATACATTGATTTCGTATTCTTAGCGCAGTATAAATATGTTAAATGTGATTTAAAGAAATACTTACCTTGGACAGCAATATGTCCGAATTATTTTGTGAGTTCTTACACACAAACTTGGGTTGTTGCTATATAAGTACGATTTTTAATTGGAAACATTCTACAGTAAGTCTGAAAAACCTGAGTATCACATATCAGTTTAATGGAATCCTAAAAACATTTACTGAATTGAAAACAGAGGCAGGCAAACAAATTGAAGTCATAAACACTGCTAAATTTTAATGGAAAGTGTTAAAAAAAAAAGAATCTTTTAAATTATTCTTAAAGAATGAAAAATAAATTGCATCAACAAGTTGAGTTATATTTCTTGAATTATTGCATTCTTTAAATAGATAAATAAATAAATAAATAATAATAGTAATAATAGTAATGAAATAAATTAGTTTTTATCCAATTTATCATTATTCATGCATGCAGTGGTATAACAGTAATAATAATGAAAAAGATTATATAAATAATACATCAATTATTATTATTAACTTCTTGATATTCAGTAATTCATCAGAAATTATTTAAATATGAAATATTTTAAATATTTATTGTAAATTAGATTTGCCTTCACTTCCTTGTATATGCTTTACGATAAATTATACGTCGACCATTTTATTTTTACTAATAAAAATAAAAAACAAAAAATTACTTACTTTTATTTATAGCTTATTTTTAACAAGGGGTATTGAATGATTTTTTTTCCCTTAAGTATTTATTTAACTGCTAATTTTAAAACAAAAATTAGTTAAAGAGATTTTTTTAAAAAAAAGTTTTTTTTGCAGTATTTATTGGTAAATAAAATTGAACTATGATAATTTTATAGAATTCTGAATTGTTTTTTCACGAAAAATATATATAAAAAAATAAAATAATAATAATAATAATCACTCGTTAACTGACTTTTTTAAGTAGTTGACAAAGTTTTATAAGAATTGAGTTTTACAGAGAACTATGGCATTTCTACTATCTTGGAGATGATACATTTTACGAGTGCAGTCCAAAATAGGAAAATGCTAAATATAGGACTTCCTATAAATATATCTTGAAAATCTTATCACAATCTAAATTAAAAATGTGCTTCATTGGTCTTCGAGTTCAAAATGACAGAATATTCTAAAATAGATAAATATAAAATTCCTATAAGTATAACTTGAGAACCTAATCACAATCAAAATTAAAAATTTGGTTCTTTTTTTTTTTTTTTTTTTTTTTTTCGTTTTGGCGAAAGACAACTCTGAGTAGTAACAATTATAGGGAAGAAAAAACACTTCATTCACAGATCAATGTTACCGTTTCAAAAATATTTAAAAGAAATAATACTGAATAAGAAATATTAGAGGTTTTTCATTCCACTGTTTTACTTATTTAACTATTTATTAAAGAATTAATTTAATTATCTAATTATTTATTAGATTTTTCTGAAAATGGCTTATTTCTTGTTCACTGTTTTCAAGGATTATCAACTAAAATCGTAATCTGTCAATGAAAATTTTTCACTCACCGGCGATTTTATTTTTAACGATTTTTCTTGTCTACTTAAGTGAAACACATTGAAAATTACTGTGATTTTTTATTTATCTAAAATATTGATTAACTTTTACATTTATTTCATATAAATCACATACAAAGAACTTAGAAAAGTTTGAAATTAAAAATGCAGCGAATTCCAGAACGGTTCCAGGCAAGTTTTTATCAAACATTTGCTTTTTACTTATAATTACGATAATTTTTTGTACAGGCATTGTTCCAAATGGCAACCAGTATCCGGTGGTGAAGGAAGCTGTCCGACAAATGATCGGAACTGGACCTATGTGCCGGTACGCAGTCGATCTCTTGCCGATGCTGAAAGTGATGACTAAAGACTGTAAAGAAAACCTAAAGTTAGATGAACCTGTGAGTAATAGTTATTTATTTTTATTTATGTATTTATTGTCGATAGACAATTAAGAATTTTATAGATAACATGGATTCAAATTTAAAAAAAAAAAAAAAAAAAAAAAAGTTTTGCAAAGAATTAAACTTTTTTCCTTATCAAACGTTCTGGTGTTCTGAAAGTAGATTTACAGCCGCACAAAGGAAACGAATGGCGTTCATTCAATTCGATTAAAGTCGATTTTGGTGACAGATTTGGCGACTTGGGCGACGAATTTAATGATTTGATGACCAAATTTGGCGCAAAATAGTAATTTATAGGTTGCTGAAGTTTTGAAACTCTTCCTACAGTAGGAGTCGAGTTCCATTGAATTCTAGCACCGCAATGTTGAGAATCGTCGCCAGAATCTGGCCTCCAAGAGTATAAATTGGAGCAGGTTAACGCCTGCTCTGTCAGTTGTGGTCAGTTATTCTAAACAGTCGTCTCACAGAGACTGCGCTATTGTTCTCCAGACTGCGAAATTCCTGCTATGTGGTATATTTATGGGTCACCGTCGCCCGAAGCTGAAATTAATGTTATTCTATGGGAAATTTTTCTTTACAAATAACTTATTAAGTAATACATATTTTTTAAATTCTGTTTTCACATTCTGAAAATTCCCAGCTGTTAAATTGACGGACCTTTTTAAAAAATATATTCTTTTAATTTTTTATATTTTATTTTGAAGCTGCAAAATACGAATTTTCAATATGTGAAATTTTTTCGTTTTGCAATTTCAAAATAAAATATTAAAAATTTAAAAAATACATTTTTAAAAAAGGTCCGTCAGTTTAACTGTTGGGAATTTTCAGAATGTGAAAACAGAATTAAGAAACATGTATTAGTTAATAAGTTATTTGTAAAGAAAATTTCCGCATAGAATAACATTGGCTCGGGCTTCTGGCGACGGTAAGTGAAGAGGGCCGTTAACGCTGCTTACTTTACTCTTGTGAAACAAGCGACTGTTTTATTGTATTATTCATTATTTTCCAGAATATTCATTGGTTAGTGACTTTAGTGATACGAGTGGCAATTTTATTGAACCGTTTCGCGAATATTCGCTAAATTGGCAATTTTGTTGGACTGTTTCGAAAATCACGTTAAATAAAGCGCATCGACTAGAACTTGTCTGTTTCTTTATGAACTACTTCCTTCTCATAAAAAAATCAACATTTTTGAAACAATGGTTTAAATCAGCTAAAATAATGTTTTTAATAGGAGAGAAAAATCATAGGCAAAACCCATTCGAATTGACAAAAATGATAATTAAAATTAAATTATTTTCAAAATTAATACAAATTCGAACATTTACTTTTATTTTTATTTCCAATAACTCTTATTTCTTAGGTTAAAAACTCTTTTAGGTGAAACATTTATTACACACTCTTGTAGATTTAAAAAACTTATTTCTGAAGTTACAATGTTTGCATTTTGATAATATTAATAATCTGCCTCGTACTTCAAGGTCGGGGTCGGTAGCCTAAGGTGTCCAGTCGAACAGGTTCTAGACTCTGATTTCTAATTATATCAAATGAAAGATTTTATCCATATCCGGCCGCTATCTATATTTCTTTTTAATCTTACAAAAATAGGATAGTTCAAGATTTAGTTTAAATCGGTGCCTTTATTAGGTCAAAACGAGATTTTTTTAACTAATTAAAAAATAAAACAAGGATTAATAGCTTTATTTTAGTTTCTGATATTGTCCAAAAAAAAAATAACAAAAGTTTTTTCTAATCATACACTATCTACCAATAAGTATTTGGACACTTTCGAATTTAGATATTTTGTCTATAGAGATTCTTTACGAATCACCTTGAAACTTTGGGAGTATAAAGAGCATGTTATATTTCATATAACATGCATATATTATATTATAGCATATATAATATATAGTTTATATTTCAGCAAAACTTTTGCCCTAAAGAGGAAAAGTGGTTCAGTAAAAAATTAAACAAAAATCAAGAAATTTTGGATCACCCTGTAGAAAGTAGTACTTAAAATGCGTTTTGGCTGTAGCGTGTGATTATGAGGATTCTTCTAATTATTTGTATGAATTTATATGAGGTTACCACATATATTCATGGAGATATAACAGTTTTTTTTTAAAAACTGCAAATAAAGTTACTACTTTTTAATTATAACGCGTAGGGTACTAGACCCAGTGAGAAGCCATTTTTAGGAAACTTGACATACTACATTAGATACAGCATACTGCAATCAAAATGCAAAAATGTTAAATACCTCACAAAATATGAGCATTCTTACTAAATAATTTTTAACTACGCATGCGCAAGCTTTTAAAAAATTTCATTTGCACAATTTAATAGCGAAAGGTATTGAGCTACTATGAAAACACCAAATAAAAAGCGTGTAAATTGAAATAGTTATGAGAAAAAGAATGAACAGGATTTTATTTCATCTCAAGAAAAAATATATATATATTATGGTAGGGCGTTTTATCTGAGGATATTTATTAATAATTGATTAATATTTATTTGCAATCAACGAACATTGTATTATCATTGATTGAATCAAAATAAAAATGTTAGTAAAACCCCTTATAGTTTAGCTTTTATTTTGAGAGAACTGAAATTCGGTTCATTCTATCTCCCATAACATTTTGAATTTACATGATATTTATTTAGAGTTTTCAGATAAAAGTAGCTCAATACCTTTGGCTATTAAATTATACAAATGAAATTTTTTAAAAGCTTGCGCCATGTGTAGTTAAAAATTATTTATTAAAAATGCTCATATTTCGTAGGGTATTTAACATTTTTGCATTCTGATTGCAGTACGCTGTGTCTAATGTAGCATACCAAGTTTCCTGAAAATGGCGTTGCACTGGGTCTAATACCCTATATGTTATAATTTAAAAAGTGGTAATTTTATTTCCAGTTTTTTTAAGAAACCGTTACATTGCCATGAATATGTGTGGCAACCTCATAAAAATTTATACAGATAATTGGAAGAATTTTTTTAATCACATGCTACAGCGAAAACGCATTTCAAGCATCACATTCTACAGGGTGAGTCAAAACATATTTGATTTTTGCTTATTTTTTACTCTATAGGACAAAACTTTTACTGAAATATAGGAGGTATAACGTGTTCTTTATACTCCAAAAGTTTCAAGATGATTCCTATTGGAAAAAACCTCTGAATACATATTGTTAGATAGTAGGGGAGAGTGGGGATGAATGGGACATTTTTCATGTTTTTATTAATAACGTTCACCATATGTAATTCAGAATTTTATAAAATTGCTCATAAGTACACTTCAGTAATCAGTTACATATAAACATACTAACTTCAATAAAACGTTATCATTTTTTATTAATAATATATATATATATATATACATGCATGTACATTGTCCCATTCATTCCCACCTATGGGGATGAATGCGACAGGACTGGAGTTAACAAAGAAAAGAAAAGAAAATAGAAATAAATTTTTAAAGTAAAATTGGTTTATGTGATTTTATTACACACTATGAAGTTACTGAAACTAACATAAACTGATGTATTGACTCAAATTAACATCAAAAGGCAAAAGTATTTCGGTTCGCACAGTTCCTAGTGCTCTAGGCTTTGGTAATTTAATCTAATAAGATCTAATCTTAAAATAAATAAATAAATAAGACACTAGAAAGGTATAAATCATTATAATAGAGTACAAATTATCCAGATAAATTTTTGTTTCCGACTGATCGGGAAACATAAGCATTCTATTCTGTATTACATTATTAATCACCAGGATTTATTTAATTAGCTTGATTGAAATTGTGATTTTAATCCAACTATTATTAGTTTATTTATTTATTTTTTTAATTATTGATATTATTGATTCAAATAGCATTGAATATTCTAACTTATCATTTTTTTAATCATCATTATTATAACCAAAAATCAGAACAATTAATTTCAATCTATTTTTCTCTAAATCCATGCTACTTTTTTAATTCCATGTTATAACTATTGAGCTACAGGTTATAAAAATATTGAAAATCTATTTACGATATGTTTTAATATAATTCTTGTGTACAATTTTAAATTTGCATTTAGTGGGGAATGTCCCATTCATCCCCAACACCACATGATCATATAGAACATGAAATAGGCCTAAGGAACTCAATATCATAAACACAATAAAAGATTATGCCTTTTCAGTATATATGAGTTATATTAACTTTAAGCAAATTGTAGTTAATTTTTAACTACTATCTAATTGAATCCAAAAGAAATTGTAAAATTGTCTTTCAACTGAAGTGATTAAAGAGCTGTAGTTTGAAAATAGATGCATTTATCGTACTTTTTACCATGTTTTTATTAACTCGGTTTTTTGTTTGTTTACTTCTTTGTTTGTTTGTCCCCGACAAATCTTGTAATCGATTTTTAACTAACTTCCCGACTAGCTAGACATTTGAAACTTTCAGAATAGCCCAGAACATGGTGACAATGCATACTTTTTAATACTTTTAGCCAATTGTTTCGTGTTCTCGCTGCCTTCGGTAGCGTTTATATGATTTAACAGAAAATTTATTTAACTGACTTCCCGACTAGCCAGACATTTGAAACTTTTAGAATAGCTCAGAACACGATGGCAATGCATTTTTTTAATACTTGTATAGGCAATTGTTTCGGGTCCCCGCTGTCTTAGGTAGTGTTTACATGATTCAACAATCATATAACTTCCCGACTAGCTAGACATTTGAAACTTTTAAAATAGCTCAGAACACGATGACAATGCATTTTTTAAATACTTTTAGCCAATTATTTCAGGGCCCCGCTGCCTTCGGTAGCGTTTATATGATTCAACAGAAAATGTAAAAACCTGGTATATAAAATGTTCTTTTTATCTTATAATTATTCTTCTTTTCTTTATTTCTTTTTTTTTTTTTTTTTTTTTGTTATTCATTAACCGTGTTATCCCACTCATAATTTAAATATCATATCAAAGCAAAACTGCGTAGGTTTTCTGATCGATAAGGAAGAGAAAAAAAAAAACTAGTTAATCGAATATTTTCAAATTTTGTATAAAAGAGATTTAGACCAAAAATATTATATGGAAATTGCTTTTTAGTTCAGTTAAGTACATAACTTAACAAAATCTCAAAATCTTGTTGTTTAAACTCAAAAACTATTTGATATTTTATATGATAGGATGTATTATTCTCAAAGGCTTGTTTCGGACGCTATCGAAGAGTTTGCCTTATGCTTATCTCCCCCCCCCCCCCCCCCCACAATAAAAACCCAATTATTGCAAAAATGATAATAAATTTATATGAATCATCATTGTATAGTATCATTTCATCACTCATTTCCTTTATTTATTGAACTAGGTGAACATCAAAAAGCTCCGAGTGTTTTACATGGAAGACGACGGTGGCTATCCTTTCAGAACTCCGGTCTCAAGAGAAATGAAAAAGACTTTGAGAAAAGTATGTATGAGTCTCTTCTTTTTACTCGTTTCTTTAGCACACTGAAACATATATATATATATATATCATGAATTTTCTGTAACTTTCTTACAGAAAATTTCTGTTTTCTAAAATTACACAATTGTTTTGCAAAATTAAATCTCAACCTACGGAAACATACATTTTTTTTTCTTTTTGTAACTAGTTAAAATCTGAAACTTTTGATACGTATCTTATCTGGTAGATACTTGTAACACTTTTTTTCTGTTTTGCATACGGTAGACTTGGTATCAAAACAGAATTGGATATCAGTATAGACTGTGCTACCGTGGCGAAGATCGTAGCCTAATATACGTGGACTAGAGGTCTGAACGGCCCAAAATTTTGAGGTCCGGGCCGTACGAAAGCTTTGCTTACCCTCCCCAGTATGAAATCGAAAAATTCGGCCCGACCTGGGCAAAAAATGATAGAATCAGGACCGACCCGATTCAAAAATGTGTAAAATAAAATAAAATAAAATAAAAAATCCATGCCTTACCATTAAAAAGAATATTAGTATGTGTTTTACAGAGGTTTTATATAGCCAAGCAATAGAACCTTCTTTAACAAAACTGCTGATTATTTACAAGATAATTATATACAAACAGAAATTCATTATTACAGACATACAGAAGGCACAAAGACAGACAGAAAGTCAAATCGAAAACATTAGCATTCATCAAACAATATAGGACGGTATTTAAAATGGTTAATACTACTAAAATTGCACTTTCAACCATTTCCTCTTATATACTGTAATGTATCCGAATCATTTTATGTGGTCCGGTAAACAAAACTTTAATGCTAATCCAACCATATCCAATAGAAAAGGTGCTTTTGCACATGCTAAAAATGATGCTACTTTCATCCAGTATACTGGAGAAAAGAAAAAGTTACAGCGGCAGGATTTTTATAGCCTTCATACCACCTAAACTCTACAGACCATAGGACACAAAGCCTTATACATAGTAACGTATCTAATTTCTTTTGTTTGTACATATGCGCAAACTACACTGTTAAAAAAATGCGACTTTGCTGCCAGAAATTCTCTGTAATTTGAGAAAAAATCGTAAATTACGGAAAAATTACATTGACAAAACGTATTTTTCTGTAATTACAGAGAATTTCTGGTAGAAAAGTTGCATTTTTTTAACACTGTAGTAGTGACATGCATACTATTTTGAATAGAAAACCATCTAATATTACTTTAAATAAAATATATTAATTTCGAGACATGCTAAAAATATTTCCGGAAAATCAGATGTGAACAGACAGACTGAAAGGCAATTAAATTAAATTTACAGACATTTTTTAACAAAATAAAATTTTATGTGACATACCAGCCTGTAAAATTATGTAAAATAAATGACTGAAGAAATATTTTATCATTTTCCTTTTTGGTTGATTAACGAGAAAACTAGAAACAGATTCGGGCCGACGCGGCCCGGAAAAAATTTCATCCAGGCCCGACCCGAGCCCGGCCGGAGGACCAGGCCGTAAGCCCGGGCTCGTGTAAACCTCTAACGTGGACTCTTATTTGATTTTGGCTAGTCGAGTTGAACAATTTTATTTCATGAACTATTCTTTTAATAAATGTGCCCCAAGGAGGGGAAAAAAAAATGTTGCATACGAATATTTTTTGTACTATTTTGTTATGGAAAATTTCCGTCAACGTATTTTTTCCATAGCATACGAATTAAGAATATATTCTGACAAGTTTACGGCCAGAAATTTTCTGTAATAAAACAGTTTCTTTTCTTTCTTTCTTTCTTTTTTTTTTTTTTTTAACAAGATATACTCTTTTTTTTTTTTTTTTTTTTTTTTTTTCCAAGAAACAGGATGTAAAATTACTTATAAGGAAAAGAAAGCCACATAAACGAATAAAAATAATTGAAACAAAAGTAAAAATAACAATTTCACTTAACATTGCATCAGTTTAACGGATATAAACTCAAATTTACAATATTTTTTCAAAAATTAAGCAATAACCTTTTTTCTTTCACTCTGTTTTTTTTTTTTTTTTTTTTGCACATAACTTTTAACTCTTTGCCGTTCAGTGTTCCACTACATGGAACACCTAACTTCGCTAGCTTCTCCAACCGTTAAATTCAATTGCAAATGCATAAAAATAGGTTTATTTTTTACTTTGAACTTTCCTTTTGATCCATAGATGGCATCACTACACAAGGCAATCCATGATATTTAGCTGGGACGCGTTATTTTAAATCCTCGTATTTACAAGAAATTTTGTATATATATTTTTTTTTTTTTTTGTGATACAAAAAAGATTGCTTGAAAAAAGATTTCTATGTTATATCGTTGGCTGTACTCTAAATTATTTATTCTGTATTATTATTAATTTTTTATACAGGCAACATACGAGGAATCGTTGAATAAAATAAGGTGTTCCATCTCCTGGAACACTGCGATACTAGCGCTTTTCCTATTATGCAACCGAAAACAATGATGAGAGAAGACAGCTGTGTTTACGTGCTCTGTTTTCCTCTGTTTGGAGGGAATGACGTCAAGCTATCAGATGCTGCGAGGGAGGGCTGGTTGTTTAAAAAAAATAAATAAATAAAAACCGCAGAAAACTAGTTTTATGTGCAAAACCTGCAATATTGGTTTGTGCTTCTACCAAAAGAGTGTGACGTGCTTCCAAAAATTTCATGAAGCTAAAAAATAGACTAATTGTAAATATTTTTGCACATAGGACTTGTATATATGTATACTAACTGTAAATATCAAATTATTTCATAAAAAATCATATAACCAAGATTTTTTTTTTTTTTTTTTTTTGGGGGGGGGGGGGGAATGGGGTGTAGAGTAGCAGGTCTCCCCGTGATGCACCATGGGTCATGCTAAATCTACTACACAGGTATAATATAGTGTTTTCCAATTCATATGGAAAATCTTCTATTCATTTACGCGCTTCACTGCGATGCTCTTAGATGCACTTTTCAGAGCTCTAGTGGCGCAGTGTTCCCGCTGATGGAACACCCACAGATTTAAAACGGTAAGTACTATCTTTACAAAATTATACCTGTGTACTCCTTTAGACCTAAGTAGATAGCCTACAACTTTGTTTGTTGGAATTCCAACTTTAAAGGGTAGTGCGCTGTAAAGGGTTAAACAAATGAACATGAACATGAATAAACATGAAATGACATGAATATGAAATTTGGATGACATGTTCGCTACAAAACAAGTAATTGAAGTTTATATTACTTTAATATTGGAGTAATTTTAAAACTTATTTAATTTTGATACTCAATTTTCCAAAAAAGTACGCTTTTCTCTATATATTAAAAAAAAAGTTACTGTCACTGGCGTCAAATTGTTTTGTCTGCGACAGCATCTTCTAGCGGAGGGCAGGGTTCCTCGCGTCATGAGAGGTATCAATATGTTCCGAATACTCCAAGGAAGACATTTCAACTGCTTAGAAATTTCTATCATTTTAATTAAGGAAGTTATTAACTAAAAAAGACAAGTTTATGAAGGTACTCTATTTGCCATTTTGAAGAAAGTTTATCCCAGTGACGTTGTTCTTCTGTCAGGAAGTCATTTTACACGGGAAAATTAAAATATGATCCATGGTTGTACGTAAGTAGGTAGGTTCCATTTAACTTCGCATCAGTACTGCTCTATGAGTAATTGGCGACAGTCTGGACGCACCCCTAGAGATGTTCCGGTCACATGCCATCACAATTTTTATCCTTCCCGAAAGGGATCCCCCCCCCCCGCTTTGATGATCCCCAGAGGTTATAGTGTGGGTGGGAACATGGAGGACTTTGCGGTCACGGCAGATTTTATGTGCACCAGCCACGATTAGTGTACACGACGGTCTTTGTCCGGCTCAAGTATCGAATGGGCAATCTTCCAATTCCGTGCTCGGCGCTTTACAGACTAGGGTACCGCGGCCCGAAATCATGGATGTAAAAAAGAAAGAAAATAAATATCAACTTTTTTTTCTCTACTTTTAGAAAATTAATTTTCTTACACGGGAAAATTAAAATGTGATCCATGGTTGTAGGTAGGGTATATAATTAGATATTAATTTTGTAATTAATAACTAATTAATAATTTTGTACCTACCTAATATATAATTGTAATACCTACCTAATAATTTTGTAATTATTGTTTGACGTCGTTGATATTTTTTTATCTCGTATAATGCATTCTCAGAGCCATCTTTTATTTAGTTTTCTTTTTTAAAATCACACATTTTTATTTTCTTAAAATACTGATTGAAAAGAAAATAGAGGTAAAGTGTTCATATCAATTTAGAATTTATTTTTGGTGTTAAAGTTTTTTTGAATTGTGTTAACGTTTAGGTAAGAAACATGTCATCAAAACTTTATTTGTTCATTTGTTTAAAAATTATGAGCAAAAGAAAAAAACAAAAACAAGTGAGCAGATTTTAAAAACTTCACTTGATGCTGAATAGACAGAGCAAAGTACACCAGAGCCCCTTAAATAAAATATATAAGCCGACGCATCGCCGCCATTTTTTTTTTTTTTTTTTTTTTTTTTTGCCTCAGAAGAGGGC
Source organism: Salticus scenicus (assembly GCA_963930645.1). Lineage (NCBI taxonomy): Eukaryota > Metazoa > Arthropoda > Arachnida > Araneae > Salticidae > Salticus > Salticus scenicus. The sequence continues at coordinate 243,903,046 of OZ005653.1, forward strand.
AGCATTCCCGCCTGGCGTCCTTATCACTTTCTTGTGATTTTAAAAAATCTTGATCTGAAGCTACGATTGGTCAACAAAAGCAATAAGCAACAAAAATATTCCTAACAACACATTTTTTTTCACATTACATTATCAGGATATCCTGTGGATGTATTGGAAATAAATGTGTTATTAGAGCTGTTTCTGTTTCTTGTACAAAATGTCGCCAAAACTCAAATACACGGTAATAAAAGGTCTTCTTAAATCGATTTATCAATATTAATATAAATAATATGATTAAAATGACACATTTTTCTGTATTTTTACATTAACACATGTCAGAAATACAAAGGAAAATATAAGTAAATATAAGTAATGTTGTTTTATTCTTTTCAAATCATCTTGTGGAAATCTGAACATTTTATGTTCTTTTCTTGAGTGATTATAGCAGTTTATCGTTAAACAAATCTCATATCGTATTTTATTTAGCTAAAACTATGAAATACAATAAAAGGAGTACTCTAAAGTTACACAAGACGATAGAAGTAATGACTGCCGTTTATTTATCAATGAAACGCGCTGGGTACATGTGGCAACCCTAAGGCAACAAAATGCCTGATGCGCCAGCTCGTATGTATAGAAGCCTTAAAGTAAACCATTCAACCAATACGCCATGGTAAGAAAATAAATTGTGCGCTATGCACAAAGTTCCCTTATCATCTCTCTCCTCTCACAGAAGAGCGATTTAGTAAAACAATATGACTAATCTTAAGCTATATTAAACAGCAATAATTTTGCTCCACATTTTAAAATTTGATATATCACAATGCAAATTATAAATATGAAAAATAAATAAATAAAATGTTGATAAAATGTTGATAAAATCTAAAAACCATTCTGAAATATAAATTCGCTTGTAGCAGAATTCCGATCATCCTGTAAAAGTCTAAACTTATAAGAATGTGACACCTAACGCGATTAAATGCTCAAAATCATGCTGAGACGCTATTTGCTGAATTCATCGCTAACTGAACCATGGTTTAGGGTTTTCCATGGACATCCACTTTTTGACGTTTGGTTGGTTGACCATAAAAAGTCAACTAACCAACCGTCCAAAAGTGGATGTCCATAGAAAACCCAAAAACATGGTTTAGGTGGCGATGATTTCAGTAAATATTTGAAAGCATAATTGCTAGAAAGTCTTGGAATTTACGAAAATTCTAACAAGGGAAGCATGAAAGAGTAAAATTGCTATTGAAACCAAACCAAGCTTAAATTAAAGAGCATGATTGAAAACATAGGGCAGAGTGTAACATTTGCGCAACAACCCTTTATGAATCAAAATATGGCCCGAGAAGTTTTAATTGTTTCTATAAAAACCAATAAAACACAAGCCGTAGCAAGGGGAGGTGGTGCAGTTGTAGCATGTTTGACTCGTGAGTAGGATGTCCTGAGATTTACCCTATGTTTTCGACCATGCTTTTTAATTTAAGCTTGGTTTGGTTTCAATTGGAATTTTACTCTTTCATACACTGTTAAAAATGGTTTCTTAAAAATGAGCTGAATTGTCTCAAAATAGCTCCGAAACAATATATACTTAAATTTGAAAACCAATGTACTCATTTTTGAGTATAATGACATGCTCAAAAATGGGGTTGACCAGTAAGAATCCCAATATCTCCATGTTTGACATGTCAATATACTCAAAAATGAGTACATTCTTTTTCAAATGTAAGCATATATTGTTTCGGAGCTATTTTGAGACAATTTTGCTCATTTTTAAGAAACCATTTTTAACAGTGTACTTCCCTTGTAAGTGTCTCAGTTGAAGGTCAGTATTTTTGTAAAGATAATTTATAAAGTAAAGGCTGAGAAGTGATTCCACAGTTCAAAAGTAGCGCACTTTCAATGCCTGGGTGTGTTTATCAGAGATTTGAGTGAACTTTTGAAAATTTCTAACTAATATGAGAGATGTTACTTTGAAGTTTATCTAGTAAAGCAGTATTGTTAAATGCTTTCGAATATGATGAGTTTATCCACGACACTCAGTACACAAGTGTAGACATAAATTTTCATTTATTTATACAGTAATTAATTACAGTGGGTATTCAAATAGTCCTTTTCAAGAGTTCAGATTAACGGATTATGGTTTATAGGATTATATATATTTCTGGTTTCTGAATGAAATAAACTTCTTAACACAAATTATCTGCAACTTGACATTGGAGGAAACAGTGGGAGTGATTAATCCGCCTAGAATTTTAAAAATGCATTTTTTTCCCCCGTTTTGCATGGGGAAAACAACAAAACCATGGAAAGTGATTCATTTCATTATAAAATTTTTAATGTCAATTTTTTTTCAGTTGCTTGTCTGAAACAATCAATGAATTAAGATATACATTTGAAATATTCTGATACATATTGTATGGCAAGATGATATATGTATGTAATATTTTACTTAAAATATAAATATTTTTTTCTAGGCTGTAGCCCACTTTGAAGCTATATGCGAGCACAAGCCTCAGAAGATCTTCAAAGAACGTTTACAAGATGCAGTTGAAACTTGGGTTTGCGTCATAGAGGCACTGAATGACCAACAACTGTGCAACGAAATTGTCGGGTATCAAAAACAACTCAATCTCAGCAAAGAAGTACTGAAATCTATGGCTGGAAAATCCAAACATACTTTCCCAGTAATCTGCTTAGCCATTTTGGATCGTTACATCAGAAATTATGATGCAAAGCTAGCAGAGCCATTTTTCCACATGAGGGACGAATTGTTAGAGGAGTTCAATGAGCTTCTAGGGGACGATGGCGTATTTTTGTATCCTACTTATCCATATTCTGCTCCGTACCATATGGAGATGCTGTTCCGGCCTTTCAACGTTGGGTACAGTGTCATCTTCAACATACTCGGACTTCCAGTAACGCAGTGTCCTATGGGTCTTGGTGATAACGGACTTCCCTTGGGTTTACAGATTATTGGAGCCATGCGTCGGGACAGAGTCACAATAGCGGCAAGCAGAGAGTTGGAAAAAGCTTTTGGAGGTTGGGTCAGTCCGTGCGATATTAGAAAATCGTCCATAAAGTTAACGGAAGTTGTTTAGTAGTACCAGGTGTGATAGACATCTAATCCGCCATATTTAGTGATTTTAATACGCCATCGAAGAAAATGGTTTATTAAGTTTTAAGTGCTGTTTCTTGAGATCTTCACTTTTAATGTATTGGCCAGACTTCGATATGTGTCTTGTGCTGAATAACTTTATGTACCAGTATCGCTTTGTTTCATCATCTTCTTTATCATTCATTTGAGACTTTTCATCGCGCGTTTCAGAGATTTTGAAAAAGACATAGCAACAAATAACTGGTTTCTAAATATAATATGGGAATTGTTTATGAAAATGACGAATTTTTTATTTAAAAGACATTTATATTTCATACGTTTTGCTGCAGAATTATTGAATCATTGAACTATTTATATTTTCTGCTGCATAGAATTCTGTGGAAAGAATAGAATATACTCCACACAGCATGAAATATCACTTCTAGTTTTTCAATAATTTCTGTTGCCATTTATTTTGTGTTAAAACTGAAAGTCACTATTGAAAAAGTTATCTGTGAGATAACGATGTATTCGAACTTGCTTGACGGTATTTGTCTGGCTACGCTTCAATACAAACATAAAGACTTATTTCAGAGAGATATATTTCTTACATTTTTAATATGGTTTGTAAAATTTCAACATAATTTGAAACATTTTTAAAATTCATGCAATTCTCCAAAATATTAGGTATACTTTTACTTGCATTCGATTACATTAAGCAAAGTAGTACAATAGAAAAATCCATACTCAAAGAAAAACTATTTATATATTTAACAATAATATATACATCATGAAACTAAAACTTGAACTTTTAAATATATATATAGATAAAATAATGTCATCTTTTTGCCAACAAATATCTTCAACGAGTGTTCACCATGTGCCATCGTGAAAAATGTGTGTTTCATTATTGTATATTTCTATAACATTCACAGTTTGAAGACTGTGATGTAATCGACTTGATATTCAAGGCGATTTATTTTGAACGAATTCCTTAACAAATGTCATCGATTTTATAGTGCTAGTATTAAAAGTAAAACTCATTCAGCGTCGATTGAAGTTTTCATTCTCTGAGACATTTTATTCTCTAACCCCAATGAAAGAATTCTAATTTAAACTCCATTATAAAATAATAATAGTTATTATAATAAATATAAAAAAAAGAAATACACAAATGAAATAAAATTTAAAAAAAAAAAAAATGTTACCAGAGGTATTTTTTCCATTACTAAAAACTAAATAAATAAATAAATACAATCGAATGAAACTATCTTATTATTAAAGAATTACTTAATTAGTGAAAGATCGCGTAAAAAGAGATATACATTTCAGTAATTACTACAGAAGTAATATCATTAACAATAACATTCAAGCTAATAAGATACAAAATACAGTTTGACCGCAATAATGTAATACACAATTAGTTCGACTACTTTATATCGTGGCGTTATTAATTGACATTGTTATTTCAATAATTAATTTCTTAAAAATAAATAAATAAATAAAATCTCTCTAAACTCGATCTAATAGAAACTTACTTATCTAACATAAGGGGATTCGGCAACCTTTGAATTGGCACTACTGAAAAAGTTGCATATAAAAGCTTACTTTCCCATTTAATATTTATGAATTTAACTTTATTAGGTTGGTTCAATAAAATATATATTTAGGCAACAATTCTAGTTTTTGATATATCTTTTACAGATTTAAAAATTTATAATTGCATTTTCTAATTTTGCATTTTTTTATGAGTTCATGATCTTCAAAATGCTGAAATTTCAACAGATGTTTAAGAAAAGACTTCATATCATTTTTGGATGTTTAATAGAACATACTGAAAAGAATTAGGGATGTATTTGTCAATATATCATTGAAAGACAAAATAATTAAAGTCTAACAAAAATCACTTTTCTTTCTTTTTTTTTTTTTTTTTTTTTTTTTTTTGGGGGGGGGGGGGAGATTTTTACCTAGACATACACTTTTAATTTTTTTTTCTCAAAAACTAATCAATAAATTTCAAAATTCATCCCTAATTCTTTTTAAGTAGATTCTATTAAACATCAAAATAATAATAATAATAATAATTCACTTTTAAAATATCTGTAGAAGTTTTAGCATTTTGAAGTTCATGAATTCATGAAAAAATGCAAACCGGGATTTAAGACTTCATATCTGAAAAAAAAAATATATATATATATATATATATATATATATATATATATATATATATAGGTCAAAAACCATGACAATTATTGCCTGAATATATATTTTGCTAAACAAACCTAATATAGTTTAATTTATAAATATTAAATGGAAAGATAAGTTTTTAAACCTTCAGTGCTTCCAAATCAAAGATGGCAAGACCTGTTAATTGGGATTAAAACGACATTGTTCAAAATTAATTCTATGATATTCTGTGTTTCTGATTGTAACGCTGGTATTTTAAACGAGTTTTTTATATGCTGCAGTCATACGCTAATAGGTATAATCCTTAAAAAATGGAGAGGAAATTAAGCCAGATCATCTCGAAAGCAACAGAATCAAAGTAAAAGTATTTTAATATAGATCCTTTTTAATTATTTTTCATTTCATGAAACGTTTCTAAGAATGAGTTTACTTTTCGCTGAAATCTAGCACTTTCATTTGTATTTCGCTGTAGATTTAGTTGTTATGCGTAATGCAAATTCAATGTTAACTATTGTCCATGTGTATAAAGAATTGCATTTTATACATTTCAGAGCAAAGTGAATTTTAGAGTAAATTAAATATTTTTACATTAAAAAAATAAAATATATGTATTTGAGCCCTTAGATGTATATTGTTATTATTTGTATTAGTTTTTCTAAGTTTTGTTATTTATGTTTGTATAAATAACGTAACTGTATTCCATGTGTTATGCGAAAAATTGTGTAATAAATTAATTTTTGTTTTGTTTATATTGGCATATAAAATAAATAAAAATAAATCAGCTTATAGTTTTCTTCTTTTTTCCTCTTGTCATTATTAAAGCTAATCTGGTGTGGCACTCACACGACATTCTCTTACTTTGAATGTTACTACTATAAAACATTATTACTGATCAAGACGTAACATAACAAATACTATAAATAAATGAACATACTACAAAAACATTTCAAGACAGGCTCAGAAACAGTTTTGTTGAACACATATTTCTGTGTGTCGAGAGCTACCACCCCTTCAACCCACCGCTTGATAATAATACTTACATTCATAAAGAATTCACGGCTGTTGTTAAATTCACAAGTTCAGTCCATATTGTTCACGTCACTTTCACCCGCATCACTACTTGAAAATTACCAATTCTGTTCAAACTTTTCAAGAAGACGCTTCATATTATCTTCAAAATATCAAATTCTAATTTTCTAAAACTATTTATTTTCAAGTTATATTAATTACAGACATACACACACATCAAATGCTACAAACTTGGCTTTCGTATTACAGGAGACCGTAATTATAACAAAGAGCGTTATTACAACAATAATTCAGGGTTAAGAGGACTCATCGTACCAGAAAGCCAAAGCCAATGTTATTCTATCGAGAATTTTGCCTCTTTATAACCCATTAATGAATGTATACTTATAAATTCCATTTTCATATTCAGAAAATTCACAGCTATTTAACAATTCATCGCTTTCCAAAAAAAAAAAAATTTTTTTTTTTTTTAGGTTTTAAAATTTGAATTTTCACAATGTGAAATTTTGCATTTTTAAACTTAAAAATGAAATTTTAAAAATTAAGAAAAGCAATTTTTAAAAAGCGATAAATTGTTTAACAATTGAGAATTTTCTGAATGTGAAAACGGAATTTAAAAGTATAAATTTGTTAATGAGTTATAAAGGAGCAAAATTCCCCATAGAATAACATTGGCTGCGGCTTTCGGAGACGATAAGTAGACAGTCCCCTTAAAATTGGACTTCAAAGAATATTTTGTTAACCCTATAGGCATAAGGCAGTAATTATCATTTCTGAGGAGTTTTCTTACACTTATAAAATGTAACGAAGCAATTCTATTAATTACATTCAATCAAAAAAAAAAAGTTTTCGCTTAATTCTAAATAGCTCTGTTTATTGTTTCTACTCGTGTATTATACTGTAAACTCCACATAGTGTAGTAAAATTTGTTTAATATGAAACACGCATAATGCAACTTAAAATATAATTTCAGCAATTTATAAGTACTATATCCCTACAATGTCCCAATTCTTTTGTGTAGCCCTGTAAACGAATACTGAATGATTTTCATACCATATTCTATACAAAACATGCTTTTATGCTTATAAAAGTATATGCTCATTTTATTTTGTTTAAGGCAATTTAATGATGCTAAATTGTATCTATCAGAAATTTCGCTTATAGACGTAATGTATTTGAATTCCCTGCACACAAACCATTCGCTGAATCTCAACGAAAAGTTTGATGTAGCAAATTTAGCAGTAAAATGATTTTTTTTTTTATTATTATTATTATTATTATTATTATTACGACAAATCATATTCTTTCTTTCAGATAACGTCGTTAACAAATTTGTCTATCACCTTGAATAAGCACACAAAAACTTTTGTTTTTATCTAAAATATATAAAGCTGAAAGTTCGTTAATGTATCTGCCCGGATTATTAGATTTTATCGAAAATTGGTACATTTATTAATCAGGACAAAATCTAGATAACATCTTATTTTACCATGTTTTTATTAACTCGCTTTCTTCTTTGTTTATTTATTTGTCCAGTACAAATCTTGCAATCGATTTTTAACTAACTTCCTGACTACTTAGACATTTGAAACTTTTAGAATAGCCCAGAACACGATGACAACGCAATATCTCGAAGCCCGATTTTTGAATTTTTGATTAGTTTTCTTTTAATTAATTAAAATATGAAAATAATAACCTCCTAATAGCTTTAACATTAGCCATTTAAATATTAGCTATAATTTAATTGTTACGAAAAAAAAATAAAAAAAAATACGAGTTCATTTTCTTTCGACATAAAAATAAATACATTTAATTAAACGTGAACATTAAAAAATTATAAAAAGTTAAATTAAGCATCTCACAAAAAAATGACGTCATTATGACTTTAAAAAATTTCTACACATTGATAAAGTGCTAATGTAGTTCATGATGCTAATATATGTTGTTCAAAATGGATTTTTTATATTTTAAACTGCAATTTTTTATATTTTTACTGCCAAGTTACAAAAAAAAAAAAAAAAAAAAAAAAAAAAAAAAGAAAGAAAGAAAGAAAAGAAAAGAAAAAGAAAGAAAGATATAGCATTTCTTTACTAAACTCTTATAATCATAAATTTATTTTAATTTTATTAGTTTTACACTCCTGCTCAAAAGTTTAGCAAGATTTGCAAACAATCAGTGTTTTTCAATTTAAGAACTTGTCTCTCGATGAAATGTTTTCAAACATTGGGTATTTAAACAACTGAGTCTTCCTCATGTTTTTCAATGAAGATTGGTTTAAGAAACCATTTAGGGGCCGATAACAAATTGAGTAAAATCAATAATGTTTGTGATCACCTGTATCGTTAATTAAACGAAATGAACTGTAACTTTAAGATATGTTAATATAGACCCAGTTCAATTTGTGGATGAATTTGTGTGACGATGGTATATTAAATAACGGAGATAAAATAATTTATTTTAAAAGTCAAAAAAAAAAAAAAAAAAATCTTATTTATAATATACAGAGTTTTTAACGAAAATTATTCCCACTTTCAGATAAGTTGGAAAAACACTTTTAAAACAATATACTGCAATTTGAATACAAATATCTTAAATATCTAATGCAATATGAACATTTTTATGAAAAAGGTTTTCACTGCGCATATGCGAAAGATAAAAAAAATTTTATTGCATAGGTTGAAAACTAGGTATATTGGGCAACTTTTTTCAAAAGTGTATTTTAAAAGTGTTAAAATTAAGCAAATTATACGAAAAAGAACGAGCTAGATTTTAGATATTTTCCAAGCGTTGAAATTTCTTAAGGAGTTTTTCACATGCCGCGTAATTAATTTAAAGATCCGCGATTATTTTAACTACTTAGCAAAAGTTCTTTTTTGTGAAAAACCCCTTATCATCTCACAAATATTAGTAAATAAACAAAAATATGTTAGAGTTATAAGCTTATAAGGGTTTTTTCACAAAAAAGTACGTTTGGAGCATGGTTGAAATAACTGGATTTTCAAATTAATTATGCGGCATGTGAAAAACCCCTTAAGAAATTTCCACTCTTGGAAAGTATCTAAAATCAGCTCGTTCTTTTTCGTATAATTTGTTTTATTTTTACTCTATTCAAATACACTTTTGACAAAAGTTGCCCAATATAGCTAGCTTTCAACCTACGGGAAAAAGAAAAAAAAAACTATCTGTCGCACATGTGCAGTTAAAACTTTGTTCAGAAAAATGCTCATATTTTATGAGATATTTAAGATATTTGTATTCCGATTGCAGTATATTGTTTTAAAAGTGTTTTTCCAACTTATCTGAAAGTGGAAATAATTTTCGTTAAAAACTCTGTATATTATAAATAAAAAACTTGTCATTATTATTTATTTATTTATTTATTTATTTATTGAGTTTAAAAATAAACGCTTATATCTCCGTTAATTAATATGCTATCGTTACACAAATTCATCCACAAATTGAACTGGGTCTATATTAACATATCCTTCAAAATGATCCAAATCTCCTAAAGACTGTAATAAGAGGTGATGAAACTTGGGTGCATCATTATGATCCCCTTACCAAGTTCGCAACAAGTGTATGGAAACATACTAATTCTCCGCCGACAAACCAAAAATCCGATCTATCAGCATGCTGTGCCTCCAAAAACTACTGTGAATGGTGAATATTATGTTTCAGTTTTGAAAATTTTGCGACAACACATATCGAGAAAGCGTCATGAACTGGTAGGGAATTGGACATTACATCACGATAATGCTCGCCCGCACGTCGCTACTTCTGTTCAGCAATATCTTAGTAAATGCAATATTAAAATCATGCCACATCCCCCTTACAGTCCAGATCTCGCACCGTGCGATTTCTGGCTGTTTCCGACGTTGAAGGAGAAGCTCCGTAGCAGAAAATTTAATACAGATTCTGAAGTTATTTCAGCAGTGGAGGGTTCTTTGAAACAGCTTCCAGAAAAGGGCTTCTCTACTTGTTTTGAAAAGTGGGTTGAACGATGGGACCGTTGCATATCATCTGACGAAAGGTATTTTGAAAAAGAATGATGTATTTTTTGCTGTAAATATATTTCTTGATTTTTTATGATTTTACTCTCAGTTTTTATGGAATGCCCTTTGTAACTTTGAAATTATTAAAAATAAAATAAATATATATATATATATATATATATATATTTTTTTATGTCGAAAAAAGAAAATGAGCATACAAACTTTTTAAATAATTTAAATATAATTGAGAAAAATCATGCTAAAAAATGGAACCCCTTGGAATAAGTTAAGGGGTTAGTTGATACCCTTAGCTTAATTTGAAATTTGTCACCAAAGTAGCTCGAACGTTTCTCACCAAGATTTTTACTTACGCAATTGCGATAGCCATTTTCAATCATTGCCAAAAATTTAAAGGCTTCCAAAGGGTCCCTATGCTAAAGCTATATCAAAGAAATTTTAAGAAATGAATATAGTAACCTATGCTAGGGAATGAAACACAGTTACTGCATACCTTTATATGGAAGAATAGATTAAAATAAGTCCTGTCGTTAAATTCTGTTCTGTGCAGATTTTTATATCTATTACATAGAAAATAAAAATAGGCTTAGGTTTATTTATTTATGTATTTATTTTTTATAGGCAGCAAATTGTTGTTATCCATTTTCTACCTTTTCCGACATCCATTTAAAAATCATCTCATAAAATTTTCCTTCAAAAATCCACAAAAACTAAAAGAAAAGTGCTTCAAACCAGATTTTACATAAGACCTTAAAACATCTACAGCAGTTATTTAAGGATTTTAGTATTCTGCCGCGTTTCAATGTAACTTTGAAATATATAATGTGAAATATATAATACCTTATGCAAAAATAAAATGCTAAAGAGTTCTTGATGCAGTTTTTTAAATATAGTGTACGAGCTAAGAGGGGGATTTATCTTAAAAAGAATTTCCTCCATTAAAAAAGAATTTTTTTTTTTCTTTTTGCCGGTCTTATTATATTTTATAATTGTAAATATATATAGGATGACGAAAAAAATTTTGCCAGAGAATTGAAACTCTTTTTAAGTACTATGTTGTCCAGAATATCAACAAATAATTTTCTCTAACAGCATACACACAGAAAAAACTAAATGTATTTTGACAAATGTCCTTTATTTTTTTTTAGTTATGAAGTATAATTTTAGTCAAAATTAAAAATGTTAGATGAAAAATTTAAACACAAAAATTTATCAAATCAAAATACATCTATTTATAAAACTTTCTACATTAGACTTATTAGACTAATTTACCTGCATTTCATCATCAGTGCCATATTTTTTCTTTAATTTTATTCTCATTTTTAACACTTTTCAGTAAAATTTAAAAGTGCTTAAGGGGACTCTCTTACCAATAATCAATGAAGGCCAAAACCTATGTGGCTAGAAACGCAAAGCCTTCGAGGAAATTAGTTACAATAATTACTTATTATCTAATTTATTTTTACTTAAGACTCTGTTTTCACATTAGGAACCCGACCGCAGTATCCTGACTGGTAGAATACGGGATCGTAATTGGAAGATTTACGACTTCGATACTCGAGCCGGGCCGGCTGAAGTACATTGTGTACATTAATGGTGGCTGGTGCACGTTAAATCCGTCGAAGCCGCAATGCGCTCCATGTTCCGAAATTGATATCTCTGGGAGCTAACGAAGGGGAGAATTTGCCCCTTCTCATAGAATCAAAATTGCGATGGCATATCTTCGGACCAGCTTTAGGAGTGAATACCAGATCGTCAGCAATTATCCATTGCGCGTAACTATCCAGGGACATTAAACCCATTCAACTCGTTTGGAACATTTGTCAAAAATGAACTAAATACATTTTTAGCACTTTATAGCTTAAAAATGAAATATTAAAAATTAAAGATACAATTGTTTGGAAAAGACGAACAAATTCAACGTTAGTAAATTTTCTGAATTTGAAAACGGAATTAAAAAAAAAAAAAAAAAAAAAAACCATTAGGTAATGAGTAATTCTAATAACAAATTTCCCCGTAGAATGATATGGGATTTGGATTTGGTGACTGGAAATAAAAGAAATTAGAAGAGGTAGAGAAGAACCTTAAATTTCAGTTCGTCTGTCTCACCAAGTCCTCATTTCCATAAATAACTTTTGGAGGTCACCGAAGCGGAGGAGCCATCTCCTCCGTGGAGGATGAAAATTGTGATGACATGTCTCCGGACCATCTGCAGGGGGGGGGGGCCTCCCAGACCGTCGCCATTCACCTATCGCGCAGTACTAGTGCGACGTTGGCTAAACCCAACCAACCAACCATAAATAACTTCAAAAAGACCTTAAAAGTGATATAACTTATTCGGGTTGACTATACCATGTTACTTGCTGAAAGTGACATAAATAACGACACTGATTTATATAGAAATATTCGCAAAATATATATATGTTTCAGATATTATACATTACTAGTTAGTTGTAAGGCGACAAAGGCGCCAGTTGAAAAATGGTCATTTCATTTTATTTATTTCTCACTTCAAACAATTCCTTTGCTATAGCAAGCCCGTGCGAAATTTACGCACTTTATTTATATCTTCGTTACCTTTAAAATTTAAAATTATTATCATTATTTTAGAGACGTCATTTTTTCATATGCATGAGCAAATTTAATATTTATTTATTTATTTATTTATATTTATATTTTATTTATTTTTATTTTTATTTTATTTATTTATTTATTTTCACTGGAAAACATATTTTATTTTATGCTGAAAAAAAAAAAAAATCGGCAACAATTAAAAATTTAAATGTATAGTTTTAAAAAGCTATGTCTATTTTCATATTTTAATTAATTTTAAAAAATCTAATCAAAAATTCGTTACAAATAAGGTACTAAATGAAAGGGACGATTTTTCTGACTCCGTCGGATTAAACAGCTTATCGATCGGACAATTAGATTTTTTTTTTTTTTTTATTAACTAAAGTATGAAAATTATGTGGCAACTTGCGTTCACACACAGAGTCCAAGGAAATCTCTTAACCTTTTTAAGCGTGACAGAGTCAGTTAGTCAGTGATGAGTATAACTATATATGCTGAAGTTAGTGATCTAAGACATTGCGAAATAACCTAGTCCGCCTCTCCCCTATTCAACATTACTATAGACTAAGGTGGCCAAATGTCTCCATTTTCTCGGAATAACTTTTATTTTGAAAGCATTTTTCTAATTTTTAAAATTTGTAGAAATTAAATTATTTACCATTCATATTTTAATTTTAGCCCTTATTTATTAAGAATAAAAAAATTCATCAGTAATAGAGTTCTAACAGATGACGTCACGAGCATGTTTGCTGAGGAACAGTTGACCTCACTGACCCATTTTATCAATGCGGAATAGTGTTACAAATTTATTGTAACACAGTGTTGTAAATGTACTTGCAAAAGCATAAGAAAATTCGACTACGCTTCCAAAGGCATGGAAAAATTAGCGTTGTCCTTCAGCAAAGTACGGTTGCTAAGAAGAAAGTCACGTGGTTGTTAGAACTCTATTGGATAATTGTAGCAATTTTTAACTCTTCTCTCTTATAAAGGTATTCTGATCTGGTCATTATACTTTAGACATAAGATTACACATTAGAGTAAGATAAGATATACTATATCTAAATATTTAAAAGCAACAAATATACCACTTTAAAAACAATTTTATTTGACATACGTTTCTGTGTGATGGGAATTACAACCCCTTCCCCCCTCGCTTAGGTACAGTATCCACATTCATAAAACATTTAAGGCTGTTATTAAATTTAAATATTTATTTCAAATTTTCGCACACACTAATCTTTGTATTGTACTACTTTTAAATATTCCTATATAGTATACATGAATTGTATACTCAACAAATAACATATTTCAATTTAGAATAGTAATATATATATATATCGACAATATTCAGATTTTTTTTCCCCTATGTCGCCCTGTAAACGAACATTAAATTCTCGCCATACCTTATTTCATAGGAAACATGCTTTCGTGTATAAAAAATATGTTAATTTCACTATATTTAGCGTTAAAATTATACTAAAGAGAAATTCCGACCGTAGATTATAATGTATTTTAATTCTTTCGCACGCCTAAGTAAACAAACTGTTAGCCCGATTTCTATCGCAGTAAAAGTTTCAAGTAATATCACTATATGCAGGGTGATTATAATTAAAGTTACAATTTCAAAACGCTGTAATTTCAAAACTACCCATCAGAGCGATTTGATATTTTACCTGAGCAATCGTGAGGCAAGGAAATTTTGTTGGGTTGAGGAAAAAAGTAGTTCCATCATGTTCCTATAGATGGCACTGTCAGGGAAATGTCAGGGGAAACGCCTAAATGGACTCATTAAACACAGGAATGTTGTCAGCAACACAATGGAATAGCAGGAAACAATAGGCTTCAAGGGTTTACTACAATTTTTTTTAGCAAAAAGACAAGAATAGGCAGGCCCTGACTAACGGCAGGGCATACGGGGCAAATGCCCTGGGCCCCCCTATAGGTGTATGCAGAAATTCTGCAACCTAAAGACCTCTTATGCCACTGCAAGGGGGCCCCCCAGAATAGGCTTGCCCCAGGGCTACAGGCAGTCTAAGTCGGGCCCTGAGAATAGGTGTTTACAGCGGAAACAGTCATAGTGAAGAGAGAAAAAGAGGAACTTCATGAAACAAATACTTTACGGATAATTAATGGCACATTTTGGAACTTTTTTTTTTTTTTTTTTGGTCAAACAAAATTTCATTACCACACGATTGCTCTGGTAAAATATCAAATCGCTCTGATGGGTAGTGTTTTAAATTTATACAGTTTTGAAATCGTAACTTTAATTATACTTTTATTATATTTACCCTGTACATATGCTGATTTAAAAAATACGAAAGTTGGAATTCTTGGAAGTATATTTTTGAGTCATGCTAATAACAGACACATGCTAGAAATTTGATTTTCACACTCAAGGGATTTTAAAAAGTATCAAAATTCAGTTTCAAAAATTCATCTTCAAAACAATATTTTCTCTACTAAATATATCTGTTTTTAAAAAAAGTTAAAACAGAAAATACAAATGTCGTTAAACTCAGAACGCTGAGCTGACATTGAACATATTCCTATCTAAAGATGGATATTAAACCCTAAACAGTTTACTCCAACAACGGTGACTACAGATCACTAACACATTGCCTATGGACAATATGGATACTTGACTGAATATTTTCGGCTTTTTCTTGAAGACGTTTAGAAAGTTCTCTTGCATCAGGAACGCCAAAGGAACGATATGAAGCATAAATTGGGTTGCGCGGTTTTCTTATTTATGTGTCTTGCACTTACGAAACAACAAAATTCAACCAATCCGAGACGAGGACAACACAGAGGTATGTTTCTATTTCAATTTTTAAGCATACTCTAAATATGGCGAAAATTACCTTTACTTTCAAAGAATTGCCTAAGATATTTATCATGGTATATAGCCGTGAAAAAAGAAACACTTCGTAGTAATTCACTCATATATATATATATATATATATATATATATATATATATATAATAATATATAATATGATTCCAATCTTTATTATGCACGATATTTAGGAAAACATTGATGATTATTAATATTTCAGCAAACACACTTTTTCTTTCCAGAATTCTTTTTCTATATAACTTTAATTTCAATTTTTTACTGTTCTAAATATGACGAAAATTAACTTTACGTATGTCTGTAATGCTTATCATAACGTACAATTATGTAAAAAGAAAAAATATATACCTTCTAGTGATTCTACCATTAAAAATTTGAAAAAATATTAGTTTAAAAAGATACAATAGCGTTTAAATCTTCTTTTATATTATAAAATGTTTACCAAAAATTATACGGTTATCTTCATATTTAAATAAATGCATTTATTTATTTATTTTTTTTTTTTTTTTCTAACACTTGTCCTAAATGTTTTAATTTCAATTTTTAAATATTCTGAGTATGACGTAAATCACTTTTGCTTACAAAGAATTGCCAAGAATGCTTATCTTGTGATGATGTATAATCTTGAAAAATGAAGAAGTAAATACTTCGTAGAAATTCTAAAAATTATAAATACTACAATAAATTATAAAGGAAATAAGAAAAAAAAAATGAAAGGATTCAATTTTGTTTAAATCTTTTTTTAATTAACGTTTGCAAAAAATTAGAGAGTTATCTTACATTTAAATGAACACATTTATTTATTCAGTCCTTAGTCTAAATGCTTATATATATATATATATATAGCTCAAAGTTTGTCGTTTTATCTGTCTGGATTTTCAGTTCGCAATACAAAGCTACATCATTCAATTGATCGCAACGAAAATTGAATATTAATTCATATTAATCAGGACAAAATTTAGCTAACGCCATATTTTTTTAGTTCAATCGGATAACAGTTCAAAAGGTATTAAATAAAAGCCCCATTTTAACTTTAAAATTATTAAAAAGAAACAAAAAATTGCTGCGATAAATAAATAAATAAATAAGTTTCACATTCAGTTTTTTTATTCGTTTAAATTCTCACGATGAGTTCAAATTGTTATAATTAGGATTTTAATAAAATAGTACATGTAGTGATTCATATACATATACATGTTATAATTAGGATGTTATGTAGTGATAGTATATGTAGTATATATGGCGTGCTGCCGTATAGGAAACAATTTATATATATATGACCCTCAAGGGAAAAATGAGATTAATATTTACACAGAAGTTCTATAGATACGTTAACCCCTTCATTCCCAACTTTTTATCTCCATAAAACAATAAATCTTATATTTAGTCATAAATTTATTTCAAAGTTAATGTATATAAATATTTTTTTAAATAGGAGTTATAGTAGAGTACGAATTAATATAGCTAACAAAGCAAATGATAGATGTTTATTTATGTTTAATATAACCACTGATGCCATTAATAATCATAACTTTTCAATAAATAAAAATATCAAAATTTTGGAGAAATACATATCCGCGTTTGTAATGATCGATAGATGACGCTTTCTCAACTGCAGTTGTTAGTAAATATTGCCACGTGTAATAATTGCCACGTGTATTTATTATTGCGCTTTCTTGTTGTTCTATCATTGTTTCAGCGTGAAAGCTATCAGTGGTATGATAATTTCACCTTAGTCCACCAGAGGGCGAGCATTTTATTACAATCGCGGATTGCAATGAATTAAAATACATATTATAAACATTAAAGAATAAAATAAAAAATATTTCAAACAGTTAATTTACTTAAATTGCCCAAAACAGGAAACTGATTCCGATATTATTATCAGAACAGCGTAAAATATACTTTCAAATATTAACAAAGATAGTGAAGTCATCCAAAATAGGTATTTTTCGGTGGGAAAATGTATATAGATTTTAATATTGTTCATTTTGAATCAGCGGGAGTGTTAGATGGTAAGAAAGAAATTCTGAAATGTTATGATTCCAATTGGAATCACGGGGAAGGAAAGGGTTAACATGTTTTAACGACCTCCTGGGTGTGGTTTTACTTTGGAATCCATTTATTCATAAAGCTGGAAGCTTTTTATTTTTACTTTAACTTAATTTTAATTCCATCTCGCATTTTCTTTACTTTGTTTTTTCTTTAATTTACAAATTTTATAAGCACTACTTCAACCCGAGCAGCGACGTGTAGACCTGCTAGTACATTACAATATTTGATTAATTTAAATTAATATTAAAATAAAATAACATTAATAATAATAATAATAACAATAAAGTAGCATCGCTTGTGCTCGCATAACAATCCCCTATAGTTTTAACATAAAAAATTATTCCTACGGTAGATATTACTTCTATAAAATTCAAAAATTCAAACTATATAACGAAATGCAACCAACATCGTTGCTTTCTTTATTCTATTCTATTTCTTAAAACAATTTTTGTAGATGCCACACGCACCACATAAACTTTAAATTTTACATCTACTTTTTAAGATAGCACGCGATCATGTTTTATATAAAAATTAAATCATTAAATTAATTATTTTTATTTCACTTTGCACGCGCACTTTTTATTTCCTAATTCAAAATTATTTTTAAAAAAAATTCGATAGTGTTTGTTTTGATACTGATTATTATTAATTTTCCTTTCTTTTTACTTTTTCTCTCCCCCCCCCCCCAAAAAAAAAAAAAAAAAAAAAAGAACAAAAAAAAAAAAAAAATGATTTTGATGAAATTCTGGCAAAAACAGAATTTAGTTTAGGACGGAGGACTATTAGTTTTTTTTTTTGTTTTTTTTTTTTTTCAAATTATAACATCGCTTTCAAATTATTCAATTATATTTTCGATACATTTGACTTCGACAAATGTCCAACTATCGAAAAATGACACTGCAAAAATCCCAGATTGAGACTAATAGTCCTCAGTCCTAACAAATAAATAAATTTTTGATGAGAGGTAATTGCAAAAAGTACAAACTCATAGTCTACTCTAGTTCTAAATATAGCTAAAATTACTTTTACTTTCAAAGAATTGCTTAAAATGTTTATCATGGTGTATAATTGTGGAGAAAGACGCAGAAAATATCACCTTAGTAATTTCGTTATAAATAACTAATTTAACTAGTTGGCATAGGTGGACTCTGCTCAGTTCCCCATCATATGTATGTTCTCATAAATTTCGAGTTCAAGACATATTATATTCCTGTTAAGAGAAAGGAATTTGACCAAACGCTTGACACTGTGACAGAATGAAATCCCTGCCTAATAGGCTACCCACCGTTCAGTTCGATATCTTATTCTAATCTATTAATTTATTTTATTGAGGTCAATTTCGTAGTATGGTTTTCATGCTACTATTTCCAATACAACAGTCCCTAAAATGCATATTTATATGGTATATCGACCAATTTTGCTATGTTGATATAATCTTAAATTTCGAATAACTTACGAAATTTTCCTATTAGGATACTATTTGTAGTCAATGATGTTCAAACAAGTAACATAAATGTTATTTTGAAGTTGTCCGATATATTTATGATCCTCAAAATGGACGTTTATGCTCAATTTTGTCCTATTCTGCCATGCTAAAGTAAATCGTAAATTCCAAATAGCTTACGAAATTTTTAAATTAAAAAATTCATAATCAGGGACATTAATGTCAGTATCCTAAATGATATTTTAAAAGTGTTCTGACATCTTTACGATGAAAATATCCCTCAAAATGAACGTTTATGTGAAATTTTGCCCTTCTGCCATATTAAGTAAATCGTAAATTTTCAATGACTTACGAAATTTTTAAATTGGAAAATTCATAGTCAAGGATGATTATGCCAGTATCTTTTATATAATATTTTGAAAGTAGTCTGACATCTTTACGATGAAAATATCCTTCAAAACTGATGTTTACGCGAAATTTTGCCGTATTCTGCCATGTTAAGAAATTTGTAAATTTCGAATAATTTGCGAAATTTTCAAAGTAGCACTTTTATAGTTAATGATGTTCATCCTGGCATCAAAACTGATATTTAAAAGCTGTTCTTACATCTTTATGATAAAAATATTTCTTTTCATGCACGTTTAAGTAAAAATTTGCCTTATTCAAGAAAATCGTAAATTTCGAATAACTTCGGAAAATTTTTAATTAGAATATTGCAAATTAATAGTGTTCTTTCCAGTGTCCAGTGTCATAAATAATATTTTAAAACTAGTCCGACCTCTCTGCAATCATTCGTTCGTGAAATATCGTGTACACAGACTAACACACTAACAGACATCCTACAGACGGACACCATATCCATTTTGATATTTTCGGATTCCTGACACCTGAAAACGTGTAAAAAAGTCAAAAAACCGATGTCGAAAATTTTCATGAATACCTGAGTTCCCCATACCTATAGCATGATGAGGAACTAAAAATTAAACGATTCGAAATCATTTAAGTTTACTTTTACACTTTCATATATTTATGTAAAATAAATTATGGGGCATAGACCTCCGTAAACCCGAAAATTAAATTACTCGCCAATAGAATGTAGATCCTTTTACATCACTACTTTTTCGAAATTTTTGGTTAATTACCAAAATAAACATATTCATTGAAATATGTTTAAGGAACATTTTAAAATCGTTTGCTTTTTACGAAAGTTCCGTTTTAAGATTGCCGATTTATGTGTATGGTCTTTTTTAAGTTCGGTGATTTTTGTAAAAGACCCTTTCAAAATCGTCGATTTTTGTTAAAGGTCTGTCTTCGAATACGAACTTTTCCTTCATTTTTTGACATAGTCAGTTGACGGAATTTGCCCTTTTTGTGGCCGATTGACAAATAATATGCGATATTTTTGCATCCCGCATTGCCGAAATATGGTACTATTTCACCAATAATTACCGAAATATAGATTTACATGCGATTTTGTTTGACTTTATTTACTTTTAATTATTGAAATACAGTGAAGCATCGATAATCCAGCATCGACGGGAAATAGACGTTGCCGGATTACCAATTTTTTCGGATTATAGGTGTTCCGAAAATTTATCAAAATCGTCGATCAATCACAACATTCAGAGAAATATTTCTGAAAACATAGTTTTAAAAATGTATACTACCATAACGTATAGCCTATTAAAAATGTAAATAATTAAAAATAACGTTTGAAATAAGCACAGGGAACACCTTCATTCATGCAAAAACACCTGGCTTTTTACTGTCGATCACAAGAATTTTGAGCTCGCGTGTTTCGACTGCATTTGAGTATGCTCAAACATAATTCATTCCTTATACTTTTTCATTCCTGATTAAGAGCATTTTAGAAAATTGACATCAATCCGTAAATCAATAAAATTAAATGAAAATAAGTAAACTTTACTGACGATCCATAAAAGTTGGTGAGTATATTGTTCCAAGGTCATCTGCGAGTAACCCGTTGAGTACTATTACTGGGATGGATGGCTGGGTTTTACGTCGCACTATAGTGCTGCGCAGATAGGCAATTGGCGACGGCCTGGGACACACCCCTAGAGGTGATCCGAAGACATGCCATCACAATTTTGATCCTCCACGGAAGGGATGGCTCTCCCGCTTCGGTGATCCCCAGAGGTATAATTTTTGATGGGAACATGAAGGACATAGCGGCCACGACAGATTTTACGCGCACCAGCCGCCATTCCATTAGTGTACACGACGGTCTTTGGCCGGCTCGAGTACATTTACTATTATTGGGTTGTTCGGAAAGTAATTTCATTTTTCTCAGCAGAGGACTTAATTGTATTTTTTTCACACCATCTTCACAATTAAGCTGCATTACCATTATATATTGTGACAGCTGATATAACAAAGCTTGCTTGTGAAAAAGTTCGTTTTATTCTGCTCAATAGGTTTTGATTGGTGCCCTATCAAATAAAGAAAATCGGAAGCGACATTTTCGGCATGTTTTGTTTTTGCTATCAAAAAGGTGAAAATACGGTTCAAACAAGGAAAAAAGTATATACGATGTGTATACAGAAAATTTATTTAAAGAATGCCAGTGTCAAAACTGGTTTACCAAATTTTGTTCCGGAAATTTTGACATTGAATATGCTTTACGTTCTGGAAAACCAGTTTATGCTAATGAAGACAAAATAAAGTGTTGATTTGTGAAAACTGCCAGATAACAACTCGTGAAATCGCTAAGAAACCGATCAAAGTGGAGAATATATAATTCAATAAAATATTTATACAATATAAGAAAATCGTCTTTCATTTCCAAAAGAAAAAACGAAATTGTTTTCCGAACAACCCAATATTTAAGAGCGAATAAAAAAATAAGGTTTTCAGTGCTGGGTTATAGGTGCTGCCAGATTATAGGTTTCCGGATTATCGATGGTTCACTGTACTCGATTTTTACGGGGTTAACTAATGCAATTCGTACCTATGAAGCTCGTAAAATTAAAAAGAAAAAAAAAAGTGGTGAGGTGTTTGATTTTTTTAGTCGCCAAGTGGTGAGTGGTTAGTAAATTTTTTCAGGTCTATATCTTCATATTCAAATAAACACATTTATTTTTAGGACTGAGGGATTTTTGCGGTGTCATTTTTCGATAGTTGGCCATTTATCGAACTCTAAAATTTATCGGAAATATAATTGAATAATTTTAAAGCGATGTTATAATTTGGAAAAAAAAAAAAAAAAAAAAAAACTAATAGTCCTCCGTCCTAAACTAAATTCTGCTTTTGCCAGAACTTCATCAAATGTTTTTTTTTTTTTTTTTTTTTTTTTTTTGGGAGGGGGGGGGGAGAGAAAAAGAAAAGAAAAAAAATTATTAATAATCAGTATCGAAACAAACACTATCGAAAAAAATTTATTTAATAATTTTGATTTAGGAAATAAAACGTGCGCGTGCAAAATGAAATAAAAATAAGTAAAAAATTGAATTTAATGATTTAATTTTTATATAAAACATGATCTCGTGCTATCTTAAAAAGTAGATGTAAAATTTAAAGTTTATGTGGTGCGTGTGGCATCTATAAAAATTGTTTTAAGAAATAGAATAGAATAAAGAAAGTAACGTTGTTGGTTGCATTTTGTTATATAGTTTGAATTTTTGAATTTTATAGAAGTAATATCTACCGTAGGAATAATTTCTTATGTTAAAACCGTAGGGAATTGTTATGCGAGCACAAGCGATGGTACTTTTTTTTTTTTTTTTTTTTTTTTTTACAGTGTATTTATAAGGGAAAAATGATAGTATATAGTAGAAAGGATTAAACTGATTAAAATTTATCTCAGTGATTATCTGGATTGTTTCAATTTTCATACTATATGGCGCATATTACCCTTTACTTAAAAAGAATGAACTTAAATACTTTTTGGGATACAAAAGAGAGAAAAAAAAAAAAAAGAGTAAACACGTCTTATTAATTTTGCCATAAATAATTAGTTAATAATAATGAGAAGAAATAAAATAAAGTATTAAAAATCAATACAAAGTCTGGTTTTACATTTAACGACGGTGTGCACCACTGGTGGCTCACAGCTAGACCTATTCTAGAAACAGGGGTTCCGTCTAGTTTGTTTACGTTTGGTGATTTTTTCGTACTGTCCAACAATCCAAAGGTATAAATTTTCCATATGGCAACCAAAATAAATAAATAAAATATTTATTTACAGTTTGGAATGAAATATGTTAACGCAGCAGTCAAGACGCAGTGTAACAAATCTGATTTCATCATGATAAGATGCACATGCATTTGAAGAAAAATTTTATTCATTGATTAGATAATTTTTACATACAAAATTCCTGGGGTAAATGTAACCAACGTGTGCCAAACCAAAAGAAATAGCTAGATCAAATCTGAACTTATATTCAAAATCTACATAAGGTAGATGCTCCAGTGATTGGCATGCTCCAGTAATTGACATCTATCCCGAAATAATTAATAAATAACAAAAATAATAAAATCATATATTTTGCATATAAGAGTTTTAACATTTTATGTCAAACACTGGAGCATAGGTGCTAATAACTGGTAAAATGAATAACTAGCAGTGTCAAACACTGGAACATAGGGGGCCAATTACTGATAGAAGGAAAAACTGGCAGTGTTACTGGAACACTGAGTGGGTGTCAAATAAAAATTCATAAAAAAAATAATTATCAAATGTATATATTTTAACATATATGTGGTTCTGAATGTCTTTCATACCATATGTACTAACTTAGATTTCTAAAAATATTTTCTCATGACTAGAACATTAAAAACATCAGAGATTTGCTCTAAAAGTGTCAATCACTGGTGCACTTACCCTACAAAACTTAGTTTCCTTACCAAAAACTGTGGAGTTTACTATACACGAGAACTACAGTGGGAAAACTTCGAATTTTGAGAGGAAGTAACACTTTGTCGGAAAGGGAAATGAAAGCAATTTTTCAAACTTCTAAACTAAAACTATCACTGTTTCACAGTTAATTTAGATTCCTAAGGCTAAATATAACAAAGGAAAGTTCAAATTAACAGATGCTCAAATTTAGGTTATCGCTTATCGGTTGAATTATAAACCGAGTTTACACTTAACCCTCTTCATTCTAATTTTTAAAAAATGTACCTCTCATAGAGAGTAATGTATTAGATATTTTTCGTGAGATCGCGTACACAAACCATTTGCATTGTTTAGTCAATTTGCATAACATATATCACCTTCAAAGCATTCTAAAGCTATTTACGGAAATTAGAGCGCAGACAAACAGATAGCCGAAGCGAAGTCATAATCCCTTTTAAATTTTGCTCGAAAGTGTCAAAATTGCAGAACACAACTAAAAATGCACTTCCAGCAATTTCCAGTTATATTCTCTAATGCCTTTAAGTATCTATTTTTATGTCGTCCTGTAAGCCAATCATTCATGATAGATAATCATACCATATTCTATAGAAAACCTATGTTTTGTGATGTACAAACTTATTAAAATATGCTTTATAGAAATGCCTCTCATATAAAATAATGTATTGGAATTCTCTTGAGTATCCTTATTTATACCATTTACAAAAGAGAACATACCAGTTTCAAGGAATTCTAAGAAAAATTACAGTACGAAAGACAGAAAAGTGTTAAAAAATATAAAACAACTTTTATCTTTTTTAAAAAAACTTTTTTTTTTTTTTTTTAAGAGTTGTGTGAGTTTCAAAGACAAAAATAAATAAATAAATAAAAATAAAATAAAATAAAAAATATTAATTAACAAATTAAACTTTTATTCAAAATTATGAGCATATAAAAGAGCAAGATTTAAATAATATTTTATAAAATTTTCATTGGAAAATTTGGAAAATTCAGCCACTGGATCACTAACAACACACTTGTCCACAATACATCCTGCTGATATCCACAGTATGTCCATAGACGTCCTTTTCATCCATAGGACATACTGAGGATGACATTTTGGAGAACATGTGCTGTTAGGCATCCTGGATATCGGAAAGCCTTCAGAAATGCGGTGGACACGATTTCTCAAAATGAAATGCGCCGATCTTATTGAATTTTTGAACAACTCTTCGAAATAGAATTCACTAGCGCTTGGACGAAGGATTTTTCAATCTTTTTTTTTTTTTTTTTTTTTTTTTTTTCGATTACAACAAACTTTACAAGGCTCTACGTGGGATAAAATGTACCGAAAATTATTTTTGCATACAAATCGGCCAAATATTCAAATTTATTTATTTAAAATCCTTCGTTCAAACACTAGTGTAGAAGAATTGTGCAAAATTTCAATAAGATCAATTCATTAGTTTTTGACAAATCGTATCCACCTATTTTCTGAAGGGTCTCTAAAATCATGCACCCACCACCTGAAATTTCCAAATTTTTTTCCAATGAATTTTTTATAAAATATTGCTTAAAAGTTGCTTTTTTATATGCTCATATTTTTGAATAAAAAAAATTTATTTATTACATAAAAGGGAGGGGGGGTGGAAGGATATGTATTTTATTCAGCTTTAGAAACCCATGTAACCCATTAAGGGGATACTTCACCTAATTTGATCTGTAGTATAACCCCAAGTGAAGAAGTATGAAGAAATTTTTTTTAATAATTTACTCATTACCAAAAGTTTTTTTTTTTTTTTTTTTTTTTTTTTAATTCCGTTTTCACATTTAGAAAATCCACAATCATTAGAAAATTCACAATAATTAATATGTTTCTTGTTTTTCAAAAATTAACTATTAAGAGCATTTTTTACGCTTCATAACTTCAAATTAAAGTACAATTTTTGGAAAAAGAGAAACATGTTACCGGTCGTGAATTTTCTAAATGTGAAAATGGAATTATAAAAAGTACATTATGTAATAAGTAATTTATAAAACAAATTTCTTCATAGAATAACATGGGGTTAACAAACGATCAAATTAGGTGAAGTTTCCCCTAAATTTCACATAATTACAATTTTGCTTTCCTTCAGTTAATTCAGTTTTCCCAATTCATTTAAAGTTCAACTTTATACAAGCTGTCCCAAAAAAATTAAAACGCGGTAAATTTTTATACTGTCCCTCTGGACAAATTTAACATTAATTTGTTACTTTCTTTTATAGATAAAAATTGAATATTTAAAACCATTATAATACGCAGCTACCAAACGATAAAAGAAAATACCACCATTACAAAGTTAAAAGTGATTGTAGTTCATTTAAATGTTTATATATATAGGGTAAGCGTACCAGTGATTGACAATTTTAGAGCTGTTCTGATGTTTTTAATGTTCTATGTCATCAGAAAATACTTTTAGAAATCTTAAGTTAGTACATATGGCATGAAAGACATTCAGAACCATATATATGTTAAAATATATATGCATTTGATAACAATCATTTTTTTTTTTTTTTAATGAATTTTTATTTGACACCCACTCAATGTTCCAGTAATTGACACTGCCAGTTTTCCATTTTGCCAGTAATTGGCACCCTATGTTCCAGTGTTTGACACTGCTAGTTAAACACTTTACCAGTTATTAGCACGCTCCAGTGTTTAACATAAAACGTTAAAATTCTTATATGATTTTATTATTTTTCTTATTTATTAATTATTTCGGGATAGATGTCAATTATTGGAGCATGCCAATCACTGGAGCACCTACCCTATATAAGAAAGTATTGGATTTGTAAAAAATTTCGAACTCCAGTTTTCGACGGATTTACACTTTCTAAACACGATTTGACTGCTTTTAGAAAATGTCTGTGTGTTTCACAAATTTTGTGGACGCTGTATCTCATGAAACAGTGAACGAAATCTAATCAAACTTGGTATTTAGTTGGACCCTGACCTGAACTGGAGCTGATTACATTTACGGATCAAGCGCTGTAATCCCATTTTTTTTTTTTTTTTTTTAACATGGATGTATAGGACAAAATGTCATATAAATGTACAGAATGAGAGTTTGTAAATTTTTGATAATACTAGTAGTAAAATAGGGGGGGGGGTATCACAGATAGGCTACCAGGGCCCCCATGTAACACAAATTCAAGTGGAAGATATACTTTATTTCTGCAAGATTGTGCAAACCGGAAAAAATCTATTTTCAAACATGAATTGCTTTCTTTTCAAAGTAAGGGGCCATGTGGCTCTGATATTTATGTTTGATTAAACGTGTGGAAACTCCAAATTTCCTCAAATTTAAAGCAATTTCTCTGAACACAATGTTTTTATCTAAGTTTTTACACTTTTAAATAATCTGCCAGATAAAATATCACAGGTGAGACCCTAAGGTCCCCTTATAACTTTTTTTTTTCTTTTTTTATGAAACTTTTTTTCCCACAGAATCATGTTCACAGAAAGAATCTGCGTTGAAACATGTTACACTTTTTATTTATTGGTGTTTGGGGAAATGCGAAATCAATGTCATCAGCGAAATTGTTTTAAAATAATTCGGGGTTTCTAGACTTTTAATCGAACCTGACAATCGGGTAACCGGGCCCCCTAATTTACTAAAAGGGAATATATATATATATATATACATGTTTCCTTTTTTTTTTTTTTTTTTTTTTTTTTTCCCGCTTAAGACGATTCTGTGAAGAAAAAGTAAGGTTTCCATTTCAAAAAAATTGAGTTTGCATTACATGGGGCTCCTAAGGCCTCACCTGTGACGTGACAACCTACCTCATCTGATAGAATATTTGAATGTACGAAACTCTTGAATTCAATATCTTCAGTGGCGCCAACTTATATGGGCCTGTGGGGCCTGAGCCCACCCAATAATTTGCTCTCCCGGCCCACCCAGTTTTCATTATTCTGATTTCTTATTTATTTTATTTTATTCCTATATTTATTTCTATATTTATTTATTTATTTATTTATTTATTTGAAGCTTAAAAAAGCTCTTCTTTGAACAAAAAAAAAAAAAAAAAAAAAAATTAGTTCTCAGTTAGAAATATACATTTATATGAGTTTAAAATACAGATTTTTGCAGTTCTCTATTTAGATTTTTTTTTTTTTTTTTTTTTTTTAACATGATTTCTGCATAGGAAGAATTAATTGGCTGCACACTCATAAACCTATTAATTTTCTGTATAGTAAATTAAAATATATGATTTATCATGGACAGATTTGTATGAATTAATCAGCGTTGACAAATCTGGCGGATTTTTTATTCAGTAATCACCAATAACTTTCAAAAGTGATTTTTTATATACATAATAAACTACCAATCTTTGAAGTGATTAGGCAAACATTACAATAAAAAAATATTGGTGATTATTGAATAAAAAATCCGCCAGATCTGGCAACACTGGAATTAATAGACTGAGTTAATGTTTCCCTCAAAGAGTGTTTTAAAGAAAGTAAAATTTTAAACCAAATAGAAAAACTTGCTACAGGAGAATCAGATGATAGCTTTCGATGACAACATTTCCAATTGTAATATTTTACGGACTCAGATAAATATGGCATGCGATAGTGCTGCAGATTGAGAATCGAATTAAAGACCTTCGAAGATATTCGTTAATTTATAGGAATCTTTAAAATCCAAATCCTGTGTATATATTTTATGTACAGCTAGGTCCAAAATAGTGCTTGTAGAAATAAATTTTCTATTTTTGAAAGTGCATTTTTTCTATAAAATGATCTTTTTAGACAAAAATAAATCATTTATGTAACTATTATTTCTTTTAAATTTTTTAAAAATATATCGTAATTTATTTATACTTTAGATGTGCTACTTGGCTTAAAATGGCTGTATTAAAAATAAAGTTCTTCATGAAAAATGTCCAATAGACTGTTCAGCATCAAAATTTAAAAAATCGTCTAGGAAGATCTATAAATAAAAGTTATAAAATAAAAGTTATGACCAATAGAGTTTAGAGCAGTAAAGAAATGCTAATCAGTTGAATGTGACATCATTTGCTGTTTTTTGATCAACAATTTGACAGTATATATATATATATATGTATAATAGCACTGCTCGGCATGAAAATTGCCCCAACACCATTTTGGCAAATTCCTATGTAAAACGACCTCCTGAATCTGAATAGGTTGTCCATTTTGCCCTCTCACCCACCAACTTTTAGGGACGGCCCTCCTATTTTTATCACTTTTCGGTAATTTCATAGCTATAAATTAGAGGTGGGGGGGTCATTTTAACTGTTAAATATCTTCTGAGAGGCTACAGAGTTGAAAATTCTAAAACACCAACATTTGCGGCAAGGGGAAAACTTAAGGGGGGGGGGGTGCCACTGAAATTATGTATTACATTTCTTGTATTTTTTTAATCTATTATTAATATTTATTAAACATTATATTTTTTTGTTTTTAAGTGTTAAATTAATTCTTTTTCCTTCTTCAAATCAAATTCACGGCCATAAAATTAACGAAGTGATAAAAATTGGGGCAGTGGGTGGTGTCCCGAGAAAACGGTGGGTGACTGGGCAAAATGGTAGTCATATTCAGATTCAGGAGGTCTTTTTATATAAAAATCAGCAAAAATGGCATCAGGGCTCGAATTATTATTATTTTTTTTTTTTTTTGTAGCGCAGTGTAGTCTAAAAAGTAAATATACTGAAACAAATCTTTTTACCACTACATATTTTAGCATCATGAATTATATCAGAACTTTATAAATAAAATTTCTAAGGTTAGAATGACGTCAATTTTGTGAGATGCATAATTTAACTTTTGATAATTTTTTATTGTTCATGTTTATCTAAATATATTTCTTCTTAAGTTGAAAGAAAAAAAAAAAAATAGCACGTAATTTTTTGGCTACAGATTAAATGCTTTAAAGCTAATATAAAGTTATTATTAACATATTTTAATTAATTAAAAAAAACTAAACGAAAATTCGAAATTGGGATTTGAGGTGCGCTTTTGCACCTCGGGGGGTACCTTCATGTGGAACCACATGACTGTTCGAGATACCATATTTGTGCTATGCAGTTTACAGACACATAGACAGGCATTGCCTTTTATGTATATAAAGATTTCAGTCTTATGTTAGAAAGATCCAATGAAAATGTAATTTAATAAAATAATTACTTTATACTTTAAATAGTATTAATTATTGTATCCTTACCCGATTTCATCCCCCCCCCCAAAAAAAAAGGTTAAAAAATCACCATATCATTGTTCCTTGCACCCAAAAATATTTCAGCTCACCCAATCTTTTTCAAAAGTTGGCGCCACTGAATATCATCAGCGAAATCGCTATCCATTTAAGATAATTCAGAGTTTCTAGACTATTCAAAAACAGTTAGAGCCCAAATACCCCTTACTTTTGGGAGAAAAAAAAAAAGTTTTAAAACAGTTGTTTCCACTTAAGACGATTCTGTGAAAAAAAAATATATATATATATGGTTTCCATTTTAAAAGATTAAGTTTGTGATACATGGGGCCCCGAGGGCCCACTTGTGATACCTCATCTGATAGATTATTTGAATGCACGAAACTTTTGAAATCAGTGTCATCGGCAAACTTTCTTTCCTTTTTTAAAGTAAATCGGGGTTTCTAGACTTTTATTCGAACATCTCCATTTATGCACGGTCTCCCACACCATGCGTTAAAATTTTGAACTCTAATTTCTCCGTAAATATTGGTCGTGCAAGTATTGAACATTTTGTGTTTGAAATATTTTTTATGAATAAGATTTACTTAAATGTGAATTTAGGGACCTGGGAGCTGTATACAAATTTAGATTTCGTATTTTTACTTTTTTTCAAACTTTTAATATCTTCACTTTGCATCTAATTTTGACCGACACCCTGAATGTTTTGTTTTATGAAGTTTTACAGTTTCTGTAGTCACTAAAAAAGAGATTTTACATAAATTTAAAATAATGAGTTTTTTTATTTAATTTAAATAATTAATTTTATTTATTTATTTATTGTGTGTGTGAAGTTTTATGGGTGGTACTGGTTTAAACGGCAAACATACACATTTCACATGCAGAAAATGAAAATGTCATCCAAGTTAAAAATTACATTTGCGTACTATAGTTTTTATGCTTTACTGTCACCAGTGCAGAATAACGAGAAAGATTTATCTCCACTACATCAGGGAAATGGATCCTACAGATGCATTAACCACCATGAAAATTGCCACTCAGTTAAGATATCGAGAAAGCTGCCTCTCAATTCCACTGAATTGATCAGTTAATCAGTCTCTAGATCTGCTTCTCTGATATATTTAAGAGCACTAATCCTTCTTGCAAATCTTGCATAATGCAAATTGTATTTTTATTTTTTTAACTTTGATATTTTTAATGTTGAGATCACTTTTTTTATCTATTCGATCCTTATGTCAAAGCTACAATTCACAAAAAGCTAACACATTAAGAAGCACATAAGTCACTAAAAACTTCTCACCCAAGTTGTCATGCCTACTAGAGTTGTCTCCATGCACAACATACATAAACCGCAATTCTATTTAATGGATTAACATGCTAATGTAAGGATATAAGCATGTAGCAGAACCGAGATAACTCCCTTTTTATTCAGAAACACAAAAATAATTATTGTGAATTACATGAGGTTTTCTCTGCAAATAAATACATAACAAATATGAAGTGTAACTCAAAAATTTTCAAGAAATCAATGAAATTTCAGGGTGGGTAGGTTTGAACCAGTAGCTCTCCTTCAATAATTATGGTTTTGATGTGTCTCTGTGTGTATTTAAAATAATGCATGTACTTTTCAGATTCCAATTTGATGTCAGCTGTTCAGCAAATGCAAGTACAGCTCACCACTTTGGAAACTGAAGCCCAAAGACACAGTTCAAGAATCCAAGAAGTGATACGCATTTCCACCAGACTGGAAAGCCAGAGACAAGAGCTGATAGCATCCATGGATCGATCCGAGTCAAGACTAATGCAGAGGATAGATGATGTTAAAGGTGAAACCAGAAAGGTAAGCAACAAGTGAATGCTAATCAGCGTGGGGTTACATGGGTTAAAGCCGATTATTATTCTTGGATCCTACATGTGGGTGGAAATGCTCTTCATCTTTCTAAGGGGTCCTAGCCTGCATGCAAGCGTTTTGGAGAAAACCACGGAAAACTCAAGACTAGTTAAGTTAGACTTTCCATTAAGCAGCTTCTGCAGAATCGAAACAGTCTTTTGTCATAAGCAATCATCTGCACATTAAAATTAAGCCTAACATTACTAATATGTAAAAACAAATACTAAAAATTTATTCATGTGTTGTTTTCTGCAGATGGAAAGTCAATTAAAAACTCTTTTTAAAAATATTTTGTGAAAATTGGAAACAGAATGTCTCTCAAATTGTCCTCTTAATCAGAGCATGACAAAGACAGAGACATACAGGGCAACTGCCCTGCACCTTCAAATAAAATGTAAAACTTACAGCAATACCCCTTTTTTCCTTTGCAAGATTTTAAAATGAATTTTGTAATAGCTTCAGTATTTATAAACCGATCTCTAATAATAAATTTTGCATACATAAAGAGCAAGCACATCAAGTTGTCAACTGAATTTGTGGAAGTAACTTCATGGAAGCAACTTCTCCGTTGCATCCAACAAATGAGCTGCTCAGTGTAAAATATGAGTTTCTCATTCGAAAATTTCTCAACTATTTCAACTTGATCATCATCATCACTTTACGACATATCATTTGTCACCATTTCACAAAACTCACTGTCAGTCATCTGATGATTGACAGGAGTGTTTTCATCAGCATTCAAACAATCCTCTACTGCCTCTTGACAGAATTGAAGAATCTGGCAACATTCTTAATCTGTTGTTGTTTATTGACACTGCATTGATTGCAATGGCGAATTCACTGATTTTTAATGTGAAAAAAGTTTCCGATTTTACCTACGCTCAGTTTTTTTAAAAAAAGGAAATTTTTTACTTGTTACTTGTCCATATTTGATAAAATATGGATCAATTAAAACAAAAGTCTCAAAGCTATTAAATAAAAACAAAAAAGAAAAAACGATAATGGGCAATTTTCTGCTCACTATATTTCTTCAGAATAACACAATTACCTTAAATAACATTCAATTATAACTATTTTTTACTTTCTTCTATAGTCAATAGAAGGAAGTATTGGATTCGTAAAAATTTTCAACCTCGGGTTTTTTATGGATTTACACGTTTTGAGAGCTGTAGAACACGATTTGACCATTTTTTGGAAATGTCTGTCTGTCCGTCTGTGTGTGTGTGACAAAATTTTGTGGCAACTGTATCTCAGAAACTACAGCACAGAATTTCATACAAATTGGTATGTAGTTGCACCTTGACATAAATTAGTGCCTATGAACTTTTTGAAAAAATTGTCGTACAGGTTGCGTTGCCATCCTGTTTTTTTTTTTTCTAAATTTTTAACATGGTGGTATAGGACAAAATTTTGTATAAATGTGCATAAAGAGAATTATATTTCATAATCATTATGAAATTTACCAGAATTACTTATAATAGAGATAGTCAACTGGGAAAAATTTTTTGTATGAGTAAGAGCCTCACCTCCCCCCCTGGGGGTGAAGTCCCCCCTCGAGGGGAGTAAATTTTCATGATGGGTATCTTTCAAAAGAGCTCGCCAGTACCTTTAAAACGAATGGTTGAACCATAGATCTGCGATAATTTAAAATGAAGTTATCGATTTTTTTCATTTTTCATTAAAAAAAAAAAAAACTAGTATGTTGTGGCCACCACAAGACTTTCTGCTATATTTACCTATACATATTCAATCAGTAACAATATTAAAAAAAAAAAAAGAAAAAAGAAAGTATGATTTTTTTTTTTTTGTTTTTTGTTAAAAGTAAAAAAAAATCGATAACTTTGGTTTAAATTATTACAGATTTATGGTTCAACCATTCGTTTTAAAAGTATTGACGAGACCTTTCGAAAGATACCCATCTTGAAACTTTGCCCCGCCCGGGTGGGTACTTCCCCCCCCCCGGTGGGGGGGGAACCGATGCCCCCACATGCACAAAAAATTTTTCCCAGTTAACTACTACTATTATCAACGAGACCTTTCGAAAGATACCCATCTTGAAAATTTACTTCCCCGGGGGGGTACTTCCCCCCCAGGGGGGGGAACCGATGCCCCCACATGCACAAAATTTTTTTCCTAGATAACTACTACTATTATCAATAATTCATATTAATTTTACAATCACAAGTGTAAAATAACTCTCTTTATGCCCATTTATACGGAATTTTGTCCTATGCTGCCATGTTAAAAATTTGCATAAAATGCGATCACAACGCCACCTGTTGAGCGATTGATCCCAAAATCTAATCAGCACCAGTTTATATCAGGGTGCAACTAAATACCAAGTTTGGTTAAATTTCATTCATTGGTTCGTGAGATACAGCGTCCACAAAAAAATGATACAGACAGACAGACAGACATTTTCTAAAAACTATTAATTCGTAATCTAGACATCCCAAAACATGTAAATCCATCAAAAAACGGAGGTCGAAAATTTTCGCGAATCCAATACTTTCTCTATATTACATATAGAAGAAAGTAATAAAAAATTTAATGTAATATTGACAATAAAATTGACTTTTTTTTTTTTTTTTTTTTTCCTGATATTTAGTGTTATACTACTTCTCTAATATGGAAATCGTCTGCATTATCATGCAAGATAATTTTTTTAAATTATTTTAATAAATTATTTTTACTGAGGGAATTTGTATAGGAAAATATAAAAGAAAGTCATGTGGTGGCCACAACATACTAGTGTAATATAACACTTGTAACAGAATAAAATTTATATACAGATACAAGTTTTATTCAGAAGTAGGTAGCAAAAATATAATTTTCACTGCTGCTATTGTACATCTTTTCACTCCTAAATTTTGCCATAATTAAAAAGTTTTGGTTAGCATTTTACTTTCCGGTTTTCGGAGCGTTCCCGATACCGGGACGCCGGATAATGGATCCTGTACTGTACTAAATAACAAGTAAAGTAATATAAGTAATATATAAAACTATATAACCTGAATTTTTTACAGTATGATCTCAATGAGATTAGGAGTTACATAACAAAAATTTCAAGTTACTATACACATAAAAATGTATACAGTACACTCTCAAAAAATCAGCACAGCTTAGAACGAAGGGATTTTGATGAATTCTCAATTTTGCAGATTTTAGGATATAATTTCTTTTATTTACATCTTAAAGCCTCATATGAGTAGCAAATCATTATTAAACAACTTATACTTTATAAAAACAATTCTGAAAAAAATGTATATAATAAAAGTACAAATATTTAATTTAAGGAACAATTTTTATATATTCTACATTTGTAAATTATCTAGATTTTTGAGAGCCTCATCAATAGCAGAATAAGATAATTCATTTAAACTTATTTTAAAGAAAAGGATTATTTTACTATAACATACTTTAAATACCTTATAAAATCCTTTTTGCAAATCTCAGCAAATTAATTTCGGACAGCAACGTGTCCATCTCCAGTGCCAAGTACATTCACAACGTCGTTCTTCACCAGAAACTTCACTGTTTATGCTGTTGGGGATTCCTGCCGTCATTTTTTCACTTCACATCATTTTTTATCTGAGTAGGTTTCTTGTAGGAATTGTTGCCACACTGGAGGAATGAGGTAGTGCTCTCGGTCATTCACAGCGTGATTATTGGTTATTATTTCGATGGCCTCCCGTTTTAGTGCGCAATTATGGTTATTATAAGGGGCAATTTTGTTAATATTAATAGTAACAAAAATAGTACTATTAATATTAACAAAATCGCCCCTTATAATAACCATAATTATGCACTAAAACGGGAGGTTATCGAAATAATAACCAATAATCACGCTGTGAATGACCGAGAGCACTACCTCATTCCTCCGGTGTGGCAACAATTCCTACAAGAAACCTACTCAGATAAAAAACGAAGTGAAAAAATGACGGCAGGAATCCCCAACAGCGTAAACAGTGAAGTTTCTGGTAAAGAACGATGTTGTGAACGTACTTGGCACTGAAGATGGACATGTTGCTGTCCGAAATTAATTTGCTAAGATTTGCAAAAAGGATTTTATAAAGTATTTAAAGTATGTTATAGTAAGACAATTCATTTATATTTTAATAGTTTTTCTGTAGACTACGAAAAAGTTTAGAATTCTTAGTTACATGAGTTTGTGCTATGAGAAAGTTTAAATAATTATCTCCATGAGAGAAAATCTTTCTACAAAAAAACTAGGTAGCAGATATAAAAAACCTAGAAGTAATACTAGCCCGATGTTTTTTAGCGATTTCTGATTCTTTAAACCCCACATAATGAAAATCTGCAGGGTGTCACTTTGAGCTAATTTGAATATTCATGATGGCAGCCGAAATAGCTTAAAAATCCCATATGGTACATCAACCATATCTTCGCCTATAGAACAAATAGGATAAAACATTTTGGTGTCCAATACTATTTTTTAAGGGTCAGAGAACACTAATAAAAGATTATCTTGGCAATAAAATATACATTTATGCTCTAACACGTTATGCTTTAACACACTGGTGGCGCTAATATGCTGCAATTTTTCTTATTTAAGAAGACAGTATCTCAACTTCAATTGTGCATAAATGTACCAAACTTGATAAGTGAGATGGCCATTAGGAAATAAAACACAGATTTCATTTAGATGTATATTGCCCAATAGGTGGCACAGCCATGCTGCAATCTCTCTTATTTACACGAATGTAATATATCAGCTTTTATTGAGTAAAATTGCTCGAAACTTGATTTGTGAGAGGCCCAGTGGCAGAAAGTTTTGTAGCTGCGTGCGACAGGCTTTTAAAGTTTCATAATCTGTCTGCAAAATTTGCATGCAATCAGGGGTGAAAATGGCTTACACTCAAAAAGCTTGAAAGCTGATTGAGGAGGGGGGGGGGGGGGGTAACATCAGTGGTGATCTCGTGCAACAATACACAAATGCAATTTTAATGCAGAACAATATAGTATGAACAATTGTGTGTATTCATTCAATTAAATATTTTATAGCAATGTTTGACACAACACAATATAAATAATAAAAGTATTAGTTTTAGTTTTGATACAGAAATTTTTTTTAAGTGAATTGTTATTTGAAAGTTGCAGACAAGAACTGTCTGCAAGCCGTTTTTCTCTGTCCGCAACTATGTTGCAGTGTTTCTGCCACTGGGGTGAGAGGAATATTAAGAAACACACTGATTCAACTTGGGTGCAAATCGACAGATACTTGGGGCTGCTATATTGCAATATTCTCTTGTATAAAAAGACATAGTTATGCTTCTATAGCATATGAATGCAGCAAACTTAATATGCAAGAGCGCCTTTCTGAAAAAGAATACTGATCTAATTTAGGTGTATATCATCCTGCAAGTGAGATTGCTTATTACTCACTGTCTCATCACCCTATACGATTTTTCATTTGGCTATAACTCAGCACTTGTTAGTTGAAATTGCCTAAAACTGCATATGTAAAGCTTTTTTATGAGAAATTACTTAAGTAAATACTTATTCATATTAATCAGAAAATGGCGCTGCTACATAAAATTATATGGAAATTTATATTACTAAAATTTGAGTTTCTCCCTCAATTCTAAGGAATGTAGCTGCTTTATTTTATAACTAACTTAACCTATTTTATTAACTTCTGTTTGTTTTTAGTTTTTTTCTTTGGGGGGGGGGGGGGACTTTTTTATTGATTGTCAATGCCTAGTTGTATTCTTGTTATTTTTCTTTTTTTACATTTACACTTTACATAATAATACTGTTAGTGTCTGTAGAAAAATTTCTTAAAAAATAAAGTAAACACATTTTCCTTTTTTACTTTTTTAT
Organism: Salticus scenicus; assembly: GCA_963930645.1. NCBI lineage: Eukaryota > Metazoa > Arthropoda > Arachnida > Araneae > Salticidae > Salticus > Salticus scenicus. Next base: position 243,941,089 of record OZ005653.1, read on the forward strand.
ACTATGTAGTATGCCAGTTCATAAGATATTGGTTTAAATCAAAAGTTGTCACTCCCCCAAATCTAGTTTAAATTAATTCTGACAAACTTTTAAACGTTAAATGATTTTTTTTTTTTTGGGGGGGGGAGTACTTAATTATTAGAAATTAGTCATTGTCAGAGATAAGAATATTAATTATTTAATGGAAAAAAACTGCTTTGTACTGCCTCATTTTAATACTTCCTAATTTCTAAAATAATTATATGGATAAATGGATATGAATCAGTGTTTGATTGTACATGTACAATAAAAAAAATTACAAGATAAAAAAACTTTTAATATACCATGTTTTTAAATTTTCTGATGAATCATCAATAAAATGTGCGAGGATAAAAAATAATATTTAAGCACACGGACTCAGTTCAGTGAAATAATAAATAATAATAATAGTGAAAAAAAAAGTTGGTTTTAAAAATAAAATATTACTCCTTTTAGAACAACGTGTAGAACTACATTAGCACTTGCTACTGTGAAAGTCTCAAATGTCTAGCTAGTAGGGAAGTTAGTTAAAAATAGATTGCAAGATTTGTACTGGACAAACAAACAAACAAGAATCGAAGTTAATAAAAACATGGTAAAATGAAAAGCAATTCTGCTTGTAAGAGGCAAAATACTCATTCTGCATTTTGAAAAAATTCTTCCTATAATTCTCTATATATATCACAACATTACTTTCACCTAATTATATCTACAGATAAGAATAAAAATACATACTATAAATACTTTAAATATTTGGCAGTTTATTTTCACGTTAACAAAAACAAAATACAGATGCAACTTTTGAAAAAGCTGCATTACAAGGTTTTTTTTTTTTTTTTTTTTTTTTTTAATATCTTATCTTACATCATATAATCACAATGGATAATAAATGCAAACATCTTTCTACATCAAAATGCTAGAGACGTACAGAAATAAAATGATAAAATGTGTGTGTTTCTTTTAAGATATATGTATATATATATATTTGTATATAAATGTTTTGATTAAATTTTTTTATTTATGATAAATACAAAAACCACTGGCCAAAATTAGAAAGAAAAACACATTTAAAAAATCAGATCAAAAAATAAAGAAATTTATTTAAAAATTTTAAATTTAGAATTTCAGTTGTTTTTTATAATTTTAAATATGAAACAATTCTGCTTCAGACGAAACAGAATAAGTACACTTGATGCGATAACATTGGCCCATAAGTGTAACATAGTTCAATTAAGTTCCGAATAATTTTTTTTTACACACATGGGATACTCTATTCCCAGCAATTTACATAAATACATCTTTATAGATGTCTACAGTGATTACAGGTTACAAAAACTGCCAATAACGTTCACCAATCATTCAGCTTCCTAACACATCAGCAGATATTTTTCAGAGGTAGATAGGAAACAAACGATTTGTACCAGTTAAATACTGAAAAAGCTCTAAAATTAGCCACTGCTGACACTCTCTTTTCAACTTTCATTGCAACCCAATGCCCATGTGAAGAAAGATCTATTTCTTTCGAAAATGGATATGCATTAATCTAAGACAGGTGGAAAGAAAGCTGCCCTTCACTAACAGCAATGTTCAATTTTTCCCGCATTATCTCAACAGTTGAATAATCAGGCAATTTCAGATAATTTACACAGGTCATCACAGACGGAAGATGATTATCAGTATCTTTGCAATCATCTGAAGTTTTCTTTACAATAGTAAGGGGTGGGGAAAGGGATTTTAAACCCCCAACTGGAAGTCTTGGAGATCCAGTAATGAACTGAAGGAATCTACGCTGTTCCTCTTTGTCGTAGCTACTGAGAATACTAAATAAGAATTGGATTGCACGGCTTTCATGTGTATATCCATGATCTGAACGACAACAATCCATCAACATTTGAGTATCCCATTTGGTATGCTCACTGCCACAAAATAATAATTCCAATTCATCAGGGTAAAATATTTGTAAGTTTTTCATAGGAAACACATTTTCAAAACCTTCTCGGAATGATTTCATTTGTCTCATAACACCTTCTTTCATCATCCAATGCTTCACTAATTTCAAATATTGCTCTAAATTATATATATTTACAATCATGTCTTTACCACCCTTCCTTAACTCAATGTTTGGAAATCCTGGTAAAGTAAAATCCAGATTCAAGTCTTCTAATGCACAGCCATCCAATGTCAAATTCTCCAAGGCACTTTTTAATGCGGATGCATCGCCTGATAATTCTTTTTCTAATTCATTCTTTCTGGTTGCAATTTTTTCCAGTTTAAAAACAGTTTCTGCAAAACGCTCATCAATATATTTTATATCAGAAAGAGTCAAATTATTCTCTTGGCTTAACAACCACTTATAAAATATTAAACTTAAAGGAATATCTATCAATCTTGAATCCATAACAGATTTTGCTAAGAGAGTTCCAAGTAGTTTGAATTTATTGCAAATTTTGGTAAGCATACTTTGTTTAGCATTTCTGGGCAAAGGAAGAGGAAACAAGCCAACTGGACTATAAATATAATTAGTTGCCACACCTTTTCCATTTTGAGCAACAGTCTTTTGTCCCCGCCACATATCTAAATCTGCTCTTTGCATTTCTTTAGATATTAAAGCATAAAATTCTAGTGTTGGTCCAAGTCCTGTACCAACCTCATTCTTGTACTGAATTTCTAACATAACTTTTGAATTTCCAACATCCTGCAGAACAGATTCTGCTTGTTTCAACAGACTGTCTCTAGTAATAGTTTTCTTTCGCTTGTCAAATTTAGGGGTAATTCTGTCATTGATTTTAACCTCTGGCATCACATCAATGACTCTTTGTAAAGCTCTATCTTTATCAAATGTTGAAACATAAAATATCAGGTACCTTGTCTGAAACGGAAACAAAAAGGGGAATTCCTGAGCAATAAAAGACAACCAAGCAGGAACGTTTCCAGTCATAACTGAAATTAAATCTTGAAGTTGTCTGTTGGCTTTTAAAGTCAATTTTTGGTTAATGAATAGTGACAATGAAACAGCACGTTCCCATGAATTTATTTGGTATAACATTCCCCACAGGTTATTTATCATATGAATCACTCTGAGTAAATAAATTACTTCCAATGATGGATCTTCAATAGAACTAGATTCAGGAATAGTTGTAACAAAGCACAATAATGGGTTAATTTCAGGAACTACACCATCATTCCAGAAAGAATCATCTTTGATTTTTTCAGTCTTTTGCTCTTCTTTTTTATTTCCTTTCTTAGGTGGTGTGTGCTCAGCTACTTGCTTCTTTTTCTTTTCACTTTTACTACGTGTAAGAACAACTTCGTTAGAAACATTTACTTCAGGTGTGCCTGGAGGCAGAGGACGGTAAAAAATAGTATGAGTTCTTGTCCAGATAGTAGCTATTCCCAATGGATCTTCTGATTCTGCATCCTGACTTTCTGAACTATGAGCCTCATTACTAATTGAATATTGCTTCACAGCCTGGTAAATAGTCATGTTTGAAGGTAAAACATTTTGTCCAATCAAAAATTGAAGTTTCTGACTTTCTTGAGTAGGATTTAATCTTAAAGCTGCTCCTATATCAATCATATTTTCATCTGAATTATCACTTTGATCACTTTCATCATCATCATCGTCATCTTCCTCCTCCTCTTCCACCTCTTCATCATCATCGTCGTCATCATCATTTCGTAAAGTAGCATAGCCCTGACCAACTAAATATTGGTCAATATTATGTATTGATGCTAATGGATCAATCATAACTGGCCCACCTCTCCACTGACGTAAATTAGTACATTCTGGATGCCTTTGGAAAACGCATTTTATATGATGAGTATTAAAAAATCTTAAAGCACTCGTACCTCTGCGACTGAAGCTACGTGTTGAAATGTCATGAACTTTTACAGGAAATTGCTCCAAATGACTAATACAAGAGTTTAGTTTATCAATAAGTATAATAAGGGGAGACTGATTTAATGAAGTGATGTCAAAATTAGACTTTTGCAAGGGAGCACCAATGAACACATTTAAAAATGTACGCAATTTTTCTTCCAAAACATTCAGTTCTTTCTGTGAATTTATAGATGGTACAGTAAGAAAAGAAAAAAGATTTTTGATTAAGCCACTATGAATGAGTTCAAAAGATGAAACATCTTTGTCAGTCATTATATTACAAATTTCACGTAATGCTTTATATCCATTATCAGAATTTTGTGCTAATTCAGTTACGGCAGAAGTTAGTTGATTCAATACATTAACAGAAGGATGTGATGTTTCAAATGCTTCAACACCAATGAAATCTTCAAACTTTTTTGCCATTTCCCTTATCCATGAATCGACTTTTTCATACTTGTCAGACATGAGTGAACAAGATGCAGAACACTGACCAGAAGGAGATTCTTTTTTAGGAACATCTTTATCCTTTGTACTTTGTTTCTTGCTTGCTTCATGAATTTTTATGGTTAAGCCAGTTTCCCTGTCCACTATTTCTCTTTTACATTTGCCAGAAGAGGAAGACTGTAAAGAAAAATCTTGAGATGAATTCTGTAACGAAGTAATTAATTCAAAAGATTTACTAGATGACAACATAGAAGCAGAGGAACGCAAAATATTACTAGTGAAAGTAAGACTGTCTGCAGAGGTTTCAGAAATTCTGGAACTTATATCAATTTTAGCTAAAGTCCTTATTTCATGCATGACACCTTCTCTGATAAAATGAACACCAAATACATCAGGTAATTTTTCTATTAAAATATGAGCCATCTGTAACGTAGAAACGAGAACTTTTAAATCAGAAGAAGCTAACATAGCAGCAATATTTCTAGATAACATCTGACTCTTTAAAACCAATTCAAGAACTGAAGGTGGAGCAAAATATATCATTCGAAGCATAGCTCTAAGACAGTTATATCTCACTGAAGGACCAGCAGAACTAGAATAAATTTCATACAACACTGGAAATAAAGCTTTAATACAGTTATTTACTAATTCAGAATTTTCTTTAAAATGGTCAACTTTAACACCTGATTTATCAGAGCTGCTGGCTCCAGAATTTTGTAGTAATGCATCAGAAAAACTACTTAAGCAGCGTTTAAGAGGGCGTTTTGTATTTGTATCACCACTAATTTGTTGCAAACTATTTAGATCTAAAAGTGTGGTAACAGTTTCTCCAGAGCTTGTTTCTTCACTGTGCCTAAAAGTATCCACACCAGACTGATAAGCAGTTTCAATTAGCTTACTATCAGAAAGAGAATAAGACTGCCAAGTTCCAGAATCATCTTTCCATTTCCATACAACAAAATCTTTTTTCCTGTTTTTGTTTTTCATAACAATAGAATCAATACTAAATATGCCATTAGTAGGCAAACAAGGCATGAGTTCACATATTAAAAAAGATATCTCAAGCAATTCCTGGTGGCTTCTGGGAGTTAATTTAATATTATAATTATCAGAATTTCCTATTAATAAATAACATAATGTCTCAGCAATATTTAAATTGAGCAGAAGTATTGCAAGCTCAGGACATGAGGCACAGATTAAAGCCAACATTCTCATGATTGTAGTAAATGTCTGAGTGCTCAGGATGGTTGGTGATAGTAGCAACAGTTCTAAAATATTTGACAATAGATTTTGACTAGCAATTTCTTTTAAATATTTAGTATCATATTGAAAACTATCAACAAGTCGAGAAAAAGCAAGGCAAATGCTCTCAACAGATTTTTCATCTTGACGGGAAAGCCAATTGCTCAAAATAGGTAAAGATTCATGGACTAAGGAAAATTCATTTGGCAAAAGATTCTGAAAGCAATTAGCAATAATTGAAAGAGCAGATCTTTGAGAATTAATAGAAAAAAAGTCTAAATAAGTCAAACAAATAGAAACACCTTTGGCATGCAAAATAGGCTTATTATGCCATTTAGATAACATTTCCAGTGCTGTAAGAGATTGTTCAGCTACATCCATACATTGGATAACCTGAATTTTATTTAAAAATACAGGTACAGCATCAACAACAACAGAGGATGAACGAGGCAAAGCCTCCATTAAATATGTTAAAGCTCGACAAGCATTATTCATTATTTCAAAATTGTGCTCCATTGATAAAAGGTTAATTAAAACTGGAACAACTTGCTTGACAGGAAAACCAACAAGTGTATCTTCATTACCCATGACTAACAACTGGCACATTTCAACTAATGCCTGTAACTGCCTACCTTCATCACCAGTTGCTTGAAGACCTTGAAGAAGTTGTTGAACACGACTATTTGAAGAACTTCCCATAGTTCTATGAATTAAATGCTGCATACGATGACCTAAAGCACCAAAAACATGAAGTGGAATCCCCCTAGCTTCAAGCAAAGTTTGCAAACGACCTAAATCAGAATCTTTGTTATTAGAATCATTATTTGTAACGCTAGCAGATGCAGCATTGTTGCTTTGTGAAGAGGAGGCCAAACTGGCAACTGCATCAGCTAAAGATCCAGAAATAAATTCATCACTATTTTTAGATGTTCTTGCAGTACCGTCATTATTTTTACTAGCTGAAGATGCATGATGCCGAGTTCTTTTAGACATAAATGATGAACTAAGTTTAACAACCTGGGAAGAATCTGAAGTATCCCTGGGCAATTCTGAGTCTTGACTACTACTAGCACCAGCCACCATGTCATAACCAAAGTCATCCATGAAGATCATGGGATGAGCAACACCTGGACCAGCTTTACATTCCAAACCTAAATTGACAGTCTTTAATTTATAATCAGGATTACTTTCATCTGAACTTGAGCCTAAATTAAGGATTTTTACTTTATAATCAGAATTACTTTCATCTGAACTAGAATCTATTTTTTTATCACTATTGACAATTTTCTTTCTTTGTTGAGAACCATGCTTTTTTGACCTGGAAGGAAATAAATTATCTCCAATAGTATTTCTTATATTTATTATTTGCTTTCGCAAAATTTCACGAATTTCATTACTTTCTTCTGAATTTACTGGTAGACTTATATCTGGTGAAGGTTCAGTCTCTGAACGAACAAGAGAACTAGGAGAACTTGAGGATGAATTGTTTAAACTTTTATCCTGAGATTCTTTGGAATCTGCAGAGTAATCCGAGCCAGAGTAAATTATCAAATTTGATTCGGAACAAAACGTTGAGTCACCAACTTCTCCATCTTTTTCGGTATTGGCAGTATCGAAAGTAGCATCAGTAGATGAAGAGAGCTCAGATGCTCCAGCACTTAAAATATTTATATCTGAACCAATATCAGACATACTATTATCAGCAGATTCATTGAAAGATTGTGATGAGCTAGAACTCATTTTCGACTTTCCTTTTGATGATTTCACTTTAGTGCGAGTCTTTTTTTCTTTAACAGATGTTTCTTTAGTCTTTTTGGAAGACTGTTTTTCAAGATTATCTGGGTGTTTTCTTTTAAGATTATCTGCTGAAGCACTTAAATCTTCAGATTTACAACTGTCGGCAGCTACTGACTTAGAATCGGATGAAGGTTTTAAACTATTATTGCCTTGCTCAACAAGGTCAGTAGCAATAGTATCTGAATCACTAAGATCTATTTCGTGAGCAATATTATTCCTACTACGAGAACGTGTCACAACACGCTTTTTGCTTATTCTTTTTTGATGTCTAGCTCTCTCTTTATCACCTTGATCAGCCATAGAATCACTTTAGAAATTATGTCATATTTTCAGATATGCTAACTTCAATGTTTCTTAAAATAAAATAGAAAATGCCATAAAATGTATTGAAAATGAGGGGAAACCTGGAAAGAAAAAAAAATATATATTATAATAAATGTATATTTTTATAAAATAGCATATATTTATATTTTATATAAGTATTGCAGTATTTAATACTAATTCATGCAAGACTGTATAAGCAGTGAATTTCGCTAACAATTAGAATGAAGTTTTTTTTTTTTTTTTCCCCTCCTATTTTTACACATATTAAAAGTAATCTCATTACAAAATAATTATTTAAAATTTTATATTTTAAAACCATCCTAAAACAAATGGTCATATAGAGCTCAGAGTTAACAGAAAATTTGACTTTATAAATATCATTCTACAATTGTGTTTTTATGATAAGTTAATTAACTTTTTTTTTTTTTAGGAAATATATTTTTTTAAGCATATATATGTGTGTACTAAATTTAGAATTTGTGCTTTTCCTTGTTACAAAACATGTCCACTTGCTATGAAATCTCAAATTCATGATGATAATTCTTTAATCCCATTTTGTCAGGCATTCAATATGATTTATAAAATTAGTTGTGGTTATTGCAACATAAAATACATTGGTGAAACCTCTACCCCCCTTCATCTTAGAATTAAACAAAGAATTAACACCGTTCAGATTCCAAAAAATTCTCTTTTGATGCACCTCAACGTAAATCAACGGTTGAATTACTACATTTTCATTCTCATAATTTTAACTCCTGCACCGTAGAAATACTTACAATTTACAAAAATAAGCATCTTTTTTTAGAATCTAAACATATGCAATATTTTAATACTATTTATCCTTATGGAATCAACACAAATGTTATAACAAAGTTGTTAAAGTTTACTCAAACACTAATTCGATCCATGATTATACAACAATTTATACACAGCTTAACTATAAAATTAAAAATAAAACTAATAGAAACAAACGTGATTCCAAATCTACTGAATATATAATTTCAAAAAAAGAAATGCTTAAGAAAATTATGGAGGTGCAGTCTCAATATCTTATTAACTATGATTGGGGTTTGTATGCAAATTCATTTTTGCTGTTACCAAAAAGAAAAAAGTATTTAATGATTTATTTAAAAGTGTTTTTCAGTCAATCTCTAAATCAGCATTTTTATGATATAATTATGTTCAAAATCAAACAATTTAATCTAAAAATTAAAAAAAAAAAAAAAAAAAAAAAAAAAACTAACAATGTTCAATTAAATACCCAGATTATTGTCAGTTTTTCAAACAAAATTTTTAATAAAATTAACATTACTTCCAGTATTAAAGATAAAGATTGCCTCTTTCTCTTTCCATTAAAAGATATACATATAGTATATCTCATACCTTTAAGTACCCAATTCCTCTTGGAAGAAAAATATTTAACTATAATTCTGTTTCAAAGTCCACAACTTAATGATAATTATTAGTCTACAATTAATTATTATTAATAGTCCACAATTAATAATTTACAGATCAATTAATAAATTATTCAAACAGATTACATGAAAAATATTTGTTTGAATTCTGTTCATAGGATTCTCCAAAATCTCTATTATTTTTTTTTTTTTTTCTCCCTTTCTCTATTTCCTTTACCATACCTGCTAACATTGAAGGATCAAAATAACGGCGATCTTATAAGTGGCATTTTCAGGCTTAAACAACATTGATGTTTTTTAGATATATGACAAAATTTAATAGTTTAATCCATGGCTCAAAAAGTCAAAAATATATGTGCAAGTTAAACTTAACTAAATAAAAATCTAATAATTATTAATTAAAAATAGTGCTATTTATTGAGATGCACAAACATTTTTTTCAGCAAAAACAAAAATTTTGAATATATTAAAGGTATAATTTTAAAATGTTCCGAATAATGGAGAAATGTGTGATAATAACGGAGAGTTGGAAGACAGTCCCAAAATAAGAGTCTCCGTTGAAATAATGGAGAGTTGGCAAGTATGTCCTTCACTACTTTATTCTTTAAATTTTATTTTTAAATTAACAAGGCTAATGGTTTTTGAATTCATGGCAATGCATTTCTTTATGAATTTCATTTTGAAATAATTTTGGTTTCACTTAATGTAAAACAGAATCCGAAGTCTATTACAAGTTCCATTGGTTTTTACTATGACATATAAATGGCAGCAGTATGCAATAAAAGCTTTTAGTGTGATAAACAGGTAAAAATATATTATTAAAATTAATTATGCTGAATAATTCTCCTTGCACTAAAAAATCAATTGTTTAATACTACAGTTCTACAATTCGTGTTTTGATTTAAAAACCTAATTTTGGTAAAAATTTGAATGATAAAATTTCAGGATGTATTCTGTCTTAATTTCATGGTAATATTTTAATGTAAGGTTGAGCTATCTTTTGGTATTATGTGTAATATTGCTTACCAAAAACAGTAACCCTGTCTTTCTCTGCTCAGTGCTTTAGGGATAGCTCCTGATGAAGTTCTATGGCATTTTGAGCTGTTTTATTTAATATTCTATCCAATTTTTGTGATACATATTGTTCAAAAAACTTTTACTAATCTCAACTTTTATGATTCATTTTGTTTTTGTAAGCTCAATATTTTACTTTTTTAATACTATCCATTATTAGATGGATCCTCCTTTTCTACTGCATTACCTTGCAAGATTTTTTTTACATTTTCAACCTGTTTTGTAATCTAATAAAATCTAATTTTAATATTTAGGTAATTTTAATAAATTTCTAAAAAATGAAATTAATATGACTATACAACAAATAATTAAATCTATTAAGTTAACTAGTTCCCTAATTGGCCTTTGTGAGTTTTCGTGATAATTTATTCAACTGTTTGGATTTCATTTTCATTCTTTTCATTAAGCTCATGATAAAGCAAATACATATATACTCAAAAGGGGCATTAGTTGAATTACTGTATGCCAATATGGATAAATTTCTGTTTTTTGTAAGTTCAATGCAAAAAATTTACAGAATTAATGTCTGATTTACCTATTAAAAAAAAAAAAAAAAAAAAGATATTAACAGAGAGAGTTATATAAATGGAATCCATAATTTGTAAGAAAATATAATTTGTGATTAACAGGGGAAAAAAAAAATCAATCAATCAATTACAGAAAATTAACTAGTGCCAAAATCTATATTTATTATTAAAATATAGTATTAAAATATGTCAGAACCCCTTCTGATGTTCTGCTTGACATTTTAGTATTATAAATACTATTACATTATCACCAACTTTTTTACTTTCTTCTATATGTATGTATATATAGAGAAAGTATTGGATTCGTGAACATTTTCAAACTCCGGTTTTCGATGGATTTACACATTTTGGGACATCCTGAACAAAATTTGACTGTTTTTAGAAAATGCCTGTCTGTGTGTATCACAAATTTTGTGGATGCTGTATCTCACGAACCAATGAACGAAATTTAACCAAACTTGGTATTTAGTTAAACCCTAACATAAACGGGTGCTGATTAAATTTGGGGATCATTCAATCAACAGGTGGCGCTGTGACTGCATTTTTTTCTACATTTTTAACATGGCAGTGTAGGACAAAATTTCGCATAAATGTACATAATGAGAGTTATTTTAACGTGTGATTGTAAAATTAATATGAATTATTGATAATAGTAGTAATTAACAAGGAAAAAAAATTTGTATGTGGGGGCATCGCTTCCCCCCCCCCCATGGGGGGAATAAATTTTCAATATGGGTATCTTTCGAAAGATCTCGTCAATACCTTTAAAACGAATGGTTGAACTATAGATCTGTGATAATTTAAAACAAAGTTATCGATTTTTTTTTACTTTTAACGAAACAAAAAAAAAAAAAAAATTAGAAAAAAATTGCATTTCTTCTGATAATTGCAAAAAAATGGCTTTCTTTCAGCATTTAGTGATATAATTCTGTCAGATAAAAATCGTCTGCATTTATAGTAAAAAATAATTTGATAATTTAATAAACAATTTGTATTGAATAAATTTTGTGTAAAATTATATAGAAGAAAGTCTTGTGGTGGCCACATCATGCTAGTTAAATTTTACCTTTACAAAACTTATGAGAAAATGCACTATTTGTCTGTGTATGTTCAGTATGTTTCATTAAATATGTTTTTATGCTAAGATTTTGATTACAATTTCTTAAAATTTGATTTGTAATAATTAATTAATTATGCTTTTTTTAAGACACCTGTTTGGGGATCTTTCAGTCATGTTTGCTGAGCAAAACTGAAAATTTCTATGATTTTTGGGCACTTTACAAAATTTCTTGATTTTTCCCTGATATTTCCAAACTGATAAAATAATGAATTTTCTATGATTTCCCTGATTGTCACCACTTTGTTAAATTCCGTCAGACAAGAGAAATGTAAATGGTTTCTCGACATGTATAATTTTTTTAACAATTTTATTCTATTCAAATGAACATTTGATATAAAATTGTCCAATTATCTAGCTTTCAACTTATGCAAAAAAAGAAAATAAAATTATCTTTCGCACATGTGCAATAAAAAAATATTTACTTACTATAAATTCTCATACTTCAGCGAATATTACTTGTGTGATTTTTATTTTTTAGAATAATGTTTCTCTGACGTTTTGGAAAGTTTTCTGCAAGTTTGTAAAATTTTATGGAAATCGTTCTTAAAAAAACTTGCCAAAAAATTTAATAATTAAAAAAAAAAAAAAAGTCTGCCTCAATAATTGTGCAATTCCGAAAAAAAAAAAAAAAAAAAAAAATACAAATATTGTACATAATAAGTGCAACAACATGTTAAAGTTATAAGCCATTTGTAGCTTTTTATGAAACAGAATGATCAAAAGTATTTGTGCTTTTCTTCAATTTGTGGTTGGTCCCCTTATTGCACTCTGGATTAAATAAACAGTGCAAAATGTGAGTTTTTAAATGTTTTTTGTATGTCTGAAGTTCAAAGCCATTTCATTTAGTGTTTAAAAAAAAATTTTTAAATGTCAAAATAAAAAAATTTCCAATAATTTGATAACCTATTTGTATGCCTGAATTTCGTCTTCCGGATATCCATCGGATACCTAGCCTAAAATTGGCGGATATCCAGTGCTGATACCTGGTACCCCATCAGATATTTAAAATTTAGCTGGATAGACCGGATATCCATTTCATCCCTAATTATAAACAAATCTTTATACCGTAAAATCCCGAAAGTACCTCTCCCCTTTTCTAAAAGCGTAGTGATGCTGACCTTGAAGACTTGAAGATCGAAAATAGGTTTGGATGAAATGGTGAAAGACAGATTTACCAGTGCTCCATATGTATGCCCAGTGATAGGACAGATAAAAAGGATAAAGGGATTATATTTAAGAAAATGGAATAATTTCACTTTCGGCAAGAAAGAGGGGGCTTACATTTGAGAGAGGGATTACTTTTGAGATTTTACAGTATGTTTTTCTAAAAAATTTCTAAATTACCTGATTTTTAACTGTTTTAAAACGAATTTTGAAAATTTCTCGGTTTTCTCCGATTTTTGATAGCTTTTTTCAAATTCCCCCGAGTTTTTCAGGTTTTCTCTGAATTTCAGATACCATAGTAACCTTCTATTTGTTTAAATAAACATTTATAAATGAATATTGTAATGGATTTTTTTTTTTTTTTTTTTGTCACTTATCAATCTTATAACATTTATTATAATCGATTACAAAAAAGAAAAAACTCTTAAACCTTTTCTTTTTGTAGGTTATAACACTGCAAGAAGTAATAAGAGAAGATATTGATAAGATACAGCAAAATCAACTTCTGGCAAAAGTCTGGTTAGAAGAACAAATAAGATTAATGGGCAGTAACTTAGCAACCTCAAGACAAGATTCATTTCCAGATACAACAATGACACTGCAATCAAGTACAGATATTCTAGCCAATTTACAAATAGTGCAATCAACTTTGTACAGCTTACGGAGAATGGCAGACACTTTACAATCTAGCATTAGTGCCTTAAAAACAAACATCACTGATTTAACAAATGTTACTAGGTAAAAATTAATATGCCTTTCACCATCATTCTTAAGGAGAAAATAGAGTTGAAAGAGTGCATGTGTGTTATGCATATACAGCATGTTTATTTGTAAAGAAAGAGATAATGAATTTGATATTAATTTCAGTGAATTATAATTATCCACATATTATAAATTAAAATTTTATTATTATACTGTTTTATTGAAAAATGTATTAAAATTCCAATTCCTGGGGTCTCACCAGAGTAAAATAAAAATATAGGAATCCACAAGGGAAAAATATAGGATATTTATAGGTCTTTTCTAAAAAAAAACATAGAATAAAGAAAGCACAGGTGACTTCATGCATGGTCAAAATTGTTTATTTGTGATTCTACTCAGGGCAAAGCATTGGCATTTCCACCAATACGGTTTGTTATTTCGCCCTTAGTGAATGGCAAATACTGATTGACGGAGTGTTTGTTTGTAAACATACCCTTTCCTTATTACTGATGAATATATACAGGAGCATCAATATCTCAAAAACAACTAACAATTTTCTTCAAATTTGCAACATAAACCTCTTTTTAGAACTTTTTCCCGTGTATTATTTGGTTACTGCAAGAAAACTAATACCAGTAGGTAGGTCAGCTTTAGATCCTAGAAAATTGTATCTCAAAAAACAGCTCTACCAATTTTCTTTAAATTCACTCTATAAACTCTTATTTATATGTCTTTATGATGTATGCATTAGTTCATTACTACAGGAAAAATACTTGGCATCTGATTGGTTGTATGAATTTATCTTCTGACCACACTATCTCCAAAAAGAATGTATAATATAAGCAGTAATGATATGAATAACAAAAGTTGGTTGTTACACACCAGTTTTTTTCTTTTTTTTTTAATTCATCTCATTTGTCTATTAACAGTTTATAATCTGACTGAAGCAAAACCTGTGCAATATGCACCTCAGTCATATTATTACATTATATTCTTACATTCTGTTGTCTATTGTTGGACTTTGGAATCAACTACTTTTTTTCTCTTTCGTAAGGTTTTATATTTTGTATCAAATTATCTTTTTTCTTTGCTGACTTTATTGTCTTTTTTACAACTTCCATAACAGATGTATAAACATCTCACTAGCTTCTCTGAAAGCTTTAAAACACCAAGATGAAAATGAAATTTTTGTATTTCCACCCTTGCTTTGGATTTTAGCTTAAACTATACAAAGATTATTTATAGTTTTTCCTTCAGTAAGGCAGGAGATGTTTTAACAAACTGTTAAAGTGTTAATTAATTGAAAAGGCACAATTCTATGTTCATGATAGACACTTATACTGATTTTACAGATTTTGAAAGTCAAAAATATTTCATATTACACATTTTTCCCCCCCTTTAACTACATGTCTTGCAATCTAAAGGATTATTCTTATCAATCACATTATTAATTAAAAAAAAAAAAAAAAGGAAATATAGGATATACACTAAAATATAGGCAAATATACGCCACATTTTGAAAATAAAGGAAAAATAGGACTGGCGGGAGGTCTGCAATTCAGAGGATGTGGATAATATACATGTATGTAAAATTTTAGCTCAATTAGATAATAAGAAATGGTCAAAATTTGAAAACAAATTTTGAACTTGAGTTGTGGCCTCAAACCCCCTTTATTTCTGTTACTGCTTGGCATGCACTGTCATTGGGAAGTGGGCGAAAATTTTAAAACAAATTTTAAACTGTAGTAGTTTTTTTTTTTTTTTTTTTTGGGGGGGGGGGGTTAAATCCTAATTTTGTTACTGCTGGAGCATGTATTTTCATAAAAATTATACACATACGCAAAACTTCAGCTCAATCAAATAACAGGTAATGAATGAAAATTCAATTCTTAGATCTGACTCACACACATAAATAACGTATCTAGTTAAATAAAATCCTTTTGAAAATTAATTTACACATTATAAAAAAGAAGAATTTGATTATTTTTATTATATAACTATACAGAGAGTGATTAAATCATTTAAATTCAATTATTTTTATGATGTTTAACACTTTGAGGTCTGAGACTGAGCCTCACACAGGTTCACATTTTCTTAGAAGCAAACTAAGCCCAGGAGGCTCTTGGGGTCAACTTTTTAACTCTCTGAACTACAAAATTGCCAGTTACATATGTTCATTGTCTGTTCAGACATTATCTATATGCCTTTTACTAATGTATATATGTATATATATATATATATATATATATATATATATATATATATATATATTTATATATATATATATATATATATATATATATATATATATATATATATATTATATATATTATATAAATAATAGCTAGAGAGAGAGAATAGATGGAAGCACCTAACATATGTAAATTTATTAAACAATCTATAATCAAAATTCAATTCAAATGAAAGTAATTTTAAATGGTTTTATTAAATGATGCTGTTTACCAATAAAAGTTATTTTTAGATAAGTTTTTATTCAATTTTATTTAAAATTTAATGTTCAAAAATGTTACCTTATGCAGAACTTTTTTTTTTTTTTTTTAAAGATCTGCTTCTTTCAATAATTTCTCATTAAATCATTAAATATTGATTCATAGTAAATTTAAATAGTTTCTATATTATGAATAAAATCAGTTTAAAATTTCTAAAAAAAAAAAAAATATTGTTAAGATATACAGGGCAGTGTTAGAAATAAGAATTTTGAAACTAGGCGTCAAAATGACGCCTGGATTAAATTTTTTGGGCGTCAAAATGAAAAATCTAGGTGCCATCTATAATTAAATATGTATATTAAAAAATAATAATAATAATAAAGCATCAACTTGTAAATAATATATGCAAGATTATATAAAAAAATATTTATGTAATGAATGTAATTACATTGACAATATTAAATGTACATATTTAAAATCGCAAATTAATTCTTTGCCTAGAAGGTACTTCATTCCACCACAATTTAATAGCATTTTCTGGACAGAAATCTTCCAATTTAGGGCTGTTTAATTTAATCATTAACAAATCGTCAACGACTTTCATAGAGATATAATTTCTTAAATCAGTTTCTATAAGGTTCAATTGACCGAAATAGACTTGTTTAAAGTCTGATAGGATTGGGAAAATTATTAGGTATGATGAGGAAAAAATCCAGGCGTCAAATATGGCACCTATGATTGGAATTCAAGGTGTCAAAATGAAAAAACTGGTCGCAAAATGCGACTAACGACCGCTTATTTCTAATCCTGATACAGGGGTAAGTCAAAATTAATATAGCGATTACAAACGGCTATAGCTATTTAATGAAAAAGAATTTATCAATAAGATTAACACAGAATGTAGACGGAACTTCAAAATTTTGTAAGCATGCGTCATAGATGTTCTACGTGACTTCCCTTGGTCACACGGACAACATCTAGGCGGTAGTCCATTTCATGCCATACATTCTGAAGCATTTGTTCAGTCACCGACAGTTAATGTGATTCATGAATACTAATTTTTTCAATTAATATTTTTCATTTTTCTAAAAATAAATATGTAATATATGTACGTATGAATCCTTATACAGAGGCATACCCTGCTAATGAAATTCGTTTAGTGCTTTAAATGGGCAAGATAATAAAAAGAATTAAAATACTAGGAAGCAAACAAAATTTTCTAGTTACCAGAAAAATTTCTTTTAGTACTTTTTTTTTTTATGCATTAAATTTCCAATGCTTAAATAATTGAAAATAAGTAATGGCTTGTCTTGTAGCAAAAGTTAGATAAAATACAATAACAATTTTAAGGTAATTAATATTTAGTGTTCCTGTTAGGTTGTTTTCTAAAAGTGAAGTTACCTGTCCATTTTAAAATCAACAAAATGCACCATGCCCTTGTTAAAATTTGTTAATGTGACATTGCATTGCCCCACCCACTCATGCAAAATTTCACAGGAAAAAGTAAGAATTTTGTCAAAAAGATTAGACAAAGAATATCAGAATTTTCGTTTAATTATTGCATTAAAACAAATAAATAAATAAACATTTTTGAAGGACTATGAAAAACCTGCATTTAGGAGTAGGATGCATTAAAAAAAATATGCATTTTATCGAAAAATTCCCAGAAGACCTGAATTTAGTCTAAATGTTGAAGCATAAAAGAAAATTGCACTATAAAAACACAAATTTCTTTGAACATTCGTGTTAAACAATCAACAATGTGAATTTCATCGAAGGACAGCACTTCTGTTTCTACTGACACCAGACTTGGGGGTTGTATTCCAATCAAACACTTAACTGCTCGTATCTGAATTTCTATCACAAAATTTGGGAAGGAGAGGAATCTGCCTAGTCAAATCGACTACGCTGAAATAATCACTGAAGCAAATGGCTGGTTTTTGAGTGCAATTTTGAAGAGCTTTTCTTTCTCTTTAAGTTTTGTTTTCCAAGAGGGAAGGCAGAAAGCATTTGATATGCTTATATTACATACAATATAAAAAGGTGTAGTCTATTGTATTCTTATCAATTTTTTATCAAAAATATTTATGAATTCCATTTTACAAAACTTAAAAATGAACCTTATTAAAATTAATTGTATCATCTTTGGACTAGTGCATGAGCAATACGTAATTCTTTTCAGCTTCTTTTTTTTTTCATTAATCGACATTATTATTTTTTTATCAGACCCATTTCTATGAAAAACAATAATTTTGTAAAACTATTTAACAACTCATACATATATTTTGTCATCTGTAATTAATTAAATATGTCAAATATAACAAAATGATAAGATTTGCATTTTTTATACTTTCTGCTGTATAAAACAGAAGAAAGTACTGTATTCATAAAAGTTTTTGAAATCTGATTTTTGATGGATTAAGATGTTTTGAGATCTCCTGAATACAATCTGACCATTTTTAGAAAATGTATTGTGACAGCTCTATTTCAAGAACTATTAAACAGAATTTCATCAAAATTATATTGTTGAACCTTGACATAAATTGGTGTCTATCAACCTTTTCAGCATATCTGCCAAAAGATAGCGCTGCTGTCCCATTTTATCATGGTCTTTAATATCATCGTAAAGGAAAATAATGTATAAACAAACGTAAACAATGAGGATAATTTTAATGATCATTGTAAAATTGAAAACAAAAAAAAATTATGATAATGATAGGCCTATGTTCTAACGAAACATTTACGACTTGTACCTTCCTATTAATCGCAAATTTGTGGGAGGAAATGAATTTCTCTAGTGAAGTTCCTGAGTTAGAATAATAACTTGAGCAAATACTTCCAATATCTTTACATAAGAGTCTTGCAATCGGGTTTTTCAAGAATTCATCTACTATCTATCGTTAGAGTGAAAGTCAAACTGGGTACGCAGAACATTCATTCTCCCTCCTTACTGTCGAATGTGATAGTGTTGACATGTTACAGAGTGCTTTAACTGTGGAGTTCTTTTGAAAAGTATCAAATTTAAAATTTACACTTCCTAGAAGACATCGATTCTCCTACATACACAAAAATTTTAATTCTGACTATTACTATTATAAACAAAGTTTTCCAATGATTTGTAAAAAGTAATCTCATTGGGTACATTAAGACAAAATTTATCACTATACTGCCATATTAAAGATTATCACAAATTCAAAAATAGTGCCACCTGTCGACTGATATGAAAAAAATCTGGAGTGACTCCACTCGACTTTCCGAACATTGAGTCATTAACAGTTTTGTAGATAAAGGAGGAGTTGTTAAACAAACAAAAGAGAGAACCATAATAGACTGTTTGAGTATTTTTCTCCATATATTACACGATGTTTTATTTAACGCTACTGAACTTTGAGCCCATGGATCACAATAATAAAGACTTTTTCGCTGTGTCCCTGTAAAAACCTATTCACCAAAATGCTTATAGTTAGTGCAACAGTGATTTATAAATATTCATATAAATTTTCAGCTCAATAGAATAAGGCGTTTAGATGCTATCGTGCTTTTAAAAATTTGGTCCCATAGGCCACAATGATAAACAATTTTTCTTTGTGTCCCTGTAAAAAAACTGTAAGTGCTAAATTCACCAAAATCTATACAGTTGGTGCAACTGTGACCTATAACATTTGTACAAATTTTTTGCTCAGATTAATAAGGCGTTTAGACTAGGGATGAAACGGATATCCGGTAACTATCCGGTATCTGGCCTATCCGGCTGAGTTTTAAATATCCGACGGGGTACCGGATATCAGCAGTCCGGATACGGATATCCGGTAATTTCAAGCCGGATATCCGGAGGAGAAAATTCAAGCTTAAATTCCCCTCAGACAAAAAATTTGCGACATTTTTTTTTTTTTTTTTTTTTTTAAAGATCAGTTGTAGCTTGTAAAGGTAAAAAAAAAAAAAAATGCAAAAGTCGAATTTGGCCACTTCAGCAAACAAATTTGGCAAAAAGTAGCTTCAGGTTTAAGAGATATAGAAAGTCTTTTTTAATTTGTGCAGAGTTAGCTAGGATTTTCCAGAGTGATCTATAACATTACCCCTAATCTTCCCCATAACAATAAAAAGAGCTGTTCATTGTTGTTCCTGAACAAATAATACTCATCCTCTGCAGTGCATATGCAACTCTGTTTTCATTATTTTTGTTTAATAAGTTGAGAATGTTTAGTAATATTGTTAGTCTTGGAAGTAAAAGTTGTTATTGTTTCGAGAATGAGTCAATAACGCGAATTTATTGACTAGAACCTGCCTGTTTATTTACAATCCACTTCTCCCTACACAAGAAAGTTGTTTTTGTGACCATATATTTATACTAGCAGACCCTCTGACATCATTGTCTGTGCCATTACCTATTCAATTAAATGTGTCATCTACCTATTCAATTTGGATTAAAAAAAATAAGCACTGCAATTTATATAAATGTGCACTTTTAATGGAATATCTTGCTAAAACACTTGAATTTAGAATTTCCCATTGCGCTGCATAGATATAGTCCCAAAAATTAAAATTACTTCAAATAGAAGTAATATTTAAATTTTCAGGAAGTCTATATTTTCATTTTCAGATTGTTAAAGAATAAAAATTAAAAAAAATTATAGATCTATGAAAAGCTCAATTATTTAAAGTTTATGATTTTGTTCATTAGAAAAACTGAACTAACTTTTAATTAAAGAATTTTACTATATAATCTAATTTTTTTTTTCTTATCTGTACAGAATATAAAAATATAAAATAAGTAAAAAGCATTAAAAAAAACAAAAATATAAATTTGTTTTGAATCATTACTTTCTTCTATATTCAATAGAGGAAAGCATTTTATTCGTAAAAATTTTCAACTTCCCGTTTTTGGTGGATTTACGCATTTTCAGTGAACCAGAATTTTGAATTTGACCGTTTTAAGAAAATGACTGTCTGACAAATGGTTTGTGTAGCAGCTCTAGTTCAAGAGTTAATGCACAGAATTTCATATAAATTTATACATAGTTGCGCATTAACACACACAAAAAAGTGCCCAAATTACTCAATAGGCGGCTCTGCTATACTGCGATTTCTCTCATTTAAAGGAGGACTACATCTTTTCTACTATGTATAATTAAAAAAAGACTAAGTATGTCACAGAGCTATTATGAAATATGTTTATTTAATTTCTGTGCATATTGGCCAATAGACGATGCTGTTATGCTGCAATTTTCCCGTGAATGGAGAAATTATCTTGGATTTATTTGTGTATAATTACACAAAATTTGGTATGTGAGAGGGCCATTTTATGAAACATCATGTTGATTCAATTTTGCTGCATATTGGTCGATAAGTGCCTGTACTATGCTGCAATTTACCCTGGGAATGGGAAGGCTAAATTTCAAAATCTATAACATTTAACTGCACTTAACTTGATAAGCAAGATAAATAGTAAGAGAACGAAAGCTGGCTTAATTTGGGTGTATATTGACCAACAGATGTCGCAGTTGTTCCTCATCTTCTATGATTCTCCACTTGACTATATCTCACAATATTTTGATTAAAATTGCACTAAACTCCATATCTAACATTTTTATTGTGCGAAGCTATCATTAAGTTTCTTCTGTGCATGTTAAACAGCATGTATCTTTGTTATGTAGAGTGATATAAAAGAAAGTTTTGTAATGGCCATAACATACTAAGCCATTGAAACTTTTTTTTTTTTTTTTTTTTGCTTTTTTCTTTTATGTTTTCTTATAAATGCCTCAAACGAAAATATTGGATTCATAAAAATTTTCTACATTTGGTATTCGCTGGATTTACACATTTTAAGAGGTCCAGAACCTGGTTTGATCAATTTTTAAAAATTTGTGTTTGTGTGTGTGTGACAAAAATTCCGTTCAACTGATGTTGGCCTTATTTAGGTGTATATCAGCCGACAAGTGGATCTGCTATTATGATTTTTCACAAGCCTATATCTCAGCATCTATTGATTAAAATTGCACCAAACTCCATATGTAAAATATTTGTTGTGTGAAGCTATGGTTAAACTTTTGCACAATTTAAGCACTGTGGTGTGTGATGGCCACAATAAATACGTTTTCTTATAAAAATAACCAACCCTTCAACTATGATTATATTAGTAAAATATTTTGTTTCATTTTTTTTAATACATATCAAACACACAATTTTTAGTACTGTAAAAAATGTTTAAATGATAAGTTTTTGTTTTATAATTCTGAACAAAACCTATATATTTGTGACAAATTGCAAGTGTAGGAATGAGTATCTTAGACTTAAGTTTTATTCTTCATCGCCATATTGCACAAATAAATAGAATGCTAAATAAATATGCTTAAGTAAATTATATTTAAAATGTGTTTAAAAGAACACTACATGAAATACGTTTATATTTTATTGTTTTAAAATAAAGAAAAAGAAAAGAAATATACAACACAACAAAAAACAAAACTAATGCCGGATATCCGTATCTGGCAGGCAAAGGAGCTCCGGATATCCGATATCCGGCCAAATCACTATCCGTTTCATCCCTAGTTTAGACGCTATCACACTTTTAAAAATTTGGCCCCATAGGCCATAATGATAAAGAATTTTTCTTTGTGTCCCTGTAAAAAAAACTATAAGTGCTAGATTCTCCAAAATCTATACAGATTGATTATCTGTGACCTATAATATGTGTATAAATTTTTTGCTCAATTGAATAAGGCGTTTAGATGCTATCGCACTTTTAAGATTTTGGTCCCATAGACCATAATGATAAAGAATTTTTCTTTGTGTCCCTGTAAAAAAACTATAAGTGCTAGATTCACCAAAATCTATAGGGTTCGTACTATGGTGACTTACAATATACATACCAACTTTCAGCTTATTCGAACAAAGCGTTTAGACGCTAGTGTGTTCACTCACAGACATACATACACACACACATACATACATGATCGCAAAAATAGTGAAAACGGACTCATTGGACCTCGAAACGTATAGAAACATCAAAATCTCAAATTCGGATTTTTGACATGATTACAATACTTTCCTCACTATAGTGTTCGGAAAGTAAAAAGTTGATAGACACCGATTTATATCAAGATGCAACTAAATACAACTTTTCATAAAATTATGTTCAATTGTTTTTTATCTATAGCTGCCCCCAAATTTATTTCACATAAATCCAGACACACGGATAGACATATAGTTTCTAAAGAAAGGTCAAATCGTATTCAAAATGTCACAAAATGTGTAAATCCATCGAAAATCAGAAGTCAAAAACTTTTACAAATACAATACTTTCTTCTATTTTATACAGAAGAAAGTATAAAAAATGAAAGTCCTGCCATTTGGTTTCAGAATTTAACATATTTAACATCAGTTACAAACGACAAAATATATGTACAAAGTCGTTAAATAGTTTCAAAAAATTATTTTTTATAAAAACAGGTCCGATTAAAAATAATATCAATTAAAGTAAGGAGAAAAATAAGGAGAGGGGAAAGAAAGAAAAAAAAAGAAGCAGGAAAGAATTGCGTATTGCTCATGAACTATTCCAAATATGATACCTATAATTTATCTTAATAAGATTCATTTTTAAAGTTATGTAGCTATGTAAATAAAATACAATTATTTTTTTCATATTTCATCAATAAAATTCATAAATATTTTTTATGTAAAGCTGATAAAAATGCAAGACTACGCTTTTTTATATTGTAATATATGCATATTGAATGCTTTCTACCGTATCCACTTGGAAAACGAGACTAGGGGAAAAGAACTCTTCAAAATGACATGCAAGAACCAATCATATGCTTCAGTTATTACTTTAGCTCAGTCGATTTGACTAGGCAGATTCCTCTCTTTCCCAAATTTTGTAATAGAAATTGAATTGAGATGTAAGCCGTAAGTGTTTGATTAGAATACATGCTTTGGTTTGGCATTTGTGGTTTGCAGATAAATTCAGAAAATTCTGCTATGGGGTAGTATGTGATATTTGGAGAGAAATAAGGCAAAAATTTAAAATCAGAAATTCCCACAAAAACAAAATAATTTAAACGGCAATGATTTCAAAAACTCTGAATTCAGAGGTAGCCCCTGAAAAGTTTCACCTTTATATCAACTTCAGAAATGAATTCAAAGGGGTTAAAAACTAGTAATTTGAGAAACAAATATTAAATAAAGAATAATAATACTACACTTGCGGGAATTACACAGAAATATGCAAAGCACAGAAATTCTTAGCAAACTATTAAAAATACATAAAATAATGGTATCTAAAATACAAGAAATATAATAAAATATTTTATTTATTTATTATTATTATTTTGTAGGTCAATGCTGAAATATGAAAAGGAATCTCTGCTTACTAAAGTCTATTTCCAGTCTGCATTACAGATGTTCATGGATGATAAGGCAGAATTACCATGGATTGGTTGTTTAAATCCGAACACAAATCAAGGTATAGGTATAAATATAGCATTTATTAATGTACACATTTATAGAAATTTGTATTCTCAGGGATCGATCCAGGCAAAATTTGGGTCCCTTTTGCGGCCCCTTCACAAAATTCCACATAGTAAAAAGGGACCCTTCACAAAATTCAAATTCATAGAAAGGGACCCTTCACAAAATTCAAATTCATAGAAAGGGACCCTTCACAAAATTCAAATCCATAAAAAGGGACCCTTCACAAAATTCAAATTTATAAAATGAGTCACTTCACAAGATTTTGTTTTATAAAAATGATCTTTTTATTAAATATTTTCATATTTTCAGTATTAATTTTAATTAATGCCTTAATTTGGCTCAACGAAACTCTATTAACTTGATATTAAACATTACATAAAGTGATTGTAAAAACTGAAGATTTTACACAATATGTTACTTTTTCACAAAAATATTTTATATTTCACAAAAATAAATAAAAATTTCACAAAAATATTTTGTTTTTCACAAAAAAGGGACCCAAAAATTAAAACCTGGATCGACCCCTGATTCTACCTACAACTATTTCACAGTGTCTAACTGCCATATTTTCAAAATCAGCTGCAAAATTGTGTATTTTGGCATTCAGCTAAAAACCATTGCCACCAAGAGATCAGATTTAAGATTGAAAGAAAAAAAAACATTAAAAAACTCAAAAGTCCCAATAAATATAATTGCTAAGCATATTGACTAAATTACTTCAAATTTAGTATCTGATCGTAAAATTTTTTCTAGAATCTAGAAGTCATATTCATTGGAAATATAAATGTTAACATTGTTGCATGCTTACATGTGTAAATGGCTGCTAAGCTTACATTTTTAATAAATAATTAAATAAAAATATACATGAATCCAAGAAGGATAGTATCAGCTGTGTTTCTCTGTTATTTAGATGATAAGATAGATGGGAGTCTTTTTATTTGTATTTATTTCATTTTGTTTGTTTATTTAGTGAACTGTACATTTTATAAACCAGTCAGTGAGTGGGAAAGAAAGTGCCCTTTCGTCTATCAATATGTGCCCTTTTATTCACAAAAAACTGCCCTTTTTAAAAAAAATGTGAACACTATGTTTGACACAACACAATATAAATAATAAAAGTATTAGTTTTAGTTTTGATACAGAAATTTTTATAAGTGAATTGTTATCTGAAAGTTGCAGACAAATTTTTTTCTCAGTGCAGACAAAAACAGTCCGCAAGCAGTTTTTCTGTGCCCGCAACTATGTCGCCGTGTTTCTGCCACTGGGCTAGCTGCTTATTTTTAATAACCTAATTCCCATTTAAACATTCTACACTACAAACTGGGTTGTATTTTTAAATGTTATTATTTTATCCATTGTTTATTATTGATTTTGTTTTGGTGTGGCTTCTACTGTAGCAGTGAAAATAACTGTTGATAAATATAAGTGTTTGATGAATGAGAAAGTTAGGATGGTTGTAAAGAATGATAGGCCTATTTTTTGAAGAGAAAGTATATTCTGTGATTGCTGCTGCACAGAACTTCATGCATTTTCTTCATGTTTGTTTTGTTTTCATCATCATATCTGCTGCAGTACGGAATTTCAAGCATTTTTCTTTTCATGCAAAGTAAAATATAGCTTAATTTTAAATGTTTGTTTTGAATTTTATAAAAGGCTTTATTTCTGTGTGTATCAAAACATACACCATTTTGAAAAGTGCATTTTCACCATGTTTATATTTGGAATCCATGACAACCATTTCCAAAAACAGCATTTGCAGTGATCGCTAAAACTGTGTCTTGAACCAATATCCCAAGTGTTCTACTTGAAATTAATGAATCAATATATAATTATTTAAAAGTGGATTTTCTTTTTCTGTCAAGAGAATTTGAAATACAGGAATCGCAAATTTTTATTTGAGTGATAAATATTAGCGATCATGGTTCATCATGAACTAAATTTTTTTCTTTTAGTTCCCATTCAGAAGGTATTAAATTTAAGCAAAGTTTTTTTTTTTTTTTTTTAACATTTTAAATATAGCAACATAAAACTTTTAATTTTCTTAAGTAATTGGAATGTAAAGAAAATTCACAATTGACCAACAGCTATTGATCAGATGCTTAAAGGCAGAATTTATCAAATAATCTCAAAAATAAAATAAAAGTAACATATCTTAGTTTGTTACATAAGATTCTGAAACATCAGTAAAATAATTCAATTTAATTTTCTAAAATTATTTTAATTTTGCAATGAGTGTGATATTTTTCATTGGCATCTATTTATTCATATACTTTGGGTATAATAATACTCATAATTTCCCCCCTCCCTCCCCATAGTATTAAGCTTTTAGATACATTCTGTTTCCAAAATATAAAATTAAAATGTTCATGTCAAATTAGTATTTAATAAAATTAGATTATCACAAAACATTTAATTAATCTTCTACCTAAAGTGTTTTTATTATTATCATTATTATTAATTGATTGTGAATCAACTAATAACACCTTGAAAAAGTTAAATATATTTTTTTTTTTTTTTATAATCACCTAATTTTAGATAGGAAATTTACTTTTTATTTTATATACAGAAGTGAATTATTTGACTAACTATTCTTCGTTCTCATTCTTTACTTTTACTCTCAAAAGGATTATTTATATATATATGAAATAAAACTGGTATAAATACAAAAATAAATTATATTATTATTTAAAAGGAAAGTTTGAAATTTAATACTTTATAATGGTTAGAGAATATTTGATAAATAAAAGGAGGGATGCAGAACTAGTCAGGTAATTAAGTTAGATATCATATCCTACTGAGTTAAATTAAATGGAATTCTCCTTAAGAAAATTTTTACTTACTTTTAAATTTAGACAGGCTTTTGTGCAAATCTAAATAAAAGTTAAAAAAAAAAAAAAAAAAAAAAAGTAATACTTGGATACACTTTTTTTTTTTTTTTTTTAAGTGAAACAAGTTACAATAAGAAATATCAGACTGAAAATTAAAAATCAAGAATTGAATGTGACATGCATTTATTTCATTAATTTCAAGCTTTCCTCAATTTTTTTAAAAATTATCATTTTCAATCTTTTTTTGTTTTATTTTTAATATTATATGTGATATAATTTCAAACTAGTTAATCTTTTGCTATATTATTTCCTCAAACAGATTCTTGAAATCCACCTACGTTGATTTCAATTCTGATACTAACCCTGAATAAAATTTAACTGCCGGTTCACCATTATACTTTCCACATAGATGAATAGCGATGATAATCAAATAATAGCACTTTAATAATAATAAATAAGTTATAATAAAAAATTATTTGTTTCACACATGATAAACTAACTTACAAAAAACTTCCAGCTGAGAAATTACATAAAACATGAACGTGATATTTCTGTAAACAAAGCTTATCATTGACAGCGCCCTCTAGTATCAACTAAAGAAATTAAAAACACCCCACATACACTGAATCCTACACCCCTATATGAAAACGAGTCCTATCAAAGATATTATGAAAATGATGTTATCCCCTCTCTAAGAGACATTAATTATATGAAAATAAAATTATTTACTCAAAAATTTACAGTTATAATAAATAAGAGAATTTAGAAAAAAAAAAAAAACTTCTTGGCATTTTAAAATTAATTTCAATTTAATATTTTAATGATTATGTATTTTAAATATTAGTACACTATTAAATAATGTATAAATGTAATAAGAAATATATATCTATCATTAACGGTTATTTATATTTTATTACAGCATAAGAAATCTTAAAAAGAAATGTGTGGATTTGTTTCATTTTGATGTTGTATTAATTCATTTTTGAGAGAAAATTTCAGAATAAAAATAACTCAATTTTATTAACTTGTTCATAAATATTCTTAAGTTTTTCTTAGAGCCGTGTAATTTAAGGTTGCACCAAATATTCCTTACTTATTAGCCCTTTATCTACTGCATTATGAAACAGACAAAAATTGTATTTGAAATATATTTTTTTAGTTACTTAAGAGCATTTTTCTTAAAGATATTTCCAATAAATTTATGTATATCACCTCATTTTAGTACAAATTAATGAGGATTATGTGATGTGACCTTTTATCTACTGCATTATGAAACACACAAAAAATGTATTTGAAACATATTTTCTTAGTTACTTAAGAATATTTTTCTTGAAGATAACTCCAATAAAAATTATGTATATCACCTCATTTTAGTACTAATTAATGAGGATTATGTGATGTGACCTTTTATCTACTGCATTATGAAACAGACAAAAAATGTATTTGAAACATTTTTTTAGTTACTTACAGAGTATTTTTCTTGAAGATATTTCCAACAAAAATTATGCATATCACCTCACCATAGAAATAATTAATGAGGATTTTGTGATGTGACCAGGGTTGGCTAGATTTTGCCCGACCCAAAAAAATCCAGGAGAGTTTTTTCTATAAAACCCACTTGAAAAAACCCAAGTGGGTTGTTGATTTTTCAAAATCCTTGTTTAAAATTGTACTTTTGTCTAACTTACAATAAACATACAAAAATAAAACAAATATTATATACATTAGTAGAACATGAATAAAAAATTATCAGAAATATTGGAGATGCTGAAACTAGTCTATCGAAAAAAATTCTGAAAAATTCCATGAAAAAAAATGTATAATTATTGTTTGAACGTAGCTTTTGGTTTCGTTTCGCCAGCCCCCCCGACTAGTAGTTGGCTCTTTGCCAAATGAGAGGTGCTTTTTTCTCTTTGAGAATGTTACTTTTTTTATGTTTAGTTTAGTTTCTCGGCCTGTCTTAAACAGGAAGTATAATTTTTTTTCTCTTGAACATGAAAGTTATGATTTAAATATTATGATCTTGGCTCCTTTATGGAGAAACAATGTTATCCTGAAATATTACTGAATTAAGTTATAATTGTGAATTCTTCAAAGTATACTGCAAATAGTTTTTTATTGTGTGTTTAATTTCTAATAAAGAATTTATGCTCTCCCAACTGACTTTATGACTGAAATTGAACACGTGAATTACAGAACTATAGATTAAGAAGTTGTTTATGATTATATATTTCTGCATATTTTCATGGTACGAATTTTATCATGGCGCAGTATATATAATAATATTTTTTTCATGGTGAACGAAACTCGGGATAAGTGAAATCCCTTGAAAGTGAAATTACCTTTAGATATTAATTTATCTGGATTTGGATTTGAAAGCTTGGATAATTTATTGTGAAAACGAAACTGAAAAATAATAATGACTGGAATTCCGGATTCGTTATTGGATAGCTGCCTGGATATGGAACCAGGTAAGCAAAATTTAACTACTATTTATAACATTGATTAAATGAAATTAGAAATTTTAATTATTTGAATTATTTTGTTTGATTATTTGCTCGCTATGAATATTGAAAAGTTAAAAGCTAAGCGTTCTACGGAACGCTCAAATGTAACTAAATTAATAAATAAATTAGAGAATTTATTATTGGATGATCTAGAAAATACAAAATCAGACGAAATCATCGAAATCCAGGAAATGATAGGTGAAAGAGAAATTGCATTAAAAAATTTAAATAATGAAATTGAAAATTTAATAGTAGATATTAAAGAGTATGAAAAAGATATCGCGACCAGCGATAAATACGGCGAGCAAATAATTTCTGCCAAATGCAAAATTAGATTGCGATTAAAAAGATGCAATAACAAAGATGAAAATAATTCAAATTGTTCTGTCAGTGAAACCCAAACAAAAACTGGTTCGGCAGTGAGTAGGGCTGGATGATATATCGATATATCATCAAATATCGATATCTATCACATATCATGATAATCGATATTGATCAATCACATGTCACGATATATCGGCTATGTATAGACAATATAATTTCTTATTTTCATCTTTTACCTAACAATAAGGATGAATAAAAATAGAAACTGCATGCATGAAAGATGAAAAGAAGTTTTACATACATAGAATTCATGGTGAGGAGAACAGTTTTTATTTTTTTCAAGGGGAGCGGAGGTGTTGTTGTTGCTGTTTTTATCCAATTTTTGTAAATTTGGATGTTTTATGAAAGAATTAAAAATGACAGAAAATTACTAATGTTCTAAAAAAGTAGAATTAACTTCTCATTAATTTTTGTTCCACATTTTTAATTTATGGAATGCTAAAAAGGGGGAAAAACAATAATATTCTTGATGTCCATTTATCAGAACTTACTACATGTATTTTAATTCATTGTTGAAATATTTAGGTTTGTTGTGCAATGATAATGATTTTATATTATATCATATATCACTGTTTTAGAAGCAATAATTTTTTTTATTACCCTGCTGCTAAAATTGCCCTTAATAAAGATATATTACTTTGGGGGGAAATTTCAATTCTAACTTAAATGGACTTTTTTAGAAACAAGATTTAAAAAAAAAAAACAAAAAAAAAACTATGCTGTGCCTATTAAAATGACAAATCAAGAATCGTTTTCGCAGAATATTACTGTACAGCAGCGCCACCTATCGACAAATATGCACCCAAATTCTATCATCATAATGGCCTTTTCTATATCTAGTTCAATTACACGCAATAGAACCTGAGATACAGCCTTCACTTATACTGTGGAAATCGCTGTATAGCAGCGCCATCTTTAGAGCGATTGACATTAAAAGTTGACAGAAACTAATAAATGTCAAGGTGCATCTGCATATAAATTTATATGCAATTCTGTGCAGTAATTACTGAGATATAGCCTCCCCTGAAATTACGAAAATCGCTGTATAGCAGCGCCATCTGTTGGGCAGTTGACACCAAAAGTTGATAGGCACTAACATATGTTAAGGGGCATCTACATATAAATTTATATACAATTCCATGCTGTAATTTCTGAAACAGCGGAAATCGCTGTATAGCAGCGCCACCTGTTGACCAATCGGCACCAAAAGTGGATAAACACTAATTTATGTTAAGGTGCATTTACATCATAAATTTATATTCAATTCGGTGCAGTAGTACCGTATATATATTCACCACAAAATTTTTGTCACACCCATTTTCTAAAAATGGTCAAATTGTGTTCTGGACCTCTCAAAACGTGTAAATCCATAGAAAACCATAAGTGAAACTTTTTTACGAATCCCATACTTTCTTATATTGAGTATAGAAGAAAGTAAAAAATGGCTTAAGCAAGCTCTTAGCACTAATAAAGAGAATATTTGTGGGATTTTATATTATCCAAATTTTCTTTGTTGATATTTTGAAGAAAAAAGTTGATTGAGGATTAAAATATTTTTATTTGTTCTAATAAAGCAAGCCTATAGCAAATCTCATACCTAAAACAGAAAAAAAAAAAAAAAAAAAAAAAAACCTTGCTTTATAGATAAATTTTTTCCAATGATAGTCATACTTTAATATCGTTTCAATCAAAGAATCTATTCTTTCGTTTCAATCATTCAAGATTTATTTCCCGATATTTCACTAAAAACTCACAACATCATGTCCATATCGCATTCATAAAAACAAATCGAAATATCAAAGTGCTTAATCATCCCCACTACTCATGGGTGAAACGAGTCAGCAATGGCGATACGCCTTATCATCGCATTCATATAGCTGATTTCTGATTCCTTAATCGAATAAACTCGTACTCACATTCACTCACTCACAGCGGCGTGGACAATATTCATGAATATAATCAGAAACATTCATGAATATAATCAGAAACATCACGCTTGCGCAGAATAGCCGATAAACACTCAAGAAGGGGAAAATACTCTTTGTTTACTCATATTACTGACGATGATGATTGCCGGAGATCGTGATTGAATATTACGGGACGGCGGTGGGGATCAAGCACTTTAAATTTTTATTGTTTGTTTGGACTCATAATTTGATTATTAGAATTGGTGGGAAGATTGTCGATTTTTCGATATTAATGAATAAATGAATGGTAAGTATTGAGCTACAATGAATCTTACATAAAGATTAAAGAGAGTAAATTAATAAAAATCTATCATTTTGTATCTGCAATAGTATTTTTATTCTTTTTTCTTCTAAAAATATTTAAAAAAAGAAAAGGTTTACATGTATATAATTTAATTAATGATATATTTCTGATGCTAATTAATTAATCTTGTCTAAATTTATTTTATAAATGAAATTTATAAACAGAATTCTTTGTCCTATATAATTATTTAATTTTTTTTTTTTTTAGTGATATACATAATTCATGATGCTAATTAATGATTGAAACATAAATGAATATATTAAAACTAGATGAATGATCGAAAATTTCTACAAACCAATCAGTATTTATGGTCTGTTTCTGTTGAAATTCTTTTAAAATAAGCAATATTTAAATTTTTTTTTTTTTTTTTTTTTTTGTATTTATTAATTTAAAATTTTCAATTTTTAAAATGACAATGAGGCATACTATTGATTCTTTAGAATATTATCATTTGGTATCTAAATCAAAGACTAAAAGTCAGGTTTGGTCTACTTTTGGGATACCTGCCAATGAGCATGGTACTGTTATTAACACTGATGTGGCAATATGTATGTGCAAAAGGAGGGAGTACAACAAATTTGCCCTCTGATTTGAAAGTGTACCATCCATTAAAATTTAGTGAGTACACTTCAAAGAAGCTATTGACTCCTGTTATACGTGCATACAGTGAAATGAATGATTCTGATAGTTCACCTGTAGAAAGTAGTGTTTACATTTGGTATACTAAATGATCTTTGCATTAAACAATTTTTCATTAGAAAATTTATTACATTGTTTACCAAGCTATGAGTTTAGTCGTAGTTTAACTATGAGTTATTTCGTAGCTTGACAGGTCAACGTGTTAAAATATTTTCTGTATTTCTCTGCCTATATTTTAATAAATATGTCAATTTACATAATTTTGCTCATTTCATAATTATAATTATTTAATAGCTAATTTTATAATTACTATAATGATTTAATAACCATAATATTTTATTTGAATTTGTCGTGATATCGATATATCAGAATATCGTGATATGAGGATGACGATATATCATGATATTAAATTCCTGACATCGTCCAGCCCTAGCAGTGAGATTGCCGAAAATGTCCTTACCAAAATTTGGTGGACAAATAGAAAAATGGAACGAATTTTTCGATTGTTTCGAAAATTCAATCCATTTAAATGAAAATCTTACAAAGATTGAAAAATTCACTTACTTGAAAACGCTTTTAACTGACAAAGCGTACAATGTTATTGAAGGGTTTTCACTTACGGAACAAAATTATGATAATTGCATAGAAATATTGAAAACACGTTTTGGGCAAAAGGATATTATCATTAATGCTCACATGAATAAATTGATAAACTTAGAAGGCGTAAAAAGTTCATCAAATATAACTGCTTTGCGAAAGTTTTATGACGCTTGTGAAGTAAATATTCGCAGTTTATCTAATTTAGGGGTGACAAAAGGCCAATATGGTCATTTACTGAATCCAATTTTATTAAAATTATTGCCAAACGATCTAGTAGTTGAATATTACAGGCAAAGTGATAAAAGGAAGGATGAGTCTGATGTGACAGACTTAATTAATTTTCTTAAAGTAGAACTTGAATCGCGTGAAAAATCACTTAGTATGATTAATTATAAAAATGCTTCGGTAATTGTAAATAAAAATAAAGCCGAAATTAATGACAGAAAATTTCCAAATAAAATGAATTCATTGAATGTAGGTGTAAAAAATATATGCATATTTTGCAAGAATTATGATCATCATTCTCTTGAATGTACTAATTTAACTGATGTTGAGAAAAGGTTAAAATTAAAGAAGGATGGCAGGTGTTATAAATGTTTTCTAAAATCTCATCTGTCATCACAGTGCAGGGTGAAATCGCAGCCTTGCGAAAAATGTAAAGCAACAGATCATAACAAATTATTTTGTTTTTCAAAAAACTTGAAACCAGAAGTAGTAGAGAACACTATAGTATCGAATTCACATTTGAAAAACAGTAATCAGGCAGCGTTATTGCAAACATGTTGCGTCATAGCCCAATCTAATTCTAGATCAAAAACTGTCAGACTCTTATTGGATTCCGGAAGTGAAAAAAGTTTTATTACTAAAGAATTGGCCCACGAATTAAAATTAACCCATGTAAGAACAGAAAAGCTAACTGTTTTTGCCTTTGGTATAAATAAAGGTAAAGAAGAGGAATTCGAGGTTTTTAATATTGAACTGCGTAGCAAAATAAATCCTCGTCGGCTCATCCATGTTGAAGTATTAGCTACAGACTTAATAACCGCGACTCCCTTGAAAAGCCCAAGGGGCGAACCAGAAATTGAAAGTTATATTAAAAATAAAAACTGGAAATTGGCAGACAATTCATTAAGTGATTCCAAAATTAATATTTTGCTAGGAGCTGATTATTTTTGGAAAATACAGAGAGGTATCATTGAAGAAATCGGTGATAATTTATATGTTGCTAATACTATTTTCGGATATACTGTAGTGGGGAAATTGAATAATAATAGTACAGAAGTAATTAATTCGCATTTTGTATCTGTAAATAAATTTGACAGTTTTGATTTGCAGCGTTTTTGGGATTTAGAATCACTTGGAATATGTGACAGTAAGAATGATTCTATGTCACAGAGAGATATAGAAATTATTAATTCTTTTAATGAAAATTTAAATTTTGTTAAGGGAAGATATGAAATTCAATTTTTGTGGAAGGAAAATAAAAATGAATTAAAATCGAATATAGAAATAGCCAAAAATAGACTTTGGGGTTTGAGAACAAAACTGTCTAAAAATGAATGGCTTAAAAATGAATATGAAAAAATTCTTGAGGAACAAAAGAAAATGGGTATAATAGAGGAGTGTAAAATAAACAAAAAAGAAACTGGTGTATATTATATGCCCCACAGACCGGTGATAAGAACAGATAAGTCCACTACAAAGGTCAGAATAGTGTTTGATGCTTCTTCCAAAGAAAAGGAAGCAAAATCTTTAAATGAATGTTTATTTGCAGGCCCCAATTTAAATCCTAATATTTTGGATATTATTTTAAAATTCCGCCTTCATAAAATTGCCTTTGTTTGTGACATTGAAAAAGCTTTTCTGCAAATACAGGTTGCAGAAAATGATAGAAACTTTTTGAGATTTCTATGGTTTGAGGATATAAATAGTAAAAATCCTCTATTAAAGGTTTTCCGCATGACTCGTGTAACTTTTGGTGTTACAACATCACCCTTTTTGCTCTCAGCTACCATTAAACATCACATAAAGGGCTATAAGAACTTGTTTGAGAAAGTCGTAAATATGCTTGATACTTCCTTATATGTTGATGATCTCTTTCATGGCGCTAATTCTGTAAATGAAGCATTTATTTTATCGTCTGGTGCTGTGAAAATACTTAAAGATGCCAATATGACATTAAGAAAATGTAAAAGTAATTCTTACGAATTAAGCAAATTGTGGGAAAAACATGGAATAAACGTTGATGAAGAAATAAATGAGGGAAATATCTCTAAAGTATTGGGAATAATGTGGTCAACTAATAATGACACGTTAAGAATAGACATTCAATCTCTGTTAGAAGGGTTTGATAATGAAATTATCACTAAGAGAATTGTTTTACAAACTGTAGCAAAGGTGTATGACCCTGTAGGGTTTATTTCCCCTTTTATAATAAGAGTTAAATTTCTAATGCAAGAACTATGGGAGCAGGGTGTTGATTGGGATTCTGCTTTACCTGATGCTTTAACACAAAAATTTAAGAAATAGCATCGTGAAATACAGGATTTAGAAAATTTTGAAGTGCCTAGAAAATATTTTACGAATTTTGAAAAATTAACTCCTGAAACTATTCAAATTTGTGTTTTCTGCGATGCCAGTTTGAAGGGATATGGTACAGTAGCTTATTTTCGTGATCCTTGTTCCCGTGAAACTTCATTTATTATGTCAAAGACAAGAGTAGCTCCTCTCAAAAAACTTACTTTGCCTCGACTTGAATTGATGGGAGCCTTAACAGCTGCTCGATTAGCTCATTATCTTGGGCAGCTATTTTCAGTTCCCGTCAAAAACATACTATGCTTCTGTGATTCCCAAATTACCCTTTATTGGGTCAAAGGAAGTGCTAGTAACTGGAAGCCCTTTGTAGAGAACAGAGTGCGTGAAATTCAACGATTAGTAGCCCCATCTCAGTGGAGATTTTGTCCAGGGGTTAAAAATCCCGCTGATGTGCTATCTCGTGGTTGCACAGCAACTGAATTGTTGAAGAATGAAGAATGGTTAAAGGGACCAATTTGGTTGAAAGAAGAGCACTTACCGACACCACTACCGGAAAATGAAGTCAAAATACCTGAAGAAGAGATTTTGAGAGAACAACGGAAAACTACTGTTTGCTCTTTAACTCATGGCAATAATGAATTTGAATTATTATATAAGTTTTCATCTTGGTCTAAATTAAGACGTGTTACAGCCTGGTGTCTTAGATTTATAAAAAATACTAAATGTCGATCTGCGCGAAATACTGGCTTTTTAACTATACAAGAACTTGATGAGGCAACTAAAATTATTGTGAAGTTGGTTCAAAGACATGAATTTGGAGAGGAAATAAAGACTTTAAAATCTGGAAAAAACCTGAATGCTAGTAACAAACTCCTTTCTTTAAACCCTTTTCTAGACAAAAATGAAATTCTTCGTGTTGGTGGAAGATTAAGACACGCAAACCTACCTGAGAGTCAAAAACACCAAATGATACTTCCTAAAACGCATCACATTACAGATTTAATTATAAAGTACTTTCATGAAAAACATCTTCACAGTGGAACTCAGTTAACAATTTCAGTCCTGCGACAACAATATTGGATAATTAATGCAAGAGACGCCGTGAAAAGGAATCTGCGGAACTGTATGAAGTGTTTTAGAACCACATCGAACTTAGCCTCTCAACTGATGGGTGATCTTCCAGCTGCTCGTGTAGTGCCATCGCGAGTGTTTTCGAAAGTCGGGGTTGATCTTGCAGGCCCCTTTCTCATCAAACCTCGTAAGGGCCGAGGTGTTAGATCTTATAAAAGTTATATTTGTTTATATATCTGTTTTTCCACAAAAGCAATTCATTTGGAAATACTCAGTGATCTCACCTCTGAAACATTCCTCGCATCCTTGAAGAGGTTTGTTGCTCGACGAGGAAAACCTGAAGAATTGTTTTCAGACAGAGGAACGAACTTTGTAGGTGCCGACAACGAAATGAAAAAAATGATGTCCTTAATCTCTTCTGACGAAAAGATCCACAGATATTTGTCCGAAGAAACAATCAAATGGAATTTCAACCCCCCATCGGCCCCCCATTTTGGAGGACTTTGGGAGGCTGGAATAAAACAGATGAAGGGTCATTTAAAAAGAACTATTGGCGAACAAATATTAACTTATGAACAGTTCCTTACTTTGATTACTCAGATTGAATCGTGCTTGAACTCCAGACCTCTTGTTGCGCTCTCGAATGATCCAAGTGACTTAAATGCTCTAACTCCAGGACATTTTATCATAGGCACTGCCTTGACTTCAATACCAGAACCTGACTATTCTTCAGTTAACCTAACCCCGCTAGAAAGATGGAAACTTCTACAAAAATTTTTTCAAAGTTTCTGGAACAGATGGTCTTCAGATTACCTATCAGACTTGCAAAGGCGATCAAAATGGTTAATAAATAAACCAAATTTCAAGAAAGACGATTTGGTTTTAATAAAAGATGATAATCAGCCCCCTTTGAAGTGGAAACTGGGACGCATAATCAAATTATTTCCTGGAGCAGATGGCAAGATTCGTGTTGTTCTACTGAAAACTATTTATGGAGAGTTGAAGCGTCCGATCGCCAAACTATCACCTCTACCATTTTGAACTTTGAAATTTTTATTTTATTTTTATTTTATTTTATTTTTATTTTTATTTTTTTTTTTTTTTATGTTCCTGTTTTTAATCCATTTATGTTAATCATCTAGTTACAATGTTTCATATGTATATTAATCTCTTTTTTTTTTCTTATCTATTTGCAGTTGAAGACCAAGAAAATGAAAACCTGTAATAACACTAATGTTGTTATTGTACTTGTAGAATATTTTTATGAACCTTCGTTCATGGGGGCGGAGCATGTTTGAACGTAGCTTTTGGTTTCGTTTCGCCAGCCCCCCGACTAGTAGTTGGCTCTTTGCCAAATGAGAGGTGCTTTTTTCTCTTTGAGAATGTTACTTTTTTTATGTTTAGTTTAGTTTCTCGGCCTGTCTTAAACAGGAAGTATAATTTTTTTTCTCTTGAACATGAAAGTTATGATTTAAATATTATGATCTTGGCTCCTTTATGGAGAAACAATGTTATCCTGAAATATTACTGAATTAAGTTATAATTGTGAATTCTTCAAAGTATACTGCAAATAGTTTTTTATTGTGTGTTTAATTTCTAATAAAGAATTTATGCTCTCCCAACTGACTTTATGACTGAAATTGAACACGTGAATTACAGAACTATAGATTAAGAAGTTGTTTATGATTATATATTTCTGCATATTTTCATGGTACGAATTTTATCATGGCGCAGTATATATAATATTTTTTTCAATTATCTTATTAAAACAGAATTTTAAAAAAAATTATATTAAAAAAATAAAAACAAGAAAATCAGTTGTTTGTCAATATAAAGAAGACTGTAAAGACTCAAGGAATGCAAAATATAAATAATTAATTACAATTACAAGATTAAAATAACTTTTTAAATACTAAAGTTTTAAATTTTCTGTTGAATCCTATAAACTTGACAATTCTATGTATTAATAAACACTTTTTTTTAATTTTTTTGGTGAATTATCCCATCAACTTGAAAGAAAATGATCAAATACATAATAAAGAGAGCAATTATAAGAAATTTTCAAAATTTAATTAATTGAATAAGAATATTAAAAGAATGCATTGTCATTGTGTTCTGAACTATTCTAAAAGTTTCAAAATGTCTAGCTAGTCACAGTCAGGAAGTTAGTTAAACATCGTTTGCAAGATTTGTATGGGATAAACAAACAAAAACGCGAGTCAGTAAAAATGTAATAATAAATAAAAATCAAATTTAAAAAAATTTTTTGAAAACATTAACAATGCTACACTGTTATGTAATGTAGAGGGACAATAATTAAAAATGTTTTATGAAAATCTCTTGACTATGAAAGTTTAATAAAGCAAAATGAAATAATTATTAAAATCCAATTTTTTAATGTAAAGGGCAGATAAAAAGAATTAGAATATTTAAAGTACAATTATTTATTTTTTAAATTTCTTCATAACTTAATCATAAAGACTTTAGAAAATTTTAAATTAAATTTTGATTTTAATGAATAAATAATAATTTATAATCTTATTATGAATGTTATGATGTTAAAAAAAGAAAGAAAGAAAATATTTTCTAAAAACTATGATAAAACCCGAAAATACTCTGAAAAAACCCACTAGGCTGTTTTTTTTTTTTTTTTTTTTTTTTTTTTCCAACTCTGGATGTGACCCTTTATCTACTGTATTATGAAACAGACAAAAAATTTATCTGAAACAAATTTTTTTGTTACTAAAGAGTACTTTTTATCAGGGTTGGCAAATTTCTTCCAAGGTGGAAAAAAACATGGAAAAAACCACCTGGAAGAAATAGATTTCTTCCAAGTGGAAGAAACTGTTTTTATTAAAAATGTATCCTATAAATTGCAGATTTCTAAGATACAATGGATGCATTGATCTTATAAACAACTTTAAGTAACTTTAAATATACCTATACAAATTTAATAACATATTTAGTTAATAATTATGAGGGGGTTTTTTGTTTTTTTTTTATCAAAATGAGCTAATGAGCCTCGGTATCTAATGATCACGTTCCAAAATACTCAAAATCCAGTAAAAAAATCAATTTAAATTTAAACAGTATAAAGTTTTATAATTTAGACAATTTTATTTCTTTAACTGGTAATAAATAATAATTTGGATCACTTGCTTATACTTTCTGATAAAACAGCTCTTAACGTAATCCAGTTAATTAAAAGAACCAGTATGCAATAATTACTTTACTGTATTACAAAATGTCATCAAAAACTTTATTTTCCTTATAGTTACATACAGTACAGTCAACTCCCTCTAATCTGCAGATTTATAATCTGCAAATCTAAATCAATCCTTCTAATCCGTAATTGATTTTTTAATCTAAAAGAAATTTACATCTCATATTTCAAAAAAAATTCACATTTTTACTTTTTATTACCATGTTTTTATTAACTTCGATTCTTGTTCGTTTGTTTGTCTGTCCGGTACAAATCTTGCAATCTATTTTTAACTAATTTCCCTACTAGCTAGACATTTGAAACTTTCACAGTAACTCGGAACCCGGTGACAACACAATACTTCGAAGTCCGATTTTCGAATGGTTTTCTTTTAATTAATTAAAATATGAAAATAATAAGCTCTTAATAGTAATAAAATAGCCATTAAAAAATTAGCTATAATTTAATTGTTGCAAAAAAAAAAAAAATTACGAGTTCATTTTCTTTCGACATAAAAATAAATACATTTAATTCAACGTGAATGTGAAAAAATTATAAAAAGTTAAATTATGCATTTCACAAAAATTGATGTCATTATCAATTTGAAAATTTTGTACACATTGATAAGTGCTAATGTACGTTGTTCTAAAAGGAGTAATATTTTATTTTTAAAACCAACTTTTTTTTTCACTATTATTATTATTTTACTGAACTGATTCCATGTGCTTGAATATTATTTTTTAGCCTTGCGTATTTTATTAATGACTCATCAGAAAATTTAAAACAATTCACTTAT
This sequence comes from Salticus scenicus, assembly GCA_963930645.1. NCBI lineage: Eukaryota > Metazoa > Arthropoda > Arachnida > Araneae > Salticidae > Salticus > Salticus scenicus. The sequence continues at coordinate 243,982,551 of OZ005653.1, forward strand.
GGGTTAAGATAAGAACCTAGAAAATTTAATCCCTTTTATGAAAATCAACAGAATTTAATAAGTGGGAAAAAAGCATGGCACAGTGTCAGAGTGTTTGACTTGAGACAAGAAGATCTTCAGTTCAATCCCCGTCTCGGCAAATTTTGATTTTTCTTTCTTTTTTTTTTTTTTTTTTCATAATACTAATATTTGGTTTATCTAAAATTAACAAATGATGGTAAAAAGTTAAACCATGAGGTGGTTGCAGCTACTTCAGTACCAAGTTTTGGTTCAAACTAACACCAAACTTTTTATATTGTAACGCTGTACTACTGAGACATTAAATCCAACAAACTAACTACAAACCGTCTCTACATTCTAAAGAAAACTGCAAAAAGTCCTTACATGTATGGATTATACCCTACAATTGGTAACGCTGCATTAAATCGATATATCCTTATATCGGTATTTTAGACAAATGATATATCGATTTAAGAAATGTCAACATCGCCCAGCACTAATTAGAATCAAACCAATTTCTAAGATAAATATTAGATTAATTATTAATTAGTAGTTTAATATAATTAGGTGTATTACAACTAATATGCTAAATAACATATATGTAACATTGCAATGCAAATGTATTAAAAAAAAAACCACAAAAGCACAGAAAAACCCAAGTGGGTTGGGTTTTTCTAGAAAAACCCAGGTTTTTGCCAACCCTGCTTAAAGGAGAAAAAAAAAAAAAAAAAAAAAAAATCAAAAATTGGTTTTTGATTTTTCCCTTTTCTTCCATCCATTTTTTTCCCCTCAAATGTTTGGGCAGTATTCCAATTTCTTTGACGGCCCTCCTTTTTCGGCAGCCCTAGGCGACCGCCTAGGTTCGCCTAATGGTAAAGCGAGCCCTGAAAGGGTATTTACCTGGGTATATACTCTAGGTTACCCTTAAAAATAAATACACGGGTATTTTACATCACTACTTGGAATGTGAAAGTTTTATCATAAAATAAACTACCTTCTAGTATATAAGCAAACACTTGGTTAAAGATTTCGGAAAAGCAAAAAATTTCATCTCTGTACAGAAAATCAATGCATAAACTTTTAGCAAAAAAACAGAAAAGTTGGAAACTATGCTTTTATCAAAAAAAATAAAAGTAATTTAAATTTAATGATGAAAATGAACTTCAGCACAAATTTATCCTAATACAGTCAAACCTTGTTAACGTGAATTTCAATGGGAAAAAAAAAAAAATTGTCCATGCTATCAGTAACTAATCTTCATTTTGACAGGGATTTTGAAAACAGTTCATGTTAAAAGTAATTCACATTAAACATGTTCACATTTATAAGGTTCAACTGTATTTAAAAACACTCATTTTATTACTTCTTTTTACTCTACTAAAATCCAATCCCAATAACAGAAAAATAATTTGATTTGAATTTATTATTTACATTAATAAATATTTTATTATTTATTATAATCATTTTAACTATTTTTTTCCACTTTTCTCTGATTAAGCTAATGTTTTTACCATAATTTAGCAGTGGCTGAGAAAGAAAACAGCCAAATCACCAATTGTTAGTCTTTATATAGAGTTACATATATTCTAATTATCTTTTACTGTTATTTTATTCGTTTCAAATCAATCCCCCCCCCCTTCAATACACTGTTGCAATTGTGACGACACTTTTTTTCTGCTAAATCATTCTTCTTCCATTATTTTATACATTCCTCCAAAAATCCAACACTAAAACTTATTTTTGTTCTTTCAATATCTTTTTATAGCAGTACATTAGTTTTAAGCATCAGATTTGGGAAACTTGGACTTTTATTATAGAGAAGATAATAGAAATATATTTAACGCAGTGTTAGAAATAAGCAGTCGTTAGTCATATTTTGCAACCAGATTTTTCATTTTGACGCCTAAAATTCTAATCATAGGTGCCATATTTGACGCCTGGATTTTTCCCTCATCATATCTAATAATTTTCCCGATTCCATCAGACTGTAAACAAGTCTATTTCAACGTATTCCTCAATCCTGCCACTGGAGTCATAGATGATTGGCTGTTGAAATCAAGCTTACAACAGTTTTCAATGGCAGACTATGATTGGTTGTTAGAAAACCCAGCTCATTGTCGATGTGGCGAGCAACCATTCAACATATGGTCTGGAGCGAGTAGCAGTGTTTTCGTATCTTGAGAATTTTAAACTCTTACTTCTCAACACCACTTTATCAGTTTAGTTCGCTGTAAACACATGTGCGTGTTTATTATTTTACGCTTATTTAGAGTATCTTCTGGGAATTTGTGATTTTTAATATGTGCGTTTAATATTGTCCTTGTAATTACATTCTTTACATAAATATTTTTTATATAATATTGTATCTATTATTTACAAGTTTATTCTTCATTATTATTTTTTTAATCTACATATTTAATTATGGATGACACCTAGATTTTTCATTTTGATGCCCAAAAGATTTAATCCAGGCGTCATTTTGATGCCTAGTTTCAAAATTCTTATTTCTAAAACTGATTTAATGTATTTGAGTTTCTTACGTACAGTAGAGCCTCTCTTATCCGAGGTAATGTGGACCGAGGATAATTGAAAATTCTGATAACAGGAACTCTCTTATAAATCAGTAATACAATATTGTCAGGAGACAAATAGTAAAGTTTAAAATGAATGAAAACTTAAATAATGAAGTAAATTAATACTTCTATTACATATTTAAATGTAGTCATTTAAAAAAGCAATCCAATATATACATCCATAAAATTTAAAATAGAATACTGCACAGTGAAATTTGCCAAATATAATAAGTTACTTCTTGAAAAAGTTTTTAAGTGTCTTTTGTTTAATGAAATTCTCTCACTTATTTGCCAAACCTTAAACTCTGGATTACCTTAGTTAACCTGGAATTCAGTAAGTTGGGACTCTGATAACCGAAGTTCTACTGCGATATGTTTGAAACAGTTTTTGTTTTGAAAATGGAAGATTACAAAAGTTTGAAATTACATATATATACAGTTAGTCAAAAAAGTATTGGGGCAAAACTGAGTTTTAAACATTTTTTGAAAGAAAAAAAAATTACTGTTTAATTTTCACAAAGTTTTTTTCTGCATCATACCAGACCATTACATGAAAAAAAAAAAAAAAAAAAAAAAAATAACTTAAAATAATTATAAAATTGTGCACTTCTTGTGTGCAATGCAAAAGTAATGCTCAAAAAAGTATTGGGGCATGGCAGAAATAAGTGCGATAAATAACCAATTCTGTCAGTATAACTGAATAAAAAGATTTGCAACCTCATCTGAAGTCTGATATGCAGGGTTCGCGCTAGAGCGCGGGAATCGCGCAATATTAAAATAAATCCCACTTAAAAAAATTTCATATGCGCGATTTTCCCGCACTTATTTTCCCGCGATTTTCCGCGATCTTTTTTTTTTTTTTTTTTTTTTTTAATCTAATTCACTGAACTCCGCGAATTTATTTTTTCCGTTTTTAAAAAAATCGCGGATATCGTTCGTTAATAAATAAATAAATAAATAAAAATGGAACAATGGGCGATCAAATATTCTACAAAAGCTTCTGATTCCTAATCTTTCTCCATCCACAACATAAATATCAATATCCATTTCAAACTTGCTTTATGAGATTCTAGAACCTGTAAAGAAATACAATTGTTAAATATTTCTTTCTCATGTAATTATTTTTTGCCCACCTCCCACTTTATTTATCTCCATCTAGCGATCAGCAATGAAATGTTCTGCAGAAGTCTTGTTTTCCAATCTTTACCCATCTGCAACATAAATTATATTTATAATATTCATTTTAAACTTGCTTTATTAGATTCTAGAAGTAGAATTGAAAGAGTTTAATATTTCTTACTCTGTAATTATTTTTTTTTATTCCTCCCCCCCCCCCCCTTCCCATCTCCGGAATACGGATTGTGGTCAATGATCAATTCTAGAAACAATAAAGCAATAGAAGTGCTCAATATTTCTGACATACGTAATTATTTTTAGACCTTTAGTGCTGAACTTAATGAATCTATTTATTTTTTCTCGATTAAATTAAATGTTTATGGGGGTGTCATATCTATACCAAATTTGTAAACATGGGGGAAATGATGAATAGATTTTTCAGGTAAGAAATTTTTTTCCAAATCAATTTAAGAAAATTAATACTCAGTTGGTTTTATGCACGTTTGGAACTAACAATTAGCTACTGCTACTTTTATATGAATGATTAATGTACATACATAAAAATCATATTCTATATTTGTGTGAAAAATTTGTTTTACTCTTGGTGTGAAATTTCAATAAGATTTCATGTGGATATAAAATTTATTGCAGGTATATTGAAGATTTTTTTTTTATGCTAATGAAAAAATCCTGAAAATGCTTAATGTAGATAAAACTATATATATAAATGTTTATGTCATCAGTTTATTGAAAGTGATGTTATCAATATTCAACTAATCATCCAATCAATCATATTAGCGAAAAATTTTCAGCTAATTTCTAATTTCAGCAATCACCTGTCTGTAATTTGCATATTTCTTGAAAATACTTATTTTTTTCTGTAAAATGTAATTACTGACTTAAATTTCAAAAATCTCACTTAAATTTTCAAAATCCCACTTAAATTTTTTGTTAGAGTGGGAGAATCCCACTCATTTTTTTTCCTTAGTGCGAACCCTGCTGATATGTGTAAGTTGAAATTTGTTATTTAAGATAAACATTGCTAAAATGGGTCGAAAAACTTCTGAAATATCTGTCGATATTAGAAAGAAAACTTATAATTCATCATTGGAATCTTCGAAAAACTGAAAGGAAAATAGCTGAAATGTTAAATATAAGTAAATCTGCGGTTCATAATATTATTTTGAAATATAAGATGACAAATTCAATCGAAAATAAACCACTTACAGGACGTCCAAGGCATTTCACTGAGCATGAGGAATGTTGGGTTGTCAGGAATATTATTTGAAATCCTAAAACCAGCGCAGTAAAACTAACTCTGTAATGGGTAGCATGTCAGAGATTTAAGAAGTCATGTAATCCAGAAACAGTCCGAAAAATTTTAAGAAAATATAATTTTCATATGGGCAAGAAGTTAGGAAAAAACCATTCATTAGCGAAGCAAATCGAAAAGCTCGACTGCAATTTGCAAAAACTTACATTAAAAAACCACCAAAATTTTGGAAGTCGGTGATATTTGTAGATGAGAGCAAGTTCAATATTTTTGGGAATGATGGAAAGCAAAGAGTATGGTGGAAACCTAAGGCTGAACTTAACATGAAGAATCTTGCTCCTTCCCCAGTAGCAGAATTTTTTATGTCAATCTGCGACAGCTGTTGAGGTATTAGAAAATAATCTGCAGAATAATTTCACAATAAGTTACAAAAAAAAAAAAAAAAAAAAAATACTGGATTATTAAACATATTTTTATCACAAGTTTCCATTTATCTGATGTTATTAATCTGTTGATATGATCAAAGTATTGTAGTTATAATATTTTAATTACACATAGCTAGATAAGGAGTTGGCATTAACCATTATCCTTTCCTTCATATCAAGAAATATTTTTCTCCATGATTTTGTTCGCACTGATTCTAGTCAAATGTTTGTAGTACAAGATTCTAAATACTGAAATTAATCTAAAATTTTCTGGTTCCTGTGTAACCAGTGGAAGGACATTAAGAAGTACAAACTTTCTATTACCAACAGTTACAGTTTGTTCGTCATTGCCATCTGTACATTTTAATTGCATTTTGCTTACTTTCTCAATATCTGTACCACAGTTTTCACAGAAAACTTCTGATACTGGAATTGAAACTGCGTATTTAAGTAACTTAATAAGCACAGGTATTTTCTTCAACAGTTCCCTAACAGACTTTCTGTATAAAGCCATCATTTTATATATGGGACTTTCAGATCTAACTTCTTCTACAGTAATAGAGATCCATTTACAAAAATACTGATTCTCAAACAGAAATGTGTGAAGATAAAGGGCAAAACTGGGAAAATTCATTAGTGGCCAGTGGCCGGTACTGTCAGTTTCATTAGTAGCCACTTTTTTAAGTTAGTGGCCACTTTTCACATAAGACTATTTCTTTCATACTGCAAAAAGCATTGTCACCATTTTGCGGTATAATCACCACAAGAATAATATGAAAATAAGAAATACGTATAATAATAAAATTAACACAGGGACACTGAAATTGTAATTTGTAATTACGCTCTTTTTAAAAATCCTAAGTTGCACATCCTAAATTAAAATCTGCTTACGGCTGTAATAATAACAGCAAAAGCTTTTATCTTTCAGATAATTAAGTAGTACTTTTTTTTTTTTTTTCAATTTATTTAAGTGAAATAAGCTGTTATCATTCACAGTTCATATTGATATTCTTTATTAAATGAATGAGCTGATTCATCATCATCATCACAACCTTTTACATGGTCATGTGTAAATACAGTTAGCAGTTTTATTATTTTTTATTATTTCTAAAGACACACTCTTTTAAATGATTTTATTTCAATAGAGTTAAAATATTTCCTCTTAAAAAGTATAGATATGGAAACTTAGCTGCTTCATTAAAAATAATTTACTTAGCTGCCAAATTTGTAGCTTTAAAAATAGGACGATTTCTACTCAAAAGAAAGCAAATACAAAATTTTTTGAAAAATACACATTTAAGCCAAATCAAATTCTGATACACGCATTTGTCAAATATCTTAAATGGGTTAAATATACACTAAATACTATGGAGATAATAATGGAAAAAGATTGTGCTTTGCAGGACATTTGATTATTAACTGCTAGTTGAAATGGAGCGCACATGTGTGTGTGTGTGTGGGGGGGGGAATACATCTATATACTTCTTTATAGGTTCTAGAATCTAATCAAGAAAGTTTAAAATGAATATTTACATTTATGTTATGGATGGAGAAAAATTGTAAATCACAAGGCTTCAGTGGAGCATGTGATTGCCAATCGTTGGAGGGGGGGGGGGGGGATTACAAGAATTATGAGTAAGATTAAACAATTCTACTTCTTTACAGATTCTAGAATCTAATAAAGTAAGTTTAAAATAGATATTTTTATTTTTGAGGCAAATGGAGAATGATTAGAAGTTATAAAGCTTTCTATAAGCTGTGTGATCACAGATCGTTAGGGGGAGAGAAAAGGGGGTCCAAAAAATTATATGAGTGAGATATATTAAACAATTTTACTTCTTTATAGGTTGTAGAATATAATGAAGCAAGTTTAAAGTGAACATTGACATTTATGCCATGGATGGAAAAAGATTGGAAATCACAAGGCTTCGATTACCTATCGTCGCTCGATTTTTAGAATCTTTTAATGATCACAAAAAGTGGCGACTTTAGTGACGATCGATGCATAATTTTTAATCGCCATCTTTTTTTATTTAGTCGCCATGTGGCCGGTGGCGACCGTTAATTTTGCCCTTTATGTGAAGATCATCAAACTTTGCAACTAGTGCAAAATCTTGTACATATTCAAAGAAGCAATAACAAAAAATAATGAGTAGAGTGTAACATTTAACAATTCTACAATTTAATTAAGCAAGTTTAAAAAGAATACTGACATTTATACTGCGTATAGAGAAAGATTGGAAATCACAAGACTTTTGTGGGAAATTTCATCACCAATCGTTAGCCATATGGTAAAGGAAAGGGAGAGAGGGATAAAGAATTATATGAATGAGAGATATTGTACAATTCTACTTCTTAAAGGTTCTGGAACCTAATTAAATAAGTTTGAAAAAAATATTGACCTTTATGTTTCGGATGGAGAAAGATTGGAAATCGCAAGGATTCTGCAATCTGTTTGCTCCTCAACCATTGCGGAGAGAGGGGGGCACTAAAAATTATGAGGGATAGATATTGAATAATTCTATTTCTTTATAGGTTCTAGACTCTAACAAAACACCTTTAAAATGAATACTGGCATTTATGCTGTGAATGGTGAAAGATTGAAAATCACTATCTTTCCAGCCAAAATCGGGAGACTTGGAATCTCTGCACAATGCTGTTTTGGAAATAGTCTGCAGACTAAAAGAAAAATCTGCAACGTACATCTCGCATTTTCTGCTATGGGGGCTCCTTCCGTAAAATACGGGGGAGGAAGTCAGATGGTCTGGGGCTGTATGAGTGCTGCCGGTGTTGGGAATCTTTATTTGATTGATGGCATAATGGACAAATAAGTTTATTTAAATATTCTGAAACAAAATTTGAAGCAAAGTGCTCAAAAAATGAGCACATTATCAACTTTCAAACTTTATCAAAATAATGACTCAAAGCATAATGCACATATTTGCAAACTGTAGGCTTTGTATAACTGCCCACAAGTTATCAAACCACCTTCACAGAGTCCCGATCTAAACCCAATTGAGCACATTTGGGAATATTTTTTAAATAAAATTCGTAATTTTAACATTTCTAACAAAAATGACCTCAGAGAAAGAATCATATCAGAATGGGAGAAAACAGATACACATTTCTGTGAAATTCTGGTTACATCCAAGCCTAACAGATTAAATGAAGTCATAAAGTATGAAGGAGGCCCAACACGTTATTAAAGAATATGTACAAAATTCCTATAAAAAGTTTTGTTTGTGTGCCCCAATACTTTTTTTTATTCCTATTTTTTGTTAGTACACTAGTATACAAAATTTTATAATTACTTTTAAAAGCTTTAAGCTAATTTTAGTTTTTTTCTTAATTTTATATGCTCAATGGTCATTAGATATGATAAGCGATATAAATATTTTGGTAAAATTAAACAGTTTATTTTTCTTTCAAAAATTATTTGAAAGTTTGTTTTGCCCCAATACTTTTTTGAGCAACTGTATATATGTAATATTTTTTTTTTAATGATTCAGTGTTATGAAACTGCTTTTTCTGCTTGTATAATAGTATTTATAAAAACTTGATAACTAGTGCATTTGCTTAGGATTCTGGGAGGAGGGTATTAAGTTATTTCATTTTACATATGTTTAATGTTTTTAAAGAATTTAAAACAGGTGCTTTTAAAAAGTTTTTAATTTGAGCTTTAGTTTTCATGTGCAGAAAGAATTTATTCTTGTGTGATAGTGATTGCTATAATATATAATTTCTTGATTTTTGAGATCCATTCACAACAAGGTACGGGTAAGTGTTTTTTTTTTTTTTTTATGCATGTTGTAGGTACACATGTGTGTATTAGTGACTAACGTGATATGGAATTTCATACTTTCTTTTCAGTTTAATGCATGAAGTAAGGTAGTAGTATCCAGTTATTTTTCCCCCCGTGTATACAAAGCATAAATATGTGTGTATTAGTGATTGCAATTATGATGTGTTGTGTATCAGAGTATTGAATTTTATGTATTTATATTATGCAATGATATATTTTTATTTAAATGATCGGTGATTGATTTGTGATTAGTTATAATTTTACAGTTTTTAACTAAAATTTTATTAAAAATTGTGCTTTGTGATTTTGTTTGTTTTCTACATATTTAATGAGTTATTTTACTGAAAAGTGCGCTATCTTATATATGGGTGAAGACTTACAACTCTGGACATGATGCCGAATGTCGACACTTAGGCGACTTCTGATGATAATTATTAGAAAACAATCTAGGTTAGCCAAATGCTTAAAGATGGTTCATTTATTACAGATGAGATATTAGTTTTCAAGATTAAAATCAACTGACTACACTTGGGTTGTATGCCTGGGTGGGATGACTTCCATGGGGGTACTACTTTAAAAAAAAAAAAAATCCTAACCTGTATTCACACAAGTTTCAGTGGGAAAGAAAAAAAAAAAACATGAAAAACATTGAGTAGCTAGGCCAACAAGCAAAAGCTGGGATTGAACCTGACACCTTTGTCCACCAGCTTGTGGAGCAGAATTTCTCTGTTTATTTTATGTGCACTATATATATATTACTTACTTAAATACACAATAATGAACCGAGAAAAAACATGTGTTGTGTGTGTTGAGGATTTTGGCCAATTGACTACACACACTTGGATCCTAGGGCTGAATGGAATGCCCTCTATGGAGGTCTAAGGGAATCTAGCTCACATTTATCCTTCTCTTTATGATCAAGATATTTCATTAATCAGCATTGAAATTTCCATAAATAATATTAAAGATTGAGGTTTGTCCTTTGAATTTCTTTTTTTTTTTTTTTTTTTTGGTACTAAATCTAACATTTTATAACGTTCTTTAAGGTGTAACAGCTTCTCTGTTCATATGGATGTTTACACATGAAATATGAAACTATTTTCTTGTAAAGATATCTAGCATTAATTATTTTGTCTATTTAAATTACATTTAAATTTTGATAAAAAATTTTAATATTCGCAAGAAATCAAACTTAATTAGACGGTTTTATTAGTTTTTTATATAGTGTTTATAATTAAATGGTTTTAATTAATTCTACAGTAAAAGTGATATAAAAAATATTTTCTTATTAATAAATAAACATAAAACAATTTGTCAAAAATCTCTAAAAAAAAAATAATAATAATTTTATTCATATTGATATTACACAATGCTTATATCGTATTGGTAGCATTTGTACGTACATATCGCAAAAAGATCTTATTGATAGTATATATAAAAATAAGTAAGTATAGAAATAAATTTGCATAAGTCACATAATACGCATGTAAAAAATATTAATCGAATATCCCTTTAGGATTTCAATGTACAATAGGGTGGATTAATGAACACTTATTGCTCATATCATTCACTTCAAACAATGACATACACTTCAGCAGAAACGTATCATTCCGAACATATACGAAATTTTTAAAGTATTTGAACTTCTACAATCAATCGACATTTTACTGCATATTAATCAGTAATATTAAAAAATATTTAATTTTTAAGCATTAAAACACAATAATTCCAACTTACTTAAAATTATATTTTTCGAAAACTCTCTTACAAAGCAGCAACAATTTCACAGAGATCATTAAAAATCTAAACCAACAATTTCTTGATGCCATTCGGTAAACTACAAAAATTAATATATACTTGCACATACTTAAGCTCGTAGAGGCAAAGGAATAACTGGAGTGGTATCTTACTATGTCTATTACTTTACTAAGGTGACCAACCATCTTCTAATTTCGACCTATGTCCTCAGCAATTTGAAAATCATTTGAGGACATCAAATGCTCTCGAATTTACAAATTTGTCCTCGAATGTCCTCAAATTAAGAGCCATTTATTTATTTATTTTTTCTTTACTCCCTAAATATAAAAGGATGGGTTTTACATCGCACTAGTGCTGAGCAGTGGGCAATTGGCAACGGTCTGGGATCATAGATATAGTAATATATCTACTTATTACTATATCTGTGTCTGGGATTCACCCCCATAGATATAGCAATATATATAGATCTATCATCCCCATGTTATCGAGCAAAAATTTTTGATGCTGAAAAAAGTTCTAAAATCAGCCATTAGAGAGTATTGAAAAAAGAATAAAAACAAAAATGAATTTGAAACTGTATCTGGAGTTTTTCATTCACCTTTAGTAAATAAATTATTCATAAATTTTATTTACTAAATTATCCGTGTGTATTCCTGTGCGCAACTTACTCGGGGAAAAGCAGCCATTAGAGTGGCTTTTCCCGAAAAAAAAAAAAAAAAAGCCTCACTTTTTCCCTCTCGCTGATCAATCTATGTCTTATTACTATATCTATGTTCATCCCTAGAGTAGGCGGACAAGATCAAAGTAACAGTCGGTAACAAAAGTGTCCGAACACTAGCAAAAATTCCTTTTTTAAAAAAGTACGCTTAATACAGTTTTGCTAAATAAATTCTTGTCGAACCCTGTTCTTATACTAAGAACACGATTCGACAAGGATTTATTTAGCAAAACAGTATTAAGTGCACTTTTTTTACATAGGAATTTTTGCTAGTGTTCGGACACTTTTGTTACCGACAGTATAAACATGCACTGCTGAAATAGTACAGTCGGTAGGTAACAAAAGTGTCCGAACACTAGCAAAAATTCCTATATAAAAAAAGTGCGCTTAATACAGTTTTGTTAAATAAGTTCTTGTCGAATCCTGTTTAGACTGTCTAAGAACAGAGTTCGACAAGGATTTATTCAGCTAAACTGTATTAAGCGTACTTTTTTTATATAGGAACTTTTGCTAGTATTCGGACACTTTTGTTATTAACTGTATGCATTCTTCAAATTAAAAATCATAAAAATTACAAGGTAATAAAAAATTTCCCAGTTGAGCTTTGCTTTATATGAAAAGAATTTTCTTTTAAATGTGTCCGAAAATATATAATCTGAATTCAAAATTCAGTATCTCGAATCTCCTAGAAATGCATGCAGTAAAATCTAGAGATGAACCGGATATGAATTTTACTGGATTTGGCATTTCGGATATTCGATCATGAATTTGTAATATTTAAAAAAGTTATTCAGTATAGAGCCTGATATCTGGTGGTTCCGATTCAGATATCCTACGGTATTTTGAAAATTGAAAAATCAGTCGAATACGGGATATTTTGTGGATATCTGGTTTATAATAGCAGCAGACTTAGCGTTGGAATATTAAAACAGGAATAAACTACTTCGTCAGAAACGCCAAAGAAAAATTATTGAGGTGCATACAGCTGTTTCGGTAGCCTAAAGCGTACCGTCTTCTTGTGTGTGTGTGTGTGTGCGCGTGTAATCAGAAGCAAAACTTATAAATTTCTTTTGGTGTTATGAATTTTCAATTTTAGATTTGAACTTCCTTTCTGTTTTTCTGTATATATGAAATACAGTAGACTCTCGTATAACGCAGGAGATGCGTTCCGCGTAATAGGAAATCGCATTATACGAGACATACATTGAGCAGACAATTTCAATCCGCAATGAGGCCAAAAGCGTCGGGTGTTAGTAACGGGACAATCATTATCTACAGTGAAAAAGTAAAGCTTGAATATCGAAAAGAAATCGTCACAAGATAACTTCACAGCGTTGTTGGAGAAATTATAATGTATTTTTCAAAAAGGATAGACTGATATAATAAAAGTTGCAATGGAAATAAGTAAATGCAAAAATATTTGTATGCGTTATAATAGTTTCCCTAGAAAAAAATATATTTTAGCCAAATGCGAACTGAAATAAGTAAAATATCTGAGAAGTTGAGAAAAAACGTACAGCGGTAGAAGACAAAATAAAATTTTTGGATAGATTGAAATATGGGGGTGGGGGATGGGGGGAGGTAAATACCTTTTAATTTTTGTAAATATATGCAAAATAAAAAATAAAAAGATTCTGCAGGAAAATATATTTTTTTAGTAAACAAAAGTTCTTCTGCTACATTCATATGTTCTTCGAAATGTTTCCTTCTTTCATTCTGATTACTTCCCTTTTCTAAAGCCTTTTTCTTTTTTTAATTATTGTTAATAATTTCCCTTTTCTTATTATTTCTTTTTTCCTCTACAATTTTTCTAGTTCCTTCCCTTCTTTTTATTGTTAATAATTTCTGATCGTATTTTTTTTTCATAAGCAGTTTTCATATTAATTTTTGCATTATAATAAATTTGACATTTTACGAATTTATGACTCTTGGAATAATAACGCCTGAAGCTCTCTTTTCTTGAATTTTGAGGAATCACCGGTTGCTTTAAAATTTTTCTTTTAAATCATAGGACTGAACTGCCTGGTCAATGAGGGCTTGAAATGGGATATCTCTTTAGGATCATATTTTGCACATTTAGGATCATTAGACCAGAACATGTGGCTTTAATTGCATTCCGAATCAGACTGTCTGAATCGGGATTTGAACTTGGCACTTGGCAACTGAAGTTTGATCTTTGAGATGGGAGCAATAATTTCTACTTTTTGGCGGGCTATATTATTTGGTAGTTCTTGTACTACTTACACTGCAGTATTTTCTTCAATCAAGGTTTGAAGAGCATGTTCAGGCCTGTCTTGAATTTCTTTGGTAATTGCTGTTTGATCGTTAGGTTGAATCGCAGTCTTCATTTTACACTAAATTTCAGAAGAGTAGGTCCGCCGTAACCTGCTCTGTAGAGCATCGAGTTCATATATCGGGGGATCGCGGGTTCGATACTCTAGATATAAATTAATCCCAAGTAGCACAGGAACGTTCTGTGAACGTCTAATAACGGTTTCAATAGTTCAAACACCGTGTTTCGTGTCAAAAGAACGTTCTAAAACACGTTCAGAAATAGTATTATTTAGAACGTTCTGAAAATGTTTGATTTGTACCATCTATAAAACGTACAATTCTAGTTCTATATAGAACGTTCAAGTGTGACACCGTCATAACACGTTCTGTAACAGTGTAATTATAACGAATATGACAAAATGACTTTTTAGTACTATTGGTTGGGAAAATAGGTTAATCATGAAAATTTTTGACTTCAGTTTTTGATTTTTTTACACGTTTTGTGGCGTGAGGAATCCGGAAGTCAAAAGGTTGGTATGGTATCTGTTAATGTGTATCGGCACCTATTAGTGTGATAGCCCGTTAGTTCATGTACACGATATTAATATCTCAAGAACAAATGATTGCAGAGAGATCGGACCAGTTTTAAAATATCACTTTTGATATTGATAAGAATCTTATTGAGAGATTTGCAACATTCTAATTTAAAAACTTCGTAAGTTATTCGAAATTTATAATTTTTAGCATGATAGAGAATAGAGCATTTTTTACATTTTCAGTTTAACGTTTTGTTAGCACGTCAGTAAAGAATGCTTCTCAATAGTCAGTAGCAGTGAGGTGAAAAAAAATTACAAAATTTTAAACTCATGGAAAATTTTTGTGAATTTTGTATTTCAGGAATCAATGTATGGAATTCAACCAAACTTGTTACAATATTAGTTCTTGCCCTAAATTGCCCTAAATTTGAATTTCATTTGGGGTATATCGTCCGATAGATTGCGGTGCTATGCAATGAAACCCTCCATTTATGGGACAGCTATATCTCAGCTTCTATAGTGTACAAATGCATTAAACTTGATATATTGGCTTATATCATCATAACCTCTGCTAATACAATTTGGATGTATACATTGTCCAACAGGTGGCGTTGCTAATCTGCAATTTAATCATTTTAACGGAAAGGCAATATTTTAACTCTTGTGATTTAACAATAAATTTTCTGATACACTGAAGTTATAAGTGAAATCGATTTTATGTAAAGCGTTACTGGTCCATTTTGGATGCACATCGGCTAACATGTGTCGTGGCTATTTTGCAATTTAATCTCATAACGGAAACGAAAAATCTCAACTTCTGTGATTTATAAATATTGTAAATTTGGTAAGTGAAATTAATATTACGTAAAACTCTACAGATTGCCTTTGGGTGCATATCGGACGACAGGTGGCACTGCCACGTTCCAATATTTTCCATTCACAGAAAGGCTATCTATCAGCTTCTGTAATATATATACTCACCAAACCTTCTGCGTGACATACATTTGATATATATTATTGATTCAATTTGGCTGTATAACGAGTAATAGTTAAACAGGTTTTTTTTATTATTATTATTCATAGGACATTGTTTTTTCCCCTAGGAATAAGTATACATCATCCCTGGAGGATGAGGGAGGGGTGGATAAAAATTTTCACTATGATTATCTTTCGAAAGAATTCGATATCACCTTTAAAACGAATAATTGAAACATCGTTTTCTGATGATTTAAAACAAATTTACCGTTTTTTTTTTTTTTTTTTTTTTTTTCATTTGTAATAATAATAATAATAAACCCTTAGAAAAATACATTTTCTAAGATCTTCTATACAGCATAAAAATGATTGTCTTCTGTCATGAAAATCTATGCATTCCCCAGACCCAGAGTTTAGATACAAAAAACTAATCACGGATGTTATTGAATACGTAATATAGTGCTTTACCCGAGTTTCAAAGAAAATCACGGGAAAACTCCGAAAACCTAAGTCGACGAGCGTGACCAGGAATCGAAACCAACACTTCCCGTCTGTAAGGTTCGAGAGTAGAACCTCGCGGTCTCTAATACTCATCGGGAAGTTACAGAAATGAGTTTTTTTCTTCTTTTCTTTAAGCATAATTTTAAACTTTTATTATATTTTATTTATGATTCTATTTAAGTTTAAATGTTACTGATCAATTATCAATATTGATAATGTTGTTAAATCATTACTCTGTTTGATTGTTCTTATTTTATTTTATTTATTTTCACTGAATATTTTTTCAATACTGAAATATACACTAAAACAAAATATGCTTTTCCGTTTAATTCTAGATTTTAAAATGGAAAAATAAAGTGATCTCATAAATTTTTAAAATACTTTATAAAAATTTAAATAATTATTTAACTCCATTCCATTTTTCCTTAAAATATTGACTATATGTTTCCTACATCTATAAATGCTTAATAAATTTCTGTTTCATATGTTGAACTTTGAAACATGATTATTGCGGATGCAAGAAGGGAGAGCAGATGTTTAACATCGACATCTGTGGATTGCATTTATTTAATTTTCGCTGACCGTGCAACTGCAAAGTCAAACGCCAGGCGCCAGGTCTTGGGAAAGTCGTGTCGTTATGTGAGGCGGTAATTTTAAAACATGTAATCTGATTTATTCAGTTTTAGCGTTATAATGACTAGGATAAGCTTTAGAAAAGGTAAAAATGTAATATTTTTAACCTGTAATATTCTCTATGTTCTATTTATTAAAGTCTTATTTTAATATCAATTAAACAATCATTTTCATATCTGCGTAAGTTCTTAAGCTAAACTTTCGATACCAGAAAGCAGCGTTGAATCGCAGAAAAAACTGCTTCTGTTACAGAAAACCGCTTAGAAATTATGGATTCATTTTATTAATTTAGTCTTCTGAGATGGAATTTGTTAAAATAACTATTTTCGTTATTATGTTTCTGGAAAGAAGTATGAAGAAGTCATAAAAATTTTACAAGATAAGTGCTAATTTTAAGTGAATGCCCTTCCGACTGGTCATTGTGTATTTTAAAATGCTAGTTGGAAGGGTATTTTCTCGAAGAAAATTCTTATCAACAAAATTAAGAAGGTTCGTAATTCTTTTTTTCTTTTCTTTTTAAATTCTGAAGTATTTATTTAATGTTTATATGATAATATATATACAATCTAGGTTATGCAAATTGCATATTTTTAAAATAATATCCTAAGTTTCACCGACTTACAATTTTAAATATCTCTTTACTGTTATTTATTAAATAAAATATATGAAATTGTTTATCTGCATAATAAAACAAAGATTCAATTCTATTCCACATCTTTATAAAAAAAAAAAAAAAAAAAAGATATTCTGCTTTAAAAAAAAAAAAAAAAAAAAGGACGATTTACTATATTATTTATTAATACTAATAATATTTACATTTATCAATTATTTAATATGCCATGATAGCATAATTACATCAAATGAGGTAAAAATTGCGTTGACTCAATTTAAAGAAATTTAAACATTTAAAGAATACGAATTACATTGCCATGTGGAATAAATTTAAATACCTGCAAACATCATTTTTGTAAACTGCTGCTGTAAACTGAAAATATGTATACACACATGTACTAAAATTTAAAAATATGAAGTATGTTAAATATTTTAGAAAAATATTTTGATTAAAAAAATATATATATGTATTTAATTATTTGGAAATTTTTAAAATTTCCTCCTTCTAACTAATTTTTAATTTTTTGTTTCAATTTCTTATTATTATAAATTAACAATATATTCTAAACTCAATTATATATTATTTTAGCGGTGTATTGGTACATTCATTTTTGAAATTATTTTTTATGTTGAAATATTAAAACTTTCTATAAACTTCAGCATTCAAATATATTTATAAACTATCCATGGACTTAGAAAGTAGTACCCAGAAATGTTTAGAATATACAGGGTGCAAAGTCGAGAGCAGGCCTTTATTTGCGCAACAATTGGTCTCAAACGTCCTCCAATAAGAAAATGTATTTAAAAAAAAAAAATGTAAGAATTCATTATATGACATGTTTAAATTTAAAAAATCAATTTATTAAAAATCACAAAAACTGATAATTTTTATACAATTTTCATGACACTAATAGTGAAAGTTGAGTTCCAACCTAAAAAATATAACACAAAAAGTTTCACTTTTGTGCACCCAAAATTGTCTGAGATAGTTAGTTTCAAAATTTAGGATTATTTCGCATTTTCTCGGGCTTTATTAAAAAGTCAATGAAAAATTCTTTAATAAACCCAGGGAAAATGCAAACAAAGTCCAATTAGGATTTTTAAACCGATCCCTTATTGAAGGCCGAAATATGTTAGAAAATCCAAACTTTAAATATCTTGTTCCATTTGGGGAGAATAGAAATGAAACTTTTTGTTAGGATGAGTGTCAGTTTTCTAAATATGACTATAGGGATCTGGGACTATGTAAAAAGCTAGTTTTTGCAATTTTGAAAAAATAGATATTTTAAATTTAAACATGTTATACTACAAATGCTCATATTCTTTAAAACATTTTGTAACTGAAACTATATATTTGCGACCAATAGTTGCGAAGATAAAGGTATTCTCGTCACAATGCTTTGCACCCTGTATTTAAAAAAAAAAATTAATATATATATATATATATATATATATATATATATATATATATATATATATATGTATAAATGAATTTTTAATCTTAGTTAAAGCCAAGCAACAGATATAAGATCCCTGAAACCACATAGGTCAATGAGAAGGAAATTACAACAAATTTAAATAACCTGGGGAGACTGATTGTGATTTATTGAAACATTTATTTTTTATTTATTTATTTTTATTTTATTTAACTTCAGTCTAATCATAAATTTATTCCTATATTGTTAGTTGCAATTTTAATAATTTTGCCGGTGCGTAAAAACCACATGAAACTTAAATCAAAAGATACAAACAAGCAACGAGTAAATAAAAAATTAAGACAGCATTTTAAACATTTTTTTTTTAGGAAAAGCTTAGAATGGTAGAAAAAAAAAAAAAAAAAAAAAAAAAAACTCGTCAGGGGTGACCCTTTTCGTCGTTGAGCACCAATGTACGATTTCGTTCGTTAGCAGTTATAATAGCAAATTGCTAGCGGGCACCCTATCGTACAAGAAATTAATTGAACTTAGAAATGAAGAATAAATTGGAATAAATTATTTACTTCAAGAAATCAGAGAATGAAACAGAAAACAACCATGAAAAACAAACATTAATCATAGGATGACGCATTCGGAATCACAAGGATTAAAACAAGCAAAATAAATCAAGAGTTTAGTTGTATATAGCAGATGAAGAATAATGATACAACACAGCAACAGGGATATAAATTACTTTTTTTTTAAATTCAAATAATGTTTGAGAAATTTTAACATACTTACTATTCCTTTAATTTCAACGTATATGCATGAAAAATTCCATATTTTATGACAGTAATTCCCAAAAAGTGTCATAACGTGTCTATATATACCTTAAAAAATTCCTTAATTTTTTGCATTTTTAAAAAATTTCTTTTTTCCCCTAATCTGAAGATAATGACGTTATAGTATTAATTACGAAACTTTGAATAAACACCATAAAATGCAAGAACTCGCAACTGCTACAAACAAAGCACGGCTTCTACAAACAAAGCGGCAACGCATTCAACACACTCAACGTGCTTGTTTGCAGCTCTCATGCCTACAATGTTCGCCTGATGAAGGGTTGTGTCTTCTTTTGACCCGAAACAGTTGGTGCGAGTTCTTGCATTTTATGGTGTGTATTCAAAGTTTTGTAATTAATACTACAACTTCATTATCTTCAGATTAGGGAAAAAAAAGTAATTTTTAAAAAATGCAAAAATTTAAGAATTTTTTTAAGGTATAAAGAGACGTTATGACACTTTTTGGGGAAAACTGTCATAGAATATAGAATTTTTGATGCATATACGTTGAAATTAAAGGAATAGTAAGTATGTTAAAATTTCTCAAACATTATTTGAATTGAAAAAAAAAAAAAGTAATTCATATCCCTGCTCATGTGTTGTATCATTATTCGTCATCAGCTATGTAATTTTTACTTCTAAGCGCTCGTACTGAGGTGATTTTTTATAATGACGTCATAATTTTTTTTTTTTAACTACACTATTTTAGAACGTTTACAGTACGTTTTCTGGAACGTTCTGAAAATGTGTATAACGTTTTGAAAACGTTCTAAAAACGTTTAGAACGTTCTGAGACCGTATACATAGAACGTTCTCAGAACGCTTCTATAACACCGATGGTGATAGTTACACGTTCATTGAACGTTCTCTGAACCGTACTATTGTACGTCTTCAAGATGGACAGATAGACGTCTATAACACGTTCAAAGTGAACGTTCTTAGAACGTGTTTGCAGAACAATTTTTGAACGTTCAGAGAACGTTTCGGTGCTGCTTGGGATGGTGGTTTATACGTGTAAAATCTGTCGGGCTGCAATGCATTACCTATTCTGTAAAAAATAGTTGCAGAAGTGGAGGTGCCATCTTCTTCTAAAGGATCAAATGTGTGATAGCATGTTTACGGACTGCCCCTAAGGATGTATTAATCACCATCGTCAATTAGAAATTGCGTAACTCCAGTGCGTTAGTAAACCAAATAACCTCAAAATTAAAAATGAAGTCAAAATTTTAAATCAAGATCATCTATATTTGGAAATTTTTCTCGAAATAAAAATAATTAACTAATTAAGAAAAATAAATAATATATGCAGACGTCTCATTCATTAATTTCATTATTACGTCGTATAAAATCTATCTTGATAAAGTCTAAAAGAAATTTATTACACTTCGTAATATTTTATTTTGACTGTATATCGAAATTTACTTTCACTATTCTAAAGCACGTTATTTTTTCAAAATAATAAGGGAATTGAGTGGCCGAGAGGTTCTGCTTTCAAAGCTGGTAAACGGGTACTGCCAGAATCGATCTCATGTCGAGCTCTTCGGCCTAGCTGTTCGGAGTTTTCCATGGTTTTCTCCTAAACTCGTGTGACTATGGGCTAGGTTTCCTCAGAAAGAACCCCCCCTCTCCCCGCTATTAAAAACGACCCACCTAGGCCTAAGACCTTTGTATAGTCAATCAGCTTTAACATCTACACTGCTACAACTTAAATGATTCGCACATACGTAATTGATGAGTGAAAACTTCATTAAATTGAATGCCCATAATTCTGCTCTCAAAAAATAAGATAAAAAGAAGTTGAGAGAATCGAAATACAAGTACGGAAACTGAAAACTAAAAGAAGAAAAAGCAAAATTACATAAAGTTATTATTATTATTTTTTTTTTCAGTTGATCTAATCGTAATCTAAAACGGATGACTGATAATATTCGTAGTCCGAGATATTAATAGTAAAAACACCAACCCTGAATGCTACTCGTACCTATACAAGAATTAGAAAACTTGTTTTCAGAGTTTAAATTTAAAAGTGTCCATTACTGGTACAGGGTCCACTATCCGTCCTCTTGACCTATTATTTATTTATTTATTTTTATAAACCGCTAATTTTTTAAAACTGTCAGCTTCTCTCTTCACATATGAACAACAGACTAAGGTAAACATTTGATTTTCAATGCAAAAATTCAGAAACTATGCATTGTAATAAATTTCAACAGAAAAACTACTGGAAATCCTTTATCTTAAATCGTATATAATATTACCGGGAATTTTTAAACCGGGAATTTTGGGAACTTTGGAAACTTTGATGGGAAGAAACTAATATCCAGTGTTTAGATTTAATTTCACTTCTTTTAAGTGTACAAACAACTTGTTTCAATATCATTTTTATTCTATTTGCTTAAATAAAAGTGATATAAAAAATTATGTGATTATTTTCAAAAAAATTGTAAAAAATTAAACATTTACGTTATTGACAATAATAAATGATGAAGTTTTGTCTGCCTATTTAAATAACTTTAGAACTTTTTTTCTTTTTTTTTTTTTTTTTTTTTTATGAATACCATAATAAAATATGTTATAAAAAATAATACAATAAAATTAAATTATGGTTAGAATACTTTAAAATTATTAAATTTTATTATAATTCATCGAACAAAATTTCACAATAGTTCATGAAATTTCGTTATAATCAGTTAAAGAGCACGGGCAACAAAATCGAACATGAGTTCTTCGGTTATTAAGAATTAGAGCAATTGTTTTTTAATGCATCAAATCAATACATAAAATATTCAATAGCTAATAATTAATAATTTGGCTGTTATTTCTTTCTTTCTTTATTTTTTGCATATTAATATTGTTGAAATTTTAATTTAAATAATATTTTCCATTGTAATATTATTGATTGTTTTAGTAAATGCAGAAAATTTTGAAGCATTTTTGTTTTATTTTTGAAATAAAATGTTAAAGATATACAACTGAAACATGATAAACTCCGATTGCGATAAAAAAAAAAAAAAAAAGAAGTGTTATATTGAATTCAAGTGTGTATACAGTCAGAACTAAGATATAAATATATTGCAATACGAGTAACAGAAAATAAGTCTGTTAATTAATGAAATTTGTACTTTTTAAATTTATAGACGTTAAAAGCACTATTTAAAAATTGAAAGATCATAAAAAAAAAAAAAAAAAAAAAAAAAAAAAAAAACATCTAAATGTGAGATAACATTTTGAAATGCCTTAGAGCATATCTAATCTCAGAAAAAAAAAAAAAAAAAAAAAAAGCTAAATTTGTAGCTTTTGAAAACTTTCGAAATTCCCTTGTTTTGGAAACTTTCAAAATTCCCTCCCCCAAAAAAATACCGGGTTTATTCCCTGGTTTAAACCCGGGTTTTTTCCCGCTCACATCTCTAGGGGTGTGTCCCAGACCGTCGCCAATTGCTCATTGTGCAACACTAGTGCGACGTAAAACCCAACTAACCAACCAACTCACAAAAAATATTGAAATATTGTAAATAGTAAGTGAAATCATGTTCTAAAGTTACAAATCATTTGTAGCTCATGATACAGGGTAATCCAAGATATTTGTGCTTTTCTTCAATTTGTGGTTGGTCCCTATTAATTGCACTCGCGAGTAAATCGATCCTGGAAAGTGGGAGTTTATGAATGTTTTTGGCGTGTCTGAATTTTAAAACCATTTCGTCCTGCAATATATACATATATATATATATATATATATATATATATATATATATATAATATGTCAAAAAAAAAAAAAAAAAAATCTAACAATTTGATCACTTGTATTTCTTTCTTTTTTTTTTTTTTTTAACTTTCTCTTACCCTTATATATGATAGAGAAAGTATTGTTATGGGTTCAATTTTTTCGAAATTGAGTTTTTGTTATATTTACACGTTTTGAGGTCAACTGAATACGAAATTCAGTCAATAGGTCAATAGGTCAAGTTTCTTCAGATGACCTATTTTTAGCGGTTGGTCTGTGTATCTGTTGTCAGCATATCTCGAGAACAATAGTAATAGAAAGTTCAAACTTGGTATTCTAAATGTGTATCACATAGGGATGCTACACTAAGCTTTTCGTTGAGATCAGGAAAATGATTCGTACACAGGGACACCCAAGAGAAATCAAATACATTAAATTTAATGGGACATTTTTGGGAAGTACAGTGTGACATCTGTAGGCTGTCTGAAACAAAATGGAATAAACAGATTTTTAACATGCATAAAAGCATGTTTTGTGCAGATTGTGCTATGGAAATTATTCATTATTCGTATGCATAGGGTTGCCTAAAGTGTATGGATAGATTGTAACTGGACATGGAAATTGCTGGAATTCAGTTGTAATTCGTTTTATATTAGGCGTCTTTCATATGTCTAAATTTAAGTACACAGTGTGATGTGCATATAGTTTATAGACAATATAGAGGGCTACCCAAAATTAAGCTATTCGTTCATTTCTATTCAATGTACCTATTTGGTGGATGTGCTTTGGTACATTTTACTATGTCGACGAACGCTGCTCAGGAAGAAAAATTAACTTCTCATATCCATACTGTAAACGAAATATATTTTTTGATGTCCTATTTTCAATTTTTTTTTTTTTTTTTTTTTTTTTTTTTTTTTGTATATCATGATTTGAGGCGTCCTGATTTCGAAAGTCCAATTTTTAGCGGTTGATTTGCATGTATATATCTGTTATCAGCACAATTTAAAAAAACAAAAAAGTGCAGGAAATTCAAATTTGGTATTTTGTAGTTCGTATAAGGTTGACACTTGAAAAACTTGATCAAGATTTGGAAGTTTCAAGGCAAGTTAATAACAGTCTTAATTATTATTATCATTATAAATTATTTCTAAAAAAAGAATTAAATTGAACACGTGTCATTTGTTAATTATATTAAAAACACTTTAAACACACGTAAAATTAAATTTTATTTAAAAGATGTTAAAAAAATTTAACCGAAGCTTTTCGCTTTAATAGTAAAGCATCATCAGGGATTTTTATTATTCGTTTCCAATGAGCAGTTTTAAAATATTTTTTCTTTTCCACAGTCAACAGTTAAGTATTTTAATAACGTGAATATCAGCGAAGTCAATTTGAAGTCCGGTAAAGGCTAGATCAAGGAGCTAAGAAAAATAAGAGAAGCTGGAACTATTGAAATATCACACGAGGTTGCTCATTGGAAACGAATAATAAAAATCCCTGATGATGCTTTACTATTAAAGCGAAAAGCTTCGGATAATTTTTTTAAACATCTTTTAAATAAAATTTAATTTTACGTGTGTTTAAAGTGTTTTTAATAATATTATTATTATTTAAATAAATGTAGGCACTGTATTTGAACGGGGGTTGAAAGGGGTGGTAACCTCCTTCGCACGGAATAATATGTCAAAGAAAACTGTTCCTAAACCTATTTTAGAGATTATTTTTTAAAGTACATTGAACTTTATTATCTTACCTTATTTATATTACGGTTTAATATGCAATCTATCGTTGTAGTTTTGAAATATAGGGTAAGAGAAAGTCGTATGAGTGACACACCAGATTATTTTCAGGAAACTTCGTTTTCCCTGTTAATTCTTTATCCATCGGTGTCAAAATATGGCAGAAATTGGGTTTAATTGGAAATGGATCTAACGATTTTAATAAAAACTTAGGGTTAAAAGTGTTTTGAGAAGACTAACCTATCGAATTTATTCTCATCATTAGTAAAATTAACATTCCCTGTTGACTCTTACTTTGCTGCTGCAAAATATCACAATATCTGGTTTTCTTAGAAATGGATCTACAGATTTTGGTAAAAACTTATGGTTAAGAGTCTCTTCAGATGACAAAGTCATCTAATATCTTCTCATAGTCAGGGAAATTAGCGTTTATTGTTAACCCTCACTCCAAAACTGTTGAAAAATTTGGCAGAAATTTTGTTTTCTAGAGAATGGCACAAACGATTATGATAAAAATTTAGGAATAAGGGTTTTTCGAGACAATTAACCTATCCGACTTATCTTCATTTTCAGGAAAATTAGTGTTCACTGTTAATCTTGACTCCACCAGTTGCAGAATATGGCAGAATTTTGGTTTGCACGGAAATGGATCTAACGATTCTGATAAAAATTTAGAGTTGGAGAATTTATGAAAGTACAAACCCATCTGACATGTCCTCATCTTTAGGAAAATTAGCGTTCCTGCTTTTAGCCTTCACATATCCGTAGAAAAATATGACAGATTGATATTTGATTTTCTGAGAAGTGGATGTAACACAAGTTTGATGAAAACTTAGGTTTGAGGGATTTTTGAGACGGCAACTCATTTGATTTATCTTCATCTTCAGTAAACTTAGCATTAACTTTACTTATTTCGCCCGATGCAAAATATTGAAACATGGTCTTCTCGGTTGGATGGTTGGGTTTTAACGTCGCACTAGCTTGGTTCTCTGTGAAACGGCTCTAATGATTTTGATAAAAACTTACGTTTAAGGGGTCTTCTTAGACGACAAATGCATCGTCTTAATGAAAATTAGCATTCCCTTACTTTCTTGGTTGTAACATATGTCAAAAATTGGGTTAACACGAAAAAAGACCTATCGATTTTAATAAAAAACTACGGTTAAGGGTTTTTTCCAGATGACAAAACTCTCCGACTTCTTTTCAGGAAAATTGACGTTCACTGTCAACCCCGATGACCAGTCGTTGCAAATTATGGCAGAAACTTGGTTTTCTAATCATAGTTTCTTGGTTTTCTCAGTTAAATGTATCTAACAATTTTGAAAAAAACGTTGCGTCAAAATATTATTCCATTTTGAAGTGTAATTAAAATCTGCTATTAAAGTTTTTTTTCTTTTAATTATGTTTTTATTATATTTGTTATAGTAAATAACTTTATTTACTTGTATTTTTCTTCCAGTAAAGCAGATTTAATTGTGTCCTGAATTTATTGATGGAAATTGATTTATATTATAGATTTTGAAGAGACATTGCCGAGAGATTGCTTTGAAGTTCAGCAAAAAGTACAGAACAAATCTGGGATCTACAGGATTCGACTTATGTATTCTTCTAAACCAATTTTTGCTTATTGTGATATGGACACTGATGGAGGTGGATGGACAGTAAGCAAATTCAAATTAACTAATAAATGATTAATATTTAATATGCTTATGAACAGCTTTTAAATTGAGGGTGTGAGGATGTAATGTAGTAACGTGGAACCTAAAGTTCAGAAACTGAAAAACAGATTATTTCTGTTAAAATTGCACAGTAACTGAAATATTCTAGTTGATTCTCTAGTTGAAATTTCCTGTATTTTACCTTTATCTTTTTTTTTGATGTGCATACTGAAAAATGTTTGACATTTGACACCTATAGTTACTATGACTTTCGTCTCGATTGATCCATATTACAAAAATGTACAGAAACAAGTGAACAATATTTTGAAGACATAGGACATCACAAACATTCCCGCACTAGGATTCGAACCTGGGAGCTGAAAGTCCAGAAGGCAGCGCCCTATCGACCGAACCACCAGGCCGGCCCGAAAAATGTTGTTTTGACGCATTTTAAAAAATAAATAAGTAAATGCACTTAATTTGCTGAAAGAATCAATACGTATGCCGCCTACTTTTTTTTTTTTTTTTTTATTTAAATAAGAATAATTTCACATGAGCGATAATTTAAAACAGTACGTTGTGGCTATTACAAAACTGTCTTCTATATTTTCTATGCAAGTTTCTGTACTATAAATTAATTATTTATTAAAATTATTTTTCATGATGAATGCAGACGATTTTCATTTCAGGGAAATATAATACTAAATGGCGAAAGAAAACCAGTTTTGCGTCTTACGGACAATACTTTGAAAAAAATTCATAACTTTGTTTCAGATTTACAAATCCATGGTTCATCATTCGCTTTAAAGACAGTAACAACCTTTTTTTTTTTTTTTTTTTAAGATACTTAGATTGAAAATTTTCGTGAGTATCCCCTAGATACTCACATCAGGAAACTAGGGGGGCGGGGGGGGGGAGGAACCTCCTACATTGCATGTACAATTTTCCTTTTTTCCTCATTGATTGTTACTATCTATAATAATAAAAGAAGATATCTGTCTGTCTGTCTGAGCATCTATACGTTCAGCCCCTATTGAACGCAGAACTACAATATTTGACTTACGGGTGCTCAGAAGCCTGCCCGAGTGCACAGTGAAAAAAAAATTTAAAATTTTTAATTAGTTCCGGAGATATTAATTAAAATGTAGACCTATGTCTAATGAAAAAGCGATCTCAATGACTGAGAATTCACCGCTATTGCATAAAAATAGTTATTTTAACGGAGTTAAAAGCAGAAAAAGTGGAAAATAAAAGAGAAATATTAGTCCGATCGTTGCGAATTTGGTACCAAATGAAAGGGGAATTTTTTCCGAATCTAAGAGTGCAAGCAGCTTATTGATACAACAATTAGATTTTTTAAAATTAACTAAAGTATAAAATTTAGATGGCAACATCATTTCATTTGTCTGCCATGAAAACAGATCGCAAACAACTGTCTGGATGAAAAAGGAAATGATTGTAATCAATTAAGATGTCACGTGTTTTATAGTGCGGGGGGAAATTGCAATTTTCTAATTTTTTCTAATTTTCATTCATGTTACATTTGAATTAATATTCGTCCTAGACAGCATATAAAACTACTGTTCAATTTTCATGAAAATATATCAATAAACAAAAAAATTACATATTTATTGGAAAAAGATTAAGTTTTCATTTATATTTTGCAATATTTTAAATTGAGATATGCCGTTGAAATTTCGTAGTATTTGGTTTTAATGCCCGATAATCCGATTGTGAATATTTTTTAAAGAGTACAATTATTAGGGGGGGCTTGAGGTAGGGGGGAAGGGGGCAAAAAAAAAGAGTTACAGCGTTTGAAATTGGTTGGCATATTTAGATTTTAAGGCAAGGTAAATCGATTGCGGATATTTTCGAGTGTAAAATTATTATTAGCGACGGAAGGGGGGGGGGGGTCGAAGGGGCAAAGATGTAGAAAAGGAACGGGAGTTTCGGAGAAAACAACGGAATACCCAGAACACCTTTATTCTTTAATATTTTGCAGAGTTTCGAATTCCAATTTCTGCTCACACATCGTACTAAGGATTTTTAACGTTATATAAGCCCGGAATTATGCAAGTTTCGGAGAAAACCATGGATAAGTCGGATTACTGAGAGAGAATAATAATAATTAAAAAAAATCTCGGAGAATAATTAAAAAAAAATTACATTTTATTTTACATTTAATTGCAAATAAAATTTTATTCTAATATTTTAATTATGATTAAATTATTTTTAATACTTCATTCGAAAGACATTTTGAAATACTTTTATATTATCAAAAGTGGTATTCGAGATTTCACCCAATTTGCACGTTTGTACCTCAGCTACTAATTAAAATAATGTCATAAGTAATACATCATTTAAAAGCTTTGTTGATTTGGAATTTGGAACTTTCAAATTTTTTCAAATTTTCATTCACGTTACATTTGAATTAATATTCGGCCTAGACAGCATATTATAAAGCTACTGTTCAATTTTCATGAAAATATATGAATAAATAAAAAAATGACATATTTATTGGAAAAAGATTAAGTTTTCTTATATATTTTGCAGCAGTTGAAATTTCGTAGTATTAATGCCCGATAATTCGATTGTGAATATTTTTGAAAGAGTACGACTATTAGGTTGGGCTTGAGGGAAAAGGGGCAAAAAAAAAAAAAAGAGTTACAGCGTTTGAAATTGGTTGGCATATTCAGATTTTAAGGCAAGGTAAATCGATTGCGGATATTTTCGAGTGTAAAATTATTATTATCGACGGAGAGGGGGGGGGGAGGGGAGAGCGAAGGGGCAAATATGTAGAAAAAGAACGGGAGTTTCGGAGAAAACAACGGAATACCCAGAACACCTTTATTTTCAATATTGGCGCTGTAATATTTTTAAATTTCGATATTTCAAATTCTAATGAGCGAGGAAGGTGTTGTAAGTTCCAAATCGGGGATAAGGCGCCGCAGGCACCACCGAGCAGGACTTTGCTAAAGTCAGAAATTTAAATATCATAAAATGGTGAGCGAACAGGCTGCTTCAGATATTGAAACGGGAAGAGGGCGCCGCAGGCGCTACCGAGCGGGAATTTACTGCGATTAAAATTTTCAATAAAGCTATTTTCACTATATGTCAATAAGCTGTTGTAAGACCTGAAATGGGAAAAAGGCGCCGCAGGCGCCACCGAGCGGGAGTTTTGTAAAGTCGGATTTTTCAAGGATCGCGAACCAGCTGGTCGCCGAAGGCGGCTAGTTATAAATATATATTTTTATTAATCCCATTGAAAAATAAAAAATAATTATCTTTATATACATTTATACGAAAATTTCCTTTATACTGCTATATTAAAAAATATGAAAAAAATGGGATGACAGTTCCACTTGTGGAGTGATTAATCCGAAAATGTAAGCATCGTCTATTTAAATCAAAGTCCAATTAAATATCAAGTTGTGTTAAATTCCATTTATTGGTTTGTGAGTAACATAAATCTAGAAAATTTTAGTGGCATACAGACAGTCATTTTCTTAAAAATGGGTCAAACCTCGTTCAGTACATTTGAAATCATGTAAATACATAGGAAACCAGAGGTCAAAAATTTTTGTGAATCCAATACTTTCTTATTGCGTATATATTAGGTGTAAGGGAAAGTTCTGTCGTTTATGAACACGTGCACTTTTATGCGTTATCGATTACCGACTGAAACCTGTTTAAACAGTTAGGTTAGAGTATGATTGATGATTTACACACATTTTTTGGTATTTTAGTAGGATTTTTCAAACTTGTAGAACTGTCGCCATGGGTGAAGAAAAAGTGCACTAAAGACATCGTATGTTTTACGAGTTCCAAAAAGGGAATAACGCGATGGAGGCGACAAAAAACTTGTGTGACGTGTTTGGAGAGGACGCAGTAATAACAGCTTGAACATTCCAAAGATGGTTTGCGAAATTTCATTTGGGTGATTTATCTTTGAAAGATGAACCCAGATCAGGAAGGCCATCAGGTGTTAATGACGAAGTGCTACAGTATGATCAGGACAAATCCCACATTAACTTCCACAGAAGTGGGCTTCAAGCTTGGAATTCATCAGACTACTGCTTTGGATCACATTAAAAGGCTTGGTTTCGTGTCCAAACTCTCAGTTTGGGTGCCACACAACGACCGAACTTTCCCTTACACCTAATAGAAGAAAGAAGGAAGTCGTAATAATAATAATAATAATAATTAACATTATAATTTTTACCCAACAAAAAGAGGATCAACATTAAAAAAAAAAAAGACCTTTTTCTATTTGATTGAGAATTTTTGTTGTAAAAGATGAAGAAAAACCATAAACAGAAAATAATGATTATAACAATAAATTCAAAATAACTTGACATTTAAATTTTAAAAAAAGGTTTAGATTTACATTTTCAGTTTATATCCAATTTTTAAATTGATTGTTAATTTTTACTGATATAATTTTTGAAGCTTAATTAATAATTTGTAATTCATAGTTGTTTTTAAGATTTTTTTAAAAAATTATTTCTATATCTCCGATAGGTATTTCAGAGACGTCTGGATGGTTCAACAGATTTTTTGAGAGAATGGCAAGATTATAAGCATGGATTTGGAAATGTAGGGGGTGAATTTTGGTGGGGTAAGTAACAATAAAATATAGTGTTTAAATATACATTGGTATTTACTTTCGAAACAGTAACTAATTAATCTGCGGTTATTTATTTAATTTAAATATTGATATTCAAGCTGCAAAACTTTTATTATTTAA
This sequence comes from Salticus scenicus, assembly GCA_963930645.1. NCBI lineage: Eukaryota > Metazoa > Arthropoda > Arachnida > Araneae > Salticidae > Salticus > Salticus scenicus. The sequence goes on from OZ005653.1 coordinate 244,013,872, forward strand.
AATCTGGTGTGACTCCGCTCGACTTTCTGAATATTAAGTAACTAATGGTTGTATAAATAATTTAAAGTAAGAGAAATCGCTTAATAAACAAAATAGAAAGTTATAATAAGGTGTTTGAATATTTTTCTTTATATAATATGTTGTTTAATTTAATGCTGTTGTTTTTCAAATAATTTGAGCCCATAGGTCATAATGATAAAGAATTTTTCTTTGTGTCTCTGTAAAAATTATCAGTGCTAGATTCATCAAAATCAATAGGGCTCGTGCGACGGTGACCTATAACACACATACCAAATCTCAACTCAATTCATCAAAACATTTAAACGTTATCGTGTTCACTTACATACATATACACATAAATCACCGTAAAAACAGCTAAAATGAACCCAGGAGATCTCAAAACGCACATATACACCAAATTATCAAATTTGAATTTTTTCATATTGACAATATTTTCCTTACATACTTATGTTGGGAAAGCAAAAAGATTTCTGATAGAATTAAAAAAAAAAAAAAAAAAAAGACTGCTATTTTTTTCCCCCAAATATATAAAATTGTGCTTTAATTTTTTTTTTTTTTTTTTTTTTTTTTTTTATTATTATTCAGTAACATACAAAATTAATTTTACGTTTATTGAATCATTCGTTATTTCTTTCAAACCAGCTAATATACTAAATTTACAAAATTTGATTTATTGAAAGATTGTTTAAATTGGAAGAAAACCAGTTTTTTTATTCGTTACTAGCAGGCTATGCCCGCTCCGCTGGTCACTAAATTCAAATAAATTTTCAAAAGAATTGAATCACTATTTATTTTTTATAACACATTTTGGGCTTTGTAACATAATTAAAAATTCCTTTTAAGGTCAAAATAACATGTTACAAGTTAAATTAAATTAAATATTCCTTTCGTTTTGCAACAATGCTCTATGGTCTTATGTGAATGATTCTCAAAAATGAATCAACAATTGTTTACAAACTTAATGGATTATGTATGGGAAATAAGTACGCTGTAATTTAAATATTGCAGCTCTTAGAACTTCAAAACTGATAATTTAAAAAAAGTTATTCATTAATCTTTAATATTAGACTGCTTTTTGTTTAATATTAGACTCTTATTTTAAGATAAAAGCAATCGAATGATATCGCGCTGGGAAAATTTGCAACGTAATATCTTTAAATATAATAACTTGATGTATATAGTGTCCACAAAAAACGAACAGTTTTTAGAGCTCTTTTAAAAAAATATAACATCCATGCAGTATCTTTTTAAAAAATTCACCAGTTTTTACTAAAAAAAAAATGGCCGACCTTCATCAAAAGTAATTGAATGATATCGCGTTGTGAAACTTTGCAACGTAATATTTTAAAGTTTTTAGAGCTCTTTTAAAAAAATATAACATCTATGCAGCATCTTTTAAAAAAATTCATCAGTTTTTACTAAAATAAAAAAATGGCCGACTTCCATCACCAAAGTAGTTAAATTTAGACCAATCAAAAATAAGAGTGTTCCGCCCGGATGTGTTCCATCGACAAACTCTTTGCTTTATTTATATAGATTTCTTTTGAAACATCAGAAACATATTTAAAAAATTTCATTCATTGAAATAAAATTTATGATGAAAAGAAGATAGATAATGCTTATTTGTCATTTCTTCAGAAACAGCAGAAATATCAAATTTAAAAAATCCCCTTATTGAAAGGTTATTTAATAAGAAAGAAAACCAGACTGTTTATTCATGATTACTTTCGAAGCAGCAAAAACATCAAATTTACGAAATTTCATTTACTGAAAAATAATTTAAGTTGAAAGAAAGCTTGTTTTTTTTTCTTTCGAAGCAATAAAAACATCAAATTTAGGAAACTTGATTTATTGAAAAAATATTTAATTTGAACAAAATTTAATTTGCTTATTTGTTATTTCTTACGAAGGAACGAAAATAACAGAACTATTTTTTTTTTTTTTTTTTTTTTTTTTTCTTTTTAGAAATATTATTTAAATTGTAAGGAAGTTAGATTTCGCTTATTGTTATTTCTTTCGAAAAAACAAAAATAACAAAGTTAGTAAATTTGATTTATTGAAATATTATTTAAATTAAAAGAAACTAGATTGCTCATTCATTGTTTCTTTTTTTTTTTTACTTTCCGAACACTATAGTGAGGAAAGTATTGTAATCATGTCAAAAATCCGAATTTGAGATTTTCATGTTTCTATACGTTTCGAGGTCCAATGAGTCTGTTTTCACTACTTTTGCGATGATATATGTATGTGTGTATGTATGTGTGTATGTCTGTGAGTGAACACGCTAGCGTCTAAACGCTTTGTTCGAATAACCTGAAAGTTGGTACGTATATTGTAAGTCACCATAGTACGAACCCTATAGATTTTGGTGAATCTAGCACTTATAGTTTTTTTACAGGGACACAAAGAAAAATTCTCTATCATTATGGCCTATAGGAGCAAAATTTTAAAAGTGCGATAGCATCTGAACGCCTTAATCAATTGAGCAAAAAATTTATACACATATTATAGGTCACAAATACTCAATCTGTACAGATTTTGGAGAATCTAGCACTAATAGTTTTTTTACAGGGACAGAAAGAAAAATTCTTTATCATTATGCCTATAGGGCCAAATTTTTAAAAGTGTGATAGCATCTAGACGCCTTATTAATCTGAGCAAAAAAAATTGTACACATGTTATAGGTCACAGTTGCACAAACTGTATAGATTTTGGTGAATCTAGCACTTACAGTTTTTTTACAGGGACACAAAGAAAAATTCTTTATCATTATGGCCTATGGGACCAAATTTTTAAAAGTACGATAGCATCTAAACGCCTTATTCAATTGAGCTGAAAATTTATATGAGTATTATAAATTACTATTGCACTAACTATAAGCATTTTGGTGAATCTAGCAATTATAGGTTTTTACAGGGACACAACGAAAAATTCTTTATCATTATGATCTATGGGCTTAAAGTTCAGTAGCGTTAATTAAAACATCGTGTAATATATGGAGAAAAATACTCAAACACTCTGTTATGGTTTTCTCTTTTTTGTTTCTTTAACAACTTTTCTTTCCTTACTTTATCTACAAAACTGTTAATTACTCAATGTTCGGAAAGTCGAGTGGAGTCACTCCAGATTTTTTTTTTTTTTTTTTTTTCTGTTTCTGACGTTTACTCCCTTTTCCATAGGAAATGAGAATCTGTATCTGCTTACGCACCAAGATCTGTACGAGCTCCGTATAGATCTTTCTGATTTCGAAGGAAATTCTGCTTTTGCAAAATACGGAGGATTCTCAGTAGGAAGCGAAAAGGAAAAATATATGTTGAAACTTTTAGGACCTCTAACTGATGGAGATGCAGGTAAATTCATTTCTGAATACCATAAAAAATTAAACAGTTATATAGAATTTTCACACACAGTTTTATCTAAAGTTAAGGGCCTTCTTCATTCACCGCCGTCGGAAGCCGAAGCTAATGTTATTCTATGGGAAATTTTTCTTTACAAATAACTTATTAACTAATACATATTTTTAAATTCTGAAAATTCACAGCTGTTAAATTGACGGACCTTTTTTAAAAAAGTATTTTTTTAATTTTTTATATTTTGTTTTGAAGCTACAAAATACGAATTTTCAGTATGTGAATTGTTTTCATTTTGCAATTTCAAAATAAAACATTAAAAATTAAAAAAAAATATATATATTTTTAAAAAAGGTCCGTCAATTTAACAGTTGGGAATTTTCTGAATGTGAAAACAGAATTAAAAAATATGTATTAGTTAATAAGTTATTTGTAAAGGAAATTTCCCCATAGAATAACATTGGCTCGAGTTTCCGGCGACGGTAACAAGTGAAGAGGGCCGTTAAGGGGCAAACTACTTTTAAAAATAAGAAAATGAAGAAAATTTTCGATCAATTTTCAGAATTAAAAAAAATATATATGTATGAACGCATGTACAAACAAAACTTTTTTTGTGTCAACTAGTATGACTTTATTGATAAAAAATATTATTTTGGTTTACTTTAAAATAGAAAATTATTTTTACTGCAGATTATTTAAAAAAAAAAAAAAAAAATCAAGGGTGTTTCTTCACTGCGTGCATGGTATTTCAAAAAGTATTTGAGATATAAACTTAAAATGTTCCTCAACCATACATTTTGACATAATGAATAAAATTAACTAAAGATAAGAAGTTCTCTTCAACAGGGAAAAAAAAAAAAAAATTGGAAGATTTTGAAAATATAAAAAATGTAATGGTAATTAAAATTTTTATATTTCTATTTGTTGAAAAGAAGGTAGGAGTGCAGGGTGAAAGCAATTTCACAATATAGACACTTAAAGTCGCACTGGTAGAAATCTTTGAAGATAAAAGAACCTTGAAATCGATTAACGATGTTTACTAACACCTATTAACGATGTTTACCAAACAAACAACGAAAATTAGTGTTAGATCATAGCCTCCTAAACTAGTTGCCTTCCGCGTGGCTCGAAAACTCGGCAACAGTTCAAGCGGTAGACACAGCGCCACCTGGTACAGTTTGCACGTATTTTTTATTCAACTCACACCAATAATTTTAAAAAGTTATATATGAAATACGTAATCGACGTTTCTTCGATTCTATTCGCCTTTTATGTTTATCAAATCCCACTTTTAAAAAACTTTGGTGGCTGTTGACTAAAAAAAAAATCGCGCAATCTGTACCAGGAGGCGCTGTCTACCGCCAAGTTTCCAAGCCACGCGGAAGGCATCTAGTTTAGGAGGCTATGGTTAGATGTTTGTTTCAAATACATGGATTTCAATTTCTTAAAAGGGTGCTTTACTGACATTTTGTAAATAAAACACGTGTATTTGTTTCCATACGTTTATAAGAATGGCGACAAGTTTTTCGTCCATGTGTGAGATTTTAGCGACACTTTTTGATAAATTAGCGACAATCGTCGCTATGCTGATGTAAACCATATATGTATAGTATATAAATATAGCAGTAAAGTAAGAAACAGCAATTCATATATCACGTAAATCCATAAAATCATTATTAAGGAAACTGAAAGAGAAAAAAAAATATATAATTTTAAATTATTAAATCATTTGGTCTTTTAATATAATATTATTATTTCTTTTAACAACTTATATAATTAAAAAATGTAAATTATCATTTATAAGTAAGAAAAAAATGTATATCTTAAATTTATCATTCATTTAATTTATTATTATTATTATTATTGTTATTTACCAGTTTTAAATGACAATTAGCACAAAATGATAACAGATTTTAAATTTTGGCTCAGCTCGACTCCTAAACTCCATATTTGTTTCGTGTGCATTCACGTGCAAATAAATGCTGTATGGAGATTTATTTATAATTGGCTACTTTTTTCAAATTTTAGATTTTATTTTTCCCTTCTTATTTGTATTTACATTCTTTGCTGGTAAATCTAACAGTCGTTGGGTAACAATAGTGGTTGTATATGATCTCACGTAGTTAAGAAACACTGACTATATATATATTTTTTCCTGATGCAGGGGCTTAGGAAAACGTGGGGCTCAGGGGGCTCAAGCCCTTCCCTATTGGTTATTACAAAATTTTGTTTTAATGGCAAATTAAAGAATTCCCAATTTAAAATTAAAATTAATGTTCATAAATAGTGATATGTTATAATGAATATTAATAATTAGTGAATATTAATTAACATCTGATTATCACTAATTTTCTTAAGATTAATTTTGAGTCATTTAAAAACGAAATTTTTTGAGCCTCTCCCATGATTTTTGATTAGCTACATTCTTGCTCTGATGCTATAATTGCCCCTGATAAAGATGTAGAAGTTCTTTTTTTCTTCTTGAGGGGAGGGGGGGGGGGGTTAGGGTAGGTAGTTTCAAAAAGTTTTACTTTCCTGATTTTTGACTATTATAATGATGAGATATTATACATGTTAATGCAACGAGAACAAGGTATTTATCTCGTTGTATTATTGCTAGAGGTCTGCACGGGCCGGGTTCGGGGCGAATTTTTGAATTTGCTCTCGGGCCGGGCCGGGCTCGGGCTCAGTTTTTTTTGTGAATATTCGGGCCGGGCCGGGCCTGAATGAAATTTTCTCCGGGCCAGGCCGAGCCTGAATAAAATATTCTTCGGGCCTTGTCGGCCCGAATCTTTTTCTGGTTTCCTCGTTAATCAACGAAAAAGGAAAATGATAAAATATTTCTTCAGTCATTTATTTTACGTAATTTTACAGGCTTGTATGTCACATAAAGTTCTATTTCGTTAAAAAAAAGTGTCTGTAACGTCAATTTAATTGTTTATCAGTCTGTCTGTCCGAAATTTGATTTTTCGCAAATATTTTTAGCATGCCTCGAAATTAATATATTTTATTTAAAGTAATATTAGAAGATTTCCTATTCAAAATAGTATGCATGTCACTACCAGTTTGCGTACACGTACATAGCAAAAGAAATTAGATACATTACTGTGTATAAAGGTTTGTTTCTTATGATCTGTTGAGTTTAGGTGGTATAAAGGCTATAAAAATCTTTCCGCTGTAACTTTTTGTCTAAAGCTCCTTTTTCTTTTCTCCAGCGGACGAAAGTAGCATCATTTTTATCATAGGCAAAAGCAACTTTTCTATTGAATACGGTTGGTTTAACATTAAAGTTTTGCTTACCGGAACACATGAAAGATTCGGATACATTATGGTATATAAGAGAAAATGGTTGAAAATGCATTGTCAGTAATATTAACCATTTTAAATACCTTCCTATATTGTTTTATGAATGCTAATATTATCGATTTGACTTTCTGTTTGCCTTTGTGCCTTGTCTATAATAATGACTTTCTGTTTATATATAATTGTCTTGTAAAATTTCAGCAGTTTTGTTAAAGAACGTACTATTGTTTGGTAATATAAATCCTCTGCAAAACACATACTCAAAATCTTTTTTATAAAAAGGCATTTTTTTTTACATATTTTTGAATCGGGCCGAGCCGGGTCGGGCCTGATTTTATCGTTTTTTGTCCGGGCTGGGCCGGGCCATAAACCGTTAAAAAATAAACGGGCCGGGCCGGGCCCGGGCCTCGAAATTCCGGCCCGTGCAGAGCTTTAATTATTGCTGCTAAAATACACGAAAATTCTTCTCAATAAACGATTCATTGTCAGTTATATTATAAGAGAAAACGACAGAACAATCCACATTCAGTCACTGAAGACGTGGACAATGCAGGTGTTAATTTTTTAAAAAAAAAGCACACCCATAGTTGACCTTCAGAAGAGTCAGTTACCTAAGTTACAACATTAGTGATTTCTATGAAGAATATCCGTGGTGGAACCTAGGCTATATACTGAAACGAAGAATTTTTTTTTTTTTTTTTTTTTCAACCTTGAAATGGCTGGAATATACAAGTTTGTAGGGAAGGGAGCGATAAAAGGACCAGTTTTCCAAACACTTTTTTTCAAACAAAAATCTTCAGCCTAATCACACTTCCTCGTGAGGAGGAGAAGTCGAAGTTAGAGTAGGTCAATGCTATATGTGTTGCTAGGCGACGGGAACATGAGATAAATTTTAAAGGTACACAATATTGAGAGATAAGATTGAGTATAATATCCATTCATTCATATTCACCCATGCAGAGAGATAATAAGCAGTGCATAACACTTTCCAGTGGCATATTTTAACGTTTGCGAGTTATGTAACGATTAAAGAATTTTAAATTTTCTCTACCTAGGTAGAAGGATCTTTCTCAATTTTCAGACTAATACAGTAAAAAGTACCGTTTATACTTTTCTCATTTATACGTCGATTTAATATAGTCCTATTCATTTTTATGCATTTAAATAAAAAAAAGTTCATTCTTTATACGACGCAAATATCGGTTATAAGTCTTTTTTCAACCTTTATAAATTTTGCAGGCTTTCGATTCCAATCTTCAGAACAAGAATGAACATTGTTTTCCAGTTACATTTTCATAATATTCCTAAACTCTCGACCCCCCCCCCCTTTTTTTTTTCTTTGAGGGGGGGAGTGTCACACTAATGAAAAACACATAATACATCGATTCTCTCAAATCCTTCTTATTCCTTTTAATACAAAAGTGCTTCATGCATACAACGTAAATATCGATTATATGTATTTTTCTTTTCCCACCTTTCTAAAGTTCGCAGATTTTCTATCGCAGTCTTTATTTTTAAGTACTTCTGTTATAAATTTTAATAAATGTCTTTCGAAACTTTTTCTTCTTCTTCTTTTTTTTTAATAATAAGAAATAAATATGTAGGATTTTTCTGAGTTGTAAGTTTTAAGGATTTTAAGCTAAAATGTTAAATTATTGGAACCGAGTACCATTGGGTAACAAGAGAATTGTTTGTCTACAAAAAACACAATTAACTAGTACCGAGAGCTGAGTAGCTAACAAAAATTTTTAAATTCCACGCGTCTATTTAACCCTTTAAAGGGCAATGGGTTACATTATATTATATATCTCACCTAATTTTAATTCCATCAGACTGTAAAAACTTACGCCGAATTTCTTCTTCCTTTTTTCTTTCTTTCTTTCTTTATATATATATATATATATATATATAACTTTGAGAGAAAACTTCATGTATTTTTTTCTCTTCTAACATTGTTCGTAAATTTTGGTGTTTTTTTTTTTTTTTTTTTTTTTTAACTATCAAAATTTCCTTGCCCCCTCAAAAGGTTAAGATACAATTCGACAAACATTTCAAGAAAAACTTTTATGAAATATTCTTTTAAAACAACCTTGTATCAACCATCAAAATTTTGAAGTAAATGTACATGCACATTAAAAAAAAAAAAAAAAATCACGTGGCACTCACATGGTCTTTTCTAACCTTACGTTTAAATGATATAAAGATAGATTACAGATTATTAAGGAGTAAAATAACAAGAATTGTATATAAATGTACTTTAACGGCCCTCTTCACTTACCGTCGCCGGAAGCCGGAGCCAATGTTATTCTATGGGGAAATTTTCTTTACAAATAACTTATTAACTAATACATATTTTTAAATTCTGTTTTCATATTCAGAAAATTCTCACCTGTTAAATTGACGGACCTTTTTTAAAAATGTATTTTTTTTTATTTTTAATATTTTATTTTGAAATTGCAAAATGAAAAAAATTCACATATTGAAAAGTCGTATTTTGCAACTTCAAAAAAAAAATAAAAAATAAAAAAAAATAAATAAATAAATAAAAACAATAATAATAATAATAATAATAATAATACATTTTTTAAAAAAGGTCCGTCAATTTAACAGCTGAGAATTTTCAGAATGTGAAAACAGAATTTAAAAATATTTATTAGTTAATAAGTTATTTGTAAAGAAAAATTTCCCATAGAATAACATTGGCTTCGGCTTTCGGCGGCGGTGAGTGAAGTGGGCCCTTAAAGCAGTTGAAAATAGTTTTAGAAACAGCTTTTTTTGACATATTTTTCGGGGACTTCTGCCTTCCTCGCCTCCTTCTCCCTCTTGAACATAGTACATACATTCATAATAATAATAATAATAAAATAATAATGTTATCAAATTTAAAAGATTATTCTAAATTATTCTGACAAATTTCACCCACGTCACGCCACTCTTCCCAATTCTGGTCAAACTTTTCCAGTGGCAACTTCATATGATCTTCCAATTACCCACTTTCAATTTTAAGCAATTATTTGTCTTTAAGTTATGGTGATAATAGACATAAACACAGACTAACCGCTAAAAACTTAATTTTTATATTCAGAAGACTTCAAAATGCGTAACTATATAACAAAAAATTTAGTGTTGAAATTTGGAATCCAAACTAGTATGTTGTTTACCATAGGATATGAGAAAGTAATTACCAGTCTTTAGCATTTTTCCTGCAGTTGGTATAAAGTTTAGAAAATCACTTTTAATTATTATATTCAATAGAGAAGAACGTATTCACACAATTTTGTGCAGCCCTGTCTTTGAATTTGGAATCTCTGAATTATATAAAAATCACACAGTGAATTAAATTTAGCACGATATTAAAACACATAACACGATTTAAAATGTAGCAATTTCTAAGTATAATCCTGATATATCTAGCCTCATTAAAGTCCTACATCGGGTAGGGTCGACACAATTTCTTCTCTTGCTGGTCGGATTTGAGTGATGCTAACCGATATTTTTTTTTTTTTTTCGCGCGGGTCAGATTCGGGTCGAGTTGAGTTTTCAACGAGTCAAGCCGATTTAAGAACATCTAAAGAAAAAAAAAAAAGAAAAAAAGAGAGGGAAAAAAAAAATTACATTATAAGCATAAATTTGTAAACATAATTATAACTTTATAACTGATATAAAGATACTATATATACTAGACAGGTGTCGGAGCTCCGTATTCGTATCCGTATCCGCAGATATCGGCTAGAAAAAAAAAGATCCCTGTTCGTATCCTGGATCCGTATAAACAAGAAAAAAATATCCATATCCCTTTGTTTTACTTTCTCTCACCCATATATATGGTAGAGAAAGTATCGTTTTTGAGTCAAATTTCCGAAGTTGAGTTTTTGTTATATTTACACGTTTTGGGGTCCCATGAATCCAAAAATCATGTCTTTAGCGGTTGGTCTGTGTGTATGTGTTATCAGCATATCTCAAGAACAAATAATAACAGAAATTCCAAACATGGTATTTTAAATGCGTATTATATAGGGATGCTACACTAAACTTTTCGTGGAGATCAAACACACTGTTCGTGTACATGTACTACACCCAACAGAATTAAAATATATTGCGTCTATGGAAGAAATTGCAGGTAAGTAGAGTTTAAACATCTATAGACTGCACTAAACAAAATGAAACGAATATATATTTTTTATATGCGTAAAAACATGTTTCACGTAGAATATGGTATGGAAATCATTCACTGTTCGTTTACAAGGCTACACAAAAGAACTAGATTATAATGCGACAATACTTGAAAGTTGATGGAAGTGTATTTCATGTTGTGCCATGTGTCATTAGTATAGGATTATATTTATTTGCACCATCTGATATGTACATAACCATAAGAAGATATACAGGGCTGCAAATATTTAAGCCATATAACATTCTTTTTTATTGTTAGGAAGTACTTTATTATAATATTTTACTATGTCCAGGAAAGTTGCTCAGAAATTGAAATTAATTCTCATAGCCATATGGTAAATAATGTATTTAAACTAAATATTCATCGCTTGGTTTTTTGTATAGTTAAACGTTTGGAGGTTTCCTGAGTCAAGTTTTTAACGTTTGATCTTTATGTCTCTTAGAATAAATTAAAAACGAATAATTTCAGGCGATCCAAATGTTGTATTTTGAAGTTAATACGTTTGTTACTAGAAAAGTTTGATCAAGATTGGTAAGTTTCAAAAAATGTTGCGTTTCAAAGTTGTCTGAATAATAAATGAAGTTTTGAATTTAAAAACAGATTTGAAATGAATATAAATGTAGGTTCAATGATGAAACGGGGGGTTGAGTTGGGCCTCCCTCACATAGAATTATTTCTCAAATAAAGCTGTTTCGAAGCCCAATTTGCGTTATTTTAACATAGGTTTACTCAAAAGTAAAATGTTATTATTATTATTATTATTATTTTACATGCCGCTACTGCACTTGAAAAATGGCATATGTCACAGGAAAGCTTTTCATAAATCAGATTTTTAAGTTCAGTTATTACTTTAGAAATCCACTGAAACGATGATAATAATAATAATAATAATAAATAAATTTATAAGAAGGTAACTCTGGTATATTTTGGGACATCTATAGAGCCGACAATGTAGGAGTTCTTCCAGCGCTATGGTGAAAATTGACAAAATAATCTTACAGTACTCTCGTGGAATATAATTATGTAAATGCAGCAAAATTTTTTAAAGTGCATTCGAAATCTGAAAAGTCCTTCAATACAATTTTGTAAAATGTATATCAAGAATACTAAGAGTAATTTCTTAACGAATGATCGGTTGTACAGACTGGCGTAATGAAATCTTTCACATTGGAATCGACATAGTAACTTTTGAAATGTCCATATGAATTGTAAAAATCGTTTTCATTCCTTTTTATAACAGACTATTAAAACACTTTTAGCACAGTGATACTAAACATGTGAAAATAAAATATAGAATTTAGTATAAATTAGCTTCGCTATATATATGAACAGTAGCATATGCCCTTTCTCACATGTAGTAGATTTTCATATACCACACTCAATTGCTTATGTGTTTCTTCCCTTCTTTCTTTTTTTAATCATTATTAAAGGAGATGGAATGACGTATCATGCTGCTATGCCCTTTTCAACCATTGATGCAGATTACGACAGATGGCAGAGCGGTCACTGTGCCGTGGACCACGCGGGCGGATGGTGGTACAATCAGTGCGATGCCAGCAACTTGAATGGAAAGTATTTGAGAGGCTTGAATCCTTATGAGTATCAGGGCGTATACTGGCATGAATGGCAAGGTCCCAGTTATTCATTGCAGTCAACCAAGATGATGCTAAGACCAACGAGAAAGCAATTTATGCCAGTAAGGAATCATACAATGGTGTTGATTGAAACTGGAACTGACGAAAGCGTAAGACATGTAGATCAGTATTACGAGGAATAAAAACCTAAAAGCAGGAGTATACATTTAGATAACGAACAGAAGGTGTGTATTATATATATATATACACTCATTGTCATAAAAATTTGTGCACCAAGAAAGAATTGTCAGAATGAAACGAAATTTTACATACGTAAGTGCAGTGTTGATATAAGTTAATGGTTACAAAATCAAAGCGAAATGATCATTTATTACACAGTAAATTACGAAAGAATGTTAGTTAGTACCCTGTTAGGCCCCCTCTAGCGTAAATGCACGATGCGATACGGGCGGGTATTGAGGCATGCAAGTCCTGTATGATGTCCTGCGGCATCTCGTTCCACATTTGTGTAAACGCGCCTCTAATTAGTTTAAACTCGTAGGCTGTCCAACTTGCCGTCCCAAGTGATTCCAGATATGCTAGATTGGTGACAAATCTGAGGATCGAGCAGGCCAGGGAAGGATGGTATTATGGCGGCGGCAGTCCTGTGACACCCTTGCTGTGTGTAACGGAGCACTGTCCTGTTGAAAAATAGTTCCTGGAAGCCCTGCCATGAGTGGCAACACCTATGGCTGAAGAATGTTACGAATGTACCGCTGAGTTGTCATGGTGCCGTGGATCAATATTAGGGATGACTGTGTGTCTCATGCAGTGTCATACCATACTAACACACCAACTGTGGGTGAAGTGTGCAGCTGTAAAGCAAAGACAGGATTGAGACGATCACCACGGTGTCTTCACACACGTACATGATTGTCATCACTGCCCAAACTGAATTTGGATTCGTCGCTGAAGATCACCTGGTTACGTTTGGGTGCAATACAACCCCGTCGATCTCGACACCTCTCCAAACGGAGGAGAGAGGGCGTGAGTATTATTGACATCATTGTAATGGGTGCCGTGATAGCAAATGTTCTTCAGCTAAGTGCCTTGCGATGGTACGTACAGGGACAGGGACAGGTCTTGTTGGTACTGCATATGTCTGGATGGTGGACAACAAGACAATTGGTTCTATGCATATGTTTCGTAAGATGTGACGATTATTTCGATTATTGGTCTATCGAGCGCGTCCTGAGCCTGGTCACCGTGTAAGCGACCTCTCTCTTGTCCACTGTTCCCAACACCTCCTCACAGTAAAATCAGAACGGCCTAGGTGGCTGCGTTACTCGCCGAGCTGATCACCCGGATTCCATCATACCAATGGTTCTTCCCCTCTCGGAATCTGACAGCTACTTGTATTGTCTTCGATGGCGACATAACAGCATCTCTATTTAAAAAGTGTCCCTCTGCAACAGAATATGTACACTGAACAAACTCTGCTTATTGTTAGTATTCCTGTGCCTAGCAGTGAGGACGAGTCGAAAATCTTGGAGGGTTTCCAAGTTGACCAACAGGTTTGAATTTAGTAAACATCCAGTCATTCGGTATTCCCTTATCGCTTATTTTCTCTCAACGAAAAGCTTGTCTCCCCTATTTTACTAGTGGACTCGTTGAATCCGCACTTGCGCAGAGGCTTCCATGGTAGCAAGAAATGTAGTTAAAGAGTACATGTTTTATACTCCAAGAAGAAAGAAGTTCAACGCCCTCTGGTGGTATTACGCAATGTATAATCACGCTGCATTTCCAATCATGTGTATATCTGCCTGGCACATACCTTCATGCCAAGTTTCGTTACGATCAAACAGTTATTTCTTGGTGCGCACATTTTTATGGCAATGAGTGTATATTAAATGAATAATTGAAAACTTTTCGATATTTAAGAAGAAGTATAAAAACAAATTTCTAAATCTGAAGCTTGTTGCAAAGATAAAATAGTTTTAATACATTTATTATATAAAGAAAAGTCATATATACAGGTACATTTATGTCATAAGAACGTTATTGTAGTAATTCTATGTTTGTATGTTATGTAAAATTATAACAGTTCTTTGAAAAAGAAATTTTTTAGAGTAATATATTACTGTTTCTCTCATGATTTTAACCACTATAAATAAAAAATCTGACTTTGATTATTGATTAAAAAAAAAAAAATCTTCAGATGATGTAGACGTAGAGTCTGTACATGTGCTCTAGTATGTATATCTCCCTATGTCTTTGTATCGGAAACATACATGCATTATGTAGATAAGTAATCTATTTCTCTTGTTATGATGTAGATCAATTAGAAGCAGATATTAAAAACGTTTCATTTCTCAGTTTCGATTTTTTTTTTTCTTGTTTTTCATTTAAACTCAAGGCTTAATCTAAATAACTAGTTGATCTGTGCCCACATAGTGCTGGAGTTTTATACATGTATTTCCAAATTATTTCTCCTTAAAAGTTAAAAGTACCGAATTACTGAACGGTTTTAACATAATATTGAATCTTTTAACTTTCCCAATATATATATACACTACATAAAAAAGTAGACGGACACTTCTTTACAATTTTTTAAAACCCCGTCATTGTTTAATAGGAAATGTCAATTAAAAGTCTTTAACATGTTTATACTTATCAATCTTCATATTTTTGACAGACAAATAAAAATATTCAATTATTTATAATTTTAATGTAGTGAAATGCAAATAAGAGAAACGATATACATTTGCACAATATATATATTTTTTTTTAAGTAGACGGACACTGGTCAAAAACTGTAATTATCTAAGTGGGTGTTTCTTGCGGAATACCAGTTTTGCATGTACATGTACATTTGGCATTTTGCCAATTGCTAACGTGCTTGACAAGATGGTTTTACGTAGTTAAATTTCTTGGAGATGAATGCGCCATGCCACGAGGATTTCCTCTAACTATTTACCAGAAAGGACAGATTATAGCGCTGAAAAATGTTAATAAAGGAGTCAGAGAAATTAGTAGGCTACTTCTAATAAGCAAAAGTAGCATCAGCGATTTTCTACGTGCTACTGAAGCCCATGGCGTAAAGAAAAAGAGTGGCAAGCCAAAGAAACTTTCACTTAGAGACCAAAGAAAAATTTTTACTGAGCTGAAAAAAAACTGGAGCATCAATTCCCAGAGTTCGAATAAGCACAGGAATTACTAACGTAACTTCTCAGACAATTTATAACTACATTAAGCACTCAGAGCTTTTTCAATATAAGAAGAGAAAACATCATCCATGCTGGAAAGATCACCACGTGACAGAACGCCTACAGTGGGCTCAGACCATATGTCTTGGACTACAGAATGGATATCTGTAGTTTTTTCAAATGAGAAAAAATTTTAATTTAGACGGCCCAGATGGATATCAATATTACTGGCACAGTTTGGAGAAAGAAGACGAAGTATACTCTACTCGGCAAGTTGGTGGTGGTGGCGTGATGGTGTAGCTAGCTGTCGGCTATGGTGGAAGGACACATTTAGTGTTCCTGAGTAAGAAGCAGACTCACAAAGGTTATATTGAAACACAAAGCAGTGAGCTTTTGCCATTTGCATGTGATATTGGAGGAGAAAACTGGATTTTCCAACAAGATGGAGTGCCAATACACACCGTTAACAACGTTAAAAAATGGTTTCATGAGAACAACTTCAATGTTTTACCCTGGCCAGCCAAGAGTCCGGATATGAATCCTGTAGAAAACATTTGGGCTATACTTGTTCATAAAATTTATGAGGGTGGGCGCCAGTATGAATTAATTCACCAGCTCAAAGAAGCTCTTACAAACATTTGGGAAAATTTCTGTCAAAAAAAGATTCAGAATCTCATTGATTCGATGCCTAACAGAGTATACGAACTTATTAAAGCAAATGGGAGACGAACCCCTTACTAAAAACGTTTTATTTTAGGCATACAAGATGTGTCCATCTACTTTTTTTTTAAGAAAAATTACAGTGCAAATATGCACCATTTTTGTTTACTGAATTTTTCCACTACATAATTCAAAAGGATTGAGCCTATCCAAAAAATAATAATATATGACGTCTCAAGAATATAATTATATTAGAGAAATGAACCTCATATCTCTAATTAAAGAAATAAACGGCTTTAAAGTATTACAAGTAAGTGTCCGTCTACTTTTTTTATGCAGTGTATATGTGTGTGTGTGTGTGCATATTAAATTGCTAAACTTATTTCAGAAATGGCTATTAAACACATAGCTTATCATAAACATGTAAAAAAGAAATAAAATTAGCATTTTCAGTTTTCGAGAAACTTTTAATTTGAAACATCTACTTGTTAACCTGATTAAATTCAAATAATAATTTACTTTTAATCAATAAATACACTGGTGTTCAAAATTAAAACAACAACCTGTTTTCTCGTTTTCTTCTTTTGCGCATAATTTTTAGACAAACATATGAACATAAAATTTAGATAGCATGTTCGTTATCATACCATTAATCAAATTTTATATAATTTTAACATGAGTAATAATTTTTAAACTAATAATTCTTTTTTTTTGTTTGTTTGTTTGTTTCAAAAGTATGCTTTGGAAAAGAGGGGAAATTTCAAGAATTTTAGAAAATAAAATAAAAAGTGGTGTTAAGGATGCATTACAGATAGATAAAGACGCACATGCCCTGAAATGTTACTCTAAATCTCATTTTTTCTTTCTGTATTAACATTTATTTTACTTTTATAATAAACTTTTTAAAAAACATATATAATTAATAATTTGTAAACTATGAGCATCACCAGATTAATAAAAATGCCAATAAATAGTTTTATAATGAACATCTTATCCAATTTTCATGTTTGTATGTATATTTTTTAAAAAGTTATTCACATACGAAAAAAGAAGAAACAGAAAAGTGAATACAGGTAAAAAGATCCGGTTTTATTCTAACGCATGGATGCATGTGCATCTTCAACTATCTGTAATGCATCCTTATGATCATTTTTCATTAAGTTTTCTTTTCTAAAATTGTTGAAATTTTTCATTTTTCCCAAAGCTTATTGAGAAAAAATGAATATTTATTAGCTTAAAAATTATTACTTGTGTTAAAGTTATATAAAATTCGGTTAATGATATGATAACGAACATGCCATCCAAATTTTATGTTCGTACGTTTACTTGTTTAAAAATTATGCGCAAAAGAAGAAAACGAGAAAACAGGTTGTTGCTTAAATTTTGAGCACCAAAGTAGCATTGTAAGTATAAACACATTCACATATAAGAATTGTAAAAACTTGTAACGTTTGTTTCAGGCCAAAATAGCAGCACGTCCTTTCATTCAGGTAAAAAAATTAAGCACAAGTGCATTATCAAGGCAGCAAGCTGTACTTATGCCTACTCAGAAATTTAATGTGATTTCTGTGTATAATCTTCCTCAGAAACATCATTAGTTAAATTTAGAAACAGTGCTGCTACTGCTATCTACCGAACAGAGAAGGAATAAAAACTTAAAAATCGTTTAAAACAAGGAAAAAATTTTGAAAAATTGTTGTATAAAAATTTTTTTTAAATATTTGGTTTCAATGCGAAATCAATAAACGTTAAAAAGTGAAAAAAAAAAAAAAAACTGATATCATATTTTAGATTATAATATCTATATGTTTGATTTTAATCCCCGACCTTTTTTTAAACATGATTTAGAATGATAAAAACGATGCTGTTCACTTCAACGCCCAACAGCAATTACCCATAGACCTTGTATAGAAGGTCTATATAAGGTCTATGAATTACCCCTTCGACTGGATCTGGATTGACGGTTTTAATTACTCTACGCATAAACAACAGCAAACCTCACCTCTCCGATATCCTGTTTGCGCATGCCCGATGTTTTACGACTGTCTGGGTTACATTTTACCACTACTTTATTTACAAACTTCATATGTATATACAAATTGAATATTACGGAACTTCAAAAAAATTAACCTTCCCTTTATATAAAATCAAAAGAGACACTACATATCGGATTTCATTCAAACCCCTCTCTAACAGTAGTCAATTGAAAATAACATTCTAAGCGAAAGAGATATCGCGGCGAAATCATCACAATCAATATTGAACATTAAGAAACCTTTTTAATTCAAACTACTCTCTAAACGAAATAGGGTTTGCTCAAAATTACGTTTTAATGAAAATAAATATGACAGTTAAATAACTCTTTAAACACTTCTGGCAGCAAAGCCAGACTAAAGCATGGGCACATGGGGCACTGGCCCAGGGCATCCAAATTTGGAGAGGCACAAAAAAAAAAAAAAAAAAAGAAGAAGAAGAAGAAGAAGTTTTAAAATTTGTCACTGCAAATGTAACTATAACCATGGAGTTTTTAATATAAGAGAAGTGGTAAAGGAAAAATAGCTCTTTTTTTTTTTTTTGCATGCATATCTTCTTATCTAAACTTCATTAGTATGGATGCTTTTTTTGGCCCACACTTTTGGCATGAGTATATCTTGCTAACTTTAGGAACTTATTCCTTGTCATGGGATAAGAAATAAGCACAAACATCTCCCCATCCATCTTTCAGGATACTGGGACGAAAGAATGAACTAAACATGCATAGAAAAATAGAAAACTTACAAAATGTAGTATTTAAAATCCATTTATTCTGTTTTCAATGGTATTATGGCTATAAATGTATTCTAATCCAAATCCTATCACCACATACTTAAACTATTATAGAGAAAACCGACATTTTGTCCATGTATTCCTCAATTTGATTTTTCTCAGCGATTACGTTAACACAGTATTT
This sequence comes from Salticus scenicus, assembly GCA_963930645.1. NCBI lineage: Eukaryota > Metazoa > Arthropoda > Arachnida > Araneae > Salticidae > Salticus > Salticus scenicus. The sequence continues at coordinate 244,033,110 of OZ005653.1, forward strand.
TTGAGTGATGCATAATAATTTAATTCTATTCATATCATTCGAAATAGCTATTAATTATAAAAGTCGTACAATGCATAATACACGGAAAAAAATATTTAACTCTATATGGATAGGAGGGGGGGGGGGATCATATAAAAGATGTGCCCAGGGCCTCCAAAAGTTATACAATGACTACCAATAAGTATTTGGACACCTATGCAAATGACGATATCTGCGGTCCCGAGGTACGTCACGGCCTCCGACGGTATATATCGTGTAGGAAACAGCATCGGCATTAGTCGCATGCAAGATGCCGCGCAGTTCGGAGCTCTCTGATTTCGAGAAAGGTATAATTATCGGGTATCACAAATGTGGCCGATCCTTAAGGGACATATCTAGCGATCTGAAGTACCCAAAATCGACAGTGGCCTATGTGATTAAGCAGTGGAAGGTGAGCGGTGATTGTCGGAATGTGCCCCGAGTCGGCAGACCAACGAAACTGGGAGATAGAGACCGACGAGTGCTGTCCAGAAAAATTCGGAAGAACCGCACCCAACCGATGGCCCTCATCCGAGACGAGTTTCAACAGGCATCCGGGAGTATTGTTTCAATGAATACCATCCGTAAGGAAGCACATCTGCTTGGTTTTCATGGTCGTGCTGCTGCCCATAAGCCTTTGATCACAAAGTCCAACCGCTCTGCTCGGTTAATGTGGTGCAAAGCACATCGAAATTGGACCGTAGATCAGTGGAAACGGGTTCTTTGGAGTGACGAATCAAGGTTCACCCTTTACCGTTCGGATAGCAGGGTCTGGGTCTGGCGTCTACCTAGAGAACGTCTCCTGCCAGAATGCATTGTGCCAACAGTCAAGTTCGGCGGAGGGGGAATTATGGTCTGGGGGTGTTTCTCCTGGTATGGACTGGGACCCTTGGTCCCCATTCATGGTAAGCTCAACTCCGATGCCTACTGCACTATTTTGGATGACAATGTGCTTCCTACGTTGCGGCAGTTTTATGGGTTGGACCCCCTGTTGTTACTTTCAGGACGACAATGCCAGTTGTCATGTTTCGACGTTAACCAAGGCTTGGTATGGTGCCAATGGAGTTCATCGAATGGACTGGCCTGCCCAGAGCCCAGACCTGAACCCTATGGAGAACCTCTGGGATGAGTTGCATCGCCGAATTCAGGGGTGCACTACCCGTCCAAAATCGGTGAAGGAACTTCTATGTCTTCTCCAAGCCGAGTGGAAGAAAATACCACTAGCTGTCATACAAAGACTTGTGGAAAGTATGCCCCGGAGGGTTCACGCTGTAATTGCCTCTCGTTGAGGCTCTACCAACTATTGATTTTGAATAAAGTTAGTTTTTTTTTTCTATCACAGGTGTCCAAATACTTATTGGTAGTCAGTGTAATCGGGCCCTGCCTGGCAGTAATAAGAACAAACTGTGACATTTTCAGCGATTTTTTTCGATTGCGTCTTTTGACATTACTGGTACAACTATGAAAACAAAAATAAGAAGGTTAATTTGTCTGGTTATATGACGGTATGTTTACCTAATTACTTTATTTTCATCGTAAAATTTGCAGATCACATAAACCAGTTATACACCAAAAATTTTAAACAACTGAAATACTTATACGTACATCTGTTTTAAATGTTGGAGTGAAGAAAACATTACAGTTTGTTTAATAAATAAAATGTTTGATATAAATCAGATTTAAGAGAGCTGTGGAGCATCCACCAGAAATTAAGATAATTGTTGCCAAAATAAGAGTCATTATTTTTTCTATCTTTCTTTTTTTTCTCTTTCTCGGAATATCCAAGAGTTTTCACCCCACCAGTGGGCGAGAGATTCTACTCGCGAAGCTGAACAACAAGAAAAGCCGGGTTCAATCCCAATCCCAGGTCACACTGGTTGATTAAGCTATTCGGAGTTTTCAGTGTTTTTCTCTAAAACTCGCATGAATACTCTGGGATCCCTTAGAAAGACCCCCATGGTGTGCATTCCCCTTTAGTCCCAGCTCCCTAGTATAGACAGTTGGCTTTAATCCTTAAACCATGTTGTATTTCCTGGAAAATAATTTCAACTGTTAAAGCCCAGATTTTAAATCTCGATTACAAGAATTGAAGATCTAAATTTCAATCGGAATTATCGTTTCATCCATACTAAAATTTTTTGTATTGAAAGTCTTTTAATTAAATTTTAGTTGCTTATTAATTTGATAAAAGCTAAGAAAAACGAAAATATCCCATACTTGCTGAGTTACACATTAGGCGTGACATAGTTTTTTTCAAAGATGTGTATGTTTGGAATGAAGGCCGATTGAGCGCACGTGGGTTCAAGACTTGGGTTGAATATCCCTCGTGGTGGTCTTTTTAAGGAGCCCTAGCCCGTATTTGCTCGAGATTCGGAGAAAACTACACAAAACTTTGAAAGTCTAGGTTGACTAGCGTGATCTGGTATCGAACCTGGTGCTTCTCGTCTACAAGCTTCGAGAGCAGATTATCTCTGTCCTTGGTGTGGCGAAACGTTTTCAGAACTTTACAAGTAGCTAGAAAACATTACAGTATTACTTTTTTTTTTTTTTAGTTAAATTATTATTATTATTTTACTTATTCAAACATGGAAAGTTAATATCTCAGAATAAATGAAAAATATACACTTTTTGTATTGATATTCAATGGTTAAGTTTATTATATATTTAAAAAAAAGAATGTATTATGTTTTAATATACAAGTTTAAATTTGACACAAATATTTTTAAAAGTGCAAACAGTACTGCTAAATACTAACTGAGCTAAGACTTTCTTTTACTTGGATTCGAACAAAAACATTTGTATACAAAAACATTTTATACATATTCTTTTCATATTCATTTACGTTACTTTTTTTTTTTTTTTTTTTTTTAATGTATATACACTATCTACCAGTAAGTATTTGGACGCTTTCGAATTTAGACGTTTTGTTAAATATCTTGAAAAGTTCTTTAGGAATCATCTTGAAACTTTGGTAGTGTAGGAAGCATGTTGTGCCTCATATTTTTCAGTAAAATTTGTGTCATTAAAAGGAAAAGGGGACCAGTAAAAAATTAAACAAAAATCAAGATGTTTTGGACCCTCCTGTAAAAGGTAATGCTTTAAATGCGTTTGGTTATGAAGATTTTTCTCATTATCTGTTTAAAATTTTATGAGGCTACCACCTATATTCATGGAGATATAATGGTTTCTTTAAAAATTTTCAAAAACTATTTCCACTTTTTTATTTATAACACGTAGGCAGTCGCGGCTCGTGCACCGGAAATTGGTGAAGAGGCACACTGTATTTTACGCTGTGTTCATTTATAGAATATAAATTTACATTTAAATAAGTATTTTTAGTTAATTTTAGTTAAAACCATTTTCTGTTCACGAGTCGCCACTGCACGTAGGGTATTAGACCCAGTGCAAAGTCATTTTCAGGATGTATGGCATACTACATCAGACACAGCATAGAGCTATCAGAATGAGAAAATGTTAAGTATCTTACGAAATACGACCACTTTTATTAAATAATTTTTTTAACTACGCATGTGCAAGCTTTATAAAAATTTCATTTGCATAATTTAATAGCCAAAGATATTGAGCAACTGATATGAAAACCCCAAACAAATATCGTGTAAATTCATAACGTTACGAGACAGCATAATTTCAGTTCTCTCAAAGTAAAAGCTAAACTATAAAGGGTTTTACTCATATTTTTATTTTGCTTTAATCAATGCCCAATGGTATTTATATGATTTTTTTTTTTTTTTTTTTTGGAAGGGGGGGGGGGTCATTTAGGTTGCTCAATACCTTTGGTTATTAAATTATGCAAATGAAATTTTTATAAAGCTTGCGAATGCGTAGTTAAAAATTATTTTGTAAAAATGCTCGTATTTCGTAAGATATTTAACATTTTTTCATTCTGATTGCTGTATGCTGTGTCTAAAATAGTGTGCCATATTTCCTGAAAATGGCGTTGCACTGGTTCTAATACCCTACGTGTTATAATTAAAAAAGTGGAAACTGTTTTTGCAAGTTTTAAAAAAACCGCTATATCTCCATGAATATGAATATATGTGGTAGCCTCATAAAATTTTGTACAGATAATGAGAAAAGTCCTCATAACCACATGCTACAGCCAAAACGCATTTAAAGCATTACCTTTTACAGGGTGATCCAGAACATTTTGATTTTTGTTTAATTTTTTATTGGTCCTCTTTTCCTTTTCATGACAGAACTTTTACTGACATATATGAGGTATAACATTTTCTTTATACTACCAAAGTTTCAAGATGATTCCTAAAGAACTTTTCAAGATATTTAACAAAGCGTCTAAATCCGAAAGTGTTCAAATACTTATTGATAGACAGTGTATAACTAAATATGTATTAATAAGATAACACTCGATACTCGATTTAAAAAAAAAAAAAAAAAAAAAAAAAAGATATTTACAGCTTACAGTGTAAATGCAATATCACAAAATATCTAGAAATGCTAATTAAATTGTATAATAAATATTGAAATATAAAAATAAAATAAACAAATCAGACTTATAGGAAAAGTATGCTTTAGTAAAAATCGATAAATTTAGTTCTTAGTCTTATAAAACAGGACCAGATGGCAGCACTACATAATTTCGTTCTTTTCTCCGTGATTTCTGAATAAAAAAAATTCTCATTTTCTTTTACAATTTCTCTCCATTTCGGCAAATTTGTTTATAGAATTGCTCAATACCTAATTCAATTTTTAAAATTCCGTTTGCACATTCTGAAAATTCACAATCTTTAAATTAGCCCTCGTTTTCTATTGTTATTATTATTTTTACTTTCCGAACACTATAGTGAGGAAAGTATTGTAATCATGTCAAAAATCCGAATTCAAGATTTTGATGTTTCTATACGTTTTGAGGTCCCCTGAGTCCGTTTGCACTATTTTTACGATGATGTATGTATGTGTGTGTGTATGTGTGTATGTGTGTATGTTTGTGAACACGCTAGCGTCTAAAGGCTTTGTTCGATTAACCTGAAAGTTGGTACGTATATTGTAAGTCACCATAGTACGAACCCTATAGATTTTGGTGAATCTAGCACTTATAGTTTTTTTACAGGGACACAAAGAAAAATTCTTTATCATTATGGCCTATGGGACCAAAATCTTAAAAGTGCGATAGCATCTAAACGCCTTATTCAATTGAGCAAAAATTTTATACCCATATTATAGGTCACAGATACTCAATCTCTATAGATTTTGGAGAATCTAGCACTTATAGTTTTTTTACAGGGACACAAAGAAAAATTCTTTATCATTAAGGCCAATGGGGCCAAATTTTTAAAAGTGTGATAGCGTCTAAACGCCTTATTAATCTGAGCAAAAAAATTGTACACATGTTATAGGTCGCATTTGAACCAACTGTATAGATTTTGGTGAATCTAGCACTACAGTTTTTTTACAGGGACAAAGAAAAATTCTTTATCATTATGGCCTATGAGACCAAATTTTTAAAAGTGCGATAGCATCTAAACGCCTTATTCAATTGAGCTGAAAATTTGTATGAATATTATAAATCACTGTTGCACTAACTATAAGCATTTTGGTGAATCTAGCATCTATAGATTTTTACAGGGACAAAACGAAAAATTCTTTATCATTATGAACTAAGGGCTCAAAGTTCAGTAGCGTTAAATAAAACCTCGTGTGATATATGGAGAAAAAAACACTCTATTATGGTTTTCTCTCTTTTGTTTGTTTAGCAATTCCTCTTTCTTTATTTTATCTACAAAACTGTTAGTTACTCAATGTTCGGAAAGTCGAGTGGAGGCACTCCAGATTTTTTTTTTTTTTAGCTTAAAAATCCGAAAATTACCTATTAGAGCATTTTCTTTTTTTTTTTTTTCATTTTTTAGCTGTCAAATGAAGTATAAAAAATTTCAACAATAAAATTTTGAAAACGTGTACTAACTGATCGGTTGGGAATTTTCGATTATGAAATCGGAATTTAAAAAATTACATTAAGTATTCATTGCGCAATTTTATAAAAAAATTTCTTCATAGAGTTACATAGGATTTGGTGACAGGAGATGGGAAACAGTAAAAGGGGAGAAGATTGGATTGGAATAAGTATTCAAGTCAAAGTGAAATAAAATCCACATTATTTATGATTCCTGAGAATTCTAGCTCATATCTTTTGTTAATTTATTGTATAATTATGAAAACAAATGGAATGTTTTCTTAGCTTACCATGCTATCGCCTGCCTACCAGCTGCCGAGCGGTTCTGCGCTCAAAGCTCGTGGATTGGAAGTGCCATGTTCGATCCTAGGTCACGCTCTACCTAGCCGTTCGGAGTTTTTCATAGTTTTCTCTGAAACTCGAGTAAATACGGGCTAGGACCCCTTAGAAAGACCCCGTACTGAAGGCATTCCACCTATAGGCCTAGGACCCTAGCATAGTCAATCGATCTTAATACCTCCAACCAACCATGCTGTCTCAATCATTTCTCTCTCGACCAAACCTAATTATTCAGTAAACTTTTGACTCTACAACAAATATGAACAGTTTAACAAAAAGAGCTAGTATGTTGTGGCCATCACAAAACTTTCTCCTGCATATTCCTTTGGAAAATCCCGAAATTTAGACCAAAACACAGTCACAGTCAAGTCAAGGACATACTTAGGAATTTTATTTGGTAGAGTCCAGAATCAGAGTTTGATTAAGGTACATATGGGGTGCTAAACACAGCGTTTTTTTTTTTTTTTTTTTGAACCCCCTTACTTTACTATTGTAAGTATAGTAAGCTTAAAGCTGAGCATCCCTTTGGTCCTTCCAGTAATCTCTCGTCGATTAAATTGAAACTGCACCAATACTTATGCAAAACTGAAGTACTTGAGATTACCTAGTACTTGAGATTAAGTTCGAATTTTTATATAACAATTAGTTCAAAATTCTAGTTTTCCAATTTCCCCACAAGTGGCGTTTTCAACCCTTTTATATATATACTTTTTAATGTGGCAGTTTGGAACAAAATTTCATATAAATGTACATAATGAAAAATATTTTTAGCGAATCATTGTGAATTAATAAGCATTATTTATAATAGTAACAGTAGTAGGAATTTTTATTTTATTTTATTTTATTTTATTTATTTATTTATTTATTTTTTCATAGATGTAAACGCATTGCTTCCCTCGTGTAAATTTCCAGTAGTAGGAGTATTTTTATAAAGAATTCGCCAATACCTTTAAAACGAATAGTTGAACCATAGAACTGTGATAATTTAAATCAAAGTTATCGATTTTTTAAAAAATATATAGTGTGTGTGTGTGAGAGAGAGAGAGAGAGAGAAGAATTTTCCCGGATGTCGTCTATAAATTACAAATTGATTTTTTCCCCCGAGATTTAGTATTATGTTTCTCTGAGATGAAAATCATCTACATTTATTATGGAAAATAATTTTAATCGATACTAATATTAATAAATAATTTGTACTATGTAAATTAGTATAAGAAAATAGAGAAGAAAATCTTGGGGTGGACGCAACACACTAGTTTTTAAAATATGGCCATGTTTCTAGGATCTAAAAATAGATTTCCGACACTTTATAACCTGTTTGCATGCATTCTCTTCCCTATCAGCTCATGCTATAAATAGTCTTCATCGCCGTGGTTCCGAAAGCCACTGATAATTGTAAGACATTTACAATTTACCACTTCAATTCAACCTTATTTTTCATCTGTAAAAATAATACTGAAGCGAGTTGTTCAGGAATGTCGTCGGAGCCTGAATGATTATTTCTTTCCACTGCCCTAAAAAAAGTAATGCGTTTAATTTTTACACTTTTGTGAAAGTGTCTTTGGACGCTGTTTAAAAGTGCATTCGTATTTCCGTGGAAGAATCAATAATGCAAGTGAAACCTTTTACCGTGATTTGGCACTTATTTTTCCAACAAAAACCATAAGATTCAATAATGCAAGTGTTTTCTCAACAACCGTAAGATTCAATAATGCAAGTGAAACCTTTTATCATAATTTGGTACTTATTTTTCCCCAAAACGATAAGATTCAATAATGCAAGTGAAAACTTTTACCATGATTTGGTACTTATTTTTCTCAACAATCATAAGATTCAATAATGCAAATGAAACCTTTTACCATGATTTGGTACTTATTTTTTCCCAAAACCATAAGATTCAATAATGCAAGTGAAAACTTTTACCATGATTTGGTACTTATTTTTTTCAACAACAGTAAGATTCAATAATGCAAGTGAAACTTTTTACCATGATTTTTGGTACTTTTTTATTCCAACAAAATGCACTAAATCACTTTTACCAGAATTTGTTAAAAATATTTTTAATAATGCACCATCAGCCAAAAATGTAAATTTAATATTTGTAATCAAGCATAAATGCATAAAATATTACATCTTTATCATTTCTAAAATTTCTTTATCTAACTTTTTCAACTTTGGTAACAGAATAATTGGGTTAACAGAGTAAACAGGATTGCTACCGTATCTGGAATTCAGGGAAAACCTGGAAAACTCCAAAAATTTGAAAAATTATTAAAGAATAGGCAAAACTCAGTGATTTTTAAAATCTATTGTAAAAACAGGGAAAACAGAGAATTTTGAAATTTTTTTTAAAAAATTGGAAAATTTATTTATAATCAAACCTTTTTTTATTTTTATTTTAGTGCTTTATATAGAAGAAGAAAAAGTTAATTATATGTGTTGGGTTGGGTTGCGGGGATTAAGGTCGATTGACTGCATTGGGGTCCTAGTTAATTATATAGTTTTTCCCAACTATAATCTATATAATATTTCTCTAATGTGCTCCAGTTTCAATTATTTTTTGTCGAAGCGATACGATACACGAGGATAAAAAAATAATATTTATACATGAACAATATTTAAGCACGCGGAATTAGCTCAATAGACTAATAAGAAAAAATGACGACATTTGTCTGATGAGATTATTTTACGAATAAAATGTATTTTTAACAGTTGTTTCTTCAGAACCTTTGCAAGCGTCATTTTAAACCTAGCAATATTTTTAAGATATATACAGAATATGAATTTTTGTGTCATAAATTGACTAAAAAAACACAATTATAAAAATAGAATCAAAATAGGAATTATTTTATTTTATTTTATTTATTTATATATTTTTAAACAAACAAACAAACAAAAAAAAAAAAATAATAATAATAAAAAGTCCTCGCCAACTTGACGAAAAAAAATTTAAAAGGCATCATGGGAGTCCTATATTAAAATTGTACTGCCTGTGGAAGTATGAAAATTGTGTCGTGAACCATGAATTTTATTTGGAAACCTTTCTTTGAATGATTTTGGTTTCACTATTGTACAATATTAATTTGGTTTTAATAATAATTTGGCTTCTGGTAAATTAAAATTTTAATTAGGTGGTGAATTGGTATAACATTTAGGAGTTTCAGATTTTAAAGGTAAATAAGAAAAGAAATAAAATGCGAATATTTCGCACAGGTTTGTTAGTAAGTTAATAAAATTAATATACCTTAGGTATGTTCATTTGATTTGCAAACATGTTAGATTCCAATGCTGAAAGATTGCATGCCATCTATGCATCTATCATTGCATACCATCTTTTAAAAGAGACAGGAATTTTCTCCCCCCCCCCCCCCCCCCGTGATTTGTGTAGCAACCCTGTAAGAGTAAACCTTGATGTAAAATATGTATAGCTAAATTTTACATTGCCTTTAAAAATTCTAAGTTATAGACGGGGCCTGATGATTTTTTTGGCCAGTGAAGCACAAACTTCCCCTTTCAAATTTAAAAGTTCCCCCCAAATGGCAGAAAAAAACAGGATATTGATTTTATTATTATTATCATTATTATTTAATATTTTTAAATTGAACACTAATAATAGGACGTTATTTTCACTATAATTATTTTTAATACAAGTTAATTACAATAGATTTTCATAATATTTGACTAATTTTTTTTTTTTTTTTTTTTTTTTTTTAATGTGTTATAAGATAAGGAGAAATTTAATTCAATACTAACAACTATAAAATTAATATATAACGATGCTTGTAAATATAACTTATACCATGTGCATAAGATATCTGGAAGAAAAGGAACTTTAATCTGAATTTTGCTCAGAAACATTTAGAAATAAAGTTTGTAACATTACAAAGTTCTTATTTCTATACGTGTAAAATTTAGAAATGGTTTCCTAAGTGAAAGGGAGTCCCGAAATGATACTGAGCTCCGACTAGATTTAAAAGTTCATCAGGCTTTGGTGCACAAAATTTGAAACTATATATATCAGTCTATGATACATTTTTCATACTTGTTTGTGAACAGGTACTTCACAAAGAATTTCTATCATACGGCGGTCTATGATCATATGGCGGTCTATCATACGGCGGTCTATACAGGCAATTCTTAAAAACATATTTAATAATTTTATACTGCACCAAAAGTTATGAGTCCTCTCCTTCACTCTTTTTTAGCACTTTTCAACGAAGTTGAAGAGTATTTAGGATTTTTTTTTCTGCCTGTTTGTACGCCCCCGCTGTAATTTCCTTAATTATTTTTAGAATAACCTTATACGCGTTGTTCAAATTTCTTGTGACTTGTGCCCTATTAAGAAATGTATAAGTGGTATTACGAGTTTGTGTACAGCGAGTCACAAAATAATTCAAAGAGACCGTGATCGATTAGATAGAGCCGTTTCTTTAAAGCAGGCTGATTTATTATCCATATACTCTTCCGAAACATGACAAATTAATATATACATTATTCAAGTGCTCATAAGCATGTTTTCTATAGGATATAATAACACAGGCCTGCAATGAAAAAACATAAGGGAATTGATAGCTGAACTTTATGTATTTTTTGGTGCTGATTTAAAAAATATATAAAGAACAATTTCTATCACGTCACGCTTTCTTGAAAAATTCAATTTTACTCCGACTTTGAGCGCATACATAGTATTTGCTCCTCTCGTTTAATTGTCTATTTTATGTAAGTTACCTTAATAAAAACAAATAAAATAGTATGTTGGGGATTTTCTTTTAGAAACTGCACCATAATTTGATGTAAAAAGTACCCAAGGGAACTTTTTGTTTTTCTCTCGATCAGAAGCGGCTCATGCGATCTAGCAATAGTGGTTTATATCCATTTAAACCTATAAAAAATAAGTCAGTTGCTGAAAAATTAATTTTCTACTCCAAGGTTGGATCATTTTACATAGATTTAAATAGATAAAAAACCCCGTTGTCAGACAGTACATTCAATACCGTTCGAGAAAAAAAAAAAAAAAAAAAAAAAAAAAAAATATATATATATATATATATATATATATATATATATCGATATCGATTTTATTAAAAATCCTGACGTGATGGGAAAAAAATAGAGATCATTTTCGAAAACAGCACACCAAATAACATAAATTCACAGAAAATTTCTCTCTTATTTTTCAAAAACTCCAATTTCGCAGGCCTGTGTAATTAGTGTTAATGATTGGTTTTCAGGCTCACATAAATTATTTAGATACTTTATGAGAAATAAGTGGAAATTGCTTGAGAATTTTCAACGCATGTTACTTTTTGTTTTTTAAGAAACTACATATAAGGCATATTTTATTTTTAAACAATGTACAGAGTTTATAAGTAAAAAACTTTGAATAAACGCCATAAAATCCAGAAAACTCGCAAGATTGCTGCTTTGTTTTGTAGCATTCATGCCTAATTTGTTCACCTGATGAAGATCGTATTTTGTTTCGATCCGAAACAACGGTTGTGAGTTTTTTGCATTTTATAGTGCTTATTTAAAGTTTTTTACGCATTACTTTCAACTCCCGTTCTCTAGTGCATTATTACTGATCAACAGAGATTGTCTGAATATAGCTGTAAAAAATATTCCATTAGTCATATTTAATATTTTTTTACTGCACAAAACATTACGAATTCAACATACATTATCCTGATACACAAACGTACATTTCTTACAGAATATGATAGGATTAGCACTAATGACTGACTTACGCACAAATATTGAGATGTATTTTAGAATGTATCTGCAAATTGCTTGAAGTTCTTTTTTAGTAGCGTTTTGCGTACTTAATACTCGAAACAAAGTTAAAAACTTGAAAGTTAAACGATGTATTACACTGTTAAAATATATATATATATATATAGGGGAGAACCGTGTAATATGGACCACCGTGTAATACGGACCATGAGGAAATTTGTATATTCAACAGTAGATGGTGAAATCATCTCATTGCCTTTAGTGAATATTATTGTTACACAAACCATGGAGTGACTTGTACATGCATACTTGTATTTGGACGATTATGAAATTGAGTTTTCGGTTTAGATGATCATTGATGTAACAAGTATGTTAAAATGGAAGTATTACTTTCTGCTGTTAGGTAATTGTAATATAATTTTCGCGTTAATAGTAGCAAATGTAACTACTTATTTTATGAACAATTTAGACATGCGTTTCATGGGTATCCATTTGCATAGCGATTTCTGATTGGAAACCACGTTGCTCTGTTTATGCGTGTAATATGAACCATGCTGTGTTGTGTATTATGGACCAATGGTCCATAATAAAAACAGAGAGATTTTGTTAATGCTCGGCGTACATATGTCGCATACTCAAAATCTTGAGACTATAGAATAGGCCAGGGAAGCAGAGGTAATCAAATTATCACTTCTTTCGCACACTACCTATTGGATATAACCTTTAGACCTTCCTTTTTTTTTTTTTTTTTTTTTCGTCCATTAACAATTTTTTTCGTCCATTTCTACTATTCCTAAGAGATGTACAAGTGTGTGAGGGAACATGCTGGACAGTTCGTTTCACAATTCCAAGTATGTCAACTTTTGGGGATCAGGAAGGACCACTATGGACCTCTTGGTCCATATTACACAAACGTTCGTGTAATATAGACCACCGATACGTAAATAAAATAACTATTTTCTGCAATTATTACTAGATCCTAGAGTACTTTACCAAGTTTAAACTATGTAACTAACTATGCAATTGTAATGAGCAGTCACCAAATTAAATCTTTTTATTTTAATAATTTAAGTTTTATGAGCATTCTTGCTTAGGGGGTTCATATTACACGGTTCTCCCCTATATATATGTATATATATATATATATCTATATATATATATATATATATCCTGTTATGTTACAGAAAATTACTGGCTTCAGAGTTGCCAGAAAATATCTGCATAGTGTAGGGAAAATATGTTAGCAGAAATTTTCAGTAACAGAACAATATAGAGTATTTTTGCACAAAATAGATTTTTGTCTGTACGGCACACTGCAAAAAAAACACATATTAATGAATTTTCTCCTGTTCCATGCATCCGGATCGAATCGAACCATGGACCACCACATAATAGGTTTCACACGACTTTACTCCACAGCCACGGAATCACCATATCACTCTGTTACTCAGCGATTTCAAATTTTGCTTTAATACCAAATGTTTTGTATGCAAAACTGAAGAAAAATATGTACTCACCCGATGAAATATGTAATCGTTGATAAAAAAAATTTACAGAAAAAAAAAGGGGACTTTTGACAGTCTGAGGTGTAATTTTGTAGTAAATGTTTGTGTATTAGACAAAAGCAGTTTTCTGTAGAAAAATTACAGAATTTTTTTATTTTTTAACCTTTATTTATTTTTACTTTTTTTTTCAGTGTACGGTGTAAAAGAGTTCCAACTATGCTTGGAAAGTATAGTTGGAAAGTATTTTATAAAATATGCGAACCAAATGATTTTTCTAATGTTTTTTTTTAGGACTGAGAGGATTGAGACTGGGGGATTGCGGATTGATTAATTTTTTAGGATTGAGACTATTAGTCTCAATCTGGGATTTTTGCGGTGTCATTTTTCGATAGTTGGACATTTATCGAAAATATAATTGAATAATTTGAAAGCGGTGTTATACTCTGAAAAAAAAAAAAAAAAAAAACTAATAGTCCTCCGTCCTGAACTAAATTCTGCTTATGCCAGAATTTCATAAAAATCTATTTTTTTTTTTTTTTTTTTTTTTTTCTTTTTTGAAAGAAAAAGAAAAAAAAAAAAAATTAAAATTAATAATAATAAGTATCGAAACAAACACTATCCGCGATTGTAATGAAATGCTCGCCCTCTGGTGAGCTAAAATGAAATTATCATACCACTGATAGCTTTCACGCTGAAACAATGATAGAACAACAAGAAAGCACAATAATAAATACACGTGGCAATTATTACACGTGGCAATATTTACTAACAACTGCAGTTGAGAAAGCGTCATCTATCGATCATTACAAACGCGGATCGAAAAAGTATTTTTTTAAATAATTTTGAATTAGGAAATAAAAAGTGCGCGAGTAGAATGAAATAAAAATAAGTAAAAAAAAGGAATTTAATAATTTAATTTTTATATAAAACATGATCGCGTGCTATCTTAAAAAGTAGATGTAAAATTTAAAGTTTATGTGGTGCGTGTGACATCTATAAAAACTGTTTTAAGAAATAGAATAGAATAAAGAAAGCAACGACGTTGATTGCATTTTGTTATATAGTTTGAATTTTTATTATTATTTATTTAATTATGGACCATATTAATGTAATTGTAAATATAAACTGAAAAAAAAAAAAAAAAAAACTTTCCATTTCTTGGAGAACACCATTAATTATCGTCTCTGCAACATACTTCCAACACTTTCAACAAACGAAAGTAATATATATCACTAATATTCCCCTTTACTATTTTTGAAGAATGTTTATGCTGCTACTTCAGCGCATTTGTTAAAATATTTGCCTGAAGCTCTTTTTTTTTTTTTTTTTTTTTTTTGTTAATGAACAAGTCCAAGATACATTTGCCTCTAATTATCGAGAAGCACTTTCAACGATTCATGAGTTGATTTTTAAAAATGAACTTTATTTTATGCGGGTCACATTTTAGGATTCTTGATGTCTGTGGCTTACTTTGATCGCCATTTTTATTTTGTGTTCTTTTACTGGTATGCTAATATGTGATGAATGATGAGCTGTTTTCTATTTAGTACATCAAAAAGTCATGAACTGAGTTGTAAATTACCTGAAGCTTGTTTCTCTTATATATATATATATATATATATATATATATATACATATATATATATATATATATATATATATATTCCTATTTATTTCTTTTTAATCGAATAAGATGAACTGCGTACAATAGC
Source organism: Salticus scenicus (assembly GCA_963930645.1). Taxonomy (NCBI): domain Eukaryota; kingdom Metazoa; phylum Arthropoda; class Arachnida; order Araneae; family Salticidae; genus Salticus; species Salticus scenicus. The sequence goes on from OZ005653.1 coordinate 244,048,343, forward strand.
CTTTCAAATTTCTTTTTAACACAAAAGTATGAGACATAATTATGAATCGTTTGCGTTTAATGAACCTCAAAAATGCATCTAACAAAGAACTTTCACAAACTGTGACCTACAGATCTTACTAAAATTTACCGGTAGTTAAAGGATATTAAGATAACCCCTACCAATTTATATGAGCAATCGTTATTTCAAATCAGAGATATCAAAATTCGAAAGTTCCGACATTTATTGCAAATCGTGACGTCATTCCCCATCTGGCTTTATTAACCCGTTAGTCGCCAGTGTCCTCATTTGAGGACAGCTAATAAAATGGCACGTATATTTTTTGTGGTTTCTTGGAATGATTTCTGCTTTTTAGTGACAGTTTATAGCGTCACTCTAAATGATCCCTGAAAGTTTTATGTGCCTACTATTAATTATTATTTCATAATTTGGATAGTCATTTTATGATTTGTCATTCGTCGTACATGTATTTGTTTTTTGCGCAGGTACACTAACTTAAATCAAGTCGAATAATAATATTATACACGTATATTATAATACTTTACTTTCGAGATCTTTGTCAACATATAATAGGAAAATAATCTGTTATCTCAAAGTTTTTCTATCTCGAAGTTTTCTCGCTAGAACACTAAACGTCAATAAATGAGGATAGGCTTTAAATTTAAAACTATCAGAAGAATTGTTTAAGTTAATCTATTTTACTTTCAGTTGTCTATATCAATTTAGAAGTGAAATAATCAGCTAATAATATTTTGCAAAATTAATTCAGGCGTTAACGGGTTAAAGAAAATTTTTCAAACTAAGCTGTTTATTTATTTAAATTAAATTACATATTTTCGCATGAAAAACACGTGTGTGATTTTCTAGCTTTCGAAATTAATTTTAAAAAGTGATTTTAAAAATGAAATTGCGTTTTTATGTACAAAAGATTTCAATCGGATTTTTTTTTTTTTTTTTTTTTTTTTTTAACTCTTAAGTAGATAGTTTCAGGTATACTTCGGCGAAATTTTACAAATATATGTGTATATTTCGTGCAAACAATATAAAATATAATTCGACTGAATAAATCGTTTCAGTTTGAAAAAAAAAAAAAAAAAAGAGAAATCTCAAATCTAAATCATATCAAATATTAGAAATATCAATAAAGTTAATAGTGTCACAGCTGCGAATTTGGAAAATGCCGACTCCTCAGAACCTTGGCGACAGAAGCTTGGCGCGAAACGTTATTCTGAGATGATAAATCTGAAATGTGGAAACTAATCATTGATTGAATCAAACCAGTCAGAAATGAATCAATCATCGATTCATATCGTTCGTAATTCGTATTTGTAGTATGTAATTGTAAACATTAAGTAAAACATTTTGCTTAAATAAAAAGTAACTTTCTTCACATTTTATTGAATGAAATGCGATTATTTTACAAGAAAACATTTTTTTTTTTTTTATAATTTTTAAAATGTGCTAAATAAAAATACAAATCTATTACACATAACTTTTTTTAACAATAAGTAAATGTATCACAATAAATTTCTCCACTGATTTATTAATTTTACCATTCAATATTTTTCTTTATACAATATAAATTAATTTTATCCAAATAAATTAATTTATACTGTTACATATTTATTCTGAAGTATTCTTTTTTTCTGTCTCTTTTTCTGTAAGAGGAAAAAAAATCGCAATAATTTGTTAAGTAATGATGAACTTAAGTATTTTGTGAGTAATTATAAACATAAGTAATTAAGTAAAATTTATTTGTCAGATAATGTTAATTTTGATTAATGGAGATTTTTTTTTTTTTTTTTTTTGCCTAACTTTGAAATTAAGCTATATTAATTTTTAAAATAGCAACACATTGATTTTCTTTTATTTACTTATTTAGATTAATAAATAAAGAATGCTCACTTTCTAAAAATCGAGCAAATTCAAATGTTTGCATAGGTATAGATTGATTACATTTATAATATGATTAATTATATGTATAATCTCTTCCTTAAAATGAAATTTCTAATTTTTTTTATGTAAATGATTTTTAACTGAATTTATTTCAGTAGTAATCTTGCTTCAGTGAAAATGAACTATATCCAAACATTTAAAAGTATTTATATAACCTTTATATAAAACCTTTCATTTATAAAATTTCATGCAAACAATTCTGCATTCAAAGACCTTTTTTGTTGAGTTTTATATCGTTACAACTTGACAAAAAAAAAAAAAAGATATTTGAAACTTAAATTTTTATTATTGAGAAATTTTTAGTCTTCTTGATGCAGCAGATTGCGCCAACAAGTCATATAATTTAGGATACTTTGATATAATTAATATACAAGTGCTTAAATAATGCCACAGTCATTTTCTCAGCATGTAGAGTGTTGCCAATACAAAAATTGAGTTTTAGAACTAGAAGTTGGTGTTACTCACTAGTTGCTCTTAATTTTGTGTGTATAGTATTTTCCCCCTGATGATCACATGAAAATGGAGATATTAATAGCAATATTTTATCTGTATAAACATTATGTGAATTGTCATAATAGATTACCATTCCAGTTTAATGCTTTTAATACTACACAAATCCAAAGCAAGCAATAAAAATCCAAAGTATTTTATTGCCAAATTTCACAAGATCGGATTAACACTGTTGTCTGCTTTAGACAAACTTATTTTTAAATTAAAATAATATTTGAAGATAATAAGTATAAAGGCAATACTTTTATAAACACTAATAGTTTTTTAAATCGCGCATAATGAGTATTTTTAATGAAAATGTTACAAAATAAAAATATATATATATGTTATTCATCGAAATTTTAATCATAATTCACTGTAAGAAAAACATTGATATCAGTGGTAATTTAAATGCATTCATCAAAATAACTTCTTTTAACAATAAATGTTAAATTTTGCTATCTAAAAACATGAAGTTAAAAAGTAAAATTTACAGTAATTAAGGATATCCACTTAATTTTCAAAGTGTACTTCATATTTTTACTCTAATAAAAACGTTGATATAAGTATCAATTGAGATGTATTCACCAAAATAACTTAGTCTAACAATAAATAATACATTATAAAAAAGCATAAAAGAAATGGCACTTAAAAGTAATAAATACAAAACTTTGAATAAACACCATAAAAGCAAGAACTCGCAACAGTTGTTTCGGGTCAAAAGAAAACCTAGCCCTTCGTCAGGTGAACAAAGTAGAGTGCTGTACACAAAGCAGCAACACAGTGCAACCTGCAACAGCGTGTTGTTGCTGTTTTTTTGCAGCACTCGTGTCTACTTTGTTCGCCTGAAAAAGGGTCGTGTTTTCATTTTGACCTGAAACAATTGTTGCAAGTGTCTGCTTTTATTGTGTTTATTCAAAGATTTGTAGTTATTAATAAATAATGCATTTTACTATTCAAAAACAGGAATTTAAAAAGTAAAATATACTGTCATTCACTTAATTTTCAAAGTATAATTGACCATTTATTATTATTATTTATTTTTTTTTTGTTATAGATTTGGTAAAATAGAAACTTTGACTATTCATAGTTAGTTCTTTGTATGTTATCATTCTTTCTATCAAGATACTCTACCATAACTTACCTGTCAAGATTGCAGCCATGTTTGTTTTAATAATTTAAACATGAAAAAGAAAATCATTATTAAATGAAGAATTAATTGCCTTAACCATGTTACACGTACATACATTTTAATAAATTATAGCTATATTTTAATACAGTTGTGCATATATATTTTTTAATACACGTACATTCCTTAATATGGAAGCCTATTTTTAAGATTAATAAAACAAATATTTAAAATTGAATTACTTCACTATGCATAGAAATCTGTACAGCAGCGATCACTACCATACATGTGTGCTCACTCTGCAACCATTAAATCCAAAAGAAAAAAAAGGAATACTGGATATAGCTTATTCATTTTGCATGAAAATCTGTGTAGCAGTAGCAGATCTAGGGGGCTGAACCCTCCCCCCCCCCAAAAAAAAGCACTGGCATTCACAATTGAATGTTACAATTGTAAAATTTTCATTGATCTGGAATAACATCTTGAAAGCCCTTAGCCCCCCCCCCCCAAAGTTAAGTTCTGGATCCGCCACTGAGCAGTGGTCATGGTACCATACATGTATGCTCACTTAGCTAGCATTAAAAAAAAAAAAATCTCACATGGGGACCATTGGAATATACATGTCCACAAACATTCCTGAAAATAAGCCAAAAAAAAAAAAAGTCCTAGTTCATTAGGAAGGGTAGGTTGATTTCTCTTTTTATGAAGTAGCCGCCATTGTAAAACAATGGCGGCTGTAAATTATTAATGGACTTGGTAGAAATACTGATTTGGGCTATGTACATAATAGGGTTTAAAGCACATCGGTTCATCGGTACTTTTTATGTGAATTTGAAATTTTCAAGTGGCCACCACTTGAAAACAAAAAAGAAAACGAAACAACTTGGTTAACAAACTTGTCCAAGATATTTATAAGATAAGTTCACTGTCCAAATTTGGTTCAATTTGGAGTATTATTTCGGGGGTTATCATGATAACAAAATTTTCATTATAGACAGATAAATAGATATATAATACAGATAAACGAAGAGATTGCAATAGGTCGATTTCTAAAGAAATCAACCTCTTAAAAAAAAAAAAAACCGCTACTCCAACCACAATAGTCTTTATGATAGGATTATATATACCACCTATAGTAAATTTTTTATAAATAATACTTCATGTCTTATTACAGAAAATACCATTGGCAAATATTTAGCTTAGACAGTAAAAAATAAATAACGTGTACAATGGCTATTTAAATTTAAAACACTTTCTCCCACACCATAAAATTAATGAAAGCACTACCAGTTTCGAAAGGACGTGACCTTTCTTCTTCAAGTACAAAAAACACAAGTCTTGCTTTTTTCTCCAAGGTAATAGCAAGTGTTTTGCACCTGAAAAAGAAAAGCCACATCCCTTCGAAACTGGTAGTGCTTTCATTAATTTTATGGTATGTGAAGAAGTTTTTAACTATTAAACATAGCTTAGTGTTCAATGAAAATCATTCAAGTACAGATGGAATACTTTTGTTCTCTTTGGCAAAAATTAGTGGTAAGAAATGATGCATTTTACCAAAACAAATAACTCTGTTAAAATTGAGAAGTAAGGTTTACTAATTTTGGCTATCCTGAAACAATATTTGCTGCCAAATTTGATCGCTAATTTCACCAAGCTGCCAAGTTTGTAGCCAACACATATGTTGGTCTTTGCATCAATTTTAGCGATTTGCTGAAAAATTTGTAAATAATAAGAAAAAACCTTACATTACAGGTTCGTAAAAATCTGAATAGCTGCTCTCATGAGGGGGGGGGGGGCTCCTTCATCAGCTTACTTCCTCGTGGTCTATGCTATCGCTAGTGGATATTTTCTTTTGTCTCTTACTCTCTCTTTAAGTAGATGGTGCCACTGTCAGGAAGCATATGTGCTGAAATCAAAGCAGCAGCATCCGTTGCCACTTTCATGCAGCACTGGTGCTTACTTTGTTCGCCTGACAAAGGGTCGTGTGTTCTTTCGACATAAAACCATTATTACAAGTTTATTGCATTTTATGGTGTTTATTCAAAGTTTTGTACTTATTACTTTAAAACTGTGAATTTACTGTTTTGTGGTGCTTTCTTATTATCTTCTCTTCTGTTTTCTTCCGTTTCATGATATTTGTGAAATATGCTAGCAGACCCATAGCTGCAGGTACAAAAGCTATCTTGTGCAATGAAGATATGTTCCAGTTAGCATAGGATGCAAAAACTGCACAACTGGAGGACTTACCGAGGGAAACTGTCCTTCCTTTTCTTTTTAGTCTTCCTTAAACTGCAACTGTTTAAACACACATTTCACTTTTTAAACGTTTTAGGATGATATGATATGCTTTTTTTTCTCTCTTTCTCTTTCCATAGTAATAATAATTATAAATTTATACACTTAAACTGCAATTTTCAAATTTACTAGATGAGGCTAAGTCTGAAAAAACAATTTGTTAAAAATGAAGTATAACTTAAAAATTTTCAAGAAATTTGTAAAATTTTGGGAGCGTAGTGATTAAATCTACAAGTCTCTCATGACAAAGGTCTTAGCAGAAGAATTAAAAATTATTTTGCATGGAGCAATTTTAAAAATTTTATCTTATTAAATTTAAGTAGTTTCTGAGAAATATGTAAAATTTTGGATCAGGAAGTGAAAGCGGTGAGTTGCTCAATTAATGGAAAATATGTTTTTTCTTTGGATTAAAGCTGAATTGACCAAACTTATGTTCGATTTGATTGAAAGAGTTGAATAATACCATGAAAATTAAGTAACACCAAATTAAAAAGCACCATAAAATTCAAAAGCATGCAAAAGTTCAAATGGAAAACAATTGAACAATACAAGAAAGTAAAATATTAAATGTTTATCTATTTTAAGAAAAGTTTTCTTTACTGCACGCCATGATGAACAAACATTCTTTCTTCAATAAACTTTTCTTTCCTTTTCTTCCATCTGACATCGGTGTTAATGAAATGAGCTAGCAAGCCCATATCTACAGGCACAAAAATAATTTTGTGCACTGAAGATATGTTCCAGCTGGCATAGGATGCAAAGACTTCATAAATGGAGAACTTTCTGGGGAAAACTGCTCCGTCTTTTCTTCTTCACTCTTTTTTTAAACATTATCTATATAAAATATATATTTTAATATTTAAGGATAATGTGTAATTTTTTTAAACTACAGATATATACACTGAAATTGCTTATTACAAATTCGTTAGTTGAGGCTATGTCTGCAATAAATAAAATTTTTAAAAAGGAAATACAACTAAAAAATTTTATAAACAAACACCATAAAATTAAAAAACACACACAAAAGTTTGAATGGCAAACAACTGAAAAGGATACAAGAAAATCAAATGACAAATTTAAATGTTATTATTTTTAGATTTATTTACAGCATGTCACAAAGAACTGGCTGTCTTCAATAAGCTTATCCTCCTCTTTCTTCTATCGGATGTTGATATTAATAAAATCGCTAGCAAGCCCACGTCTACAGGCACAAAAATAATTTTGTGCACTGAAGATATGTTCCAGCTGGCATAGGATGCAAACACTTCATAAATGGAGAACTTTCTGGGGAAAACTGCTCCGTCTCTTCTTCTTCACTCTTTTTTTAAACATTATCTATATAAAATATATATTTTAATATTTAAGGATAATGTGTAATTTTTTTAAACTATAGATATATACACTGAAATTGCTTATTACAAATTCGTTAGTTGAGGCTATGTCTGCAATAAATAAAATTTTTAAAAAGGAAATACAACTAAAAAATTTTATAAACAAACACCATAAAATTAAAAAACACACACGAAAGTTTGAATGGCAAACAACTGAAAAGGATACAAGAAAATCAAATGACAAATTTAAATGTTATTATTTTTAGATTTATTTACAGCATGTCACAAAGAACTGGCTGTCTTCAATAAGCTTATTCTCCTCTTTCTTCTATATGATGTTGATATTAATAAAATCGCTAGCAAGCCCACGTCTACAGGCACAAAAGCAATTTTGTGCACTGAAGATATGGTCCAGCTGGCATAGGATGCAGACTTCATAACTAGAGGACTTTCCAAGAAACACTGCTCCTTCCTTTCTCTTCGATTTTCTTTAAACTGTGATTGTTTATAATTTTGAGCTTTTCAACTGAATTTTTTTTTAATTGTACTTTATGCATTTAAATTTTTCTTTTAAAATGTATTTTGAAGCAATTTTATTTTCTACCATTCTGAGTAAGGCATTCTTTGATAAACTTTCCTAAAAGTTTGTAAATCTCAAGGATAATAGTAAAATTGTGTCAAGTTAGTTATTTATTAAAAACACTAAGTCATATCATAAACTGTATTATTATCCACAATTAACAAATATTAGTTCTTGTTTTTATAAATTTAAATTAACATCACTCAGAAAGTATGTGTACAACTTAATCAACAGTCCACATAATGCAATCTATTCTATGTAAATATATCTTACTATACTATTCAAAATGTAATGTGTAATAAATAAATTTATTGAAATTATCATTATGAAAATGATTGAACTGATAATTACATGTTTACATGTAATCATCAGTTCAATCGGTTTCATTTCAAAGGGTGATATTTATCAAAATAAATATCCAACTAATATACTAATTAAAAGGAGAATGATCACTATTATATCACAATTTTAAGTCAAATGTCTAAACAAATAACTTGATGTAAGATAAGCTATCAGGATAGTATTAGATACTAACATTCCAATATAGCAATAATATACACAATATTACTTTTAATTAAAATATATATATATATATATATATATTAATTCTAGGCACTTATACAACTTACAGACATTAAATTCAACTTTAACAATTATAAAACCATTGAAACTTGTGTTTACGTACATACCTTGCATCTTGCAACAAGTTGTTCACACACACACACACACAAAATAGAACATTTGAATTCCAGCACTATTAATTAATTATTCATTTAAATGCAGATGTGAAATAATAACATACATCGGCAAAATATAAAATAAATATACGTCAATCTCTTTTCACGTTTATCTATGCATAATATAAACACGACAATTTTATGTTTAGTGTACATGTAAGATGTTTCCAATTACCTACCTGTGAACGTTTCCATTTTAAAACCCGGAAAAGCTTGTATAGAAAACAAAAATATCTATTCAATTACCAAATAAATGTTTTAAATCATACTTCAAAGTATCCAAATCAGGAGATAAAAGCATTTAAAATTTATATACATATTTTGTAATGATCGATTCAGATGCAACCCTTGTGTTTGTCATCGCGACTCGCGCTCGCTCGCCAAAGCCCGATTATGTCTTTTCGCCAAGGTTCTGAGGAGTCGGCATTTTCCAAATTCGCGTCACAGCTTCCTACTGATTGGTAAAAATGTCAAACTACGATGTCTCTGTTCTGAAATAACGATTGCTTATATAAAATAGTAGGGGTGTGTGTGCCTTGATGTTGATACCCTATATAAACTACCTGTAAATTTTAGTTACGATAGATGTGCCACAGTTCGTGGGTGTTTCCTGTAAGTATCGGTGGTTCTTAGTGCATATATCAGTTTTTTTTTTTTTTTTTTTTTGCTTAAATTATTCGATTTGCCCATTTATGGTACACGTTCATTATTGCCCCATATTATATAAGTCGTAACTGTAATTATTGTTTAAATTGATAATTTTATTCTGAAAGTGATGTATCATATCCTTTAACCCCCACTCCCTGATTTAGCATTGAAAGGTTTAGAAACAACAACAGAGGTACACAGCCTTTAAACATGCTTTATTTAATTGGTTATGTGAAAGTGACAATGAAATATTGAGATGGTTCTATAATAATGATAACAAGATTGTATATGTTAGACCAATTGAAAATAGCATAACCATCAAGGTAAAAAATTCCAAAATTTATTATGCAATATTTTCTAAATGAAGAATAATAAAGTTATTCCGAATAATCATATATAAGCGAAAGTTTTATTGTTCGTTGAAACATTAAATTAATACAATAAAAATATCATTTTTTTTTTTTTTTTCTTTTGACGGAAACTTACTCCATATTAGTCTACTAAATAAATTCATGAGAATATGTTTATGAAACAAGTGAGTAAAGTTTTTATAATGTTCAATACTTACCAATTTGAGTAATGGACAGCGCTGTAAACTTTCTTGTAATGGAGATTTATTGACCAATTTTGTGATATAGCTATATATAAATGATTGAATAGGCATTTCTATAACCGTTAAATGAATAATGTACAGAGCAACCTAGTATTATCACATTATTATAGAACCTAATATAATGTTAAAAATAAATAAATAATAATAATAAATATATATATATATGTATGTAGTATGTATGATGTGTACATGCAAATATGCATCTATATTGTATTTTGCATTAAAAAAATAGACATGTTACATAAAATATTTTGTTTTGAACTGACCAAAAACATTCTTGAAACTAAAAATTAATAAATGAACTTTTTAAGGATATTTCGATTTTTTCCATCTGCTTTTAATTGGTACAAATAATATTACGAACATATATTTGCTTATACGTTTTAAAGGAACAGTGTTAAACAATATATTATGCATATGTAATTATTACATATTAAATTTAAGTATATAAGAAAAAAAAAGGGGCTTTAAAAATAAAGTTCGAAATTGATTTAAATATCATTAAATTTTATTTTATTTATCGGGAAAAGAATCCATTGTTATCAATAATTTTATACATTGGAACAAATTACAGTCCACTAACAATTTTAGCAATATGTGACAAATAAACAAATAAATAAAATAGCAGTAATAATAATAATTAAATATTATTTCTACAAAATGTTTTCTGTGTTTCATATTTTCAAAATACAAATAAATGTCGTGCATTTTCTCAATACGTTAATAATACTAACACTAATACTAATCACGCATTTTTCCATTTACTTCCGAAATATATATTTTCGAACAGTATTGTTCTTTAAAATGGAATATTTGACATCCAAATTATTTACATTTGCAAAACCCAGGCTATCTGAAATCCTTCACATGGTCGTGACAGAAGTCTAGAAAGAAGGCAAACTAGAAATTTTAATATCCTCTTGAATTCCCTTTAAGCTTTCTCTTATTTTAACATCACCCACGCAAACTCTTGACATACGTTTTGTTGTTTTTGACCCACTTTTCCGGAAATTTACCGGCGGGCTCTCATCAAAGAAAGTTTTACAAATGGCAAAGTTCGACAAACCTTTTCTGGATTTGACAGGTTTCAAGATAATTTGTAAAACCTGTTAACATGCTCTTTAAATAACAAAAAAACTAGGTATTTTAATTACAAGTGTAAAACTGAAGACCATTTTAACATAGCATTAAAAAAAAAAAAAAAGAAGAAGAAGAAGAAGAAAAAGGAAAATTGCTTGGTGTAATGAAACAAAAGTATATTTAAAAAGCAGTATTTTGTGGCCATCACAAAATTTCTTTCTAGATTTTCCTATAAACATTCACGCCGTACAATTTATTTATTAAAATTATTCTCCATGATGAATTCAGGCAATTTTCATCTCAGATGAGTTTAATACTAAATGTCCTAAGAAAGTCAAATGCCTTGCGAACGATATCATAAAAAAGTTTTTTTTTTTTTTTTTTTTTTTTTTAACCAAGAATTTATTATTATTACTTTCTCTTACCCACAGGGTCCAGAAAGCATTGTTTTAGGATCAAATTTTCGAACGTGAGTTTTTGTTATATTTACATGTTCTGAGATACCCTGAATACGAAAATCATGTTTTTAGCGAATGATCTGTGTGTCTGTCTGTGTGGATGGATGTCTGTGTCTCAGTTATCAGCATATCTCAAAAACAAATAGTAGCAGAAATTTCAAACTCGGTATTATAAATGCGTAACATATAGGGATGCCACAGTAAGCTTTTCGTTGAGATGAAGCAAATGGTTTGTGTACAGGGACGCTCAAAAGTATTCAAATACACTACGTCTATGGGTGAAATTATAGGTAAGTAGAGTTTAACATCTATAGACTGAACTAAACCAAATGAAACGAATATATGTTTTTTGTAATGGAGATAGTCAACTGGGGAAAAAAAATTGTGTTTGTAGGAGCCTCGCCTCCCCCTCCCCCCTCAAGGGGAGTAAATTTTCATGATGGGTATCTTTCAAAAGAGCTCGCCAATACCTTTAAAACGAATGGTTGAACCATCCATCTGCGATAATTTAAAATAAAGTTATCGATTTTTTTCATTTTTAACAATTTTTTTCATGTAATATTGAGAATAAATTCAACTTTTTTTTGTATATTTAGTGTTATATTATTTCTGTAATATAGAAATCGTCTGCATTATCATAAAAGATAATTTTTTTAAATAATAATTTTAATAAATTATTTTTTAAAAACAGAATTATTTTTTAATAACCGAATTAAATTGTATATAAATGTAGGTGCATTAATGAAACGGGGGGTTGAGGGGAACGGTATCCCCCCCCCCTCACACAGAACTAATTGTCATATATAAAACTCTTCCGAAGCCTAATTTGAATTGCTTAACACAGGTTTACATAACAGTACTCGTTATCTTACCTCTTAATCTGCAACCTGTATTTATAGTATTAAATTTCAGGGTAAGAGAAAGTCGTGTGAGTGACACCCCAAATTATTAATTTCAGATAAATCTATCGTGTGTTATCACCGCAAAGACACTTTTTTCTCAAGTATCTCCGGAAACCAAGATGCTATCGGCTGAATTTTTCAAAATTTTTAATGAAAATTTTATAGAACATTGTTTAAATGTTAATTTTATACATGCTTAAAATTTTAAATAAAAAAACTATTTATTATATTTTAAGAAAGAATAGAGTTTTTTTTTCTTGTTTATTTTAGGATATTGGGTATCTATAAAATGGTATGAATTAACGAGAGTTTTGAAGCTTATTTTAAAATTATTAAAACAATTTGTAAGGAAATAAGAATGCTTAGACAACTCTCTCTATATATTTTTTAACTTTTAGGACAGTATCAATGTTTGCCCCAATTAATTTTTAATCGTATAAAATGCATAATTTATAAATCCACGTAAATGATCACTTATATAATTCATCCGCAAAACTGATATTAATAATCAGAAATATACAGAGTCGGCGAAAAGTCTGTAAATACTTTAAAAATTCATAAAACCCGAAAAAATAACCAAAATGAAAAACTGCTTGCAGGTTTAGCATCGATAGGTCACGGGATTTTTTTTTAAGATAAGAAAAAAAAATAATAATAATGATAATAATAATAACTAGTTCAAAAAACAGCCGATTGGGGGCATTTCGTACAAAAGTGAAAGAAAAGACATGTAAATGACAAAAATAATGTTACCAAATCATTTATTATAGCAATATGTGTTCCACATGTACACCACCACACACACCACAGGTGATAACACATTGCAGGCGTGTCACAAATCCAGCAACGGCAGAGTACAGCATGTCCGGCAGTATGCATGACAGCTCTCAGCGGATTGCATTTTTCATTTCCGACATCCGACACATTAGATGGACGGAATCGATACACCCGGGTTTTAAAATATCCCCATAGTCAAAAGTATTCATAATCTCCTGCCTCATTTGCTTATTTCCAACTAAGTTGTTCATATCAGCGCCATCTGTCGGCTATTTTTTGAAAAAAATTTCCCCTTATCTTAAAAAAAAATCCTGTGACTTATCAATGCTAAACCTGCAAACCATTTTTTATTTCGGTTATTTTTTCGGGTTTTATGAATTTTTAAAGTATTGACGGACTTTTTGTCCACCCTGTACTACTCAGTTAAAATGATCTTCTCTCAAAAGAAAAGAAACAAAAAATTATGTTCTTTAATGAATAATTATAATAATATCCCAACAAGAAGTATTAACTCCGTAAGCAAACATACCAAAAAAAACGGAATTGTTTTCGGACGAAATAATCAAAATCAGCTCTTCATCAGCCAAAATGAAAGGTTGTCACAAATGAGTAAAGTTTTATATCGTACAGCGACAAGAAAAGTGGCACAGTTGAAAAATACAGTATTTGACAAAAATCAGTTGAAAGATAACGATAAAGCATTATTGACTACAATTACAATATAAAACTGATATAACTGCTTTTCACATAGATAATTTTCGAGGTAGAGATGTGACGCTTTTTATGCACGTTGGCTCAATTCATACACATTTTTCAATGACATCATAAATTAAAAATTACCGTTTTTTTTTTTTTACTTGCGTCATCTTTCTTTTCGGGGGTGAGGTATGATCCTTTATCCTTTAAAGAGTACAATTTTTGTAAGACTTAAGTATGAAATCAAAATTCGGAAGCGGAGTTCTGAAAAGTAGATTTTTACGAAGGGAGGGGGGGGGATCTTAAAATAATCTTCTTAATAATAATAAAAGCACAAGTATAACGAGGGCAACGCTCGTAAATAACGTCATAGTAACAAAAAAGTATTGAAATAAAGAAAATAAATTTTTATCATTGGTTTAAATGCGTGAATATGGCCGGGGTAGCCTGGTCGGTAAGAGCAGCGAGTTCGTGATCGAAAGATTGTGGGTTCGGTCCTCGAGCTGGCTGAAGACCGTCGTGTACGCTAATGGCGACTGGTGCACGTTAAATTCCGCCGTAGTCGCAAAGTCCTCCAAGTTCCCATCAAAAATTATACCTCTGGGGGTATCGGAACATGGGTTTAACTCGCTCTGATCCGGATCAAAATTCGAGTTTCTGTTGTTTGGCTGGTGCTGCCATCTTTCACCAGATTCTGGAGCTTGAAGTCATACTTCCTCCCTATGAGGCGCTCCTAATAACGGAAGACGCACCCCTCATGCCTTAAAATATATCCGGTAGTTCCACTACCGGGGCTCGGAATTTCCGAGTGGCATACGACAACAACAACAACAAATGCGTGAATAAGATAGTAGAAGAAGGATGACTTAGCAGAAAAAAGTGACGTCACAACTGCAACAATGTATTAAAAAAAAAAAAAAAAAAGAATTTTACCCGGGATTTGAAACTAATAAAATAAGACTAAAAGGTAATTTAAAAGATTTGATGTAATGCTATATGTAAGAACTGTCACTAGGCGATTTGGCGGTTTTCTCACTCGACCACCACTAAAATCGGCCAAATTATAGTCCACACTTTAAGCTAAATCAGAGGGGGAGGGGGGGGGAGTTAAAATGGTCATAATAAACAATAATAAAAATGCTAATAATATTTGGAAATATCAACCGCTAGGCGGGAATAGACTGACTTAGTCAATCATAAAATATATTTAATGAAACGGGTTAAAATTATGTGAATTATTATTCGAACTATTTGATATCTGTCGTAGTTCTGTGTCGATTTTAGTATAATTTCAGTATAGAAGAAAATTATATCCTTTCATGCCATAAGCACAAATACTAATTGCTAGAGTGTTCTGTAAAGTTAAATATTTATTATTTGCGAACACACTGGTGGACAAAATTAAAAAATTTGGATGACTTGTTCGTTATCATATTATTAACCGAATTTTATATAACTTTAGCATAATTATAATTTTTAAGCTAATATATATTAATTTTTCTCTCAAAAGTAAGCAAGGATACTTTACAGGTAGGTAAAGATGCACACGCATTCATAAATTAGATTACAACCAAATCTTTCTACCTGTATTCACTTTTCTGTTTCTTATTTTTTCTTCTTTTTTACTTTCTTCTATATGTAATATAGAGAAAGTATTGGATTCGCGAAAATTTTCGACCTCCGTTTTTTGATGGATTTACATGTTTTGGGATGTCTAGATTATGAATTAATAGTTTTTAGAAAATGTCTGTCTGTATGTCTGTCTGTATCATTTTTTTGTGGACGCTGTATCTCACGAACCAATGAATGAAATTTAACCAAACTTGGTATTTAGTTGCACCCTGACATGAACTGGTGCTGATTAGATTTGGGAATCAATAGCTCAACAGGAAGTACCCCCCCCGGGGGGCCAAAGTTTCAAGATGGGTATCTTTCGAAAGGTCTCGTCAATACCTTTAAAACGAATGGTTGAACTATAAATCTGTGATAATTTAAAACAAAGTTATCGATTTTTTTTTTACTTTTAACAAAAAAAAAAAAAAAAAAAGAAAAGAAAAAGAAAAAAAAGAAAAAAATTCGTAATTTTTTTTTTTTTAAACATTGTTACTGATTGAATATGTATTACTTTTATCAAAAAAAAAAAAAAAAAACTTAGGAAAAAAAATCGTTTTTTTTTTTTTTCCTTTAATATTGTTACTGATTGAATATGTATAGGAAAATATAGAAGAAAGTGTTGTGGTGGCCACAACATACTAGTTTTGCATGTGAACAGCTTTTTAAAAAATATACATACAAACATGAAAATTGAATAAGATGTTCATTATAAAACTAATTATCGACATTTTTATTATTCTGGTGATGCTCATAGTTTACGAATTATTAATTATATTTTTTTTAAAGTCCATTATAAAAGTAAAAGAAAAGTTAATACAAAAGAAAAATCGAGATTTAGTTTAACATTTCATGGCATGTGCGTTTTTACCTATCTCTAATACATCCTTAACACCACTTTTCATTAAGTGTTCTTTTACTAGTAACTATATTCTTTTTATTGCAACATTCGTTTTCTTTCGAACAATATGTATTTCCATTTTAAGTAGTTAAATTATGAATTCGGGCAATTCTTGATTAATTTTAATATAACTCCAGACATCCTCTTTCTATGGTATGTGACACGCATAATTATTATTATTACCAGTCTGTCTTCGCCCACCTGCGCCTAGCGGTCGGTATTTACAAATGAACTTTTTTTTTAATTTGCCGTATTTGCGTTCAAAAGCAGTAGCCAAATGTCGTGATAAACTGTCAATAATAATAATAATAATAATAATAAACTATTATTTAAAATTTAACTGTGTTTTTTATTTAGATAATGGAATTCGAGTAATGAAATATAATTTAAATTTGATTATTTAGGAAAATTAACTTCAAGTACAAATTCATCAAAATCGTCGCTAGTCTGTTTGTGGAAAGGATAATAATACATGAATACCCCAAATGTATTATTATTATTATTATTATTATTATTATTATTATTATTACTCTACCTGAATGCGATACCGAAAACGGAAAAGTACCATAGTTTTTTTTTTTTTTTTCGGTTTGTAATATCGTTTATATTATTTTTAATATCATTAACATTAAAGATAATATATCCGTGAAATGAATTTTTAATATTATTAAATTATTTGTTATTTATTATAATCCTTTTAACTATTTTTTTTTTTTCTTTTACGTCTTCCTCTAATTCAGATAAACGTTTTGACCATAATTTTGCGGCTATAGCGGTGGCTAAGAAAGAAAACCGCCAAATCACCAACTGACGGTTCTAAAATAGAATTACGTCTATTTTTTTAAAATTATCTTTTATTCTTATATTATCTGTATTAAATCAAATAAAAAAAAGTAAAATTTATTTTTTCTCAACCCATTGTTGCAATTGGGAAGTCCCCCCCCCCCCTTCTTCCTGCTAAATCACTCTTCTTCCATTATTTTATTGATTTTACCAAAGCAAGGATAAAAATTTATTTTCTTTATTTCAATACAATTTTGTAAATGTGACATCACTTTCGAAGATTATCGGTACAAGAAGATATTGACAATATTATTATTATCTTTATGATGATTATCATCATTATCAGTGGCGGATCCAGAACGTAACTTGGGGGGGGGGGGACTAAGATTTTTCAAGATGATATTCCAGATCAATGAAAAGTTTACAATTGTAATATTCAATTGTGAATGTCAGTATTTTTTTTTCCCCCTTAGATCCGCCACTGATCATTATCTTTGGAGAAGAAAACAAATCAAATTAAATGTAGGTTTGGCAATTAAATATTTATTCCAAAATTAAAATAATAATAAAAAAATTAAAAAAATAAATAAAAAAAGTTTTTAAAAACTCCTCAAAAATCGGAAATCAAAGCTTCGATAAAAAATTTATTTGAAATTGCTACTTTTTGTTCTAGTAGATATTGTGCTTTTAATATTAATTTGAGAAGCAATGCGCAGTATATAGAATGCTATATAAAAGGTTAATATTTAAAAAAAAAAATTATGAGCTTTTATTCTTTCATTTAACGAAAAACCTATTTATTTTATACAAAATAAACCAAATGAAAGCATTTTTAGTACGGAGAACTATTAGTCTCAATCTACGGATAAAATGTTATCGCCAGTTTTACGATGGTTGGACATTTATCAAAATCGAAAATTTATCGAAAATACAATAGACTTTATCTGCGTTACGTAATAAATCCTTGACATGTGACTACTATAGGGAAAAACGAAGATTTATAATGTTTACATTTGTGTTTTTTGGGGAAATGTTTGCTTTCTATAAGGAAATTTGTATCATAGAGGGAAATTCATAGGGAAATCGAGAATTACAAGTCACATGTTGGGTATGATTTAGCCTGGAACCCAAGAAAACGGATATTCTCCATTGAATAATTTAATTTGGAAGCGATGTTATAATTAGGAAAAAAAAAAAAAAAAACTAATAGTCCTCCGTATTAAACTAAATCCTGCTTTTGCCAAAATTTCATCAAAATCGAGTTTTGTTTTTTGTTTTTTGTTTTTTTGTTTTTTGTTTTTAAGAAAAAGAAAAGAAAAGAAAATTAATAATAATCAGTATCGAAACGGACAGTATCGAAAAAGTTGAAGGAACCCTTTTTTAGACAAAAATCCATAATTTTTTTTAATTTTTAATTGTTGCCAAAAAAGCTTATGAGTTGATTTTAATTAATTAATTTTTTTTAATGAAAAGAAATTCACGCGTAAATATTAAAATTGATATAAAACTTTGTGAAAAATTATACTTGTAGGGTAAAATTGACGTCATTATATCTCTAAAGGTATTTTTTTAGTTTTTTTTTACAGGGACAAAAAGAAAAATTCTTTATCATTATGGTCTATGGGTCCAAATTATTTAAACAACGATAGCGTTTAAATGTCTCATTTGACTGAGCGGAAAATTTATACACATGTTATAAGTCACTGTTGCACGAACTGTATAGATTTTGGTGAATCTAGCACTTATAGAATTTTACAGGTTGCACAACGAAAAATTCTTTATCATTTTGATCTATGAGCTCAAATTATTTGAAGTGCAATAGCGTAAAATTAAACAATGGAGAAAAATACTCAAACACCCTATTATAATTTTCACTTTTATTTTTATTTTTCCCTTTGATATTAAGTTTAATTAAACGTCATAGGTGAAAGCGTAGCCACCACACGGGAAAATTAGTATGATGTGGCTACTACAAGACTTTCTTCTATATAATTTTACACAAAATTCATGCAATACAAATTATTTATCAAATTATTAAATTATTTCCCATGATAAATGCCGACGATTTTTATCTGACAGAATTATATCACTAAGTGCCGAAAGAAAGTCAATTTTATTTTGCCATTATCAGAAAAACGGTTTTATTTATTTATTTATTTTTTTTTTCCGTTAAAAAATGAAAAAAAAAAATAATAAGAATAAGAATAAGAATAAGAATAAGAATCTCTAACTTTGTTTTAAACTATCATAGATCTTTGGTTCAACCATTCATTTCAAGCAATGCTTCTACATGTACAAACTTTTTCCCCTAGTTTACTATTACTATCGTCAATAATTCCTATTGATTTTACAATCACACGTTAAATATAACTCTGATTATGTACATATGCGAAATACTCTGATTAAACGAAATTTTGTCCATACTGCCATGTTAAAAATTTTAAAAAAGTCATTTCATTGAGCGATTGATCCCTAAATCTAATCAGCACCAGTTTATGTCAGGGTCCAACTAAATACCAAATTTCGTTTTCGTTCACTGGTTCGTAAGATACTCCACAAAATTTGTGACACACACACAGACAGACAGACATTTTCTAAAAACAGTCAAATCGTGTTCAGGACATCCTAAAACATGTATAATCAATCGAAAACCGGAGTTCGAAAAATTTCACGAATCCAATACTTTCTCTTTATATGAAAGTAATAAATTGTTGTCGATGGTTAAAAAAAAAAAAAAAAAACTAGTATGTTGTGGCCACCACAAGACTTTCTTCTATATTTACCTATACATATTCAATCAGTAACAATATTAAAAAAAAAAAAAAAAAAAAAAAAAGTACGATTTTTTTTTCTAAGTTTTTTTTTTTTTTTTTGTTAAAAGTGAAAAAAATCGATAACTTTGTTTTAAATTATCACAGATTTATAGTTCAACCATTCGTTTTAAAGGTATTGACGAGACCTTTCGAAAGATACCCATCTTGAAAATTTATCCCCCCCGGGGGGGTACTTCCCCCCCAGGGGGGGAGCGATGCCCCCCATGCAGAAAATTTTTTTCCTAGTTACATACTACTATTATCAATAATTCATATTAATTTTACAATCACAAGTTTAAAACAACTCTAATTATGCACATTTATACGAATTTTTGTCCTATGCTGCCATGTTAAAAATTTAGATAAAATGCTATCACAGCGCCACCTGTTGAGCTATTGATCCCCAAACATAATCAGCACCAGTTTATGTCGGGGACCAACTAAATACCAAGTTTGGTTAAATTTCGTTAAAAAAAAAAAAAAAAAAAATTGCGATATTTTTCTAAGTTTTTTTTTGTTAAAAGTAAAAAAAATCGATAACTTTGGTTTAAATTATCACAGATTTATCGTTCAACCATTCGTTTTAACCATTCGTTCAACCATTCGTTTTAAAGGTATTGACGAGATCTTTCGAAAGATACCCATCTTGAAATTTTGCCCCCCCGGGTGGGAACTTCCCCCCCCCCCGGTGGGGGGGGCAACCGATGCCCCCACATGCACAAAAATTTTTTCCAAGTTAACTATTACTATTATCAACGAGACCTTTCGAAAGATACCCATCTTGAAAATTTACTTCCCCGGGGGGGATTTTCCCCCCCAGGGGGGGAACCGATGCCCCCCCATGCACAAATTTTTTTTCCTAGCTAACTACTACTATTATCAATAATTCCTATTAATTTTACAATCACAAGTGTAAAATAACTCTCTTTATGCCCATTTATACGGAATTTTGTCCTATGCTGCCATGTTAAAAATTTGCATAAAATGCGATCACAACGCCACCTATTGAGCGAGTGATCCCAAAATCTAATCAGCACCAGTTTATGTCAGTGTGCAACTAAATACCAAGTTTGGTTAAATTTCATTCATTGGTTCGTGAGATACAGCGTCCACAAAAAAATGATACAGACAGACAGACAGACAGACAGACATTTTCTAAAAACTATTAATTCGTGTTCTCCATATCCCAAAACATGTAAATCCATCAAAAAGTGGACTTCGAAAATTTTCGCGAATCCAATACTTTCTCTATATTACATATAGAAGAAAGTAAAAAATTGCGATATTTTTCTAAGTTTTTTTTTGTTAAAAGTTAAAAAAATCGATAACTTTGGTTTAAATTATCACAGATTTATCGTTCAACCATTCGTTTTAAAGGTATTGACGAGATCTTTCGAAAGATACCCATCTTGAAACTTTGCCCCCCCGGGTGGGAACTTCCCCCCCGGTGGGGGGGCAACCGATGCCCCCACATACACAAAATTTTTTTCCAAGTTAACTATTACTATTATCAACGAGACCTTTCGAAAGATACCCATCTTGAAAATTTACTTCCCCGGGGGGGGATTTTCCCCTCCGGGGGGGGGGGGAACCGATGCCCCCCCATGCACAAAATTTTTTTCCTAGCTAACTACTACTATTATCAATAATTCATATTAATTTTACAATCACAAGTGTAAAATAACTCTCTTTATGCCCATTTATACGGAATTTTGTCCTATGCTGCCATGTTAAAAATTTGCATAAAATGCGATCACAACGCCACCTATTGAGCGATTGATCCCAAAATCTAATCAGCACCAGTTTATGTCAGGGTGCAACTAAATACCAAGTTTGGTTAAGTTTCATTCATTGGTTCGTGAGATACAGCGTCCACAAAAAAATGATACAGACAGACAGACAGACAGACAGACAGACAGACATTTTTTAAAAACTATTAATTCGTGTTCTCCATATCCCAAAACATGTAAATCCATCAAAAAATGGACTTCGAAAATTTTCGCGAATCCAATACTTTCTCTATATTACATATAGAAGAAAGTAAAAAAATGCAGGTGCATAAAGAAAATATTTTTATTAAAAAAGCATTTGACAATAAAACTTATTACCCTGGTTTGAAAGTGATTCAAGTTGTAGAAGCAACATAATGACAGGCGGAAAAATAGGTCTGGAACATAATTTATTTATAGATTTAAAAATAAAAATAAATCGTTCAGTTTCAGATAGCGTTATTATTATTATTATTGTTATTATTTATTCCTGATGTTATGGTCTGCATTTCGGTAAAATTGAAGCAAATTTTAAAAAACTAGTATGTTGTGGCCACCACATGACTTTCTTTTATATTTTCCTATGCAAATTCCCTCAATTAAAATAATTTATTAAAATCATTATTTAATAAAATTATCTTCCATGAAAATGCAATACGATTTCCATATTAGAGAAATAGTATAACACTAAATATCCAAAAAAAAAAAAAAAAAAAAAGTCAATTTTATTCTCAATATTATATTAAAAAAATAAAAAAAAATAAAAAAAATGTTAAAAATAAAAAAAATCGATAACTTTACTTTAAATTATCGCAGATCGATGGTTCAACCATTCGTTTTAAAGGTATTGGCGAGCTCTTTTGAAAGATACCCAACATGAAAATTTATTCCCCTCGAGGGGGGAGGCGAGGCTCCTACATACATAATTTTTTTTTTTCCCAGTTGACTATCTCTATTACAAATACATCTTTTAAATCTCATAATGATTATTAAAAAATAATTCTCTTTATGCACATTTATACAATATTTTGCCCTATACCACCCTGTTAAAAATTTAGAAAAAGCGAGATGGCAACGCAAGCTGTTGGACAATTTTTACCAAAAGTTGATAGGCACTAATTTATGTCAATGTGTAACTACATACCAATTTGTAGGAAATTCTGTGCAGTAGTACCTGAGATACAGTCGCCACAAAATTTTGTCACACACACACAGACAGACATTTTCTAAAAATGGCCAAATTGTGTTCTACAGCTCTCAAAGCGTGTAAATCCATGAAAATCCAGAGGTCGAAAATTTTTACATATCCAACACTTTCTTCTATTGAATATAGAAGAAAGTAACAATACTAATATATATTTTTCAAAGAATAATTAATCAACTAATTAAGTCAGGTTTAAAAATATACAGCCCATTTAATACATTTTGAAAACACATCTATCACATTTCATAAAATATGTTTTTTACATATCTTGGTCCTCAGCAATTATTCTAACAACAATATAAATCTGCATATGCAATCTTCACGTTCTATTATTCAATTTTATCGCAAAATAATATTTAATGGTTTTAATTTGAACCGCCAAGCTAGTCTTCAAAGCATTATTTCCATTTATAGTGAAAGGTACATTATTTTCATGTGAACAAAGACAGCAAAAAAAAAAAAAAGACTGATGTAATGGAAAGTTACTCCAGACTAATGCACTTGATGATGATACAAAACAAGAGTAAAAAGCGCATCTTTGATGTAGAAGAAAACGACAGGTGGCCTGTAGAAGATTGAGAAATTACGATGTCGTTAGAGATGCTCGAAAAACAGCAACTAACTTCTAATTTAGCTTCTTGAGGCAAGAATTCATAAACCTGGTCTAGACTAACAAAAGGAAAAAGTCTTTTTTCTTCATTTTCTTTGTGTATCATTTTTTGCAATTGTCTGGACAAGCAATTGAATTAGCATGCTAATGTAGTTCATTTTGTGCTCGTTGTTTTGGAAAGTCAAATAGGTCACATATTTTTTTTTTTTTTTTTTTTTTTTAGCAAAAATAAAGTTATTAGAGAAGAAAGGTTTAATAAAAAATAAAAACACTTCAGTCATAGGAAATGTGTATACCGTATTTTCCTGCTTATAAACCACAGTTCTGCTAAATTAGTTTCACATCGGTAATTTTAATTAACAGAAAAAGCTATTTTTAACGATGTTTTGTTTCGATCAGATATCCCTTTGCCTGTAAATGAAAAATTTCAGGTGTGAAACTGATATATCAGATCTGCGGATTATATGCAGGAGAATGCAACACTGAAAATCAGTGTTGGGCATAACTGATTAAAAAATATTTGAATTACAATTGAATTACAATTAAATTACAATCATATATATATATATATATATATATATATATATATATATATTTTGTTAATCGATTAAGAAGTAATTGATTACAAATAAATTGAATTATTACAAGTAAATCGAATAAGTAATTCAATTTATTTGTAATCAATTACTTGTTAATTGATTGACAGTAAAATAATTATAATTGTAATTTAATTGTAATTCAATTACTTTTTAATCAGTTATGCCCAACACTGAGGAAAATACGGTATATACAGTGAATCTTCTTCTCTAAAAATCCACTTCTGTTCAAGGACCACTTTTCTTTAAGGTCATTTTTTCCGAGTTCTAATTTACCAAGGCCCGTCTACAAAAGTGCACTTGGTGGTTAGATTCCCTCTTTCTTCCTTCCATGTAATTCGACGAGGTTTTCTGTTGCTTCGTATTATAAGGATATCTCGTTCAAAAATAAAGTTTTTTGCATTCTGTCTTTTTAATTCCAGATCTAAACTGTAAAATAAAGCATTTACATGTCGCCTGATGTTGGATTAGGGAGCAATTAAAAATATGCACAAATAAATAAATGTAAATGTTTTATTTCCTTACGCAAACTTAAGGCTCTAATTTTCAATCACGAAAAGAAATATTTAAACTTATTTAATTATTTTTTCTTCCAAAGACAAAAGGTAACATGTTCAAAGAGTAAAATTGAAAAAACCGAATTCAAAAAACTTCATTTTTGAACGAGATATCTTTTTCTTTATAATACGAAGCAACAAAAAATCTAATTGGATTATATCGGAAGGAGAAAAGATTGAATCTGACTACCAACCCCTCAGATTTTGCTACAGAAGTACATTTTATTTTCCCCTTCATTTGAACTGGCCTCTGTATACCATGTAACTGACAAATGGGTTGATCTTATATGTGTGTAATAATTATATATATGTAAAGAAAAAAAGATAAGTGATATGATTTCATACTTCTGAATGAGCATACGTAGAGATGAGGTTCAAGCTAGGAAAGAAATAATTACAAGATAAAAACAACTTTTTATGTACCATGTTTTTAAATTTTCTGTTGAATCGTATAAACGCTACCGAAGGCAGCTGGGACCCGAAATAATTGGCTAAAAGTATTTAAAAAGTGCATTGTCACCGTGTTATGAGCAATTCTGAAAGTTTCAAATGTCTGTTTAGTCGGGAAGTAATATGATTGTTGAATCATATAAACGCTACCGAAGACAGTGAAGGTCCGAAGCAATTGGCTAAAAGTATTTAAAAAATGCATTGTCACCGTGTTCTGAGCTATTCTGAAAGTTTCAAATTTCTAGCTAGTCTGCAAGTTATATGATTCTTGAATCATATAAAGGCTACCGAAGGCAGCGGGGATCCGAAACAATTGGCTAAAAGTATTAAAAAAATGCATTGCCATCATGTTCTGAGCTTTTCTAAAAGTTTCAAATTTCTAGTTAGTCTGAAAGTTATACGATTGTTGAATCATATAAACGCTACCGAAAGCAGAGACCCGAAACAATTGGCTAAAAGTATTTTTTTTTTAATGCATTGTTATCGTGTTTTGAGCTATTCTAAAAGTTTCAAATGTCTAGCTAGTCGAGAAGTTAGTTAAATAATTTTTCTGTTGAATCATATAAACGCTACCGAAGGCAGCGGGGACCCGAAACAGTTGGCTAAAAGCATTAAAAAATGCAATGTCATCGTGTTCTGAGCTATTCTGAAAATTTCAAATGTCTAGCTAGTCGGGAAGTTAGTTAAAAAACGATTGCAAGATTTGTACTGGACAAACAAACAAGAATCGAAGTTAATAATAAAAAGGTAAAATTTCGTGTCATACTATTATTTAGCTAAAATTTTAAATAGCTTCAGAATGAGTAATATTGACTTTAAACACAAAATAAATGTATTAAATCTAGCTAAAAGTTTTAAAAAAATCTTGCGTAACAACCACACGACTTCCATTATTCCTTACAGCACATATACTATTTTTGGAGATATTAGTGTGACCAGACCAGAAGACATAAAAGAGGCCTCATTAATCCTACGCCTACCAATATTCTTCTAGCAACGAACTGATACAAACGTCGTCGTAAATCTAAAAGAGACTTCATACAACGAGTTTAAAGAAAAATTTGTAAAGTTTTCTGAGACACCCATTTCCCAGATCTAAAACTAACTTACCTAATTAGGATGCCTGTCAGTTTTCCTGTACTAAACAATTAATGCTCAAAAAGGACATCTAAAAGGGGTTTTATGTGGCAAATTTGAATAAAAAATCATGAGAGTCGCTTTTGAAATACACATTTTCATCAAAATATCTTAAAACTCAGTTGTACACCAGAAAACTAACTAACACATACGAAAGAACATCTAAAGGAAAGTAATATAGTGAATTTAGAAAAAAACCGTAAAGCCGTTTTTTATGACACCCACTTCTGAGACCTAAAATTGATGTACCAAATCTGCTCGCTTATCAATTTACCTGCGCTAACCAACTAATTCATACGAAGAGACATAAAAAAATAAGGGGGTTTACATAACAAACTTGAAGAAAATAGTTACAGCCGTTTTTGAGATACGGACTTAAGTTAAAATACGACAATGGTATTTAAATACATAAATAGGTTAACTATTAAGAAATGCAATAAATAAATAAACATAATTAAATTGACAGTTTAAGGTATATTCTGTTTCTAATTAGAATAATATAAGTAGAACAAATTCTCTGTATGTAAGTATATATAAAAAGATGATGTTATGTTAGATTTTTAAATGAATAAAATTTTATTGCAATTTTGAAATATTAAAAAAAGTGTTCATCATAAATAAAATAGTATTTTATAGATATTTGTCAATAGTTGTATACAAGCTGACTTTTGAGATAAAGAATTTTATCATAACGTTGGAAAGTGCATCACATATGCCTTCCCATTATGTGTTTTCAACATCTCAAAATGTGTCTCGATTTCTTTTCTTTTCTTTTTCTAATAAGTAATAACAGCATAAAAAAAGTTCAGTTATTGTGCTTAGTTTTTTCAATGTTATTTTTATTATATATATATAGTAATACAATATTATCAGTGCAAAATTTTGAAATTTAGAGATGATTTAACTTCAGTATATAAACAATTATTCGGATCATAAGCGAAGACCACCCAAATCAAACCAGAAAAGAATTAAAGAAAAATCGAAATGAATTACAACATAACAGAATATCAAAATTTAATGAAAGGATTAAAATTAAAAAATACTACCTAGAAACTTGCTAATTAAGTGATAAAAGTAGTTCAAAATGATCATTAAATTGCAAAACAACGAATGAGAATTGAATTAGTGTATAAATAATTAATACACTGAATGAGAATTGAAATAGTGTTATAAATAATAATAATAATACCACATAAAATCCGCAGATAGGAGCTATAAAATGATGTATTTCAAAATTTTTTGAAAATTAAAAAACTGCTTAAGTAATAGCAAACATTGTGCATAAACATAATGAAATAAAAAATAATAAAAATATTAATAAAAAGCTTCATTTCCAAATAAAGCGCTATATGCAGCATTACTTTAGAAATGATATAAATATAGTAATACAATATTATCAGTGCAAAAATTTGAAATTTAAAGATGATTTAACTTCAGTATTAAAACAATTATTCGGATCATAAGTGAAGACTACCCCAAATCAAACCAAAAAAGAATATATATATATATATATATATATATACATACATAAATATAAATTCAAACATTACTTAAGACTTCCTAATCAGAGAGTGTGGCAATCAGCCAAACACATTGTTAAAATCTACGGGAGAAATTTGACTCATATTATTGAGTACACAATACATATTTTTAAATTCCGTTTTCACATTTAGAAAATTCATTATTATTAAATTACTTTTCCCTTTCTAAAAATTAATTTATTGAATTTTCACTATTTAGTTTTGAAGCAGTAAAATGCTAAATTTCCTCCAATGAAATTTTGCATTTTAAAGGTATAAAATAAATTTTAAACAGCGAAAGAAAAAACTTAGAGAATATAAAATCCGTTTTAAAAAATTGCGAATTTAAAATCGATTTTGACAAAAACTAATATTTGGCTAAAAATAGCAATTGTATGTTCACAGTCCAAAAATCGTTAAATTCGATAGAAATGAAAGATTTTAAAGGCGATAATATATAATTACATTCAAGTTCGGGAGTTTTTATAAACCCAGCACTTGTTTCTTATAAAAATATATAGAACTTCTTCTAAAAGATATAATAATAACAGTGTCATGGATTTTTTCTTTTGTTGAATTTATTTTTGATCTAAAGTTTCTTATTACCCCTCTTTTAGTAATCTAAATAATAAGCTTGAAGATTTTCCTATGATGCTGTTTTGATTAATTGCTTGCTTAAACAACGAGTTTAATCGCATATTGTGTTTACTTTCAGATAGAAAAAATAAGCAGGATTAGTCTCGTTATGCACCTTGATTAAAAAGGTGGTTTTACTTTTAATTAGGTAATGTTCCGAGGATGTTCTAGAGACAAAGGATGATCTATTTATCATTTAAGAACCCACTTAGCCTCTTAAATCAACTTGTAAATCCAGCATGAAATTAGTCAAATAGATTATCTTTTCTACTAATTAGTTTTTAACCCGTTAATCTTCCATATTTTATGTAACATGCGCACCCTTATCATAGTATCTCTGGGAATAAAGAAATTACGTTTAACCCTATTTGGTCGACGTAAAACACCCCTCCCACACCCCTTATGAAAATTATATATGCATATTTCTGTCGCACTGTTAAAAATGGTTTCTTGAAAATGAGTTAAATAATCTCAAAATAGCTCCGAAACAATATATACTTAAAATTGAAAACCCATGTACTCATATTTGAGTATATTGACTTGTCAAACATAGGGATATTGGGATTCTTATTGGTCAACTCCATTTTTGAGCATGTCAATATACTCAAAAATGAGTACATGGGTTTTCAAATTTAAGTATATATTGTTTCGGAGCTATTTTGAGACAATTTAGCTCATTTTTACGAAACTATTTTTTACAGTGCGATCACTCATAATACAGCACTTCAACTCTGGATATTTTACTTTTCTAAAACTTAATTTGAACTTTCTTTTTAGTGAATTAAAATCCTTAAAATTTACGTACTATAAAAACTATCCATTCTTTTCGTATACTTCTGTAAAACGAGTTTGTTGGTGCCCGTAATAAAAATTTCTTCTATATTTTCTTATACGAATTCATATAATTCGAATTATTCATTCACAATATTATTTATATATTCACAAATATTTATTCAATTTATTTAAAATGAACTCAGGGGAACTCAAAATGTATAAATACACCAAAATCTCAAAGTCAAATTTTCGTCATGGTTATAATACTTTACATTTGTATCTTGCAAAATAAAATTTAAGTAAAAAATCATTTTTTAAAGTTAGAAGCTTTTTATTGTGAAGCCCTAAAAAGCATAAAATAAAATTTATTCTGGCAAAGGCATGCTACAAAGAAATGAAAGTTTCAACTCTAAGAAAATTTTAGAGAAAAATATAGGTACTTTCCTTTTGCAAGAGATGAAAATTTTTTAATGTTCAAAATATTTCAAAAAGCTTTCGAGACCAATATTCTTAGTTATTATTTTCTGTATAGTCATTCGTTAGGCCAGAAATTTCAGATGTCTCGAAAGCTTTTTGAAATATTTTGAACATTAAAAAATTTTCATCTCTTGCAAAAGGAAAGTACCTATATTTTTCTCTAAAATTTTCTTAGAGTTGAAACTTTCATTTCTTTGTAGCATGCCTTTGCCAGAATAAATTTTATTTTATGCTTTTTAGGGCTTCACAATAAAAAGCTTCTAACTTTAAAAAATGATTTTTTACTTAAATTTTATTTTGTGCTTTTTAGTTACAAAAAATGCAAAAGCTTCTTTAAAAAAAAAAAAAAACTAATTAAAATTTCTTAGGATAGTTTGTAGACAACGGAAGATTTTCGTCTATCAATTGATTTTTTTTTTTTTTCGATTATTTATCTGCAAAAAAAGTACTATATCGTCTTTAGAGGACCGAATCCGGGACCATCGCGTTATCAGCATGAACCAAAAGTCTAAGATCTGTCAAGAAAAATCATAGAACATTCTAGAAAAATCTAACAAATACTTATACAAAAGGAATATTGTTCTCAAATGTTTTTTAAAATATTTAGAATATTTAAAATTTTTCATGTTTTGCAAAAGTGAAATAGCTATATATATATATATATATATATATTTATTTTAATTTCTTGTTGTTGAAACTTTTGTGATTTTATAGCATGTCTCTGCAAGAATAAATTTTTATTTTAGGCTTTTTAGGGCTCCAGAATAATAAAAGACTTTCAGTGTTATTTTATTTATTTATTTATTTATTTTTTATTAATTAATTAATTTGTTTTTATTTATAATTTTACTGGATTTTTTATTTTATGCGTTTAGTAACTTAAAAAATAAAAAAAGATTATTTAAAAAATTATCAAAATTCCTTTGGACACTTTGTAGTCAATGAAAGATTTTCTTTTTTTTTTTTATGCTTTTCAGTATATAAAGAAAAGCTTCGTAAAAAAACTCTTCAAAAATTTTTAGAATACTTGTGTAGACAATAAATCATTTTCTTTTATCAGTTGACACATTTTCTATTAATTACCTGCAAAGTTTAACGCATCGATCCTTCGGGGATGGAACTCACCACCATCGTATTAGCAACTTGACGCTCTAACCAACTGAGCCAACGAGCGACTATAAGGACTGACATTTATTTTAAAGTTGAGGTGCCTTATTTAATAGCGTGACATGAAGACGCGATAACGAAACACAGTTTCGATAAAAAGCTTCTAAAAAATTATTTATTTATTTTTATTTAAATTTTTATTTTGTGCTTTTTAGCAACTAGATAAAAAGCTATTTAAAAAAATCTTCAAAAATTATTAGGATAGTGTGTACACAGCGAAATATTTCCTTTTATCAACTGACACCTTTTCCATTAATTATTTGAAAATTTAACATGACGCTCTAGCCAACTGAGCCATTAAGATATAGAGATACAATGAGTTGCTTACCCCCTTTTTTTTTTTAAGTGGAAGTGTCTTTTTTTTTTTTTTTTTTTTTTTAGCGTGACAGAAAACGCGATGACAAATTCAACTTCTTATAATAATATATAATATATATATAAAACTTCTAAAAATATTTATTTATGTATTTTGTACTTGGAACTTTTCATTTTGAGCTTTTTCAATATCTAAAATATTTTGTGTTTTCTAATATCTAAAAAAAAAAAAAAAAAAAAAAAAAACTTCTTAAAAAAACTCTTCGAAAATTCTTAAGATATTGTGTAGTCAACGAAAATTTTTCTTTTATCGACACCTTTTCTACTAATTATCCTCAAAAACTAACACGCCGGACCTTCCGAAGACCAAACTCTCGACCACCGCTTTATTAACGTCACGCTCTAACCAACTGAGCAACGGAGCCACAAACGGAATGGCTTATATTTACTTTGTTTACTAGCGTGACACGATGACAAAGTCAATTTGATATAAAAAACTTCTAAAGAATTTATTTATTTTTATTTACATTTTTATTTTGTGCTTTTTTGTAATTAGATAAAAAGCCGTTTAAAAAACTCTTGAAAAATTATTAGGATACTGTGTACACAACGAAATATTTTCTTTTATCAATTGGCACTTTTTCTATTAATTATTTGCAAAAAATAACACCTTGGCCCGGCCCCGGCGAGAATCGAACAAACGACTCTCGCGTTATCAACATAACGCTGTAACCAGCTGATCCATTAAGAGATACAATGAGTTGCTTACTTTTATTTTTTTTTAAACATATATATAATGGAAGCGTCTTGGTTTTTTAACGTGACAAAAAGCCGATGACAAATCCAATTTCGTATAATAATAATATAATAGTAATATATAATATATAATATGTATATACATATACATAAAGCTTCTAAAAATATTTTTTTTTTTTTTTTGTGTTGTGTGTGTATTTTTTACTTAAAACATTTTATTTTGTGCTTTTTTAATATCTAATGTTTTGTGTTTTCCAATATCTTAAAAAAAAAAAAAGAAAGAAAGAAAGAAAAAAAGCTTCCTAAAAAAAACTCCTCAAAAAATTCTTAGTGTAAGCAATGAAAAATTTTCTTGTATCAATTGACACATTTTCTACAAAATTTAACACGCTGGACCTTCCGGGGACCGAACTCACGACCACTGCGATATTAACTGGACGCTCTTACCAACTGAGCCAAAGAGCGACAAACGAAGTAGCTTATATTTACTTTAAAATGAAGGCGCCTTGTTTACTAGCGTGACACGAAGACACGATGACCAAGTCAATTTCAATTAAAAACCTTCTAACTAATTAAAAAGTACAGTTTTTTCGTTTGAGACTAGTGTTATTAAATTTAAAATTTTCTCACGAATTAGAAACAGTGCTTCAAATTTGATTTAGGTTTTTTACTTCCATTTCTTTGACCCGACTACCTTAGGTAATGGAAGTATTATATTCGGTCCAAAAATTCGATATCGAAATTTCACCTGACTTACATGTTTTAAGGTCTCCTGAGTCCAAAAAAGTGGTTTTTGGCAATTGGTCAGTGTGTATGTGTGTGTGTTTGTACGTGTATGTATGTATGTGGGGAATCTTCTGGCTATTATATCTCGGAGACTAATAAAGATAGAACTACGAAACTTTGGAATTGAAACAGGTCTGGTGTACAGATGAATATTCCAAAATTTGGTGAAAATTGGAAAACCGGAAGTGGGACATCGGAAACCGGAAATGGTACCGTAAGTCTGTATCTCAAAAACAGTTCTAACGATTTTCTTCTAAGTTGCTATATAAACACTCTATTAGATGTCATGTCCTTTCGAATGATATAGTTGGTTAGTTCAGGAAAATTGATAGACGTCCTGTATAAATAGCTCAATTTCAGGTCTCGCAAGTGCTTTCCTTTAAAAATGGCTGCATGGATTTTTTTCAAACTTGCCATGTTAACTGCCTTTTAAATATCCTTTTGTATGTAATTATTGTTTTCCTGTCAGTAATTGAGTATGCCAAGTTTTGGCAAAAGTCGTTATCTCAAAAACGGCTCTAATGATTTTTTTGAAAATTGTTACATAAATCCATTTTAGATATCCTTTCTTATGTATTACTTGGTTATTAAAGGAAAATTATCAGTCGTACTGTTTAGGTAGATCACTTTTAGATGTCGGGAATTAATGTTTCGAAAAATGGCTGAACCGATTTTTTTCTTCTTCCTATTTTTAAATTTGCTATGTAAATATATTTTATGTATCTTTACATGTGTATAAGTTTTCTCTTACCAGAAAATTTTAGGTGTCTAATTTGTTATGTCAATTTTATGTCTTCTGATCATATTATCTCCAAAAAATAGGTACATACGATACATGTAATAGTAATTAATGGAAGTCGTGTGGTTGTTTCACACCAGATTTTCTTTTTCTTAAAAAGAAAAAAAGTTTTTTCACGGAAATAATACAATTCTATTAGATTGAATCTTGAAGAAACATTGTTATAATGCACTCCTTTCACTTTTCGGTTTAAAGTAAAAGTTAATTTGTTCAGGTGCTTATTCTTGTACGTCTGCATATTGTTTACTCTCTTCTTTAAAAGAAACATTTCTATAAACGAGTCGAAAGTTGAAAGTATAAAAAATTCGAAGAAATGGGAGTTTATATATTCATTTCACTTCATGGAGTGAGAATTAGTTCTTTACACTATATTAGAAAGAGAATGGAAAAAAAAAAAAAAAAAAAGAGGTAAAACAAGCACAATCTTTGAAATTACTTTAAATTATAAGAAAGGAATTTCTTCTGTTGAAATACATTAAGTTGGTTTTATTTTAAGAAATAACTCGAAGTGAAATCAAGTGAACTGTATCAAATCTAACTTCTCACACAATTTCTGTCAAAATAAAATGGGAGATTTTATAAAATTCTTCACGGACTTATTTCATGTTGTTCTAAAGAACTGGATAGATTCTATCAAATTTTCCATAGAATTTTACGCAGTTTTATTTAAATTACGCATATCTCACTATTTACTTTTTACAATAATTCTGTTTTTGTATTAAATGAAAGAAATCTTATCGTAATATATTTTTACACTTAATTCAGTGAGCTGCAACGGAACCGGAACAGAATTTTAGTTTTACGGTCTTCTTGCAACAACTTTCTATATCTATTAATTTTTATAGTTTTACTTAATGAAAGCACAGAATTCAAATCATAGAACTTTTATTCAAGCACATTTATTCACTGCACTATAATTTAAGATAACTTAAAAAAAAAAAAAAAAAAACTAGTATGTTGTGCCCACCACAAAACTTTCTTCTATATTTTATTGCACAAATTCATGCAATGCAAATTATTTATTAAAATTATTTTCCAGGATTAATGCAGACGATTTTCATTTGTAAAGCTGAAAAAAAAAAAAAAAAAAAAAAACATAAATTTGTTTTAAGTTATCACAAATCTATGGTTTAACCATTCGTTTTAAAGGTATTGGCGTGTTCTTTTGAAAAATACCTATATTACGAATTCACACTCCAGAGGAGACGGAGGGATAGTCCTGCATATACATACATTTTTTTCTTGGTTGACTACTACTATCATAAATATTTCTTTTTAATTTCACATTGATAAAGTAAAAATAATTCCCATCCTGTACATTTATACAAAATTTTATTCTATACGGTAATATTAAAAATTATACATCAAAAAATTTAAATGACAGCGCCACCTGTTGAGCGATTGATCACTGAACGTAATTCACCAGCTTAAGTGAAGACCCAACCAAATATCAAGTTTTATTATTATTATTATTATTATTATTATTATTATTATATATATATATATATATATATATATATATATATATTGTTGCATTATATTGTTTGTGAGATATAGCATCCATAAAATTTTTTATACAAACACACGGAGAGAGAAAGGCATACAGACTGACAGAGAGACAGGCATTTTCTAAAAATGGTCAAATCCTGCAAATCCTGTTCAGGACACTTCAAAACGTGTAAATCTGTCGAAAACCGAGTATCGAAAATTTTCACAGATTCAATACTTTATTCTTATATATAGAAGAAAGTTATAAATAAATAAATAAATAAATAAATGCAAATTCAATCTAATCGGGTAAAATATTTTGTGACGAAAATGGATTTTAAATTCATTTTTTATATGAAGATAAATAATGCTTAGATTGAAAAATATTTTAGTAGAAATAAATGGTCGCGATGAACAAAATTGAAAGGAAAATGATAATTTGAAATCTATAGAGAAAAACCAGAAAAGATAAAAGCCATTAACTAGCGCATTATTCCAAACTTTTAAGACAAAAATTAAAGGATATTACTCAAAAATATATGAACTGATGTTCATAAATTCATGTTTATTATCCCGTAAATATTATAAACAATTTATCCATATTATTATTTAATAAGTTATGTTTTTGCTTTTTACGCACGAGTAGCTTTTTTGGTGACTACAGCATGACACTGTAGATAATTTGTATAAAGTTCTCAGAAGGTAGGTCAAAAAGTGTATACATTTAATGTAATTTATCCTTTAACTGCTCTTTTGGGATATTTACAATAATAATTCTATTCTGTGTGCCAAGAATATATTAAAATATTCACATTTAAAGTGCAACAATGCTTAATAATAAAAAAGAACGAACGAACAAAAAGAAATAGAAAAGAAAATACTAAAACTAACAAAAAATCATAAGTTACAGAAGATACTCGTACATGAGTTGTGTCAGTGTATTAAGAGTGCAAAATACCCAATCCCGCTAATAGTCAAGGTCCATGTTATTCTATGGGGAAATTTGCTTCCACAATTACTCATTATCTAATGTTTTTTTTTTTTTTTTTATTCCGTTTTCATTTAGAAAGTTGCGAATCGTTAAATTAATTCTCTCTCTCTCTCTCTCTCTTTTTTTTTTCTTTTTCTTATATATATATGTATATATTTAATTTTTGAGTTTCCCATTTTTAAGATAGAAAATAAAATATTAAAAATGTGAAAAATCAATTTTTCAAAAACGTGTAGTACAACTGTAAATTTTGGGAATGTGAAAACGGAATTTAAAAATATATTTGTGGAAAAATATTTCCCCATAGAATAACATGGGGTTTGTTGACGAGATTATCTATAGCATGCTCTTTATAAAAATCGAAAATGCAATAATAATATTATTATTAATAAATAAATAAAAAGAATTTAAAAAATTAACATTCCCACAGCATCGATAATAGATCATGAATGCATATGAGAAAACTGCTACATCCACAACGAAAAGCAATTGATTGAACGGTACTGTTTTCGTTCTCTGAATAACTTAATAACTTAAAGGAATTATAAGGCATCGATTCTTTCATTAAAATTATTTATATTTTAAAAATGCTACTAAAATTTATTTTTGAAAGTCTGAAGCCTGTACGAAAGTCATTTACACAATATTTGTAGTCTTATTTTAATTAAAATTGCTCTAATGAAAAAAAAAAACAACAACAAAAAAAAAAACATAATACTTTTAATATCTATTCTGTGTGACTTATTAAGTACTTCACTGCATAAATAAAATCCACATTTTCCTATAGTGCGTATATTAGATTTCAATGTTTAGGTAGAACTTTTTTTTTTATAGAAAATTTAAATTATTATTATTTCTTTTTCCCTCTGCGTATTATTATTATTATTGTTATTATTATTTTTAAGTACGACAAGTTGTACTATTTCTTTTAGACAGCGATTTTATGTTGTCGCTATTTATTGTATTACACTTTTAATGAATGTCTATTTATTTATTTATTTTTAAACCATCATTATTATTTAAAATATATGAAACTAAGTTTGTCCTTGTATCTGTCCAGAATATTAGATTTTATTAAAAACTGGTACATTTTTTATAAGGACAAAATCTAGTTAACACTGTATTTTTTAGTCTAATCGGATTATTGATTCAAGAAATATTAAGAAATATCCCAATTTTAACTATAAAATTATTAAAAAAAAACAAAACAAAAAAACAAAAAAAAAAAAACAATTGATGCTAGAAATAAATTAACTGATAAGTGAATATATTTCCTTTTATGTCAAAAAAAAGAAAGAAAGATAGAAAAAGAATGTGCATTATATGCATACATACATATTATATATATATATACATATATATTAATAATAATAATGAGCATCATCTGACAAGAACAATTCCGGTTCGACCGCTTCAAAACAGAGAATTTTGGTAGCCTCCCCCCCCCCCCTAAAAATGCTATGTATTTTTATTTATTTTTTAATTAATCTGCATAAATGTCATTAGAAAGATCTTTCAAAACTGAACATTTTCTGTGCTTACACTTTTCCCTTAATCTCAATATGTAAAAAGATTTCAACGAAAGTTTATAACTACCATTGCAATTCTGAAGTACCCATGGAGGATAAAATTAAAATGTATTATAAAGTTCAATCATAAAAATTATGGGCTAATAGTTATTACATCATTTTCTTGCAATCATGATAATGTACTTATCTGATCTAAACAAACAGTTGATTATGACGTCCTATTTATCAAATTAGTTAAAATAAATAAAGTTACAAATAAGGTACCTAAGGTTACTTCGTTACAAATAAGGCACCTTTCATTTGGTACCTTATTTGTAACGAAGTTTTGATTAGATATTTTAGAATTAATTAAAATATGAAAATAATTTAAAAATTGGACATTTAAATTTATGATTGTTGCAAAAAAAAAAAAAATAATAAATAAATAAATAAATAAATAAAATACCAGTTATTGTTATATAAATAGATTTTTTTTTTTGGGGGGGGGGGAGGGGGGGCATAAGATAAAATAATGTTTCCACGTGAAAAATTAAAAATTATAAATAGTAAATTTGCTCATGCATATAAAAAATACTTATTAAAACGAGTCGAAGAAGGAAGCGAAATAAGTACTGAGCTATATTACAATAAATACGATATATAATATGATACGTTATATTACACCTATCTTCCAGGGTTAGTACGTATTTTCGTGAAAAGAAATAGTTTGTTCGTTCGGTGCAACTTTCACATTAGTCCCGTCAGGTACAACTTTCACATTAGTCCCGTCAGGTGCAACTTGCACATTAGTCCCCTTTAAATATAGTGACCAGCGAAACTGGCAAAGCATTCGTGGATTCACTACCTTAATTGATTTCACATTCCGTCATTTTTGACGGAGTTATATACTAGTATTTATATAATTAAAATAAAATTGAGAAAAATCGTGCTAAAAAATTGCAGCAACCCCTTTGCGAAATTTGAAATTTGGCATCGAATTAGCTCGAACGTTTTCCGCGTGTGTTTGGTGTTTGAGAATAAGGCCGATTGACTGCTCTAGGGTCCTAGGCCTTCCGTGGAGTGCCTTCCGTGGAGGTCTTTCTCTGACGTTTCCCGCCAAGGTTTTTACTTAGGCAATTGCAATACCATTTTAATTCATCGCCAAACTGACAATAAAAATATAAAAACCGCCAAGGAGCTCTTGTGCTAAAGTTATACCAAAGTAATTTTAAGAAATGAATATAGTAATCTATGGAGGGAATGAAATACAGTTACTGTATGGCTTTATACGGAAGAATAGATTAAAATAAGTCCTGGCGAACTAAATCAAATTCTGCTTACAAAGAATGTAACCAGACTTTTTATTTATTTATTTATTTATTTATTGTTAATTTTAACGACGTGACATCATTTCTAATTTTAAAAGCGAACTGTACGAAATGTTAAATTCCATGCCCTCCAAAGCAAAATTTCACAGGTCATTAAAATTATCAAACTCCAATCATCTTTCTTTTGTAAAGTATTCTTGCATTTGAATTACTTGTGCGTATACAACAAATGACTCATAAATTTGTCCCTTCATTCATTTATTTTTAAAATCCTATTACATTAAATATTTAAGAGGGTCAGATTTAAAATTTATTCCAAAAAGAAGTATATTTTAAGCAGAAACGCAAATAGACGCTTGACTAAACGCTTGAATGAGCACCTTTATAAACAGCTTGAGCGGCTGAACTGATATTACCAGCCGATCCGTTACAAGTTCAGATACATAGATGGACTGATATGTATGTAAAAATGAACTTGCTAACCTCAAATAGCAACGCAAATCTCCAAATTGACTGTTTGCGAACAGAATACGAGATTAACACGTTAAAATTTTACTGATTTCATTGTGTTCTCGTCCAGTTATTTTACATAACTGAAACAAGTTGAGTTAGGAAAGCTTTTCATAAATTATCGTATGGAAAATCGTTCCAAATTTCTTTTTAGAAAAGTTAAAAATAACAGAAGTAAATTTAAGATTCAGAAATACATTTTGACATATTCGGAACTATATACATTTTAATTGATTTAGCCAATGCTATCCCATGACTGCGTAAATCGTCAAACCCGGAACTATATATATATAAATATATAAATTGATTTAGCCAATGCTATCCCATAGCTGAGAATCGTCCCGCATTTTGGATACCGGTACTTTTTTATTAAAAAAAATTTATAAGCTTTATAGCAGTTTTCTATGATTAAATAAGGTGAAAAATTCTATAAAAAATAATTATAAGATAAAAAAATTTTTATAAACCATGTTTTTAAATTTTCTGTTGAATCATATAAACGCTACTGAAGGCAGCCGGAACCCCAGCAATTGGATAAAAGTATTAAAAAAATTCCTTGCTATCGTCGTTTGAGCTATTATAAAAGTTTCAAATGGCTTTCCAGCCAGGAAGTTAGTTAAAAGTTGATTGCAAGCTTTGTACTGGAAACGCTGCCGAAGGCAGCAGGAACCCGAAACATTTGGTTAAAAATATTTTAAAAATGCATTTTCACCGTATTTTGAACTATTCTGAAAGTTTCAAATGTCTAGCTAGTCAGGAAGTTAGCTAAATAAATTTTCTGTTGAATCATATAAACACTGCTGAATGCAGTAGGGACCTGAAACAGTTAACTAAAAGTATAAAAAAAATGTATTGTCCCTGTATTCTGAGCTATCCTGAAAGTTTCAAATGTCTAGCTAGTCGAGAAGTTAGGGAAAAATCGATTGCAATCTTTGTACTGATAACGCTGCCGAAGGCAGCAGGAACCCGAAACATTTGGCTAAAGGTATTTAAAAAATGCATTTTAACCGTATTCTGAACTATTCTGAAAGTTTCAAATGTGTAGCTAGTCGGGAAGTTTGTTAAATAAATTTTCGTTCGAATCATATAAACGCTGCCGAAGGCAGTAGGGACCTGAAACAGTTGACTAAAAGTATAAAAAAAATGTATTGTCACTTTATTCTGAGCTATCCTGAAATTTTCAAATGTCTAGCTAGTCGAGAAGTTAGAGAAAAATCGATTACAAGCTTTGTATTGGTAATGCTGCCGAAGGCAGCAGGAACCCAGAGTAGTTGGTTAAAAATATTTTAAAAATGCATTTTCACCGTGTTCTGAACTATTCTGAAAGTTTCCAATGTCTAGCTAGTCGGGAAGTTTGTTAAATAAATTTTCTGTTGAATCATATAAACGCTGCCGAAGGCAGTGGGGAGATGGAACAGTTGACTAAAAGTATTTGAAAAATGTATTGTCACCGTGTTTTGAGCTATCCTGAAAGTTTCAAATGTCTAGCTAGTCGGAAAGTTAGGAAAAAATCGATTGCAATATTTTTACTGATAACGCTGCCGAAGGCAGCGGGAACCCGAAACAGTTGGCTAAAGGTATTAAAAATATGCATTTTAACCTTATTCTGAAATATTCTGAAAGTTTCAAATGTCTAGCTAGTCGGGAAGTTAGTTAAATAAATTTTCTGCCGAATCATATAAACGCTGCCGTAGGCAGCGGAACCTGAAGCAGTTGACTAAAATTATTAGAAAAATGTATTGTCACCGTGTTGTGAGCTGTCCTGAAAATTTCAAATATCTAGCTAGTCGGGAAGTTAGTTAAAAATCGATTACAAGATTTGTCCCTGACAAACACACAAACAAACAAACAAACAAACAAGCAAACAAACACACAAACAAGAATCGAAGTTAATAAAAACATGGTAAAATACCAGTGCCCTAAAATTCGGGACAGTTGGTAGCCATTCTTAGACTTAGTAATACATCTAAAAGTGAAAAGACTGTCAAACCTCATTTATTTATATATTCTTTTTAGCCTAGAATGGATATTTCTTTCAATCTGCACTGTACAAAAATATTCCCTTCCAATTATTGTATGTTTCTTTAAAAAGAAATCGACTAATTGCATTCACTTATTTTATCTATCTATCTGTAAATATATATTTAATGGAAAATTTGTCATCACGATATCACTTCGGAAAATGTAGAATCAATTCGAACCAAATTTGGACCAACTTATCCTAGAAATATCGTGGATGACTTCATTGGCCAACCTGATCCTCCAATTTGTTTAAAAATAGCGGTGATTTGAAACTTTTAAATTCACATAAAAAACTCAGGAACCGATTTATATAATACTCGATATAACATTTCCTATATCAAGATATCAACCAAGTTTATTAATCAACTTGATCCGACATCTTGTTTCAAAATGGCGGTCACTTGAAAATTTGAAACTCAAATAAAATATATATTTATGAACCGATTTGTATGAAACTTGGTGTACATAATCCATATGAAGATCTCAAACAGATTTATTAATCTGGTTAATAATCCGCCATTTCGTTACAAAATAAAATAAAATTTGTACTTGTAAAAAAAAAGTGAAATCAATCAACTTTTCTGATTGAGTAGATAGGACTTGTTTTTGGTTTACGGGGCTAAGTCTCTGTACAATATCTATATATATAAAAATGAATGTTTGTCTGTATGTTATTTATAAAATCGTAAACGGCTTGACCGATTTCGATCATTCTTTTTTTTTTTTTTCCTTATAGGTCAGGGATGGTTTAGGAAAAAAAAAATTGAAAAAATCTTTAAAATTAATTAAAATATGAAAATAATAAACTTATTGACTTATATTGACTTAATATAAGCCATTTAAATTTTTAATTGCTGCCAAAAAAAGTTTACGAGATATATTTATTTATTGTTTTCAGCATAAAATGAAATATGCTTTCATGCGAAAAATAAGAAATTACTAAATGTTAAATTGGTCGATGAGAAAATGACACATTATAATTTTAAAATAAAATAGTAATATTACAAATCTAACATATTTCTTCTGAATTTTATTTCACAGCATTTTTTTTATATACCTCAACTTCAGATTTTTTTTTTTTTTTTTTAGTACGGCGGATGAAACACGCTTGGCATAAAAGTTAATTCAGCATTATGGTAAAGGTATTTTCTTATTGATAATTCTTGACAATATTTTATAGTTTTGATGCTGAAGTAGATCGGACATTTTTCGCCAAGGAAAAGATAGAAAGAAATATGCAAGCGAAGTGATGACGTCACTGGCCGTTCGTGGATGCAAGAAAAATATTTCCTATGTTAAACGCCCATTGGATTTTTTGTAAAAAATTATTAAAAATCGAGGAAAATATTTCCCGATTTTAATCCGCATATTTAGGTATAGATATGTATTAGTTATCATGTCCATGCATTAGATTAAGTTATTTTTGCTGTAAAATTGACAAAATTTGAATTTTTAATTTCAAAACTCTAGAAAAAAAA
Source organism: Salticus scenicus (assembly GCA_963930645.1). Taxonomy (NCBI): domain Eukaryota; kingdom Metazoa; phylum Arthropoda; class Arachnida; order Araneae; family Salticidae; genus Salticus; species Salticus scenicus. The sequence goes on from OZ005653.1 coordinate 244,091,020, forward strand.
ATGGCAAACTTCCATATTCGATTGAAAACACAAACATTTCATTTCAAAGGATGATATTAACACAATAAATATCCAACTAATATACTGATTAAAAGGGAAATGATAAATATTCTATCATAATTTGAAGTCAAATTTGTTTTCAAATGTCTAAATAAAGTATCTGATATAAGATACTAATATGTTGTAGCGGAATAGATTTGATATCGGTCATCCTTGGTAGAAAAATAAAATATCGCCAAATTATTTGGCGAACATAATTTAATTCCTTTCAAAAATCATGGTTATTTTAACAACTTATTTTAAGACAGTAATGAATAATATGAAACAATATTTCGTACAATGCATATTACGAAAATATACATCTGGCATGTATATTTTCGTATTACGTTTCTGATCACCAAATACAATAAGCGCACAGAGTTTTGAAATTTAAAATTAAAATTTTGTCAATTTGACAGCAAAATAACTCAATCTAACACATGCACATGATAACTAATACATATGTGTACCCAAATATGGGGATTAAAATCGGGAAATAATTTTCTTCGATTTTTAATCATTTTTTACAAAAAATCCAATGGGCGATTGACATAGGAAATCATTTTCTTGCATCCACGGACGGTCAGTGACGTCACACTTCGCTTGCGTATAGGAACAATAATCGCATAAATTATATTTTGGTCTAAAGCGGCAACAAAAATTTAAAAGTCGCCAAGGGCATTAAGGCTGTACCATGATCAAGTTTACATACTAATTTATTTATTTTTCTATATACCAACTACTATTAACTAAGCATGAAGTATATATAACCACAAAATAATAATTGTCTCATGCGATAGAAGTTGCCGATCATAGCATATTCTAATATTATATGTGGCTTGAAATTGCTGTCATTCTATGGTTGATTGATTAAATCAAATAAATATAGGAAATAACTTGAGAGCAAATATTATGTACATCACATATAATGTTGTTCATATGTAACTGGGATTCAGATATAAAAGAACTACTTCAAATTTTTCGATACTGTCCGTATCGAAACTGTTATGTATGATAAGCAACCAAATGGAAGCCCACGGGTAAGCCATTGTCGCAGGCAATAGGGACAGGCACCGGAGATTGCAAGGACGAACAAGGCGCTGCCTAAGGCAGCGGGAACCCAAAGCAAGCTTTTGACCGATTTCAGTTTTTTTTTTTTTTTTTTTTTTTTTTCCATAAAGCATATAGAAAAGAGTTTGCCAGCGAAGCGGGCAAAGCCGTCCAAAATTGTTTAAGAACTAAAATATTATTCAACAATTCGCCGGGAAATGAAAAAAAAAAAAAAAAATCATTTATTTGTTTTAAAAAAAAAAAAAAAAAAAATTAAAAATTTGAAACTCATAAATATTATATGAATTTCACCACATAGTTAAAGTTTTAATTAACCAGTCACCAAATTATTATTAGAACCAGATTAATATTGTGCAATAGTGAACTAAAATCATACAAAGAAAGGTTTCGAAATAAAATTCATAATTGACGATCCAGTTTTTATACTTCCACAACGCAGTACTGTTTTAGTACAGAATCCCTATGGACGAATTATAAATTTTTATCGCCATGTTGGCGATAAGTTTTTATTTATTTATTTTGGCTTTCAATGAGTTACAAATTTTTTTGAGTGTACTTTATCAGATTCGGTTTTGCACAGCACCACAATGATAAGGTTTCATTTCATTACATATTATGATCAAACCGTCAGTTCCCACACATACACATCAAAATTTCCACGTGAACGAAGTCGCGGGTAACAGCTAGTATATATATAAATACAGTTGAACCTCGTTAACGCGAATTACTCTTAACATGAACTGTTTTTACTATCCCCGTCAAGATGAAGATTAGTTTAGTTATATGAAGATTAGTTACTGATAGCATGAACTACTGATAACATAAATTTTTTTTTTTATCCCTCTTGAGATTCACGTTAATGAGGTTCGACTGTATATATATATATATATATATATATATATATATATATATATGCTGTATGTCCGTATGTCTGTAAGCTTAAAGTAAGAAATAACAGATTATAACATATGCATATATAAAACAAACGAATTCAACTGAAATTGAACCGGAAAATAAGTAAATGAAAACCAAAATTATTAAAAAATAAAATCAACTACAGCAGAGCCGTGCCGCGGTTATCCGAGCCCTGACTAACCGAGTTCCGGGTAGACCGAGGTAATCCCGAAAAGGCCACCCCCTGGAGGTGACGTGGCTTTTGACAAATGGCGTGGATACCTTCAACAAATTTTACTATACTGTATTTTTACACTTTATTGTATAAAAACTTTAATGTAAATAACTTTATTGTATTTTTATACTTTATTGTACGTATTGTATTGCATTTTTAACTGACTACATTTGAATATATAATAGATGTATTCTTTTACTTCATTGACTACATTTTCATGCATTTTTAACTTTACCGTATGTTTTCCTCTCGATTTATGACAGAGTCCGTGTTATCCGAGTTTTCAGTTATCCGAGGTAACGTCAGTCACGTTACCTCGGATAAGCGATGCTCCACTGTACTTACAAAACTATGTCATTTTATAACTTACTAGCAGGCTTTGCCCGCTTCGCTGGTCACTATATTTAAAGGAAACTCTTTCTGTATCGCTTTATCAACAAAAATAAATAAATAAAACAAAATACTGAAATTGCTCAAATCTCGCTTCGGGTCCCCGCTACCTTCGGCAGTGACTTGCTCATCCGCAGAATCTCGGGTGTCTGTCCCTATTGCTTGCGACAATGCGTACCAGTGGGCTTCCTTTTGGGTCATTATTAGATGACAGTTTCGAAACGGACAGTGTCGAAAACATTGAAGTAGCCCTTTTATATTTGAATCTCTGTTACATATGAACAACACTATATGTAGTGTACATAATATGTGCTTTAACGTTATTTCCTATATTTATTTGATTTATTCGACCAACCATAAAATGACAGCAATTTCACGCCAAATATAATATTACAATAGGCTATGATCGGCTACGTCTATAGTATGAGACAATTAATTTTTGTGGTCATATATATTTCATGGTTAGTTAATAGTAGTTAGTATAAAAAAAAAAAAAAAAAAAAAAATGTAAACTTGATCATGGTACAGTCTTAATATACCTCCCCTTGGTGACTTTTATACTTTTGTCACCATTTTAGGCAAAAATACATAGTTTATGCGATTATTGTTTCTGTTCCTTTCTTTCTCTCTCTCTCTTTCTTTCTTTCTTCTTCTTCTTCTTCTTTTTTTTTTTTTTTAAATAATTTATTTATATTTTTTATGCGCTACTTGCTTAAATTGGCTGTTGCAAAAATAAAGTCCTTGGCGAAAAATGTCCGATCTACTTCAGCATCAAAACTTTAAAAATTGCCCAGGAAAGCTTTTTAATGTAATGCCGAATTAGCTCTCATGCCTAGACTGATTCATCCTTGCCAAAAACATACTATTAAAAAAAAAAATCTATAATTGAGGTATATTAAAAAAGGTTATGAAAGAAAATTCGGAAGAAACATGCTAGATTTTTATTATTATTATTTTATTTTAAAGTTATGAAGGCATCATTTTTTCATATGCATGAGCAAATTTAATATTTGATATTTATTTTTCGCGTGAAAATATATTTCTTTTTATGTTGGGGGGGAAAAAAAACTCTAACTCGTAAATTTTTTTGGCAACATTTAAAATTTTTAAATGGTTAATTTTAAAGCTACTATGAATACAATGCCAGAATTCGTATTTATTTCTTAAATAATTAAATAATTCTAATCGTTCTAAGAAAAACGTAAGTTAATTTCATGTTTTCTATGTATCATAAGTATAAGATGAGATCGTTAAAGAACGTTACTTGAAAATGAAAACTAGTTTAAAACAAATTTTATATACGAACTTTCTAACGTAGGTGGAAATGATTAATGTTTTCGTATTTCTGAAAAATTCAAGCATATACTTTTCATAAGTAAAGCAATATATTTTTCCTCTTTTAATTTTTATGGGCATATAGAGTCATGCATAAGATTTTTTAATTAAAAACGCCTTTTGAATTTTTATGAATTCATTATAATTAAACCATTCACATAATAAGAAATTTTATTGTATACAGCTTTATTATTATTATTATTATTATTATTATTTATAAATCACTAGAAAAAATAGCAGAAAAAGTTTGGTTTTTATAATGAATTATTTAGTTTATCTTTTTAACGAAAGATTTTCTTCTTATTAAAGTAATTAGAAGACTAAAAAATTTCTTTATCAACAATTTCATGCAATATATTATGTATAACCAACATATTCTTCATCTGTTTAGTGGTCTATATTTTCAAATTCCTTGCTTGCATGCATATTATCCTAGCAAGCTGTATTCACCAAAATAAAAAACAGAAGCCAAATGCTGCAAAAAGTAGCCAATAATGGAGAAAAAAAAAGATTATTTAAGATTAAATTCTGTTTTTTTATCAAAATAAGTTAATTTCAGTAATGAAATACTTTAATTTAAATTTAAGTTTTTATGAAAATAAACTTCGACGCAAAATTTATTTAAATCGTCGCTAGTTCATTTGTCAAAGGTATAATACCTAAATGTTCTCAAATTTATACTTTTTCTATCATGCCAGTTTAATTCTTTTAGCATTAATTTACACGATTTTTTTTTTTTTTTTTTTTTTAAATGATGACATTTATCTTTTACATTATAGCATCTATGTCATACAGCTAAGTCTAAATCCGCTTAGTCCTAAGATATGTTGATTTTCTTATATATATTCATTTATTTATTAACTTTTATTTTATTTGTTTAAAATCACGAATAAAATTTTATTTCATTTTTCTCAGCACGGTGTTGTAATTGTGACGTCATATTTTCTGTTAAATTAAACTTTTTTTTTTTTAATCAGATTATTATATTGTTTAAAAACATGATTAAAATTTTATTTTCTTTATTTCAATGCATTGTTCTGACGATCAGTTTTTCTTGAAAACCAGGCTTTTATTATTAAGAAGATAATGAATCTAATTCAAACCATTAAAAATATATACATATTCTCAGCCTGAATAATGCTAAAATAAGCCTCTTCATAAAAACAAGGGTCACGGGAAGAAAGGAAAATTCCCAGTAAAATTACTATAAATTAATCTGATAATTAAAAGGCATTCAACCCTGCTTTAATCGATTGATCTTCCATGATGATCAGAATTAAATATTCGATTACAAAATATGGCTCAAGAAAACCCCCCATTTGCATATCTATTAAATATAACACTTTGGATTGGATAAGAATACTAATGGTTAACTGATGCCAGTGACCTGATTTAAATTCATAAAATTTGCGGAAACCCACGTACATGGGATGTAAAAGGTTGAAGAACGACAAGTTATATGAGATATTTTTATTCAGTAAGTGTTCCTCAAACTTGTGTCGTGAGAATGGTCAAGGTGCGTATAGAAAAAAAAAATTATTAAGTTGTTTTACATTTTAGATTAGATCTATGATTATTTAATCTTTATAAATTTTTCTCGCTAACTAATTACAGTCTATATTTAAATAGCGATTGTAATGTTAAAATAATGTGCTTGAAATTAAACATTTTATTTTTAAATTTTAATAGAACATTTTTTTTAATTTTATATATTTCATTATGCAACAGTAAAACATTTTCACCCTCATTAATGGAGTTAATGCTACCAATAAAAAATTAGTGTTCCAAAATGATCAGCTAAGGCACAATTTAAAAGTGCAAAACTATAAAAGTGTAGTCAAACACATGCATAATATATATTACTTTTTTTTTATTAATAAATTATTATTATTTTTTATTTATTTATTTATTTATTTATTTATTTATTTTTATTTATTTTTTTATTTTATTTTATTTTTATTTTTTTTTTTTTTTGGGGGGGGGGGGGTAAAAGTTAGTTATTTTTATTTTTATTTATTTATTATTTTTATTTTTTTGCAACGTGCATCAGTGACTATATATGAAAACAGTACAAACACATTAAATTTAAGATATTTTAAATATGTATGCCTACATGTTTCAACTTTAATAATGCTAATTCTCGCAAAGGTAGAAAAGTATAATTTTAGTGAATAATTTAAATGCATACATTATGCCATTCCTAACAACTTGCAGTAAAATACTCCGAAAATCTCCTGTTGAAAGATGAATATGCAGGCAAAAACCATACATTGTAAAACCATATAAAAATTCTATAATAAATTAAAGGCCTGGCGTACAACAAATAATTAAACTTAAAAACTTCTTCATACACAATAAAATTAATATAAGCACTTCCAGTTTCGAAAGCACGCAGCCTTTCTTCTTCAGGTTAAAAAAAAAAAAAAAAAAAAAAAAAAATGCTATTACCTGGAGACAAAAGCAAGACTTTCCAAGATAGTAGCACTTTTTTTAACCCCCATCTGAAAAAGAAAGGCTGCGTCCTTTCGATACCAGTAGTGCTTGCATTAATTTTATTGTGTGCGAAGAAGTTTTTAAGATTAATCATAAAAGAATTGTTTCATTTCAAAATGGTAAGTATAACACTTTATCAGGCAAAAATAACAATTTATAACAATCAAAATATCGTTGTTTCAATTTTTTATATATAAATAAATAGAAAATAGGAAAAAAAAAGTTGGGTTGTAAAATTATTTTAGGAGACAAATTTACCATGTATGTACAAGACTTTGATAACATTTGTTAATAACGTGGCAAAAATTGTCGCTATGCCATCATGCTGACGTGAATCTTATCCATTATACTTAATTTTTTAGCCATTATTATTATTATTATTATTTATTTATTTTTTTTTGGTTATTGCTTTCTCAATAAAAATTCTATTTGAGATTTAACTTGTTTTAGCTCAGTTAGCTTCACTTTACATATTAAAATACCAAATAGGTTTTTAACTTATGCCACCGGCTCTTAAACCTAATCAATAAAACTACCTCTCATTTGCAGGCACACGAAAATATTGATGATTATTACATAAGTTAATGACTACAAAAAAGTTTTAATTTTTTGCTTCCATTACCCGACTACCGTAGGTAATGAAAGTATTGTATTCGGTCCAAAAATTCAATATCCAGTTTTCACCTGATTTAGACGTTTTAAGGTCTTCTGAGTTCAAAAAAGTCCTTTTTGATAGTTGGTCAGTGTGTGTGTATGTATATATGTGTCTGCGTATGTATGTGGGGAATCTTCTGGCTATCATATCTCTGAAACTAATAAAGATATAACTACGAAACTTCAGAATTGAGACTGGTCTGGTGTACAGATAGATTTTCCAAATTTTGGCGAAAATTGGAAAACTGGAAGTAGAAAATCGGAAACCGGAAGTGGAACCGGAAGTCCGTATCTCAAAAACGGTTCGAACGATTTTCTTCAAAGTTGCTATAAAACACTCTATTAGATGTCCTTTCAAATGGTATAACTGGTTAGTTCAGAAAAATTGATAGGCGTCTTGTATAAATAGCTCAATTTTAGGTTTCACAAGTGCGTTTCTTTAATAACGGCAATACGGATTTTTTCAAACTCACCATATTAACTCCAATTAAATATCCTTTTGTATGTTATTCTTGTTTTACGGTCAATAATTGAGTATACCAAGTTTTGGTAAAAGTCGGTATCTCAAAAACGGCTCTAACGATTCTCTTGAATATTGTTACATAAATCCATTTCAGATATCATTTCACATGTATTATGTGGTTACTACAGGGAAATTAACTGCTTAGATAGGTCAGTTTTAGATATCGGAAATTGGTGTTTCAAAAAATAACTCTACCTTTTTTCTTATTTTTTAACTCGCTATGTAAATCAGTTTTACATATCTTTGCATGAGTATCAGCTTTCTCTTACCGGAATATTTTTAAGTGTCTACTTTTGTTAGGTCGATTTTATCTCTTTTGATAACATTATTCCCCCCCCCCCCCCCAAGTGACTTCGGTTTGTCTGTCTGTCTGTCTGTCCGCGCTCTAACTCCTGTAGGGACACCCGAAAGTATTCCAAAGCATTGTGTTCTATGAGTGGTATTTCTGTAAGCTATATTTAATACCTTAACTGTATAATCTTAGTGAAATTGAATCATGTTATTTAAGTTCACTATCTGATGTTTCATATGTAAAATGGAACAAATATCAACACTAGTTTGTGTACAGGGACAGTCGAAAGTATTCCAAAGCATTGCGTTCGATGAGAGGTATTACTATGAACTGAATTTTGATTCCTTTATTTTACCCAAATTTTAATAAATTGAAATTCGTTATTCATATGCATAAAAGAATGCTATCTACAGAATGTAGTATGATTAGCATTAGATTTACAGGGCCACGCAATAATATTCAGCTACATTAAGAGCTTTTATTGAAAATTTGCTGGAATTATATTTTCGTTTACATTAAGCGATTTAACAGTTTTTAACATTTTTTAAGTCTGAACGTGTTTTCAATTTTTTGTATCTATCTGCCCGACTCTCTATTTGTCTATCTGTTCGTCTACCGCACTCATCGTCCGTAAATATTTTCTGAATTTTTAAAATACTATATATGTTGTTCATATTCACTATTGAATGTTCCTAAATTAAAAGGGCATTAATAGGTCCTATACAACTTTTTTATGTACACGGACACGCAAAAAAAAATGCCAATGCATCGCATTTTAGGAGATACATTTTTATAATTTACATTTAAGGAACTTTCTACTGTAAAATCATAAAGAAATTGATATTTATTGTTAATTTGCTAAAATAACGTTTTGTATAAAATATGATTTTGTTAACGTTAAGATTTACAGGGCTACACTGAAATTTTCAGATAGATTAAGGGCTGGAATTACAATCTAAGGGCTACGTTTCCTTTTCTGTTAAGCATTTTTAATACTTTAAAACAATGCTTAAGAATTATTAGGAATTCAATTAGTCTGTCTGTATGTCTTTCAGAACTACTGTCTGTTTGTTGTGTGATAACGTATGTACAGAACTTTGAAGTTATAAGATACAACAATTATACGTGCAGTTGGAAAGTGTTAATAATCATTGCGTAATGCATGATTTTTCGTCTTTTTTTATAGCTTATAAAATATTTAATACCACATAACTATTTGAAGATAAAGTGTTGTGTAACTCTACGTGTAACTCTGCCTTTAATAGTGTGTGAAACTCTTCCTTTTTATTAACAGTGTGAAACTTTGTGTGGAACTCTGCTGTTTGTTAACAGTGTGTAACTCTTCTTTTTTGTTTTAACAGTGTGTGTGTGTAATTCTGTGTGTATTGCTGAACTTTTCTAACACTGTACGTAACGCTTTGTGAAACTGACACTGCGTGTGTAACCCTGTATGCAATTAACAGTGTGTGTGTATCTCTTCTTTCTTATTAACAGTGCGTGTAACTCTGTTTTTTATTAACAGTGTGTGTAACTCCTCTTTTTTGAACTTTGTGTGTGTAACACTGTGTGTATCGCTGATTTTTTGCAAACGGCATGTGTAATTATACTTATGTGTAACTAACAGTGTGTGTATAACCCTGTATGTAATTAAAAGTATGTGTGTAACTCTGCCTTCTTATTAACTCTGTGTATAATTCTGCCTTTTTATTAACAGCGTGTGTAATTCAATGTTTAATTCTTGTTTTTTTTTTTTTTTTTTTTTGAACAATGTTTTTAATTCTGTGTGTATTACTCATTTTTTGCTAACAGTGTGTGTGTAACCCTGTATATAATCAACAGTACGTGTGTAACTCTCTGTGTAACTCTGCCTTCTTTTTAACTGTGTGTGTGTGAAACCCTGCCTTTTTATTAACTGTGTATGTAACTCTGTATAATTCCGCCTTTTTATTAACAGTGTGTGTAACTCCGTATGTAAATCTCTTTTTTTTTTTTTTTTTTTTTTTTTTTTTTGTCAATGTGTGTAATGCTGTGTGTCCCGCTAATTTTTTTCTAACAGTGTGCATGTAGCTTTGTGTGTAACTCTGCCAGTTTGTGTGTAATTGTTTGTGTAACATTGCCTCTTTCTAACAGAGTGTGTAACTCCGTGTTTAACTCTTCTTTTCTGAACAGTGTATGTGTAACTCTGTTTGATTCCATGAATATTTACGGGAGATAGAGCACAGACAGACAGACAAACCTAAGTCATTAACACTTTTCAGGTTTGTTGGAAAGAGTTGAAAACATATAGAAAGTGATAAAAACGCTTAATGTAAACGAAATGCAATTCCAGCAAATTTCCAATTAATACCCCTTAATGTAGCTGAATATTTTTGTGTGGCCCTTTAAATATAATGCTAATAATATTGTATTTTATGGAAGACAGTCTTTTGTGCATATGAGTAATATATTTTAAATTTTTTAAGACTTGCAAAGTAAAGTCATTAAAATTTGGTGTTTAGAAATACCTTCCATAGAACGCAATGCTTTTAAATACATTCAGATGTCCCTGTATACAAACCAGTGATGGTATTTACTTCAATTTACATGGGGAACATCGACCGTGAACTTAAATGATATATTTCAATTTCATTAAGATTTGTGTAAAGTAAACGTATCAAAATACGGTTTATAGAAATATCTCTCATGGAACACAATGCTTTGGAAATTTTGGGTGTCCCTGAAGACAAACCATGAGAGGAATTCAGTCCATTTTCAATAGGGAACATCCGAGAGTGAATTTGAATACGATTTATCAGTTTCAGAAATTCCATAAATATTTACGGGAGCTAGAGCGCGCACAGACAGACAAACCGAAGTCATTAACGCTTTTCAACCTTTTTGGAAAGAGTTAAAACAAGAAAGAAAAATCATGCACTACGCACTGGTTATTAACACTCTCCAACTGTACGTGCTTGTTGTATCGTATAACTTTCAATATTCTTTGCCTGCATTATCAAACAAAAGACAGAAGAACATAAAAATATGCAGAATGACTAGTTGAATTTAAAACCGCTCTTAGACATCGTTGAAGAACGTTAAAAAGGCTTAATGCAAAAGAAAATCCAGCCATTAGATTTTAATTGCTGCCCTTAATGTATTTGAATATTTTAGTGTAGACCTGTAAATCTGAAAGTTGATCATATCATATTCTATACAAAACATTATTTTAGAATATTGAAATACATTTCAATTTATTTATAATTTTTACGGTAGAAAGTCATTTAAATGTGATTTATAAAAATATCTGTCCTAAAACGCAAAGCATTGGAAGTTTCCTGTACACTTGTTCAGGACATATTAATGGCATTTTAAATAGGAAACATTCCATAGTGAACTTGAATAACATATATCAATTTTTAAAAATTCTGAAAATATTTAAGAACTTTCGAGACGAGAGACAACCAGATAGAAAGATAGACAATCGGACAGAAAAATAAACAAATAAAAATTATATTCACGATTAAAAATTGTTAGAAAGTGTTAAAAACGCTTGTTGTAAAAGAAAATGCAATTACAGCAAGTTTTTATTAATAGCTCTTAATGTAACTTAATATTTTTATGTGGCCCTGTAAGACTAATACTAATCATACTGTATTTTATAAAAAGCATTCTTTTGTGCAAATGAATAACATAGTTCTATTTCATTAAGCTTTGTGCAAAGTAAAGTTATTAAAATTTGGTTTCTCGAAATATCTCTCATACAATGCAATACTTTCGTGTCGCCCTGTACTCAAACTAGAGGAAATATTGTATCTATTTTACATAGGAAACATCCGATAGTGAAACTGAATAACATATTTCAATTTCATTAAGATGTGCGTAAAGTAACGGTATTAAAATATTGTTTATAGAAATACCTCTCATAGAAAACAAGAGTTTGCAGTAATATCCGATGCCAATGTACACAAACTAGTAGAGGTATTCACTCCATTTTCAATAGGGGACATCCGATAGTGAACTTGAAAAACATATATTAGTTTCAAGATATTCCATAACTATTTACCGGAGTTAGAGTGCCGAAAGACAGACAGATGGACAGATACACAGATACACAAATTGAAATTATATTCACACTTGAAAATTGTTAGAAAATGCTAAAAACGCTTAATGTAAACGAAAGTGCAATTCCAGCAAACTTTTATTAATAGCTCTTAATGTATCTGAATATGTTTGTGTTGCTCTGTAAATCTAATACTAAACATACTATATTCTATAGAAAGCAGTCTTTTGCGCATATGAATAACATATTTCAATTTCATATGGCTTTGTGGAAAGTAAAGTTATTAAAATTTGGTTTATAGAAATACTTCTCATATAACGCAATGCTTTGGTATGCTTTCAAGTGTCTCTGTGCCCACACCAGTGGTGGTATTTACTCCATTTAATATACAAAACATCCGATAGTGAACTGGAATAACATATTTCAATTTTATTAGGATTTAGTAAAGGTATTAAAATATGGTTTATAGAAATATTTCTCATAGAACACATTGCTTTGGAAAAGGTTTGAGTGTCCCTGTACACAAACCGGTAGAGATATTAACTCCTTTTGCAATAGGGAACATCCGATAGTGAACTTAAATAACATATATCAGTTTCAAGAAATTACATAAATATTTACGGAAGTTAGAGCTCGGACAGACGAACAGACGGATGGACAGACGAACAGACAGATGGACAGACGAACAGACAGATACTTAAACTGAAATCATATTCACACATAAAAATTATTAGACAGTGTTAAAAACGCTTAATATAAACGAAATTGCAATTCTAGCAATTTTTTATTAACAGCTCATAATGTAACTGAATATTTTTGTGTGGCCCTGTAAATCTAATGCTGATCATACTATATTCTATAGAAAGCACTCTTTTGTGCATATGAATAACATATTTCAATTTCATTAAGCTTTGTAGAAAGTAAAGTTATTAAAATTTGGTTTATAGAAATACCTCTCATAGAACGCAATACTTTGAAATACTTTCGACTGTCCCTGTACACAAACTAGTGTTGATATTTGTTCCATTTTACATATGAAACATCAGATAGTGAACTTAAATAACATGATTCAATTTCACTAAGATTATACAGTTAAGGTATTAAATATAGCTTACAGAAATACCACTCATAGAACACAATGCTTTGGAATACTTTCGGGTGTCCCTACAGGAGTTAGAGCGCGGACAGACAGACAGACGGACAGACAGGCAGACAGACAGACAGACAAACCGAAGTCACTTGTAAACCTTGTTGGAAAGTGTTAAAAAGGAAAAAATGCTTAAAGTTACCTTTATATATCAACTGTAAAACTCTCCGTATTTAAGGGATAATATTTGTCGCATTTAGGAATATCGTGTAAACAGACCCTTAATTGCGATAAAAAATTTTAAACCCCTCTTTTTAAAAATTTGTTGTATTTTCTTTAATTTTCTTCTGATAGATGTAAAGGGTATTCAAGCACATGACGTAACAGTGGTTATTTGACCTTGAAAAATAAAAGGATAAAATTACAGTTACTATTTAAAAATATTTCATCGCAATTAGGAAAAGACAGCGGAAAGCCATAATGAACAATGTTTACTGCAAAAGAAAATTCTACTAGAAAAAGCCTTTAAAATGTAATGAAAAGTTTCGCGAACCATTCTTGAAATGTGTATGTTCCATTATAATTCATAAGTATGCGATTTATGCATTTAGATTTTCAGAAGAAGCACTTTGTCGCATTTATGGGTTATCGCATTTAGGCACAATGACCTTATATTTTTAATGTACTTATAGTCATAAATTTTTACCGATTCCATTGTTAATTTATGAATGAAAATAATTTAAGTTAATGTATTCTGCTCCGAATTTTCAACCTGTCCTTCCCCGAAAAAAGTATATACATACATGAATCATATACTCACAAACATATATGCACATATGCATATGTGCAGTCATAAAATAATAATAATAATAATTTCCTTGTTTCCTTCCCCGACTAATTTCGCCGTAAATTATCGTAAAAACTAGCAGCTTATGCCTAACGATTGGTAATAACGTTTAATTTTTAATACAGTTGCTAAATTTTGTTTAGGGTGTCATAAAACATATAAAAACTTGCTACATATTAAAACTTGCTTTTTTTTTTTTTTTTTTTTTTTTTTTGGGGGGGGGGGGGATAGTAACAAACATTTTTGACTACATATTCGAATATCTGAAGTCAAGCCAGCTCGGAAAAAGGTATGTTTATATTCTTAATATCATGTCTTCGTAGAGTTACAAGCGAAAATTGGTCGGGGTAAATCTCTATATTAAAAAAAAAATAAATAAATAAATAAATAAATACACAGAAAGTGTTATATCCATTCAGATAGTAATCGGAAAAGAAGCATAACAATTTTAAATATAAAATAAAGTAAAGTAATGCTAATTAAGAAAGGATGTATACGTCCAAACTAACTTGAATAACTATTTTAAATCATACGCATGCAAAGCAATATATGACACAAATGATAAGAAGTGACAGCCACCTAAAAGCAATAAAAATGGAAATATCATTGTAAATCGAAAAATAATTATAGGAACGAACTGTAAATTTAGAAACCCATATTTTTGATGATGCCCATTCTATTCGTGCAAAAATTAATGTAGGTCATAATTCTTAATCTTTTGAAATATGAATTTATTAATTTTTATAATTCAAAAAATGTTTTTCAATCCAAAATATGCATTGAATATATTTGGGTTATTTCATTCTAACGTAAAAAAAAAAAAAAAAAAAAAAAAAAAAAAAAAAATATCTATTAATTTTTTGGGAAGACATGAGGACATTATTTAAAATTAGCATCTCCATATTTTAACAAATTATAACTCTGTGAAAAATTGTGAGAAATATATGGGCAGATTTGATCTAAATAATCCAAGCTAGTCGAAATTGGGGGTTGTCTTTGAAAAAAATACCGTCTAAATAAGGCCTTATTACTAATCGATCGGCACCAGTTGCATGTCGCTACACTATTTTACGGCGAAATTAGTCGGGAAAGGAGAAAGATGGGGTGGGGGGGGGGGGGTATGACTGTACATATGGTGCGGCCCGAATGAATAAAATAGATTTCCAATGTGGCCCACTAAGTGTTTTCGGTTGGAAGGCCTGATATAGAATAAAATAAAAAAAGATGCATTTCCTTAGATGTCGGCACAAAATTAACTTTCTTTGGATATTTAGTACGATGCTTCTATGATATAAAAATCGTCCGCATTCAACGGGGAAAATAATTTAAACGAATAATAATTTTTATGAATAATTTTAATAAGTAATTTGTATTGCGTGAATTTGTATAGCAAATACAGAAGAAAATATTTTGGGGGTCACAAGATAAGTTATTTACTCATATTTGTATACTGTATTTATAAATTTATGAAAGTGAAAGTTTGTCTCTGAATAGTTTATGCATTGCAAAAATTTTAAATCAATTGATTTTTTCAAATTTTTTAACAACAGTACGTTAAAAAAAAAAAAAAAAAAAAAAAAAATCATATTAGCATAAATAATTGATTAAGTTGTGAATTTAAATATTTTGAAAATTGAGAGGGCATTCGTAATGAACAGAATAAACAGGCCGATAGACAAAATATAAACACGAGCATTTTTCAACTACGTTTAAAAAACTAGTATGTTGTGGCCACCACATGATTTTCTTCTGTATTTTCCTATACAAATTCACTCAGTAAAAATAATTTATTAAAATTATTATTTAAAAAAATTATCTTCTGTGATAATGCAGACGATTTCCGTATTAGAGAAGTAGTATAACACTAAATATCCAAACAAAGTCAATATTATTCTCAATATTACATTTAAAAAAAAAATAATAATAATAAATAATAATAATGAAAAAAAATCGATACCTTTATTTTAAATTATCGCAGATTGATTGTTCAAACATTCGTTTTAAAGGTACTGGCGAGCTCTTTTGAAAGATACCCATCACGAAAATTTACCTCCCCTGGAGGAGGGACGCAAGACTCCTACACACATTTTTTTTTTTTTTTTTTTTTTTTTCAGTTGACTATCTCGATTACAAATAATTCTTTTCAATTTCATAATGATTATTAAAAAATAATTCTCTTTATGCACATTTATAGAAAAAATTTTGCTCTATACCACAATGTTAAAAATTTAGAAAAAGCGGGATGGCAACGCAAGCTGTGGGACAATTTTTACCAAAAGCTGATAGGCACTAATTTATATCAATATGTAACTACATACCAATTTGTATGAAATTCTGTGCAGTAGTACCTGAGATACAGTCGCCACAAAATTTTGTCACACACACAGAGAGAGACAGACAGACAGACATTTTCTAAAAATGGTCAAATCGTGTTCCACAGTTCTCAAAACGTGTAAATCCATCAAAAACCCGAGGTCGAAAATTTTTACGAATCCAGTACTTTCTTCTATTCAATATAGAAGAAAGTAATAATAATGAATAAAAATCCAAGATCTTCCTTATTTTTTAAAAATTGTTGTAATTACCTATGTCACAGTATACCACAAGAAATTAAAATTAATTTCAGTTTTTAGATTTAGTTAGTAGTATATCCCTTTTGACAGATGTAGTGAATTGAACGTCTCATTGACTCTAGCTCACAAACCGGTTTATATTTGTTTCATCAACTATTCACCAGATTCTCCTCCTCGATCGTTTTTTCCGATCAACTGGACGAACTATAAAAATTTTCATTCTCATCCTAGCTGATGAGAAAGAGAGTTCCCAAACTTCTCCGAAAACAAGGTGAAAAAAGAAAAACCGTTCGCGCGCGCGCACCCACACATCACTTGACACGGTTTCACGAACTTAGTTTCGTTCTCTCTTTTACCTTCGCATTTGCAGTATTGTCTATTGAGAGACAATATGATGATCGTCTGCTGATTTATATCCTACTAGTCACGACAAATTCTACTCTTCTTTTATTTATGTTTTTCTCATATTTGGCAATTTTTTTTCCAGTCACGTGATGTGGGATATTTTAGTATTTAGCCTGTGACAGATGATGATGGAGTGTAAGAATTAAAGCTGGATATAGATCTCGGACAATTTGTCCGAAGAGTTGGTGTGGAGAAAACATGTGAAGATTGCGAATTACGTAAGTGTTTTGACAAAAAAATTTAAATCGTTGGCAAAGTCTGTGATTATTTAGTATAATTTAATAACAATATGATAGATTTTTGTTAATTAATGTCTAACAGTTTATGAACATTTAATTGAATTTAATTCATGAGATAATATCAAAAAATGATGATCTATTAATTTATAGTATTGTTTTATTATTTAACGACAACAACAAGGAAAAAAAAAAGGCTTTTTAAAAGAGAAAAAAGAAATGTGAACTGCAGTGCATTATAAATTAAAATAACAACAGTTTATATATTCAGTAGCATTAAAAAAAAAAAAAAAAAATTATTGAATAGACAAAATTTGCTTGCTCGTCAACATTAAATAAAACAAAAAAATTACTTTGAAATTTAAATAACAATTTAATAAATTGCCTAATAATAATATGTAGAAAAGTAATTTAGTGCAATAGCTACTTACAGAAATTAACTTTGAGGAAGAAAATTTATCATGCCGTTTCAAAAAATAACAGAAAAATTTATTTTATACAAATAACTGACAAACAACAGAAAAAAAAAAAAATAAATAAATAAATAAATAAAAATATATAATTTTCTTTAGATTTTGTCTTTTAGTTGAATAAGTCACTTATTTTCAAGCAAAATACAAAACAGTTAATAATGCTAAATGTAATCTTATATGACATTGATATTAAATGCAATGCTAAAGTTACTTAGCATTTGTGAACTTGATATTCCATTTGAAAAAAAAAAAAAAATTCATATTATTAGTTACCAAGCTGTTTTTTAAAAATATATACATTTAACGCTTGAGTGATAACAAGTTACGGAAGCTTCGTACGAGTGTATTGCATGTAAAAATAAATAAATAAGAAAATGAATTAAAAACTGAAAAACGAATCAGACCGTCATTATAATGGACATGCATCTGAAAGATATATCTAGAATATGGATGATAAAATAAAAAATAATTTCTGACTTAGAAAAGAAAAAATTCTGGTGCGAGTTAGTTGGATGCACAAAGACGTTCGCTGGTAAAATTAAAACACATTTTCAAAATGAACAATTAACTAAAGCAGTCTACAACGTATGCAAGAAAAGAAAAATCATGTTTCCATCATACTTTCCTATGGACACTATTAAACGCTGCTTAGTCAGTGTTGTATTTGTAGTGAACTGTGTTACTTTCGCACTAATATGCACAGCTATGCTGACACAAGAATGGACTGTAGTCAAGCCTGTTAGAATTGGACTTAACATAAGCCTCCGTCACAGTGAACCTATGGATTCAGAGACTAGTCGATTTCAAGGTGTAATTAATTTTGGACTATTCGATGGAAAGAAAATGTTAAACTATGGATTCGGAAATCGTGTATTCGATTTAAAAAGTAAGCCTCTAGTTTTATACCTCTAATTCAACTATATATATAATCTGTATTTTTATGAACGTAATTTAAAATTTTAAAATCTTCAATTTTTTAGATACATTGATGATATTATAATTATTTCATGTGATAATGATAAACTTTAGTTTTAGTAATCCCACTAGTTTAAAACTTACTAGAAACTGTTTTTTTTTTTTTTTTTTTTCTTTTTAATAATTACATTAACTTCCTTAACTTAAAAATTAAACTACATAATAATGAAATACTTACTGACATTTATGATAAACGCAGTGATTTTTGTTTTAAGGTTAATATGTTTACTCATCTCAAACCATGCTTACACATTTCAGTATTTCGAAACATTATCTTCAACTTTCTTTTTAGAATTAATAATTTATGTTCAATAAACAAAAATATTAATAAACTTTTATATGATACTACTCATAGTGGTTTTCCCCAAAACTTTGTTTATTCCCTAATCTATCCTTCATTTTCTATGGTTTTGAAAAAAGGTGTATTTTGTGTGTATGTGAATGCATACATATAAGAAAAAAAAATGAAATAAATTGGTGGAGGATGAGTGGACAGATAAATGATTACGAAGGATGGGTGGCGATGTATGGCTTGCTTCCTTAAATGGATTGCTGAAACTATATTAAAAAAGAAAAAGAAAAAAGAAAATGGTGTGTGTATCATTAGGATTTTATTTTATTTTTTTTACTCTGTTATAAGGCTGCTTGGTTGCGGAAAATGCTATACTTATTTCATATGTTGTTGCAGTATTTTATGATTATGGTCTGTTATTATTAAGTATGTACAGAGTGGATATTATTTTAAAATATAACATACATGTTCGATTTAGTTTAAATAAAATTTAATTACAAATATCAATAATTACTTTGAATGCTAATATATATGATTGGTTTAGTTCATATAAA
Source organism: Salticus scenicus (assembly GCA_963930645.1). Classification (NCBI taxonomy): domain Eukaryota; kingdom Metazoa; phylum Arthropoda; class Arachnida; order Araneae; family Salticidae; genus Salticus; species Salticus scenicus. The sequence continues at coordinate 244,110,427 of OZ005653.1, forward strand.
GTTGATTTATAAATATCAATAACTATATATATATATATATTTTTTTTTTTTTTTTTCCCCTAATGATATAAAAATTTCATCTTAACCTTTTTTTTATTATTATATGGCCTGGTTTTAGGAAAGTTGGGCGGCCGTAAAACTTGTATAACCCGCTCTACCCGTCTTAGCCGAGGAGGACTCTGCTCCTTCTTATTTTTATTTCAGTTTAATTTGTTTGGATAATGTCCTTGTTTCACATAGTTTTCAGTTTTTATATTAAATAAATGTATTCATTTCTGCATATATATATATATATATATATATATATATATATATGAACTCCTTTATTAAATACAAGCATAAATTTTGATCGTAGCAAATATGATCAGAGTATTTATAAACGTTAAAAAAAAAAAAAAAAAGAAAAGAAAAAGAAAGAAAGAAAGAAAAGAAACTCACATAAAAATTTGTGAAAAACAAAATTTTAATCTCAGATTATCTTTATGTTTTTAATTTTAATCGATGTCTATGTAATAAAAATCTGATGACAAAATTTTCGATTTTTCGGTAACTTTTATTTTTTATATGTGCTTAAATAATAAAAATATTTTACTTTCTTTATTTTTAATAAATATATAAGTAAAAAAATAAAATAAAATAAAATTAAGTTAAATAAAAAAAATAATAATAAAATAACATAAATAAATAAAAAAGAATGCAAAATTTTTCGTATGTTTTATTAATAGTTAATAAAATTTTTAATATAAAGTTTTTTGTGCATATTACTTTGATACATGTTTTATTATCATATTCAATTTAAAATGTCTAGTTTTATGCCTCTAACTTAGTTATTTATTAAAATTTCTTTATGAATTCTTTTGATTTCAAGGTTAAATTTTGATCACTCAAGTATTATCAAAGCTTTCAAAAATATTAAAAATCGAATCTTATGAAATAAATAAATAAAATAATATTAATAATAATAACTAAATCTTAGATTTTTTTTTTTTAATTATTCTTCTTTCTTTACATATATATATATATATAGGTGCTAAATATTAAAAACTTAATTCCAAGTTTTTCTGTTTTTCTTGGTATCTTTTGCTTATTTGTGTATTATTGTTTATAAATGTCTAGGCAATAAAAAATTTAATCTAACAAAATTTCACCCTCTTAAAAAAAATAAATAGAATAAAAATAAGTAATACAATTTGAATGTAAGATTTTTCGTGCTTTTTATTTTTTGTAACAGTTAATAAAAGTTTTATTATAAAGCTTTTCGTACATTTTATTTTGATACATGTTTTATTAATGTATTCGATTTAAATTTGTAAGTCTCCAGTTTTATACCTGTAACTTAGCTATTTATTGAAATTTATTTGAACTGCTCTATTGATTTCAAGGATAAATTTTGGTCACCCCAAGTATGATCCAATTATTCATAAACATGAAAAGAAAGAGAGAGAGAACAAAAATCGAATCACATATAATTTTAAAAAACAAATTTTAATCTCAGGTTTCTTTTTTATGTTTTTTTTTTTACTTTTAATACATGTCTAAGTAATAAAAATTTGATTTCAAAATTTTCAAGCTTTCTCTGTACCATTTATTTATTTATTTATTTATAAATATCTAATTAATAAAAAATTTAATCTTAAAATTTTTACTCCCTTTATTTTTAATAAATATCTAAGTAATAAATTTTTATCTAAAAGTTTTCGTATTTCTTAGTTTTTATAGTCACTGATAAAAGTTTAATACCAATATTTTTGTAAAAATATTTTATATAATTTCACTTTCTATTTTTAATAAAATAAAAGGGTTTTAAATATATTTACATCATATAGGTTTTAAACGACGTTTTCTTTTGGGCTAATAAATAAATTACTGATAAAAGTACGCTTCTGTACAACTATAACAATTTTTACATTTTTAATATGCTTTAAAATTATTTTAAACAAATTATTTTAAATGAAAATATATATTTTAAGCATTTTTTCATTTCAAAACTCATTTCAATACTTTTAATAATGATAATAATAATAAAAGATATGTATAAATAAATTAAAAATATTTTTTAGCCATCATAAAGCATTTAAGGGCCCTCTTCACTCACCGCCGCCGGAAGCCGAAACTAATGTTATTCTATGGGAAATTTTTCTTTACAAATAACTTATTAACTAATACATATTTTTAAATTCTGTTTTCACATTCTGAAAGTTCCCAGCTGTTAAATTGACGCACCTTTTCTAAAAAAATATTTTTTTAATTTTTTATATTTTATTTTGAAGCTGCAAAATACGAATTTTCAATATGTGATTATTTTCATTTTGCAATTTCGAAATAAAATATTAAAAATTAAAAAATTACATTTCAAAAAAAAAAAGTCCGTCAATTTAACAGTTGGGAATTTTCTGAATGTTAAAACAGAATTTAAAAATATGTATTAGTTAATAAGTTATTTGTAAAGAAAATTTCCCCATAGAATAACATTGGCTCGGTCTTCCGGCGACGGTGAGTGAAGAGGGCCGTTAACTAAATAATGTTTTAACCTTTGCTTTGCAGAGTAATTTTGAACATTTAAAATCAACAGCCACCAGAATTTATAAACATTGTTTGAAGACAAGAAATAAAGGAAGTTTTTCTCTCTCATTTATAAAAGTAAAATTCTATTAAAAAAAAAAAAAAAATCTGGGATGAATTTTTGCAGTGGAGAATTAAAATTACCTGATGCTGCAATGTCATCACTGCCTTTAAAAAAGTTAAAGCTTTAATTACCTATGACATGTATCTATGATGCATTAATAGATTAATTGATTTCAAAATAAAATTTTCGTAAATAACCTTAATAAAAAGTATGTTACAAAACCTTGATTTTCATTATTATTGGAGAAATCAGGAAGCAAAAGTTAGAGCATTAAAATTTATAAATGTTTTGAAAATGTGACATTAAATTTCATGCATATAGTATAAAATATAAGTAAGAATGATATAGCATATAATAAATTAATGTTCAAAATAAAATGAAATAAATAAAGTTTACTTTACATTAACGTGCGAGTGAATTTTATAATGTCTAAAGTAGCGGTTCTATTATAGATCAAGCCAATGTTTGTGATTTATTTATTTATTTATTTGTTGTTATCATTGCGTTAGTTTGAAATTTTCATAAACAATTTCTTTCTTTATCCAAATGTATAACATAAAAAAAAAGTTAATAAGTTTTTTTGAGCCAATTTACAAAAGTATTTCACAAATCAAATAAAGTTTCTTTTACTTTATTTTTCCAGACATTGAAAACCTTAACGAATTTGAGACTTTTTGAATTCTTAAAATATCTCAACTCGTGAGAGGGATGAGAACTTTTCTAAACGTTTCCAATTAAGACAAAATTTAAAGAAACAAAGTACAAATATATAAGTGTAGTTAAAGTTCTTAAGAAATAAGTGTAGACATCTTTATTACACTTGCCCGACATACAAAATTATTGGGATAAGTGCAACCACTAGTGACAAACCAAAATATCTTAAGAAATAAAACAAATATGAAGTTATGCTCACAATCCGCAAACAAAACTTAGTTTTCTTATCAAAAAAGGGTGTTAATAAAATATCATTCAGTTTTTGCATTAAAACTTTCTTATAAAGCTTAATGGATTTATTAAGATCTAAAAGAAAGAAATATCGTGGTACATTACTGACAGCGATTTGTATCGTGTCACCTGTCGTTGAGATGATAAAACATTCAGAAGACAAAACACAAAGACTATATATATTTACTTAATTGTTCTTCTGGATCTCTTTTGTAGTAAAATTATAGGGTTACTTTCAAATAACTGCGATATTCAGCCAGAACAAAATTTTACAAGCACAATATTTGTTCAAAAGTAAACGAGATTCGATTTACTGACAAAAACAATGACAAGGAAGTGGCAAGAATGAAAAAAAAAAAAAAAACTCTCAGCGAACAACAAACAGTGAGATCTGTGAATCTCGAGAATATAGGATGAAAGATGAAAAGTTAGTCAGTGATCAGGCATAAGAGTGGATTTCGCGTTCACGTGAGATAATAATGTCGATACAATCACTCTTCTTTTTTAAAAGAGGATCTTTGCTTTATCCACAATAGAATTGCCACGAAATATCGTAGAATTTATCGTTTAAGAATTAGTGGATCATCCTCTTCAATTTAATCAGATTAGGTACAATATTATTGGAATAAAGAAGACTTCCTGTTTTAAATAGGAGAAAACTTCAGTATGCTAAACGATGTTCTGCAATTAGAATTAACGAGAAATTCTGAATGTATTGATAAATAATTTATTCGCTTTATTTTGATAAAATATTTTTATGTACGGATCCAATCATCTATGATTTAGATAATGAGAAAGATGTGAGCACCCATCACAAACCGTCCCAGGCTCACAAGAGCCCAATCGGTCCACTGCTATATAGTGACCCCAGTCCATTTGAAGTCTCACCAAAAGCGACAGCATTCCATCAGAGAGTGCGGGAGCTTTGAATGATTACATCAAGTCTATATTTGAGAAAGTCTGGGCCTCCTTACACTTGAATGCTTGGATAAATAAAAACAGGTTTAATTTGCTTCAAAACTAAACAAGAATAAAAAATCTTGCGGTATGCCTTGTTTATTACACTTTCCAACGATATTTACTCGTTACACCGTTTAACTTTCAATGTTTTTACTTCCTTATACAAAGTATAAGGAAGTATAGTAATCCCGATTTGCGAAATGGATTTTGCATTTCACATTGCTCGAAAACGAATCATCGCTGAATGTTGCCAATTTATACGTGTGACTGTTATGATGTCTAGTTGTACACCTGCAAGTTTCGCCTTAACACGAGCTTTCGTTTTAGAGATATAAGGGACTTTACACGATTTTTCGTGACGTCTGTATGTATGTGTGTGTGTGTGAGTATGTCGCATAACTCAAAAACGGTTGTACGTAGAAAGTTGCGAATTTGTACATAGGTTTGTTATAACATCTAGTTGTGCACCGCCCTTTTTGGACTGTATGATTTTCCGTTTTGGAGATATTTAGGAAAATTAGGTTCATAATGGCCAAAATGTATCAAAAAACGGTAGTAACTCAAAAACGGTTTGGACAAATCTTGCAATTTAACTAACTTCCCGACTAGCTAGACATTTGAAACTTTCAGAAAAGTTCTGAACACGTTGACAATGCATTTTAAAAATATTTTTAGCCAACTGTTTCTAATACCTGCTGCCTTCAGCAGCGTTTATGTGATTCAACAGAAAATTTATTTAACTAACTTCTCGACTAGCTAGACATTTGAAACTTTCAGACTAGGTCAGAACACGGTGAAAATGCATTTTTTTAATACTTTTAGCCAACTGTTTAGGGTCTCTGCTGTCTTCGGCAGCGTTACCAGTACAAATCTTGCAATCTATTTTTAACTAACTTCCCGGCTAGCTAGACATTTAAAACTTCTGGAAAAACTCAGAACACGGTGACAATGCATTTTTTTAAATATTTTTACCCAATTGTTTCATGTGACTGCTGCCTTCGACAGCGTTTATATGGTTCAACAGAAAATTTGTTTAACTAACTTCCCGACTAGCTAGACATTTGAAACTTTCAGAATAGTTCAAAACACGGTGAAAATGCATTTTAAAAATACTTTTAGCCAATTTTTTCGAGTCCCTGCTGCCTTCGTCAGCGTTACCAGTACAAATCTTGCATCGGTTTTTAACTAACTTTCAGAAAAGCTCAGAACACGGTGATAATTCATTTTTTAAAATATTTTTAGCCAATTGTTTCGGGTCCAATGACAATGTTTTTTAACATTATGTATATTTTTAAAAGTGTATAAGGAAGTCATGTGGTGCCCACATCAGATTTTTTGATTACGTTATCGCACAATGGATAGACTTCTATACAAAATATTCACTTAACATATTAACAATAAATGCCAATTTCATTATGATTTTTGCAGTAGAAAGTTACTTAAATATAATTTATAAAAAAGGTCTCTCTTAAAGCGCAATTCACTGACATTTGTTTGCTCCTCCCTGTACATAAACCAGCTGTACAAAGCCTATTAATACCGTTTTCAATAGACAACATTCCATAGGAATTTGAATAACATATATCGTTTTTAAGAAATTCTGGAATTTTTTACGAACGCTGAGGCGGAGAGACGGACAAATAGGCAGATGGACAGTTAGGCAGACAGTTAAACTAATTCAAATCATATTCACTCATAAAAACTGTCAGAAAGTGATAAAAAGGCTTAATGTAAACGAAAATGCAATTCCAGCAAATTTCCAATAATAGTAATTATTGTAACTGAATATTTTTGTGTGGCCCTGTAAATATTGATGTTAATCTTATTATCTTCTATAGAAAGCATCCTTTTATGCATATGAATAACATATTTCAATTTAATTAAGATTTGTGCAAAGTGAAATTATTAAAATATGGTTTATAGAAATACCTCTCATAGAACGCAATGCTTTGGAATACTTTCCGGTGTCCCTGTACATAAACCAGTGGTGGTATTTACTTCGTTTTTAATAGGGAACATCTGATAGTGAGCTTAAATAACATATTTCAGTTTCATTAAAATTTGTACAAAATAAATGCATTAAAATGTGGTAAATAGAAATAACTCTCGTAGAACGCAATGCTTTGGAATACTTTCGGGTGTGCCTGCACACAAACCAGTAGTGGTATTTACTCCATTTTTAATAGAGAACATCCAATAATGAACTTGAATAACATACATAAGTTCCAAGAAATTTCACACTGAGAAAAAATTCTGTAACTGACATCTAGAATCTAAATTGTGGCTCTAGAAAAAATAGTTCCATGTCATCCTTATAAATTCATGTCCCATTTGAAAGCGAGTTCTAGAAACCCCAATTAGAATTCTAGAGCGTCTTCCTATATTCTCGAAGGGAAAGTTATTTAAAAATCTCTGCAAATAAATGTGAACACAAGAGGGCGTTTCAGCAACTATAATCTTAGTTTATGACCCAATTCTAGATAATCAAGCGAGAATTTCTTGATATACAAAAGATTCAGAGTATTCAGAATATTGTTTCACCATCTAGAAATGTGTAGACTAGAAATTCTAGATCATTTCATCTCTTCAGTTTATTGGCGTGCCTTATGCGCATAGCTTGGAAATCTATATTTCTAGTTAAGGGATGTAGAAAATTTCCACTTATTCATTATAGAGGAAGGCGGTATATTTTTTTTCTCAGTGCATTAATAGTTACGGAAGTTAGAGCGCGGACAGACAGACAAACGGAAGTCATAAACACTTTTCAACTTTGTTCGAAGGTGTTAAAATGATTGAAAGAATTATTTTAGAAATTATAAAGTTCTTCTAGATTAAAACCGTACAGCAAAATGTCTTGTTTTTTTTTTTTTTTTTTTTTTTTTTTCTAATGATCTGACATTTTGACCATTTAAAGTTATAATAATTTCCTCTTTTGTATTTATTTATTCGCGCCATTTTCCTCATCCCAGTTACTTTTAGTAATTTGAGAAATTTTATGTATTTATTTATTGAGATTTTCGACTCCATTATACGAAGTACTTCTAAAAGAGTTAAACCTTTAACGATCACTTCATATCTTCTTTTGAAAATTGCTAAACTAATTTCAAAAATGGTTATTAGACACATAGCTGATGATAAATATGTAAAAACGAAAAATTAGTTTTTAATATTCGAGAAATTCTTGGTTTGAAACATCTATTTGTTAACCTAACTAAATCCAAATAATAATTGGTTTAACGTAAGTAAACACTATAAATGAAAAAAAAACCTCACAGCAGTTATTTTAGGTCAAAATAATTACACAGCTTTTCATCAGGTGAAAAAAATAGACACGAGTGCATCATTAAAGTAGCAAACAGGCAGTCACGTCTACTAAGAAATTTTAAGTCGCTTTTGTACTTAGATTCCTCTGAAACATCATTTGGTAAATTTCGGAGTAGTGCTGATATCTACTGAACAGTAAAAAACCCCATAATTTAAAAAATAGATTAAAACAAGGGGGGGGGGGGAATATAGCACAAAAAATATTTTTGTTTGATTTTATTGCGAAATCAATTAACGTTTAAGTTTTAACCCTTTCAGGACCATAAGATTTCCAAGACTAAATATGCCAATACAACACAATATTTTAGCTATTGTGGGTGTAAAGTAAGAGAATATCACCAGAAAAACATAGCAGGGTGTATAGGTTTCCTATAATTTCATGGGAAATATTTTCCCTATGGACCATAAAAGTAAATAAACGAAGAGTTAAGTTTATTATATCGGTATTTTATTTATTGCTTTGTAATACAAATTTATTGCTTTGTAATATAAAAATTATCAGAAAAGTAAAATAAATAGCTAGTTATGGTATTCTACGAAACAATTTCGTTTACTTGTGAACCACAAGTGGACATTGCACATAACACATTTATTATGTGTTCTATTTTCTATACTTTTTGTTTTATTCGTTCAGAAACACATTTACTGCCTTGGACATACGTTTTATTTTGACATTCAGTAAAAAAAAATATCGATTCAATAATAATTGAACAATCGATAACGATTTTTGTAGAAGGGAAAAATATTTCCCTTGGGCGTGAAAGGGTTAAACAGTTTGTATTTGCATATAAAATTCACGCAAACATTTTCATGAGTTTTGATCATACAGCTTTATACAAGAATAAAAACTTGTAGCGAAAAGCCCTTGGGAAAAAAATAAGAAGAAGAAAAGAAAATAACAAGAATAATACCTAACATACGATTTATTCATAATTTTCGTACGGACAAAAAAATTAAAAAAATAAGAAATTTGCAATTTTCATGATCATAAATAAAATATAGTTAAATCTTTCTCTAGGCAAAATGATAATAAATAAATAAATAAAATAAGATAAAATAAAATATATACTTGATAGGCTAAAAATTTTGTAGTAAGCTAAAAAAAAAAAAAAAAAAAAAAATCTTTAACTTCTTTATTGACTTTTCCTTTCCTATCTTTATTTAAAACAATAATGTAACTCTCAGTATATAACTTCGATCGTATCTGTAAGTAAAATCATGAAATAAATCTCGGTAATCATAAATACATTCCTATGCTGCCCTTTAAAAAATCTCGGATGAGAAATCACCTTATAAATCTCTTACTTAGCAAAAATCTTAATAAGCACCAAACCTGAAAATAATGATGAAGTGCTTGTAGTACAAATGACCGTATATCATTCTTATTAAAATGAAAACGCAGTCGACGGAACATGGTACATGAAATAGTGCACTCTTATCTGATCAATACATTTTTTTTTACTTGCTTCAAGGTAAAGATCAGCAGTAAATTGAACCACACAATTTTTAAAGCATCCAAATCCATCTTCTTGTCAAGTTCAAATTACATGGTTTCCTTCCTTTCATTTCAGCTTATCCTCATTATAGACAATTGTTGTAAACGATAACAGATATTTTTTTTTCCTCCCCTCTTTCTCTCAGTGTGGAGGATCGTCTTGTTACATATATTCAGTAAAATCTAATTAAATAGGGAAGGATTTATAAATTTTCAATCAATAATGATCCAAACTGTAAATTAACCCTTCTCTTTCCCGAAGAGCCATCAATACCTCATTTCACTTATAAACTGTAAATTTGAAGAGATACTACATTTTTCCATAAGGCAATGCGGTATTTATTTCATTAGACACAATACTGAATTTTGAAACAAATGCATAATAAAATAAAATATTTCTTTTCGCACTAAGTAGTTTTCCATCTATCTATCTATCTTTCTTTTTTCAAAACTCACTATTAAAGAAAATAAATCTGGTGCATAACAATCAGATAACTTCCAATTCCCCCTCTACTACACAGTTTACAAACTTTAGAATGATATAAATCTGATGTCAGTTTAACGTAATATTTTAATAAACAGTGTTCTTGTGACACCCATGTGACTATAATGGCGTTTTTATTGTACGTTAACAGTTTATTTTCACAACGATTTTTTGTCATTTTTCTGTATAAAAATCATAAACCTTATCAATTTAGTATACATACAATTTGACCTCCCATAAATACAGAATCTAGCTGTTCGACTTTTTTTTTTTTTTTTTTTTTTTTGGGGGGGGGGGGGGTGATTGTGATAATGAAAACCTTTCTTAAGGGCCCTCTTCACTCACCGCCGCCGGAAGCCGAAACTAATGTTATTCTATGAGAAATTTTTCTTTACAAATAACTTATTAACTAATGCATATTTTTAAATTTTGTTTTTACATTCTGAAAACTCCTAGCTGTTAAATTGACGGACCTTTTTTTAAAAAATATTTTTTTAATTTTTTATATTTTATTTTGAAGCTGCAAAATACGAATTTTCAATATGTGAAATTTTTTCATTTTGCAATTTCAAAATAAAATATTAAAAATTAAAAATACACATTTTTAAAAAAGCCCGTCAATTTAACAGTTGGGAATTATCTGCATGTGAAAATTTCCCCGTAGAATAGCATTGGCTCGGGCTTCCGGCGACGGTAAGTGAAGAGGGCCGTTAAGGAGACTGAATGTACTTCAAACAACTCTAAAATTTATGCAAATCTAATAAGACAGAATATGTAATTGTTGTACAGTAAACAACAATTCATTTTAGTTGTATTATTCTTGTGTTTATAATTACAAATATGCTGTTTTAAATATCTCTCATCCAATCCGCCTTTGAACTTCTAAACTTTTCTCTCTCTCTTTTTTTTTCTCGTTAGTATTTATATGTGTCGCGTTTCAAACCGATCAAAAGTTTTTCAAGTGCACGTAACTGTCGAACATGCGTGTCACGGCTGATGGGGTTCTTCCAGGTTATATTTTGCTGGCCAAACGAACATGTCCTCCAAGAAAAATAAATGTTTAGAAAAATGGTAACGGATCAATGAGCAAAATAGAGAAGGAAGAACATCGGGAGGGGTTTTTCTTGGTGTGGATCCGTTCCTCTGGCAGACATATACATTGGAAAGTTTATGTCACGCAATGTCGCACAGAGAACAGCAAGCTTCACGAACCGTTTCGGATAAAAAAACGTTTACAGGTAAACACGTGACTCATTCAAGTATTGAAACCGTTATGCAAACTATTCCACCAGAGATTTTAAAATTAGAATTTCCTTCTTTCTCATATTTTTCCCCTGATGCGCCATCTCGTATTCAAATGTAATAAGCAAAAAATGATGTTATAATAACTCTCGAAGAATAAGCTTAATTAGTGTTCTTTGTGACTAATAAATGATTTTTTGGACGAGATTGAAGACTTTAATATTATGAAAACAGGAGACTTGGCGTTGGAATATTAAAACTCGAATAAAACTTTACGTCAGAAACGCCAAAGAAAAATATTTGAGATTCAAAATTCTTTTTGCACTGAAGACGGTACGCTTAAGGCTACCGAAACATGCATCTCAAATATTTTTCCTTGGCGTTTCTGACGTAGTAGTTTATTCGAGTTTTAACATTAATATTATGGTCGCTACGCTATTTGATGAATGATTTTTTTTTTTTTTTCTATCTACAATCAAAAAATCATGTTTATAGAGCAAAGATAACTCAACCACGTTGAGTCACTAATTTCATAAAAATCGTAAAGGGTATATATTTAAATGATATTAAAACAAGAACGCAAAATCATGCGGTACGCATTGATTATTAACACTTTCCGAATGTACGTAATTGTTGTATAACTTTCAGTAGTCTTTGCCTACGCAATCACACAACGGGCAGGCAGTAGTTCTGAAATGCATACCGATAGATTAATTGAATTCCTAATCATTCTTAAACTTTGTTAGAAAGTGTTAAAAATGCTCAACACTAAAAAAAAAAATGGTAGCCCTTATAATCTAATTGCAGTCCATAATGTATCTGAATATTTTAGTGTAGTCCTGTAAATCTGAAAGATAACAAAATCATATTCTATACAAAGTATTATTTTAGCATATTAAAAATCAATGTCAACTTCTTTATGATTTTTACAATAGAAAGTTCTTTAAATGTAATTTATAAAAATGTCTGTCCTAAAATGCAATGTATTAGCATTTTTTGGGTGTCCCTGTGCACTAACCAGTTGCACAGGACCCATTAATGTCATTTAAAATAGGGCCCATGGTGAATTTCAATAGCATATATAATTTTGTAAAAATTCTGAAAACATTTACGGACGCAGGGGCGGGAAGATGGACAGCCGGACAGATAGGTACTTAAATTGAAATCATATTTCCACTTAAAAAATGTTAAAAAGTGTTATATTGCTTAATGTAAACAAAAATGCAATTTCAGCAAATTTGCAATAAAAGAATTCAATTTAATTGAATACTTTTGTGTGGCCTTGTAAATCTAATGCTAATCATACTACATTCTGTAGAAAGCATTCTTTTGTGCATATGAATAGCACACTGAGAAAAAATTCTGTAACTGACATATAGAATCTAAATTGTGGCTCTAGAAAAAATAGCTCCATGTCATCCTCATAAATTCAAGTCCCCATTGAAAGCGAGTTCTAAATACCCCTATTAGAATTCTAGATCATTTACCTATATTATCGTGGGTAAAGTTATTTAAAAATCTCTGCAAATAAATGAGAATACAAGAGGCGGGTTTCAACAACTATAATCTTGGTTTATTACCCAATTTTAGAAAATCAAGCTAGAATTTCTCACAAAACAAAAGATTCAGAATATTCAGAATATTGTTTCACCATCTAGAAATGTTTAGAGTAGAAGTTCTCGATCATTCCGTCTATTCAGTTTATTGGCGTGCCTCATGCACATAGCTCGGAAATCTATATTTCTAGTTTAGGGATTTAGAAAATGACCACTTATTCATTATAGATGAAAGCGGTATATTTTTTTATCAGTGCGTATTTCAATTTTATTAAGATTTGTTCGAAATAAAGTCATTAAAATTTGGTTTATAGAAATACTTCTCACAGAACGAATGTTTTGGAATACTTTTGGGTATCCCTGTACACAAATCATTGGTGGTATTTACTCCATTTTATATAGCGAACATCCATAGTGAACTTAAACAGCAGATTTCAATTTCATTGAAATTTGTGTAAAATAAAAGAATTAAAATATAGTTCATAAAAATAGCTCTCATACAATACTTTGAAATACTTTTAGGTGTCCCTGTACATAAGCCAGTAGGGTTAATCACTCCATTTTAAATAGGGAACAACCGATAGTGAACTTGAATATCATATATCAGTTTCAAGAAATTCCATGGATATTTACGTGAGTTAGAGCGCGGATAGGCAGACAGACAGACAAACAAACCGAAGCCATTAACACTTTTCAGCCTTATTGGAAAGGTGTTAAAAACATTTAGAAAATGATAAAAAATGATTAATATAAACGAAAATGCAATTCTGAAAAAATTCTAATAATACCCATTAATGTAGTAACTGAATATTTTTGTGTGGCCCTGTAAATCTAATGCTAATTATATACTGTATTCTATGGAAAGCATGCTTTTGTGCATATGAAGAATACATATTAATTTTATTAAGATTTGTGTAAAGTAAAGTTCTTCAAATTTGGTTTATAGAAATGCCTCTCATAGAACGCAATGCTTAGGAATACTTTCGGGTGTCCATGTATACAAGCCAGTGATAGTATTTACTTCCATGTTCAATGGGGAACATCCGATAGTGGACTTGAATAACATATTTCAATTTCATTAAGATTTGTGTAACGTAACGGTATTAAAATATAGTTTATAGAAATACCTCTCATAAGACACAATGCTTTGGAAAACTTTCAGGTGTCCCTGTACACAAACCAGTGAAAGCGTTCACTCCATTTTCAATAGGGAACGTCCGATAGTGAACTTGAATAACATATATCAGTTTCAAGAAATTCCATAAATATTTACGGGAGTTAGAGTGCGGACAGACAAACCGAAGTCACAAACACTTTTCAGCCTTGTTGGAAAATGTTAAAAACTGTTGATAATATGAAAATGGGTGAATGTCAAAGACTTCTGCTGCTTTACATTTTACATTTTAACTATTTTTCTTATAAAGTATGAAGTTAGAAGTTTTGGTCCATGATCAACGAAAAAAACTCGTATCCCACTTGACTTATCTATGTAGATGATAATTAAGAAAAGATATCACATAAAATGTTGAAAATGTAAACCTTTGAGCTATCATTTTCTGGTAATTTGTTTGAGTAATTATTTATTAGTTAATGAATGAAGGTAGAATGGAAAGGAAGATGTTGCGGAGACATTGAAAGAAAATCTTGAATTAGCAAAAGTGGCAAATATCTATTCAGTAGTCTGTTGGACTAATGTTTAATTATTTATTTAGATTTAAGTTACTATGTATTCTCAGAAAGTATAACTTAAATTCCTTTTATAATCAAACGCGTGTAATCGCGTAATTTTGAATGCACTGTTTTGTGAATAATTGTTCAGATGAGAAAATTACGATATTTATGGTTAATTTTGCTTTACATTTGTTCGAGAATTCTTTTACGATAAAAGAAATAGTTTATGCACTTGATTTTACTTCAACGTTATATTCTAAAGTAAATTAAGTAAATATTTTAGTTAAATTATTATTTATTAATATTTATTTAAAACAAAAATACGTATTGCAAAAATCTTATTTTACGTAAATCCTTCAATTGCTTCTTATAAAAATTCTAAATATAAGGGGAAAAATATACTTTTGTAAGTATATATTCTTTTTATCACTTAACTTCCAATAATACTTCAATTAAAAAAAAAAAAAAAAAATGTACTCTTAATATTTAAAAATTCACTAAATTTCATTTTCGTGTTTTCCAAACTCAAATCTATATTTTTATTCATACCTGTTTTATAAATTTTTTTAAAAATTGTATTTTATATTGTATAATACATAAATAATCTCTACAAAGTGTTTGAAGTAGAATAATAATTTTATTTAAAAAAAATTACGATCTCGTATTAACTTGTTAGATTCTGTCTATTTCACCTTAGAAAATGGCGCCGATAAAATGTATTAATACAAATCATAATTTTAATTTTACACTTCCCATTTTTTTCTTTTTATTATTATTGTGATTACTAGCATTGTTTTATGGTGATAATTATTGTTGTGAAATGGTTTAAATCAATCATTATTCCTCGTTTCTAAATTTCATGAGACACGGAGGTTGAAAATTTTATATGACAAATATTGAAAAAGTCCTTTAAAAAAATACCTGAGGGGGGACTGAAAAAAAGAAAAATCAACTTCGTTAAATTTAACCTAAAATGCCTAAAATCTCTTTGTAATTCAGAGAACAAAATGTATATGTGCAACGTATTCAATTTAATTTAATATAACTTTTTATTTAACTCAAATGAATATTTTTTCCCCTTGTAAATTGCGTACAATGTTATGAAGATTACACTTCGGAAAGTAATATTGTCGAACCTCGTTAACGTGAATCTCAAGGAATATAAAAAAAAATTTCATGTTATCAATAGTTCATGTATCAGTAACTCAGAAAATCATTTTCATTTTGACGGTGATTGTTGAAACAGTTCATGTTAAAAGTGATTCACGTTAAGCGTGTTCAAGTTAACGAGGTTCGATTGTAAATATCAAGCTCCTGTTGTTATTATTATTACTTTCTTCTGTATGTAATATAGAGAAAGTATTGGATTCGGGAAAATTTTCGACCTCCGATTTTTGATAGATTTACGGGATGTCCTGAACACGAATTGATAGTTTTTAGAAAATGTCTGTCTGTCCGTGAGTGTGTATCACGAATTTTGTGACCACTGTATCTCACGAACCAATGAATGAAATTTAACAAACTTGGTATTTAGTTGCACCCTGACATAAACTGGTGCTGATTAGATTTGGGGATCAATCGCTCAACAGATGGCGCTGTGATCGCATTTTTTCTAAATTTTTAACATGATAGTATAGGACAAAATTTCGTATAAATGTACATAATGAGAGTTATTTTTTACTTCTAGTTGTAAAATTAATAAGAATTATTGATAATAGCAGTAGTTAACTAAGAAATAAATTCTGTGCATCCTGGGGCATCGCTTGCCCCCCCCCCCCGTGGGGGGAAGTACCACAGGCGGGGGGGGGGGTAAATTTTCAAGATAGGTATCTTTCGAAAGGTCTCGTCAATACCTTTAAAACGAATGATTGATCTTTAAATCTGTGATAATTTTTAACAAAGTTATCGATTTTTTTTTACTTTTAACGAAAAAAAAAAAAAGTATTTTTTTTAAATTATTATTGTTACTGAGTAAATTTGTATAGAAAAATATAGAAGAAAATCTTGTGGTAGCCACAGCATACTAGTTTTTAATCTATAGTAAAGGTCATTAAATATATACATATATATATATATATATATATATTGATTTAACATTTATAATTCCCACCTTTGTTTAAATAATTGCCAAAGTAATGCCAACTATTTAATTATACCGGTGTGCAAAATCATACCTTTTTATTTATTTATTTATTTTTACTGCGTTGAGTGTCTCTAATGGGTTTTCATGCTCTGAATTCAGAAATTCTGGTCTTTTCTTACTATCACGTAAGGATTTTTCACAAAATAAGAAAGAAGATAGGAAAAAATCACACAGAGACTACAACAAATTCGAAACTATTTATGCATAAAATACATTAAAAAAGATATTACTGACACTTTATCTTTTAAATGTGTTTCTTTACGTCGAAGTTCCCTTTAGAGCATTTTCTTTTATGCGCGGCTTGTTTAAAGGAGGGAGGGAATTCTCTATGCAACAGCATATAACAATGATCTACTAACAAATTAACACTCCATCATCCCTGATACTTCCTCAACATATCTTTGATGCCTTGATGAAATAACTCTCCTTATTCTTTAATTACATCATCCAGATTTTCCGGGAAATAACATAAATGGGAATTTGAAAAAGTGAAGCTTTAAGCTCAAAAAAGTCTTTTTTTTTTTTTTTTCGTTAAAACTGTACGTAATGAAGTTTTTTAAAAAGTTTTTCTTTAATCAGAATTTAAAAATACACTAGAAAAACATATCACCTTGAAAGAAAAAAAAATTCATCTCAGAACTGTTATGTATAATTATCTACATATGTCTCAGACACAATTTAGCTGTTTGCAAAATGAAGTAATAGACTATTTGTTATCTTTTGACTTTTCATTTCAGAGAGAAAAAATTATGATTTTTAAGACCACCAGTAGATTAAATATAGATATACATTAAATAACCATAGAGACACATTCCTTCCTATTACTATGTTTAACAGATAAAAAATTGATATATTTATTAAAGTTTAAATTGAATATAATTTTAAATTAAATTAAATGCACAAAATCTGAAGAACTACTCTGTGTCTACAAATACATATTAACGACAAAGCAAGCACCGATAGACTTAAAAAATGTTTAAAAAAGGCAAAACAACAAACAAAAGCTATCTAAAAAGAAAAATGGACTGTATCTTATTTATTTATTTATTTAGTTTTAGGATAATTTATTTATTGTTTTTCCACTCTGGCTAATTTCTCATACTTGACCTCCCTGTGAATTTTCCTCATTGAGTACAAAGATTTCCCAATAGAATGAAAGCATAGATAGGAGTATGTTGCAGTTTTCGCAGCAGTGGTCACGTGTGAAAGATTTCATGACATCACCGATAAAATTCAAGCGACATAACATTGAATTATCAGGGAAGATACAATGTTATGGATTTGCGGATTTAGCTATGAAACTTTTTAATCATTAAGAAAGGCATATCGCATCCTGGCAAGAAAAATGACACAAGTCAAAAAATGGCAATTTTGAGTTTGTCATTAATAAATATGTATGAAGTGCGTCGATGTGCAGAAAAAGCTTCACATCTTTATCTCGCAATTAACCCATCTCGAGGCAATTGTGTCACGTTTATGGTGTAGGCTAGTGAATATTTTATTGTTATCTTTAAGTTTATTTTTTTCAAATACTGCATTTTTAAGTTACGTTATCTTTTTTTTTTTTTTTTTTTTGTCGGAGTGCGATATGTCTTAATGAATTTCATGACCTTTATTTCTCAGGAAAAAACATTCTTATCTCGTTTTAAACTGAAAATAAAGTTTTACCAACAGTATATTTATTGATTTGAATGAGAAGAATAAGAACATAAAGAACAAATATTGTCCTAAAAGTATCAAGATAGAAACTTACATCAACACAAACATTTGTTATGAATTTTAATTAAATAAAATTTAAAACTCATGATGGTGTATCTGACAGAAAACGTTATAAACTTTAAAAAATAAAATGCTTTTTTTTTTCTCTCTCTTTTGAATCATAAAAAAAGTATTAATTCATAAATATATATCTAATTATTAAATTCATTGTTGGTATTTTCATCTTTCTCTCATTTGCTGAGTATTGTAAAGGAATTAAATAATTTAATATATATATATATATATATATATATATATATACGTGCTTTTAAAGTTAAATTGTTACATTTTTCAAACGATATTTATAGAGGAAAATGACTTTCTAAAGATAATTCTAATAAGATTTATTTCAAACTAGATCAAAATAAATAAGAATACATAACGATAATATTTTTATTTTACAGTGCAGATTTTGAATTAAATGCAACAATCACAATCGAGAATAATCATAGACTTTCATGCATTAACCCAAATATATATATATGAAAGCTATTTTATTCATTGTTCCACAACAACCATTCCAAGTACTTAAGAATATGAGCATATATTATTTGAAAAAATACTTTCTTCGTGACTTGGCTTATCTCCTTTAAATCACCCTTGAATATTATAGGAATCTTTGATAATCTCCTTAACCTAATCTTAACCTATTCTCCTCCTACTAACTTGTTTTGTTAATGGTTGCCTTGAACGGTTAGGAAAATCCTCGGATGAACTGGTATCTATAAGTTACTTGTAAATCTTTGGAAAATTACATTTTACTCTTCATAAAAATAAGTACATAACATCTTAACTGTAAATTTATTTTCTGCCAATAGATATTTTATCTGAACTTTTTTAAATTTTGCGAGCAGGGCGTTTTACTAATACGTTCATAGGCTCAACCCTCTTCTTTTAGATTTATTGTTGTTAAGCGTATCATGCGCACATTAGCACATTTTAAATCTTTTGACAGAGATGCATAAAAAAAAGAGCAGATGTCACCTTCCTAAAAGAGAGGCAACCAGAACCTAGGCAAAACTCATTATTATTTCTGGGCCTTTTCATCTGGGGGGAAGTTTTCTAATCTCTACACACATGGAAACGGGCCTATTAATGCTACAAATTTAATTCTCCTGCATGTCTTAACATAAATAAGATTAAAGTTCTCCTCTCCTCGATATATCGTCATTAATATATATATATCAGGGCGCGAAATTTCTGCTCGTCAGCTCGCCGTTGACGAGTGGAAATTTTACTGTGGCGAGTAAAATTTTGATCTAAATGTAGATAGAATTCTTACAGTATACTGTGAATCCAAAAAAAAAAAATAAATAAATAAATAAACAAATAGATAAGTAAATATTATATATATATACATATTTAAAAACGTAAAATCATGCTAATCTTAGGTAAGGTGACCATACTCTTTTTAAGAGGACAGTCTTCTTTTTCAACGCTCTGGCCTTTTTAAACGAAAAAAAAAATGTTACAGGACTAAAAAGTCCTTTTTTTTATGTTTTTCACCCTCTGTCCTCTTTTTCAAATAAAAAGGATTTAGTCCTTAATTTAAAACAATTCGCAAAACTTGGAAGCTCAATCGGCTGTTGGCTGTATCTAATGGTAAACAGGAACACTAACTTTTTTCTGTGTTAAGTTCAGAAAAGAGCAATTTTTTATTAAACTTGCTAAAGCTTGTTATCGTTTATGTCTATTCAAATTCTTCGAATAACAAAGAAATAAAAGTATTCCCTATATTTGTACAGTTATTTGATAATGAACACGGAATCACTATTGAATTTGTCATGAAATCATTAAGAAGGTGATGCTCCGGTTGGTACGCGGTGGATTGACGTGTGTTCTCACTTTTGCATGAATAATATTTCTCATAAAAATAGGCCCACTAGTGACCGAGAGGTTCTGCCCTTGAAGCTGGTATACGTGAGGTACTGGGTTCGATACCCGGTCGCGCTCGTTGGCTTAGCCGTTAGGAGTGTTCCGTAGTTTTCTCCGAAACTAGCGTAAATATGGGCTAGGACCTTTTAGAAAGACCCTACGGAGGACTTTCCTACTCCGGCCTAGAGCCCTGGTGAAGACAATTGGCCTTAATGATAACACTACCCCCACCTCACAAAATAAATGCAAAGGTTAGTTGAATTCAATTTATGTTCTCCTGGTAAAAACGCTCCCACAAATCGGCTGTTTTCTTCAATGTATAAAATGTAGACGTGAAAAAAAATCCTTTTTATATACCTACTTTAAAAAGTTATTAACTACTAAGACTAATTTAGGTTATACTTTATAATCATTTTCATTCAATTTTGTGCCCTCTAAAATGAGCTATTTTTCAAAATTGAATGTCTTCTGTTTTCTTGTAATATAAAAGGCATAGCATAATTTCTCTTCTTTTTCCAATAAAAAATTCAGGTTACCTTACGTAAAAAACAGAGTAAGTTAATCGTATTTTGTGGCGAATAATTTTTTTCAGCGAGTATAATCTAAGTTGAAATTTCGGGCTCTGTTTATATATATATGTAGACAGAGAGAAAGAGAGAGAGAGAGACCAAATATCAGTAGCTGTGTTTAATTATTATTTTGGTTTCTAACCCACAATATTAAGATCACGTTATCACATGTGATTGGTTAATATTTCTTTTAATCAGAAATTTAGAATTTTGTATTTAAGTACTGAAACTTCCCCAAAGGCGTACTTTCTCTTGCTTTGGGTGTAAAATTTCTTAGGGAAAAAAAAAATCAAGTCTCGGTGATCTCAAGATATGATCAATAGAAAGTGCTACAAAATTACAGGAACGCTTTTTTCGACGTAAAATGTGAATGAGCAGAAATAATTCAAATTTGGGGAAAATTTCTATAACTCAAGTTGAATTAAATGCAAAGCAACTATTTGACTTAAGCGCACAGATATAAATTATTTATAATTTTTTTAAATAAAGTATTAAAAATTTAGTGAAATTATGCTTTAATAACAATTGTTCTTACCTAAGAAATCTTTAAAATTCATACAATTTTGAATAACTTTGAATATATAACCATTGACCTTTATTCTTTTTTTTTTTTTTATGGAATTGAATTATAAAGTAAATATATATGTGGGAAGTTATGTGGAAAGCTTTGTGGGACGCATTCCTTGAACAGTCAACAGATGGCGCTGCCTCTGATGTTCATTTTTCAACGAGAGGACGAACAGAAGTTAGTTGAGATCTGTCTGCCATAGAAAGCTGTTGAGACCGTCAGCGCGAAGGCTGATGTGGTCATTTTCTTCTAATTAGAGCTTGAAGTGCTCTTAGTAGTTGTGTAGAGCCATGGAGGACTCAATGCATCAATCTCACATATTTGATAAAGTGCGCGAAGGTACTTTTGTGAATTATAAGAGTGAGTAAGTGCTTAAATGTTGCTTTGTTACGGTTATTCTGAGGAAGAGACCTTGTTCTGTGTGCTAAGCCACGACACCAGCAGATGTTTAATGATGGAAATTCTGCTATTATTATATTAATCTTTAAGTGTAATGTGTGTTTTGTGTGTTACGTAATAAATGTTTCATTATCTAAATCGCATCTCATCATTGCCCCACCCCTAGACGCCCAGCCAAGATCCTACAAGACGCCCAGCCAAGATCCTACATATATAACAAAACTTTTCAAACTTAAATATTCAAATTTTAAAATTGTATTCAAAATTATTACTTGACTCAAATGAGACTTAAATGAGAAAGCTATTTTTAGTTACATTCCTCATTAAAATTACTGCTTTGTGCAAGCATTTTTTATAAAATGTATTTTACTGTACAATAATTTCTAAAAGAACTTTTAGAAATTACTATGCATCATTTTAATTCATCATTCAATAGCAGTTAAGCTGATATGAATGATAAAAAAAACAAGTAAATCATATCTTTAATATTATGCAATGTCCATTTAAGTTTAGTACAAGTTAATTACAACTGCGTGTAACGCACCCGTGGTATTGTATTTGATGCCAATTGTTTATACTGGGGAGGGGAATACCTCCCGTGAGTGTCTTTGTAAAGAAATTTAGTCCGTACTCACGCATGTTTAGGAGAAAACCACAAAATATTTGGAAAGGCTAGGCTGGCGAACGTGTTCTGGTTCCATCATCCCGTCAGTAAGTTTTGAGGACAGAACCTCTCGGTTACTGGTGGGGGAATAACATCCTCGTGAAATAGGCAAGTAAATTTTCATTAAAGGACACATCACACAAATTGATTTTACGAAAAATTTCTCAAAAATCTAACATACTTCATTCCATTCGAACACATAATTTCTCGTCTAGCATTTAACGCAGAACCTTTCGGCCACTGGTGGAACATGCAGCCAGAAAAAAAAAAAAAAAAAAAAATGATTATAAAAAAAAAAATAAATAAATAAAATAAAATAATAATAATCTATAAAATGTATTTTGTTGAGGTTATTTTATTTTTGTAAACCAAATTTTTTTAGTAGAAGTAAAAAAAATTACAAAACATTGTAACAGAATTTATTTGTATTTACTTTATATTAACAAATTTTTTTACTTAACCTTCAGTATAATTTTGAATATTTGTAATGAAAAAAAAAAAAAAAAAAAATTGTAAGAAAAACAAAATACTTTTGTTAAAATTGCAACGAAAACTATTTTGTTAATTTAAACACATTTCTATTGGAACACATTTAAACAGAAATTGTTTTAGTGAAACACATCTTTTCTCTGAGTGTAACATCCCTGTGAAATAAGCAGATTAATTTGTACAGGATACATCATACAAAACAGATTTACGAAAAATAGCTCCATAACATATTTGGCCTTTTTTAAAATTTATAGCTATTATTACATAATGTATGGACATCTTCTTGCTTATTTTGTGAATAATATACATGTAATAATACAATCAAATCGCTCACAACTACGCTTAATTTATTCATTCTAATCCTTCTCTAGGACACAAGTTTTTTGTCAATCAGAACAATGTCATTTCATAAGAGAGTGATGGTCAAAAAAATATTCATCCGCCCATCCTGGCGAAATTTAAATCACGATTCCACGACATCAGATGCACGCGTTTTGTCCAATCATAATGAATAATAGGCACTAAAAGCTTTTGTTAACAAATCTAATACCACTATTTGCTGATAACTGATATAAAACCTATAAGTATTGCTTAGATATTATCAGATGACATGATTCTAACCCGATTTTGACGTACCAGTTGAACTTAAATTGGATGATCGGACAAAGTATCATTTCCAATGTAATTCCAATCAAAATCCAATCTACTCTAAGTCATGTGGTCATTGTTTTCATAATCTACTGTCTATTGTGTTTCTAGAGAATACACATATTTTCAAACGGAAATCCGTTGTATATTGTAAATTGCATTTCTTGTTGATGATTTCAAAGATCAAATGTCATGCGCTTATAGTCCTTCTATACTTAATGAAGTTATTTAAAACAGTATTGGGCATAATTGAATAAAAATTAATTGAATTACAATTGAATTACAATAAAATTATAATTATTTTACTGTCAATCGATTAACAAGTAATTGATAACAAATAAATTGAATTACTTATTCAATTTATTTGTAATCAATTACTTGTTAATCGATTGACAGGAAAATAATTATAACTGTAATTTAATTGTAATTCAATTGTAATTCAATTACTTTTTAATCAATTATGCCCAACACTGATTTAAAATCGAAGTAATTTATCAAAAAATATTACTTTATCTAACAGTGTAAAGTTATACAATTAGAAGAATGTATTTATATACATTTTTATAATTTCTTTTATTAAATTATTTGTAAAAAAATTTCATAATTCAAATTAAATGAATGGTTGGCAAAAGTTTTCTTTAAAATATTATTTAGAAGCAAAGCTAATTTTCGTTTAATAGCCTTCACAAAAATGATTGTTTAAAGATCTTGAAATTTAAAAATTTGTAGCTACAAGGCCAAAAGCCAAAGTTAGTGAGAACGCAAATCAATAAAAATATTTTTACTCAAATATGATAAGTGTTAGAGACAAAGACAAGTTTGCTATATGGTTCCTTATGAATATCTTTTATTTATTTATTTTATTTTATATTTTTAGCTGTGGATATATCAATGTTACTTTATTACATTTATAAGTCTATAAATAAAACTTTTCACTAATAAATAAATTTACAACTTAATAAAAAAAAATGTATATCATAAATCAAAAGTAAAATAAATTTCAATTAACACCCACATTAAAAGTAAAATAATCTGCAGAAAGAAAATGAGAGGGGAGGGGGAGTTTAAAAATAACTTAACGAGCTTCTCATCTCGCATTTAGTTCTACATCCATCCATGAGGTAGTTCCTATACAAAAATCTGTTTTCAATAAAAATTCGTTATGAGAATATGATAACTTTTCATTATGAAAGTATGAAAATTTTCATGATATAAAATTTTGCAGTATCCCTTTAAACTGATATGAATTTTCAAATTATGGATGTTTTTCATTAAACAATATTGTTATTATTGTAAATCAAAAAAATTAAAAATTAAACAATATATTTCATTACAGATTAAATATTTATATGTTACATTCATAGAAGTATATATTTTTAAAATTGGTGGGAAAAGTAAATGCCATTTTCTTTTCTAAAAAAATAATTTGAAACAGTAAATAAATTGAATTATCTAATTGTTGCTTTACGACATTTAACAAAAATAATATACTCAAATCCGAATTGAAGCCACGCTGACACATTTACTAAATAGCAGCAAACATATTTTCTGAAAAAATGATTTTCATTATTAATCTTTTTCATTCAAACACAACTACAACAATTAATGTACCTAAAATTTAAATTGAGAACATGTTCACCCGTTTACAGAATAGTAGAGATAAAACATTTTATGATATGATATTTATTACTAGTAAGCTTTTAAAAAAAGTTTTAACGTGCAAATATGTATATATATTTTTAATTTAAATAAAGTATCTCATCTAAAATATTAATTTCGAAACTCTATAGGATAAATTAAAACTTTTAAAAATCAGGACATCCCATACGCCACCCATATCAAATGTCATTGACTTGGTGTAAAGAAATACATAAACTGTAAAAACATTCTATTCCTTAGAAATTATTTTACATTTTTGAAATTTATGACCCACTTTTCTTTTTAAAGAAGAAATAATAATAAATGCTTCTAAAATATAAAACTATAGATATAAAAGAAAGACATTTTAAATTATAGTGTTATTAAAACTCAGATTATTTAGAGAAGATATGCTTTTGAGGAAAAAATAGCGATTAAATTATGTCAAAGAAGAAGTTTTATATTTCCCTAACATTGTTTCTTCCATTTAGGTCAGTGATGTAAACAGCTTCTATTAATGGTTTGACCAAAATTTTAAGTTGCTTCAGAAAGTTACTTTGATTATTTGTTTTGATATTTAGACACTATTCTTTATTTTCCTCGTAAGTTGCATCAGTTAAAAAATATTTATTGCTTGCGTTTGCATAAATCAGCTATTATTTCTCTAAATATCTTACATACAAAGCGGTAGTTTTGTTTATTCAGGTAATTATCATGATATATTATCGTAACATATCAGAGTTTTTAAATGCATATAGTATTATCCGCCGTTTTCTTTTTCTTTTATTCTGCGAAGTAGTTTTAACTACTGATATCGTCAAATCTTTGTATTATGAACATTTAAAGAGGTCAGAAGTGGAACATTTTTTAAATACGGAGTTAATTCACAATTCTTTCAAAAGTTAAATGATAAAAAGTATTTAAAAATTATCAAAATGAAAAAAAAAAAAAAAAAAAAAAGCTAAAATAATAATAACGTTTCAATCGCTACAGACAAAATATGCAACACATTTTACTATAATTAATATTTCTGTTACAATAACATAGAAGAAAATATTCTAAACAATAATAGCAACATTTATTTGTTTTTTTTTTTTACTTAGGGAGCCCACCTTTACAAGTTTTAATTTTCTTCAATAAAACCCTCAATTTGTCACCATTAAAAATAACAACAATAATAATCTACAGCTTTTAATTTCAATAACACAAATTTTCACAACAGTCTAACGATTAATTAAAACTAGTTGGCATAGGTGGACTCTGGTCAGTTCCCCATCATATTTATGTTCTCATAAATTTCTAGTTTGAGACATATAATCATGTTAAAAGAAATGAATTTGACAAAAGCTTGATACAGAGACAGAATGAAATCCCCGCCTAATAGGCTATCCACCGTTCACTTCGATATATTTATCTTATTCTAATCTATTAATTTATTTTATCAGGGTCAATTCCGTTGTTTAGTTTTCATGCTACTATTTCCAATGCAATAATCCTCAAAATTCATATTTATATGAAAAATTTACAATTTCGCTATGTTGGTAAAATCGTAAATTACGAATAATTTACGAAATTTTCCTATTAGAATATTTGTATTCAATCATGTTCAAACAAATATCATAAATGTAATTTTGAAGTTGTCTAATGTATTTATGATCCTCAAAATGGAAGTTCATGCTCAAATTTGCCTTATTCTGACATGTCAAGTAAATCGTAAATTTCAAATAACTTACGAATTTTTTAAATTGGAAAAATCATAGTCTATGATATTCATACCAGTATCCTAAATAATATTTCGAAAGTGGTTTGACATCTTTACGATGAAAATATCCCTCAAGATTGACGTTTATGTGAAATTTTGCTCTATTCTGCCATGTTAAGAAATTCGTAAATTTCCAATAACTTACGAAATCTTTATATTGGAAAATTCATAGTCATTAATATTCATACCAGTGTCCTAAATAATATTTCAAAAGTAGTCTGACATCTTTACGATGAAAATATCTCTGAAAATTGACGTTTATGTGAAATTTTGCCCTATACTGCCATGTTAAGAAATTTGTAAATTTCCAATAACTTGCGAAATTTTCAAAGTAGCATATTTATAGTTACTGATGTTCCTTCCGGCATCAAAACTGATATTTTAAAACTTGTCTGACATTTTTACAGTAAAAAGTTTTCATTTAATGCACGTTTAAGTGAAATTTTGTCCTATTCTCCCATGTTAAGAAAATCGTAAATTTCTAATAACTTACGAAATTTTTAAATTCGAATGTTGCAAATGAATAGGGTTCTTGCCAGTGTCGAAAGTAATATTTTAAAACTGATCTGACCTCTCTGCGACAATTTGTTCTTGAGATATCGTGTACACAGACTAACAAACTAACGGACTAACGGACTTACACACTAACCCACTAACAGACTAACAGACACCCTACAGACAGACACCATAGAAATTTTGTCATTTTCGGATTCCTGACACCTGAAAACGTATAAAAAAGTCAAAAAACCGAGGTCGAAATTTTTCACGATTACCTAAGTTCCCCATACCTATAGTATGATGGGAAACTAAAAAAAAAAAAAAAAACTTAAAATGTTTAAAAAACATTAAGTGAGAGACATTTATTTAAAATACATAGTAAAATACAAGTTAAAACAAATTAAAACATAAAACCTTTCGTAGTATTTTCGTAACTCCTTATTACTATGTATTTTTAAATAAATGCCTCCTCTTTTTTTTTTTTTTTTTTTTTTTTTTTTTAACGTTTTAAATTAAATAAATTTGACATAATGTTTTTTTTTTTTTTTTAAATAAGTAAAAAAAAAAAGCTAAGAATTTCCTTTTGTGTCATTAAAATTTCTCTATACACATATTACGATGTTATGTATATATATATACAGTCGAACCTCGTTAACGGGAATCTCAAGGGGTATTAAAAAAAAGTGTTCATGTTATTAGTAGTTCATGCTATCAGTAACTAATCTTCATATAACTAAACTAATCTTCATTTCGACAGGGATTGTGGAAACAGCTCATCTTAAAAGTAATTCACGTTAACAAGGTTCGACTGTACATATATAATTTGAATAATTTAATACCTTTGTAACACTCAACAAACAAAAGATGGATTATATATAACAATTATTTTATGGATAAATTTATATACGATATAGCAAGTATTTGTGAAACAATGCAATAACAATTTTGAATAAGTTATATAATAGGTTATAAATTCATTTCTTTGTATGTGTGTGTGTTTAAAAAAATCATTGTTGAGAGAGAAATCTCTGAAAGAATTCTTTAGAAATCGAAAGATATCTAAAAAAAAAAAAAAAAAAAAAAAAAAATAATAATAAACTTCAAATTAAACAAGTTTGAACAGCTGTTCACTTTCGAATCGTAGGATCCAGCGTTCATTGATATTAATGGTTTTTATGAACAACGTACAGTTTTTTCATTAACATCTTACATTTTAAATTTTCTTGTATACATTTAAAACGCAAAATGTTGCATGCCTCCTACCACACCACATATCATTAAATATCTTTTATAATATATCTTACAAAGCAAAGTGCCATTCCAAAAATTATAGTTTATTTTATTAATTGTATTTTTCTTAATAACTAATTGTTTATTCATTACTGTAATTTGTGCTTATTTGTAATTTATTTTTATTTTCTCTTCTCCATATCTGGAGAGAAAGTACTATTTTTGGGTGAAATTTTCGAAACTCACTTTTTACTATATTTACACGTTTTTGAGATCCCGTGAATCCGAAAATAAAATTTTTAGCGGTTGCCTATGTGTATCGTCAATATCGGACAAATGGTTTGCCTATACAGAAAAGGACATACAAAAATATTCGAATATATTGCGTATATGGTGAAATTCCAGTTAGGTACAGATTAACAACTTTAGGCTTCACTAAACAAGAGGAAATTAACACATATTTTTTTTTTTTTTTTACATGCAGAAAAGCCTGTTTAACACTGTGTGAGTGTTCCACCAGACTTCTTTTTTTCTCTGTGTGAAGAATAAGCCATAAAATTTTTTTCAACCTCATTACTTACTTTGGTTAGTATGCTAATAGCAGTTTTTGAATATAGACCAGTGGTCGAACAATTAAAAACTTTCTTAAAAGCTTTTTTCCAAAGCACGCGAGCATACTCCTAATATCATTATATGAAATCCACTGTTGTACTTGTTTTCTTTTTTTTACCACTTTTTCTCAAGGCCATTCTCGTCGTAATGACACTGGAAAAGTTTTTTATATGAGAGTCGACATTCTTTAATGACATATGATGGGGGAATAAATACCATCCCTTTCTCTGGTCATTAAACTCCTTTCTTGATTCTTATTATTTGCGAAGAATCATTATAAATAGTTTTTTTAGAAACACTTTTAAAGACTAGTTTCGGTTGTCGACCTATAAGGTTCATTTTGACTCTCGGTCACGGTTGCGATCATGGATTTGCGCTATAGTTCGCGTTAGTAGAATAAATGTCGTAAATCGTATGCATAAAAGAAAGGAAAGCCAACATGGCCAGCTACTTTCCTCTTTTAACCCACTTAATGTTGGTCATGATAAATCGGAAACGATATATTTATTCGGCTTTGAAAGAAAACCTGGAAAAAAAAATATGGTAGGATCTTTCTCTTTCCGTATTTTTCAGAATGATCGCTGATCCATAGTATATCCGGCTGAAAATTATGTCAGTATTTAACACTAACTGCACATAGACATATACAAAGCCTTAAATCAATTACATTATGTATGGCATGTTTTATTCGTTTTTGAATGGACAGCGTATAACCTAGAAACACATAAAATATTTTTAGCTGCCTTATTCATCGTATTTATTCATGTAAGAAATTAAAATAAAATCTATTCTAGATTATGATGCATTGAAATTTGCTTAATAAATGCTCTTTTGGAATTTTTGTACTTTAATAACGTTATGATATTTTGAAATTTTTATTTTTCTATGTATAATTTATACTTAATTTGGAAATTCTCATAGAAAGTGCATATAAATATGCTAATTCTTTATGTCCATTTTAACTTCAGAATTTTCTGAACCATTCATACTCGTAAAAGTCATGATAATAGATTTTTATATACCGTCAAACAAATATACTAGTTTTTTCAGGAATGGCTTATTACAGAATCTCTCATTGGCAAATTCATAACTTAGAGTTTAATAAAAATAATTCGAGTATAGGTGGCCAATTTTTGTTCTCTTTGCCGAAAATTTGGTGAAAAACGATACATTTTACCGAAACAATTAATTCACTTGAAATTGAGAAAGGATTTACTAATTCTGGCCATCCTGAAACATTATTTGCCGCCAAATTTGATCACTAATTTCGCCAAGTCCCCAAGTTTGTAGCCAACGCTGATTTTTGTGTTGGCATCGATTTTGGCGATTTTGCGTCGAATTTGGCGACTTGGCGACCAAATTTCGCGAAAATTTATAGTTTAGGGTTGTCAATGTTTTGAAGCTATAACTTCAATAAGAACAGAATTCTGGAATTTGCCGGAAAGATTCATTGGTTTATAGCGCTGAAGTAAATTCTTTGAAAATTCTTTAAATGACAAACAAGACTAAAACAAAATAAAGGGCATTCGTCGATTAGAGCCTGTTTATATATTAAGAATTACTTTCTACACTCAAATGTCAAATATGTTGGCAGTTTTCATTAAAATAATATTACGGGCTCTGTCATTAGCTTATTTTGAAATCTCTATGATGGAAAGTCATATATAATGGCGAAAACCTTTGTATATTTGCCATTATTAATATAATTTTCGAAATATCTCCAAAATGGAAGTCAGAGAAAGACCAAAAAGGGAGGTGCACAACTAGATGTTATAGCAAACCTATATACCAATTTGCACGTTCTACTTCGAACCGTTTTTGAGTTATGCGAGATACATACACACAGACATACAGTCGGTAACAAAAGTGTCCGAACATTAGCAAAAATTCCTATGTAAAAAAAGTACACTTCATACGGTTTTGTTAAATAAATCCTTGTAGAATCCTATTCTTAGTCAGTGTAATAACATGATTCGATAAGGATTTATTTAACAAAACCGTATGAAGTGTACATTTTTTACATAGGAATTTTTGCTAGTGTTCGGACACTTTTGTTACCGACTGTACACACACACACCATCATAAAATCCATACATACACACACACACATACAGACGTCACGGAAAATCGTGTAAAGTCGCCTATATCTCTAAAACGAGAGCTCGTATTAAGAGGAAACTTGCAGGTGTAGAACTAGATATCATGACAGTCACACAAGTATATAAATTTGCAACATTCTACGATGATTCGTTTTTAAGCTATGCGAGATATAAAATCCATTTCGCAAATCGGGATTGCCATACTTCCTTATACTTAGTATAAGGAAGTAAAAATAATTATATGATCTATTTCACGTGTGATCTCTGGCGGGGACCATGAGGCCTTATAAATATAAATATATATATCATGGAGTGGAAATTCATTATTTTATCTATATTTAATTTTAAATTATTTTATCATCATTCAAAATACATTTAAAAAATATTGTACTGTACATAACTGCTGACATCAAAGCTGAACACTGAATTAAAAATTATAAAATTAATAAGCACGATTGAATTCATTATGACTAATTTTGTCAAAAGTTAATAAACACCTTTAAATTCTTTTGAGCAAAATTCATAGCAATTTTCGTGACAGGTTTGTCTGTATGTCAGTGCTCTAAAGATAAATATGCATGTGTTTTCATTTAATTTTATATAACACTAGCAGGCTACGCCCGCTTCGCTGGTCACTATTTTTAAATTAATCACAATAATTAATGAATATCTCAAAATTGCATTAATTTTTATCATGTGATAAAAAAAGAGAAAAAAAAATTCTGATCGGGAAAAATGTCGCACCGGGTCCCCACTGCCTTCGGCAGCGTAGACCCGTGCGCTGCGCGCACGTATTCCTTCCCCATACTTATGACTTCTCAAAATTCCATGTTATCTATATTAATAAAATCAGAGTTTTGTCTGTAAATTTGTCGGAATCGAAAAATTTTGCGATATCGTCACGTTTTACACCCCATGAAAGCCGAAAATGACTTCAGAAAATTTTGCCTGTGTGTGTGTGTGTGTGTGTCTGTGTGTGTGTCATCGTGCCCGAATGTCGCTTTTTTTGTCCGGGCATCACTTGAGAACGGCTGGACGGAATTCAACGATGCTTGGCAGGAATTTAGGTCTTCACCCAACTTAAAATTATATTTATCAACTTTTCAGAAATTCCCCCCCGTTCTCCCCCTAAGGGGTAAAAGACTAAAACACGTTTGTCCGGGCATCACTCGAGAACGGCTGAACGGAATTCAACGGCGCTTAGCAGGGATTTAGGTATTCACCCAACTTAAAATTATATCCATCAACTTTTCAGAAATTCTCCCCCGTTCCCCCCTGGGGGGTAAAAGACTAAAACACGTTTGTCCGGGCATCACTCGAGAACGGCTGAACGGAATTCAACGGCGCTTGGCAGGGATTTAGGTATTCACCCAACTTAAAATTATATCCATCAACTTTTCAGAAATTCTCCCCCGTTCCCCCCTGGGGGGTAAAAGACTAAAACACGTTTGTCCGGGCATCACTCGAGAACGGCTGGACGGAATTCAACGGCGCTTGGCAGAAACTTAGGTCTTCACCCAACTTAAAATTATATCTATAGAAATTTTCAAAATTCTGATTAGTGTTTAAACTGTGGGTAAAAAACGCCTGCGCATGCGCCATAAATATTTTTTTCACTAAAACGCTTTGAATGGAAAAATAAAATGCAAAAATAAATTTTTAAGATAAAGACTTTTTTCATTCGCGTGAATCGCACTACAAATTATGAAAAGATTTAAATGAAGTTTTGCCATCTGAGTTTCATACTTTAGTTAATTTTAAAACATCTAATTGTCGTATCGAAAAACTGTTTACACCCCAGGATTCAGAAAAATCATCTCTTTAATTTGGTACTGAATTTGTAACGATAGGTCTGATACTTCTAATTTATTTTCCCCTTTTTCCGTTTTTCCGTTGCCACTTAAATTTCATACTTTAGTTATTTTTTTAATATCTAATTGTCGCATCGAAAAACTGTTTGCACCCCTGGATTCAGAAAAATCGCCTCTTTCATTTGGTACCAAATTTATAAATATAGGTCTGATATTTCTAATTTATTTTACCCTTTTTCCGTTTTCAACCTAGATTCGATATGGAACAGCTTTAGTATTGGATCCCTTTGGCAAAATTTGAAATTCGGAACCGAAGTAGCTCGGACGTTTCTCGCCAAGATCTTTGATTGCACAATTGAGATAGCCAATTCAGTTCATCGCAAAAATGGCTTAAAATATTTAAAGTCACCAAAGGGTTCCCATACTAAAGCTGTGCATTTTGTACTTATTTATTTATATTTTCTATTAAAGACTTCTGTGGTCACGAAATTTGGTGCGTAAATTGTTTGTTTGCATCCGGCACTTATTGTAACTGGATTTCACGAAATTCGAAATCTCCCCCCCCCCCCTTCTCGGAGTCGGAGGGCAATAAACGGTATAACTTCTGTATAACCCCACAGCTGAATTTTGCGATTTTTCTTTGGCGTTGTTTTGAAGGATAACGATGTCGTTCTGGACTGTTTGCGATATAATATGGCAGCCTAATATTTTGTTTATTTTGGATTTATGATTTAGATTATGATTTTATCATTTATCATATATGATTTATGATTTTTAGATTTATGATTTAGCCATAATCGCCAACAAAAAAAATCGCCAAATATCGTTGTGGGTTTATACTGAAGTCGTTCCCAATAAACATGTGTAAAAACATGTTTTTCCGTTTGAATTCGCTTTGAATTATCTTAGAATGGCGAATTTGGTGTGCGGATATTGATTAAGTGTACGCATTATGTACGTTAGTGGGATTTTGCAAAACTTAGAACTCACCCACTGAGGAAGGGGAAGTAACAAGTGGGTAATTTGTGCCTAAGGCTGTGGGGACCCAGACTGTATATTGATTAAGTGTACGCATTATGTACATTAGTGTGATTTTGCAAAACTTCGAACTCACCCGCTGAGGAAGGGGAAGTAAGAAGTGGGTAAGTTGTGCCGAAGACAGTGGAGACCTAGACTCCTCACTTTGCGAGCGAGAAAACCTCTACCAATCACAGCGAGAACTTGGGTTATTAATAAAGATATGGGATTTTGACAACTCATTTAAGTTTAATGTCCAGCGAAGCGGGCAAAGCCTGCTAGTTACTCATAAACTTTCATTCTCAAGAAAAGGAATAAAAAATTATATCATTTAGCATCGGGTAAAAAAACTCACACCGGGACGCCACTGCCTTCGGCAGCGCAGACCCATGCGCGCTGCGCGCGCACGTTTGAGGATATACGTGCGCTGTACACGCATATTCCTTCTCAACTCAAACTTTTATTATTAAGAAAATAAAATAAAATAAAATCTTTTATCATCGGGTAAAAACTGGCACCGTGTCCCAAACCCATGCACGCTGCGCGCCTATTCCTTCCCCACCGTTCCAGCCCCTTCTAATTAACTTGCATATACCAATTTTGAACGGTCTTACTCAATTAGCTGAGATGCAAAAGAAAACCTGATCAGGACACTTTAAATTGTAAATCAGGTGAAATCTTGAATTCCACTTCCGATAATGTAAAACAACTTTAAAATATCTTTCGGATGATGTATTAGAAATAATTTAATCATAATTAGAATATGAAATATTGAAATTTAAAAATATTACAGCGCCATCTGGCGGTAGAAATTTCTGTAATCTATTGTTCCATTCCATATCAACAAAGCTTTTAAATGATGTATTACTCATGAAATTATTTTTATTAGTAAATGAGATACAAAAGAAAACCTAATCAGGACACCTAAAATCGTGTAAATCGGGTAAAATCTCGAATTTCATTTTCGATAATGTAAAAGTACTTTAAAATGTGTATCAACTAAAATAAGCTTTCAAATGATGTATTACTTATGAACTTTTTTTAATTAATAACTGAGATACAAAAATAAGAAACTGATTCAGGAAACCTCAAAACCTGTAAATCTGATGAAAACTTTCGATAATTTAAAAGAACTTTAAAATATCTTTCGAATGATCTATTAAAAATAATTTAATCATAATTAGAAATTGAAATATTGAAATTTTAAAATATTAAAGCGCCATCTGGCGGTACAAATTTCTGTATTCCACTGTTCGATTCCAAATCAAAAAAGCTTTCTAATGATGTATTACTTATGAAATTATTTTAATTAGTAGCTGAGATACAAAAGAAAACTAATTCAGGACGCCTCAAAACGTGTAAATCTGGTGAAAACTTTCGATAATTTAAAAGATCTTTAAAATATCTTTCGAATGATGTATTAAAAATAATTTAATCATAATTAGAAATTGAAATATTGAAATTTTAAAATATTACAGCGCCATCTGGCGGTACAAATTCCTGTATTCCACTGTTCGATTCCAAATCAAAAAAGCTTTCTAATGATGTATTACTTACGAAATTATTTTATTTAGTAGCTGAGATACAAAAGAAAACTAATTCAGGACGCCTCAAAACGTGTAAATCTGGTGAAAACTGTCGATAATATAAAAGAACTTTAAAATATCTTTCGAATGATGCATTAAAAATAATTTAATCATAATTAGAAATTGAAATATTGAAATTTGAAAATATTGCAGCGCCATCTGGCGGTAGAAATTTCTGTAATCCACTGTTCGATTCCAAATCAAAAAAGCTTTCTAATGATGTATTACTTATAAAATTATTTTAATTAGTAGCTGAGATACAAAAGAAAACCTAATCAGGACACCTCAAAACGTGTAAATCGGGTGAAATCTCGAATTCCATTTTCGATAATGTAAAAGTACTTTAAAATGTGTATCAAGTCAACAGAGCTTTCAAATGATGTATTACTTATGAAATTTTTTTAATTAATAACTGAGATATAAAAGAAAACTGATTCAGGACAGCTCAAAACGTGTAAATCTGGTGAAAACTTTCGATAATTTAAAAGAACTTTAAAATATCTTTCGAATGATGTATTAAAAATAATTTAATCATAATTAGAAATTGAAATATTGAAATTTAAAAATATTACAGCGCCATCTGGCGGTACAAATTTCTGTATTCCACTGTTCGATTCCGAATCAAAAAAGCTTTCTAATAATGTATTACTTATGAAATTATTTTAATTAGTAGCTGAGATACAAAAGAAAACTAATTCAGGAGATCTCAAAACGTGTAAGTCTTTTGAAAACTTTCGATAATTTAAAAGAACTTTAAAATATCTTTCGAATAATGTATTAAAAATAATTTAATTGGAATTTGAAATATCGAAATTTTAAAATATCTGGCGGTAGAAGTTTCTGTAATCTACTGTTTAATTCCAAATCAAGAAAGCTTTGAAATAATGTGTTACGTATGAAATTATTTTAATTAATGCAAAAGAAAACCTAATTAGGACATTCTAAAACATGTAAATCACGTGAAATCTCTAATTCCATTATCTATGGTAGTTTTATTAATGGAAGTAAAAAGAAAAATAAATATTTTTTATTTCCCCAAAACCTATATATACCACGGTAGTCGGATAATGGAAGTAAAAAGAAAAAGAAAAAGTATTTTTTAGTTCCTTCAAATGTATTTTGTTGCTATGGAAACTCCTATCGTCTATTGAAAGATAGATTACGTGTGAGAATAAAATTTAATTTGCAATTAAAATGTAACTGCTTTGTTTATTGATGAAAATTGATGAAATTTTAACTGCAGGTTGGTTTTGTGCTGAATAGGTTGTATATTAAGTGTTGTATACGAAAAAGAAAATTTGAAGCACTTTGAAATTTGCAATTTTTAACCCCAGTTAAAGATCATGTGACATTAATGACTTGCACATGTTTTGTTTCCGGAGACAGCCGTTAAAATCGTCTGCTGAATGCTGATAGAATGCCTCTTTTTAAACAATAAGGATTTTTGGTCATTTTTGCGATCGATATGGGTCAACATTTTAATTAATATCTCCGAAACTAATTAAGATTTTTAAATTCTGTTTCGAGGAAAACATCGGAAAGGCTCCACAGCATCCGTAAGTCAATTCTTGTACTTCTGCGTTCAATAGGGGCTGAACGTATAAAAGAACAGACAGACAGATAGACAGACAGACAAACCTTTCCATTTATTATTATAGATTTATTATTATAGAAGATTTCTAATAATTACCAACTCATTCAAATAAAATGTTGTAAAATATGTCATTTTATTTTTATCAAACACAACCATCACTCACATTATTTTGCTTTCCATTCATTTATGTAAACGATATTTTGTCACCGCGAGATTTTGTCCCCAACCCGCTTAAAATATGGTTTTTTGGTTAATCGAGAATTTTCATTATCCAAAATATTCCTGATTATGTGAATATCAAATAATCAGGATATATCTTTTGTACCTTTTAAATGGACTCTTCCCAGTTTCGTCTGCTCAATCATCACCTCTGACGTCAGGTAAGAAGAGCCCTAAAAAATAATTTCATATAGAAAAACGAATCAGCGAGATGCATCACTTTAAATTATATTGTTTACTTGAAAATGAATATGTTTACTTTTCTTGATTGAGGGAAGTGTACAAGAGATTAGTGCTCACATACTTACAGTTATCTCAATTTTGCCTCTTTTTTTTTTTTTTTTTTTTTTTTTTTATATTGCAACAACACTAACGTCCAAAGTAAATTCAGTATGAAGTAATTAAGTATTAAACAGTTATAATAAGTATTATCCATTGGTTCCATAAATGACAGAAAAACACCATGAAAAATTACTAAATTTTATTTAGCATTCTTGCATTTAGGACTAATGTGCAGTCTTGCATTCACGATTTCGAAAACTTTCTTTTACAGTTTCAGAATTTTTCAATTACGAATGAATATTATGGTTCTCAGCATACTCTGTTTCACATTCTCTCTCTTTGTTTTTATTATAATAAGAACACGATTTGTTTATTGTAAGTAAAAATCGAGTCATGCCTGAACTAAAATGGATACTTCGAATTACTAATGGTGATACTAGAATTTATTAAGCAATGTCACGTTTGTATTGTGATTAATGCTCTCGTATTTTCCCTCCCATAATCTAATTGAAATAATCAGTATCATCAAAAAGATAAAATTTTAAATACTTTTTTTTTTTTTTTTTGAAAAAAAAAAATAAATAAATAAATAAATAAATAAAATTAAAAGACTAACAAAAAATTGAAATATATATATACCGGATGTCCCCAAAAGTCTGTAGACATTTAAAAAATTCATAAAAATTGATAGAATAGGTGGGTTTGAATACGGTTTGAGAAAACATTATTCTCATAAAGGATTTTTTTTTTTTTTTTTTAGAAAAAAAAAATAATAATAAATAATTAAAATTTTCATCGATAAAGGGCACTGTACGCCAGTAAATCACAAATTTACATGAAAAATTATATTTATTTCCATGCAAATGTTTACAAGCATATAAATCTTGTTCGCTATCACTACATATTGCGTTTGTAAACGAGTTACAACACCGTTAATTACAGCTTCAGACGTGGTTCTTAGCTGAGGGAAAATATCTTCAGTAACGCTTTATCCATCGCAATTAAAACGTCATATGTATGTAAAAGTAGGTTAGCAAAATGAGAAATAATAAGCTATGTTGATCGTAAAACTGTGCAGTTTATTTGTTTATGATTTGCATATTTCTCGTTACGCATCTGTGCAGTGCCCTCTATCGACGAAAGTTTTAGTTTTTTTTTTTTTTTTTTTTTTAACCAAAAAAAAAAAAAAAAAAAAAAATCGCAATTTACGAGAATATTTTTTTAGCAAACCGCGTCCCATTCTACAAATTCCTTCAATTTTTATAAATTTTTATAATGTCTACAGACTTATGGGTCACCCGGTATATATTTTTAGAAATTTGTAGTAGTATAAAAATAGTAATAAAATCATACTTTTCAGCATATCAAACTATTTACAATATCTTTATATTCCAAAATATATTTACATTCAGACGTTTCGGTTAATATTCAATTTTTAATCATCTTCAGGGAAATGATGTACATAAACATAAACTAAATTAAGCCATTCATGGATATTACAAATACAACTCATAAAGAAATTAATACGTGATTACATAACTTATTTAAAAAACACTCTATATACATCTTAAAATGAGTTAAAAACATCTAAAAAAATCCCAATCATGCACATTACAAGAAAATAAAGCTCTTTAATAAAACGGGGTCAAAGGATCACACTGCAGGGTTGCCAAAAAAAAAAAAAAAAAAAAAAAAAAACAGGGTTACCTTTAATTATTTTAAGTTTAAGTGTTTAAGAAACGAAGCCAAATTGAGGGGGGCTTAATGGATAATGTATCATTACAAATTTCGGATTTCCTTTTTATAATTTCAAAAGATTCATAAAGTAGAGCTTGGTTTCAATTGTTAGTACTATAAATTATTAGGGCATTTCTTTATGAATTGTGTTTGTAATATCCATGAATGGCTTAATTTAGTTTATGCTTATCGTTTATGTACATCATTTCCCTGAAGATGGTTAAAAATTGAATATTAACCGAAACATCGGAATGTAAATATATTTTGGAATATAAAGATATTGTAAATAGTTTGATATGCTGAAAAGTATGATTTTATTGCTATTTTTATAATTTAATTGACAGCATATATAAGTGGAATATATTTCATTTTTAATTTGTAGTAGTGTTTCAATTTTCTGTCCCCTCTCTCTATCCCTCCATATGTGCTACCGTATAGTTCGAAATAAGCAAATTTACTGAAAACCTATTGTTTCTTGGATTTATTTAACTGGCTCCTTGTTTAAAGATTTTTTAAAATAAAAAATATATATATTTTCAGAAACGTGAGTAGCTAAAAATATTTTGCTAGATTATCAGTAAAAGCTTCTTCTACATTGAAAGACGTTTTAGCAATTTTTTACTATGTATATGTAAACCATTCATCAGTGCAAGATATAGCATTCACTTTCAAGATATCATTCGAAACCTTTTTTGATTTTACAACATCAGCAATTTTTTTTTCTTTTATTTTATTTATCATTGTTATTTCTTCCATTAGAAAAGAAAACAAAATTAATCTTCTCCCGGATCCTTTGAAACAGTTTACTTCTTCAAAACATTACGGCAAAAACCTTTTATTCCAGCTTTGCGTGATCTTGAAACAAATGAAAACCGCTATTAGATTAATACGGTCCCCCGTCAAATGAAAAGATTATTAGAGCCTAGAGGCAGAGCATGACATGAGAAAAACGTTAAAACTAAGAAGAGAAGAACGTGATGGACGTGGATGGACGTCAGGCGTTAGAGGTTTTTAAATACAGATATAATGATATAAGGGGCAATGACACAACCTGGGAAAAAAAATCGAAATATTTTTACAGTTTCATTATAAGAAAAAAATTAATTGTAAAAGTAGCCTAGAATTAAAAAGTTATTTAAAAAATACTATGTATCTTTAAGTCTCTAAATATACATCTTTGACGACCAGTTGATAATTATTTAGGAAAAATTTGAGCAGCGGTGAAAAAGAAGAAGAAGAAGAAAAATGTTTATTAAGTAATTTATAGATTAAGCATGGCAAATTTAATACTATTTATTATATAATGAGTTATAGCATGTTAATAACAAGGTTGGATAAGAAAAGTATTTATACATTGTTTTTTTCTATGCAAGAATGCAACATCAAATATCTTTTTGGGTAAGATTTTGTTCCTTAATAGGTATACATAAATGGTAAAAACTACCTTCGAAAAATAGAAAAATATGCTATAATTAATGTATAACGTTTGTTCTCAACTCTTTTCATACCCTGCGCTGGCATTAATAAAGCTTTCTCATTAATTCATTTTTTGCACCACAGTAAGATAATGGATGAAAAATCGAAAATCAACCTATAAACATTATTTAGAAAAGACAAATATCAGTCATTCAGAGAATAAAATATGTGCTTAATCTACTTTCTCTGAATGATGTGTGCCTAAATGCTATCTCTTTATATTTTATCAAAGAATGTCTTTTTTTTTCCCTCCTTTTCATAAGTATTAGACTTTTTTTTTTATTCTAACATTAACACACATATTTTTGTTCGTCTTATATCATTCACAACAAACGGTGCTTAAGAAAGATGGGGAGGGGGGTAAATGATATATTTAAAATGATCTGGTGTGGTACTTATACTACTTTCTATTACCCTACATTACCATAGAAGTATTATCGCAGTTTAATGTAGAAAATAAGATATCTATTTAAAAAGTACTATTTAAGTAGCAGCTCAAAATTGTATTAGATACAGCTTTATTTGAAATACATTTATGTGGAAGGGAAGCTACAGCCCCCTCAACTCCTCGTTTGGACATTATAGCTACATTCATAAAGCATTTAAAGTTGTTCAAAAAATTATCTAACTTATTCAGAGAATTGCCACTCCCGGCACTCTTTCTAACACATATTTGAGTAACTTGGAGTAACCCTGTATCTGTAAATTATACACACAACAAACAGAGTATTTAAAATTAGCATAGAAAAAAATATCATAACATAACTTGAACTGCACTTTGAGCTAGATTCCTTAGCGGGTCGGGTAAACTTCAACCGCACCCGACCCGCATAATGACTTTCGACTAGAACCCGCAGCTTCTTACCCGTGAACTGCAATAAATTATTATTAAATTTATGTAATATAAGAAAGTTAATTAAAATTTTACTACACAAAATACAGCATTAGTATTAAAGAAATATTTCAAAGAATTAAATAACACTTAAAAAATTACAAGTATGTATGTCTAATTAAAAATAAAACTTCAATGCACAATATACTAAAACTTTAAATGTACTAAAACTTACTTTTAAAAAATCTAGTGTTTTTAAATATTTTAAACATTATTTTATAACAAAAAAGTAAAATAAAGAAGCAAATGTACATTGAAAGATAAATAATTTTCGCGTTAAAGTCTTAAATACTAACTCTAAGGATTAATAAATTTCGTAATTGTATGTAATGAAACAGATACATACTATTGTATGTAATTGAACTCATGTTATGGGCCATATTGCTTTCAATCACAACCGATGAAAAAATTTTCATCTTAATTCTGCATTCAAAAGGATTTGATTCATACACACACATATACAAAAAAATCTGATGTGGGCACCACATGACTTCCTTATACACTTTTAGAAATATACATAATGTTAAAAAACACTGTCACTGGACCCGAAACAGTTGGCTAAAAATATTTTTAAAAAATGCATGCATACGTAAAAATAAAAAAAATAAAAAAAATAAAATTGCGCCTTGAGGGGACTCATGTCAAAGTTGTGTCTTGGGGGGACTCATTTCAAAGTTGTGCCTTGGGGGGGACTCATGTCAAAGTTGTGCCTTGGGGGACTCATGCCAAAGTTGTACCTTGGGGGGGACATGTCAAAGTTGGGCCTTGGGGGGGACTCATGTCAAAGTTGGGCCTTAGGGGGGACTCATGTCAAAGTTGTGCCTTGGGGGGGACTCATGTCAAAGTTGTGCCTTGGGGAGGGGACTCATGTCAAAGTTGTGCCTTGGGGGGGGGGGGACTCATGTCAAAGTTGGGCCTAGGGGGGACTCATGTCAAAGTTGTGCCTGGGGGGGACTCATGTCAAAGTTGGGCCTTGGGGGGGGACTCATGTCATAGTTGTGCCTTGGGGGGACTCATGTCAATGTCATTTTGAAATGATTTTGTGTAAATTCTGGCAAAAGCAGAATTTAGTTTAGGACGGAGGACTATTAGTTTTTCTTTTCTTCCCAATTATAACATCGCTTTCAAATTATTCAATTATATTTTCGATAAATTTTAGATTTCGATAAATTGCAAGATTTGTCCAAACCGTTTTTGAGTTATTACCGTTTTTTGATACATTCTGGCCATAATGAACCTAATTTTCCTAAATATCTCCAAAACGGAAAATCATACTAAGTCCAAAAAGGGAGGTGCACAACTAGATGTT
This sequence comes from Salticus scenicus, assembly GCA_963930645.1. Classification (NCBI taxonomy): domain Eukaryota; kingdom Metazoa; phylum Arthropoda; class Arachnida; order Araneae; family Salticidae; genus Salticus; species Salticus scenicus. Next base: position 244,153,605 of record OZ005653.1, read on the forward strand.
ATAACAAACCTATGTACCAATTTGCAACTTTCTACGTCCAACCGTGTTTGAGTTATGCGACATACACACACACACACACAGACACACATACATACAGACGTCACGAAAAATCGTGTAAATTCCCTTATATCTCTAAAACGAGAGCTCGTGTTAAGACGACACTTGCAGGTGTACAACTAGACATAATGACAGTCACGCGTATAAATTGGCAACATTCAGCGATCATTCGTTTTCGAGCAATGTGAAATGCAAAATCCATTTCGCAAATCGGGATTACTATACTTCCTTATACTTTGTATAAGGAAGTAAAAAAGTGTATAAAACAAACATATTTTAAAGATATTTTTTTTGCAGGTTAACCTGCGGACCAAAAACACTGCTCTGCATGAAAATCAACCCCAACACCATTTTTGTAAATTCTTATGTAAAATGACCTCTTGAATACGAATATGACGTCCATTTTGCCCTATCACCCACCTTTTTTGGGGGACGCCGTTCCTATTTTTATCACTTTTCGGTAACTTTATGGCTATAAATTTGATTTCTAGGGGGGGCAGGGGGGTATTTTAACTCTTCTGAGGAACTACAAAAATGAAAAATTCTAAAACATGAACATTTGCAGCAAAGGGAAAATTATGGGGAGGGGGGAGATTTTTCACTGAAATTATAAATTACATTTATTATATTTTATTAATCAATTATTATTATTATATATTGTACATTATGATTATATATTTCTTGGTTTTAAGTGTTAAATATTTTCTATGCTCCAAATCAAATTCATGACCATAAAATTACTGAACAGTGATAAAAATCGGGGGAGGGAGGGGCGCCCCGAGAAAACGGTGGGTGATTGTGCGAAATGGAGGATTCAGGAGGTCCTTTTACTTAAGAATCAGCAGAAATGGTATCAGGACTTGAATATTTTTTATTTATTTATTTATTTGTTTTAAGCGCAGTGAAATTAATGCAAACTGTAACTGTCAGTACCTGACCCGATGCAGAGCCATACTTCGAGCAACTTTCAAATATAGAACTAATATATCTGAAATATTTTATATGTACCTGTAAAACAAAGGATAAATACTTTTGATATTATATTCCATGTATAGGTGTGCAGACGTTGGAATTTAGGCTAATTGCCTGCACAATGAACTATGGCATGGGTGAAATGCCTTGCTGGGGGTTCTTTAGTTCCTAGCCCATATTACGCTAGTTTCGGAGAAAAACACGAAAACTTCTGAACAGATAGACCGACAAAGTGACCTGTGATCGAGCCCGGCACCTCATATCTACCAGCTTAGAGAGCAAAACCTTTCGACCACTGGTGAGGCACCCTAATGTATGTGAAATATGTTTTCATGAATATAAAAAATATATGTCGTTCAGACAAATTTCAGTATAAAAACGTTAAATTATTTCTACCTGAAATTTCGCCCGTAATGAATTTGAAAACTTTTGTAGGCGCCTATACACGAACCATTTGTGCGATCTCGAAAAGTTCCAAGTAGCATTCACAAACTGCTCGAAACCATGCTGTACTTAAAAAGTTTGCATTCAAAGTTTTCGTTTCTCCTAATTCCATCTTTTTTTTTTTTTTTTTTTTTAACTAAGTCATAATCAATAAATTTAGAAAAATATCAACATTTATTTGTCAGTTTACGTTTTTTCTTAAGAGAATGAATATTAACTTTATTTTTTTTTTTTTTTTCAATATAAACCCTTAAATTTGACATCATACAAAAATCTACAATCTTCATATGGCCTATAAGTAAAAATTTTTGTTTCTAGGATCGAAAAACATTTTAAAACTAATATAAAATATAGCATTAAAAAGAAAAAAAAAAAAAAAAAAAAAAAAAAAAAAAAATCCCTGTTAACATTTTTAAACAGACAAAACGCATTTCAAATAATTGTTCATTTGCATAATGAACCTTTTCTGGTTCATTAATTAAATCTTGAAGATAGATTAATTCTTTTCCAACCCATTTAATAGTTTAATTGTTTTAATAGTGTATTTAAGAAGTATTTTTTCGCGATTCTAGAATTAATTTTAATAATTTCCCTATAATGTAACATATATCTTCATATATAGGGTAAATGCACCAGTGATTGACACTTTTAGAGCAATCTCTGATGTTTTTAATGTTCTAGTCATGAGAAAATATTTTTAGAAATCTTAAGTTAGTACATATGGTATGAAAGACATTCAGAACCACATATATGTTAAAATATGTACATTTGATAACAATTATTATTTTTTTATGAATTTTTATTTGACACTCACTCAATGTTCCAGTCATTGACACTGCCAGTTTTTTATTTTATCAGTAATTGGCACCCTATTTCCCAGTGTTTGACACAGCTAGTTATTCATTTAACCAGTTATTAGCACTCTATGCTCCAGTGTTTGACATAAAATGTTAAAATTCTTATATGTAAAATATATGATTTTACTATTTTTCTTATTTATTAATTATTTCGGTATGGATGTCAATTACTGGAGCATGCCAATCACTGGAGCACCTACCTATGATAGATTATTTCATTTATTTTTAGTATAATAAATAATCTAATTGGTAATTTTAATTTGTCTAATTTGTATACGCGTATAGAAAGCATCAATGATTCGAATGTACTAAGTTATCTTATAGCCTTATAGGTTGTACTTCAAAATTATTTATATTAATTTAATTTCGTAATTTCATCATGAAAATTATAAAACCGAGATACTGACTTATATGATTTCGAATAGGGAAAAAATTCAGCATGATAAGATTATTATTATATGTACATATAAATAATAGATGTAATATTGTAGTATTACTGTAATATTATAGAAATTTAATATTAGTAGATCAAATATTTGAATGATTTTATACTAAAACCTTTTTGTCGTAAAGACTTAAAATTCGTATCCGGCCATAACTTTAAAAAAAGGGAAAAAAAAAAAACATCGTCTACAATAAACTGTTTCCACAATGCCCATCAAAATGAAGATCAGTTTCTGAATTACTGATAGTATGAACTACTGACTGATAATATGAACAAATTTTTTATTCCCCTTGAGATTCATGTTAACGAGGTTCAACTATATTAGGCGTTTACTGGTAGAGATTTAATTTTTATATTCTTCCATGTACAATAAAGAAAAGTGTTGGATTCGAAAAATTTTTAATTTCCAGTATTCGGTGGATAGATATCATGAACACGATTGGACCATTTTTAGCAAATTTGTATTAGTCTGTGTCTGTGAATCAGTGTGTGACCAATCTTTTGTGAGGCTAAATATCACGAAATAATGAACGGAATTCTACACAACTTTATATTTGGTTGAATTTTGATATAAAATGGTGCTGATTAGGTTTTGGCTTATATCGCTCAACAGATGTCGCTGCTATGCTGCAATTTTATTTATTTATGGCAAAGGCTATATCTCTGTATCTATAGTGTATAAGTGCTCAAAACTTTATATGTGAGATAAGCATTGTTAAAAAATATTCTGATTCAATCTAAGTATATATCGACCGACAAGTGATGCTGCTAAGCTACAATTTTGTTCATTTACAGGAAGGCTATATCTCAGGTTCTATAGCATATGATTTCACCAAACTTAATACTTGAGATGGTTTTCATGAAAATCCATATTTATTTAATTCGAGTGTAAATCGGCAGCAAGATGGTGCTCCTTTTCCTTTTTCACTTTTTACGATTGTCTGGATGACTATATCTTAGAACCTATTGTATAAAATTTCAAAAACTATATAGGTAAAATTATTTTTGAAAGAAACTTTATAAATTAAATATTTGTGTATATTAATCTTTAGGTGGCACTGCTTTATAGAATGATATAGATGAAAGTTTTGCGGTGGCCACATTTTACTATTTAAAAAAAAAAAAAAAATTGCTTCGTTTTGTGAAAGAGGGCTTTTTTCCCCCATGATTGTATAGCTAAAATAAATATAATTAAAAATAAAATATTATAACAAATCGTTATGTGGTAAGAAAATTAACAAATAAATATTTATGGTCACGACCAATCATTTTATAATTAATGTATGATGTTGTGCATCAAAATTCTGCATGCACATTCCACGCCAATTATTGAACTGCTTTATACATTGAAATGATCATCATTCTTCTACTTTAATGAGCACAATTGAAAGGATATAATCAACCCCTCTTTTATATTAACATTTTTTTTCCTTTGTGAAAGCAAGAATGACTGTTGTTTTCGAATTAAATAAAAGTATTGGCCATCTGCATAGGTAACATTTCGGGCTCTATTGAACTGATAAAATGAATATTGATTTAATGCATGCACGATCAGATGAACGTGCTAGTATTTCTTAGATGGAGAATCAAACAGCAACATTTTCTCTCGCTTTAAATATGTCCAAGCAACTTTTGTAATTAATGCTAAGTTAAGACGTGTTACAATTTGGTGCTCTTCCAGTATAAATTATTGAGAATTTTGAAATTAAAAATCAATGGCCAAACATATAAAAGTTTTAACAAGGAACAAAGCATGGAAACAGGGATCTGTTGAATTGACAAAATTTCGAGAATCTTTCCGCCTACAAATTAAAATAGCTTTTTTAGTGTTTAATGTATGGTTAGACGCAATTTAAAGACTCTATGTTGCTTGAATGATTCATTTTTTCTTCGTTTGCTATGAACAACTAAACTTTTAATTTATTTTATTTGTTGTAATCCATGTGAATGGATTACAAGTGCTTATTTCTGTGAGAAATGTTTATTGTTGTTTTTTCATTTTTATTTATTTATTTATTTATTTTTTATTATTATCAGATTTCTCGAACTAATTAGTTTTTTCCACATTCTACTTCCTATTTAACTTCAATTATTTTTATGTACGATAGGGGGCCCGCTAGTAATTTCCTATTATAGCCACTAGCGGACGAAATCGTACATTGGTGCTCAACTATGAGAAAGGTCTTCCCTGACGAGTTTTCTTCGCCGTTCTAAGCTATTCCGAATTGAAAAATAAATTAAATGTCAAAAAATGTGTTTCAATTGTTTATTCTTTCATTGCTTTTTTGAATCTTTTGTTTTGGGTTTCATGTCGTTTTAACGCACAGACAACATTATTTAAATAGCAACTATCAGAGAATAAAATGAAGGTAAGTTTCAAGTTAAATTAAATTAAATTAAAAAAATCAATAAGTAAAATTTATTGTGTTTCAAATAACAAAAAGTAAAATTAATTTTTTCAATAATTAACAATCAGTCTTCACTGGTAATTTTAATTTGATGACATTGTATTCTTATTGGTCTATGTTGTTTCAGTGGTCTTAAATCCGCAGCTCAGCTTTTACTATATTTTAAAAATTATTAATATATATATATATATATAACTATTTTTATAAAGATTTTCACTACTTATTTTTAGTTTTTTATTATTAATGCTTGTGCTTTGAAAAATCTGTTATTTTGTCATTTACATTTAATATATATATATATATTTATATTTATCAAAATAACTTTTAACTTTGACATTTTACCTTTCTAATCACAGGAAGTCCTCATTAAAAAAAAAATAATAATAATAAATAAATAAGCATTTTTATAAAACAAAGTTTTATTTGTCATTAAAAATATGGCTACTAGATGGAGTTTAAATTATGCATTTTTGGTTGCAGCAAATGGAAAAGGATTGAAATTAATTTAGAATTGAGTTGATTATAGAACAAATATTTTGATTAAAAGTGAAAAAGACTGACGATTCAACTCAAAGGTGATTTAGTATTTCGACAAATTCTATTCAAATTATGGCTTCCTTTTTTGAGTAAGCAAATTTGCTCCCGCATTTTAAGAGAGTAATTGTTTGTTAAGTAACTCTGAAAATTTATGGCAGCATAATTTTTGTTTAAATTAATACGAATTCTCTCTAAACTTTTTTACAAAACCAACGTAAAAGAATTCTAAGGACAGTATTTGTTTCGAAAAATTTTGATGATTATATGTTATTTCAAACCGAAGAAATGGATATACAGTCGGTAACAAAAGTATCCGAACACTAGCAAAAATACAGTCGGTAACAAAAGTATCCGAACACTAGCAAAAATTCCTATATATAAAAAAAGTAGAGTTAATTCTGTTTTGTTAAATAAATCCTTGTCGAATCATGTTCTTAGACTAAGAACATGATTCGACAAGGATTTATTTAACAAAACAGTATTAAATGTACTTTTTTTTATATAGGAATTTTTGCTAGTGTTCGGATAGTTTTGTTATCGACTGTACGTTATTGAGTTTCATATCAGAACAGGAAAAATAAATTTAACGTTATTTTACAGGTTGCATAAAAATAATGGATATTTGGTAATATAAATGCATTGTGTCTATAGTACAGATTATTTTGGATACATTATGATTTTTAAAAAGGTTAAATGTACAATTTATTTTTGTATTAATATTTCAATTTTAAGCTAATCATGAATAACTATAGAATTATACCATTTGCCCACATAGGAAGTTTTTTTTAAATAGGTGAGATGCAACTACTTTTTTAAAGATATGTATTTTGCATAGTTCTTTGTGAAAATAAATATTCAAGAAACATGTACATCGTCATTATATACACCGATACCCAAAATAATTAGACAAATCTACCATCATATTATTCGAAAGTGCATGATAATTTAAAGCTTAATACGCATCATTTTATTTTCTTGTCATATTTGTTATAATTTAACGTGAGATTTTAGAATCGATAAAAATCTTTTTTTGTTTCTTAAATAATTATTAGCCACTTTAATATTTAAATTTTAAAAAAAAATTGAATAAAATTTTATAAATTTTTGATGAATGAGATTTTTACTTTAAAATAAAGTTTTAGAAAATTTAAATTTAATAAAATTTTACATGCAATATAATATATATATATATATATATATATATATATATATATATATATATATATATATATAATGTATTAATTGTAAATCATAATAATATTTAGCACACAAAAGATACATTATGAAAGATAACTTCATTCAAAATATTAATTAAATAAAACCATGATTAGTAAATGAAAGATGAATAAAATAAAGTGTAATGCCTAATAAAAGTCACTCATGCCAATAAAAACTAACAAAATTAAAAAAAAAAAAAAGAAGAAGAAGAAGTTATTAAGCTACCATTAATCTTTAAGAAGAACCTACCAAATTTAAAAATGGAACATAGCAAATTATAAGAAGTTGAAGTAGAATAATGCTCAAAGCTTGAAGGATTTTTCATCAGGGAGCACACAAATCCTTCGTTAGAGCAGGAATATCGCAAGATTTATTTCAAAAACTGTTTAGCTTTATTAAGTCCCCCCCCCCCCCACAAAAAAAAAGTACAGTGTATGTCAACGTTCCTATATATACTTAACTTTCTTCTGTATACATAAGAAGAAAGTATGAGTTCGGAAAAATTTTCGACCTCCTGTTTCGATGGCTTTGCAAGCTTTGAGATGTCCTGAACACGATTTGGCTCACTTTTAGAAAATATCTGTCTGTTTGTGTGTATTTTCAAAATTTTGTGAAAGGTGTACCTCATGAATCAATGGATGGGATTCAATATAAGTTTATATTCGCTTAGACCTTCAGTTGGGGTCGATTAGCTTTTGGTGCATATCGCTCAACAGGTGGGACGTCATTGTACCGTTTTTTCCAAAAAAATTATATGGCAATATCGGCCAAAATGTCGTATAAATGTGCACAATGACAATTATTTAAAAGAATCATTGGGAAATAAAAAATAATTATTTATATTAGTAATAGTCAACTAGGAAAATATTTTTGTATATGTAGGAGCATCTCTTCCCCCTGCCCCCCCCCCCTCTTGTGGGAAGTACTCTCCGTGGGAATGTAAGAACTCGTCAATACCTTTAAAACGGTAGTTCAACCATACATTTTTGTTAATTGAAAACAAAGTTATCGATTAAAAAAAAAGTATTTACTCAAAAATCGGCACAAGAACGATTTTTTTTTTTTTTTTTTTTTTTTTTTTTTGACATTTAGTGTTATACTTATGTGAGAGGAAAATCGTTTGCATTTATAATGGATAATAACTTTAATAAATAATAATTTTTTCTGCGTGAAGTTTTATTGGAAAATATAGAATAATATATTGTGACGGCCACAACATACCAGACTTCCTTAATGAAATTTGATTTTAAGTATGCTGGTTTCATGATATGATGTTTACTTTCGATAATACTCACTTCTTGTAGAACTCGTTTTAAGTTTATGGTACAGTGACCCCCTTTCCTTGAAATTAAGAGAAAATCACTTTTTGACGCTGCATCATGTAACAGAGCGCTTTTATCATTGCGGCCATATGATACTTGCTATACTTTAATGATACTGAACTCGTTTTCATCACTTGTGTAATTCTGTCTAATATGATGGATAACATACTAGACTGATCTAAAGATCGCATGGCAAAAAGTTTGACGAAGGTCGTCATTTCTTTAAGCTATCTTCATCAAGATCTACGTATTATTATTTTTAGTATCAAAAAAAAAAAAAAAAAAAAAAAAAAAAAGTAGTTTTATTATCTATGATAGCAATTATAGCTCTTGGCTAGTTTACATGAAACTGCATCAGCCATGTTTCCAATTACACGAACGAAGGTGTATAATTAATTAGTTTTAGGTGTTCATAAAGGTTGAACGATCTCACCTTTCTTCTCTTCTGAACTTCACCAAGTGAAAATAAAAGAATAGGCTTTCATTTAATTGTATCATGATCATGTACAAGGTATACAGTCCCAAAACAAATTTCTAATCCAGAGATTCGGGGAGAGAATGTCTGTATGGTATTTCTTTTTTAACGCCTTCCAACAAAATTAGAAAGTATTTATATTCCGTATACATGTGCTTGTCCATTCATCCATCTGCTTTTCCTTTTCTTTAACCCTTTGTTGGTCCTATTTATTTTCACTCCTCTGGTCAATGTTGCCAAATTTTTGGGACTTTTTCATTGAATATCCACCACAAAGTAACTGTAACGGTTGCCTGATAACTTCGAAGGTTATTCGTCTATTATGTATCAAACATCATTCGTCAAAATTATTGGTGATAGTTGAATAAAAGAATCTTTAAATTTGGCAACACTATTTACAGCGTTTTAGAGCCGGCGAAGGGTTAAATATTTTTATGATGTGTTGAAATTGATATATTTTATTCGGGTTCACTATAGCATATTTTCTATTGAAAATAGTGTAAATAGCTCAACTATGGTTTATGTACGTTGATAGAAAATGTGGATATATTTTGGAAAGGCATTTGTTTTATGCTTATTCCAAGAAGTTTAAAAAGGCCAAAATTCTAAAATAATTGAGTTTTTTTTTTTTTTTTTTTTTTTTTTTTTTTGGGGGGGGGGGGGGATGCATGCTGATGTGTGAATTACTTTGAACATTTTGACGCTTTATTTATGCACTTTCATTTAAAAATTATGAGCAAAACTATAACTCATGACGTGATTGAACTTCATTACATTTCTAGATTTTAATTCTGACTTTCTAAAACAGGCTTTCTTTCATTATCCACAAGATTTTAAAAAATCTCCACTTTTTTATTTAAAACTTCGCGCACTCATTTTTACATAAGATTTTTACAAAATGAGTTAGGGATTTAAAGATATTTCAAAATTTGCTAGTTTTTAAATATGTAAAGCTTAAAAACTTTCAGAATATTTAATCATTTTTGTATTTTCTCCTTTTTCTTTTTTTTTTCTAATAAATTTCACTAAATCTTAATTCATATTTTAGATATCCTTTGTATAAATATATGCGCAAAGTTTTAAAGCAACAGACGAAAAAGTTTTTTCAAAATCTTGTGGATAGTAGTAAAAAGCTCTTTTATGAAAATATGAGTTAAAGTTTGGAAATACAATGGAGTTCAGTCATGTCAGTTACAATTTTGCTCGTCATAACTTTTGAACCAAAGCACGTTGAAACTTAAATGAAGCATCAAAATGTTCCGAATAGTCCATATATCAACATATATAGATGTATAGGGAAAACTTTTGAAACATTTCATAGAAAGAAAAGTGCAATGTCACATGAAGTAACGGGAGACATAATTAAAAAAGACATTAAAAATCCAAGAATGAAAGCAAACATTGAAACAATAGTTCTTCAGAGGTAGTGATTGAATATACATATATATATATATATTCAAAAAATCAGTTTAAGATTTATGCCCCCTACACCCCTTAATATGGTCATATACTTCACACATCATAACGAAATTAACACAGCATTATTCATATGCACAGCACAAAATCATGATTCCAGTATATTACGGTTTGATTGTTATTTCTGATTGGTTTGCAGTTAAAAATATTCATATACTCTATAGAAACAAGTGAAGTGCATTTTCAGTTGCTTACCTTAACTTTTAATAGCTTTCACTAACATATTCCGATTGTTACTATATAATGTGATGTCGAAAAGCGTTTTACATCCTATGCAAGAAGTATGATTCTTCTTTCTGGTTTATAAAATTCATGAGCAATATCCTTTAAGTTATTTATTTAGAAAAGCAAAGTATTTTTTTTTTTTTTTTTTTTTTTTTAAATTCTAAATATTTTTTGTTAAAATGTATGCATGTGGCAAACAAAATAATAGAGATACTTTCAGTTTTACAATGTTCTGTTGAATATCTCGAAAAATATTTGTCGAATTAATCTGAAACTTCAGAAGTACAAATAATATGTCATACCTATGCCATATATTTCAGTAAAAGTTTTGTCCCGAAGGAAAATAATGCTTGAAACGCGTTGGCTGTAGCTGTAGCGTATGATTACGATACATCTTTTAATTATCTGTAATCATTTATATGAGAATGTATATTTATAGAGATGTATAGGTTTCTTTAACAAAACCAAAAATTTTTCGTAGGTTTTCTGTATATAACATGCAGGTATTTTCAAACCAATGTGATGTTATTTTTGGAAAACTTTGGCACACTTACAGTAGAGATAACATACTGCAATCGGAATATAAAAATATTAAACATCTGATAAAATACGTATATTATGGTTAATTTAACGCAAAATAGACATCAATATCCCCCCCCTTTTTTTTTTTTTTTACCTTTCAAACGAGTTTGATTATTTTTTATTTTTCTTCATAGAAAACTTATAAAATATGTCAAATAATACGACACATTATACATAAAAAAAAAATTGCATAGCGACCATTCAAAAAGAAAGTTAAAAAATAAGTAGGCAAAGGATAATTTAAATTTTTACACCTATCATGTCTGTCCCGCTATTAAATATTTTTTTATTTATTTATTTAAATTTTAGAATTTTTTTTAAATACATATTAGATGATATTCCTGTTTGTGTAAATTAAAATTTATGAACTTCAGATGTGTCTCAATTTCAAGCAATTAAGCGATACAGATAAGTCATTGAAAATATGTCTGTTTTTTTTTTTTTTTTTTTTTTTTGTCATGTCTGTCACGCCACATTTTTATTTTATTAAATGTAAACTATTTTTCTAAATTTAAAAGTTTTGTATTATTTATAAGTAAAACATATAGATATATCGGCACACCAAAATTCATTAAGATAAATTAACATTTAGTATTTAAAATTGGACAAGAAAGCTGTCTGTCACAAATTAAATTAACCTATTATTGAATATTGCTTAATTGTGCATGTGCAAGCGTTGACGAAATTTATTTCGAATAATTTATTAGTCGAATGTATAAAGGTAATCTTGAAAAAGACCCAATCCAATACCATGAAAATTCAGAAAGATATATGGGCTAGAATTAGATGAATTTCAGTTGCTCCGAAAAAGAAGCTAATCCATATCCGCATTTACATTTCGAATTAACTAATGGTAATGTAATTGTACGTTGATTTATATAGCAGAAGTAAATGAGATTGTACCTCCTGTCAAGGGGGACACAAAAGAATTTCTATACATTAAGGTTCATGAATGACATTCCCTTTAAGTGCATTTTAATACCGTTACACTATACATTCACAGAACGAAATGAACATACATTACTAAGATTCTTTAAAGCTTGGTTAAACTTGACACACTACAGTAGAAACAACATACTGCAATCAGAATATAGAAATATTAAATATCTGAGGAATTATCAGCCATTTGTACTAAATAATATTTAATTGACCATGCGCAAGCGTTAACAAAATTTCTTCTACATTATTTCTTCTACATTATAAATTTCTTCTACATTACAAGTTTCTTCTACTTTATTAGCCAAATGTATAAAGTTAATTTTTTAAAAGACCCAATCCAATACCGTGAAAATTCAGAAAGATATATGGGCTAGAATGGATTAAATTTCAGTTGATCTCAAAATGAAGCAAACTCATATGGGGTTTTATCCACATTTATATTTAGAATCAACTGATGGTAGTATAGTGAACGTTCATTTATGTAACAGAAGAACAAAATAAGATTGTGGTGGTTCATGTGTAGAGACACACAAAAGAATTTCTATACATTAAGGTCTATATAAACGGAATTATATTATGCATTCCCCAAAATGAAATTAACATACATTATTAATTAAGACTTTAAAGTTTAGTTTCAGAAGAAAATTAATGTACAGTTGGAAACAAAAGTGTCCGAACACTAGCAAAAATTCCTATATTAAAAAAAAGCACGCTTAATACAGTTTTGCTAAATAAATCCTTGTCGAATCCTGTTCTTAGACTGACTAAGAACAGGATTCGACAAGGATTTATTTAACAAAACAGTATTAAGTGTACTTTTTAACCCGCTTTTATTAGCTTCACCTGTATGCATGTTTGTTTGTATGTTTGTAACCGCTCTGGGAACAAACAAAAATCTATATTGTAAAAAAAGGAATTTCCCTACGTGAACGCTCTACCCCTGAGGTAAAGCACCGCGCTACGAACCTAATGGTCTAGCGTTCGAGCCCAGTCAGGGGATATTTTTTAAAAATGGTTTTTGTTTAATTCTAAATTATTTTAATTAAAGATTTTAATGTATGTAAATATCATGGTGTGTCACTCACACGGTTTTCTCTTACCCTGCATTTTAATACTAAGATAGATATTTTGTGCTTTTTAGTTCACATTTCTATAAAAGCGTGTTCTTTAATTTTTTAAAACTATAATATTATTTTATATAGGAATTTTTGCTAGTGTTCGGACACTTTTGTTACCGACTGTACATAAAATTAAAAATTAATTTGCTGACCCATATAGCACATTTTCTCCTCGGGACATCTTGAGGATGCCCTGTAGTGCATCGGACATTTCTAGGACATCCTTAAAATGATCTGTGGAGATTTGCGCTGTAAGGGGAGTTACACAAATAATTCCAATATGCTATGTATTATACTTGGTATCTATTAAATATGCGTATTTTTGGAAGCGTTTTATTGACATTGGGGAAAGAAAATAAATATTCGATGGAGAGTTGAGAGGGCAGTGGTCGTCTTTATGAAAAAAAAATAAAATAAAAATACATATATTTCTTATTATGAAACGAATTAATAATATATATAATTACATAATAAAGGAAAAGTAACTGCAAAACAATACAAATGAATCATTTAGCTCCAGATCTGAAGATCCACCAGTTTATGATTATTCTTGCAATGAATACATATTCTTTGGAGTAATATTGCAGTAACACTCTCACAACATCTATATAATTTAAATTTCGGCTTCAAAGTTGTAATGCTTATTGTAAATTTTTGGATATTTCTTTTTTCTTCGAATAATATAGCCTAACCCATAATAATATTTACTAGAAATTGTTTGTTATGTTCGTGGTATTTTCCCAACGAACTCTAGGCAATGTCAAGGCCGAAAGGGACAATGAACAATTTAAAGGCCAATTTTATTTTTCTCTATTATAGTCGCACAATATAATTTGTAAATCTCAATTCATTGATGATGTTTTTGATAAAAGAGTGAAAAATAGTGGAGAATAAATTTTAACCAGACGAAAAACAGTTCATAAAAGTACAAAATGTATAATTTTAGGTTCACACCCATGCGTAGGCTTCGCACAATAGATCTGCAAGGGCGGACTTAAAAAGGTCCGTAAACGATGCATTCTTCTATTAGATAAGTGTGCCTTTTAATGGTTATTCATTTCCGCAAACGGATTTTATAAAATGAGGATCGTGGCAAACACACAGTTAGATTCGTTTCTTAAAATAAAAGCCATCCGGCTTAAACAATTTATTCTATTATGATAAAATTACTAAACAGGATGCATATTTTCGACTTTTTTTTTTTTTTTTTAAGTTTTCTTGATATAGGTTTCTTATGTAGAACAATAAAAGAGAACAGTTAATTGGTTGAAGATTGTGCTCAGAATCATAAATTGTTCGAGAATGCAAGCCTTAGAAATAGCCCCAGCCGTCCTTTATTATTATTATTATTATTAAAAAAATATTTTAAATATGGAAGGTCTAAGAAAACTTGGACAGAAAATTAATTTGTTTCGAAAATGTTTCAAAGAGTTCAAAAAACATAAGTGGTTTTAAAAACGGAAAATTGAAAAAAAATTAAGATTTTTTCAAAAGTTAGTTTTAAAGTATTTTTTCAAAATGTTCAAAATTATAATTAATTTTAAATATGGAAAATTATAGAAAACTCGAGGAAGAAAAAAAAATTATATATATAATTTAAATTTTTCCAATTCTTTATTTAATTAATTTTTTATTTTTTATTTATTTTTATTTATTTATTTATTTATTTTTTGTCAGTCAAATTGTTAAAAAGTTATGAATAATTTTAAAATCAGAAGATTATAGAAAGCTTAAAGAGAAAATAGAATATTATTTAACTTTAAAAAGAGTGAAAAGCATATTGAACAGCTATAAAATTCGATACTTTGATATGTATCTATACTCTGCCATCCAAGCTAACCTCAACTATTATGCCTGATACATTTCACTCAATATATACTTTAAAATATCTAAAATTCCCCAATTCTAAAATTGAAATTCCATATGGAACTCTACGTATAGATCCTACTATATGTATCATGGATTTTTTTTTTTTTTACCTCACCCACATAGATTATAAAAAAGTTCGCGAGATAATTGAGTGAAGGACTTATTTCGAACAGTTTGAAAGAATATTCAGGTCAGTAAAGGTTTTTTTATTTTTATTTTAATCAGTATATGTTTTAAAACTTGAACACAATTAAAATGTACTTATGACTTCAAATTGCATGCTTGCGTACTTACCTTCAGACTGAGGTAAACACATTTCAGGGGTTAATGCAGGTCGAGTTTACTACCTTTTATGGGTACCTTCACAAAAATCAATCTGACAAAAAAGATACCTTCACAAAAATCAATCTGGCAAAAAAGGTACCTTCACAAAAATCATTCAGCTAAAATTGGTACCTTCACAAAAATCTTAGTCATCCCAGCAAAATCTGGCATCTTAAATGAGCACATTTTCAAAGAAGAGTAACTTATTTGTGCATTTCTGTTGATGCGATTCACTCACAAAGCAAGAATCATACACAATGTTGGTTTTAATCTACACACATGTGTTTTCTACGGGCGAGAAATGGTGTAGCATAAGTAAACAAAACGATCCTCGCATGTATCTGTACAGACACACTTTGGAGTTGTGGCCATAGTGTACTGTTTGCTGATTCATCAGGTGGTTTGACGCTTTGATGACTGTATGGTGATGTGTCTATCCTCCCTTGTACAATTCATGTGTAGTGCAGTGATAATAGCACAAATAAAAACAACTCCTACTTACATTCTCTCTACTGAACTGTTTACTTCAGAGAGAAATGAGTTTTGATTCCTGTTCTGCTATAAGCCTCACACCAATTGTTAAGCGTTATTTTTATTATGTTACTTAGTTTGAACCCCCCCCCCCCACACACACACACAGACAGAAAAAGAGTGCGCTGTAGTTTTGTAACAAAAATAAAATATAGTTAAGATTTTTCACAAAAATAGGTATTAATTTTGAAATCCTGGATTGGCCCCTGCATTTGGAAAGCCAGAAAAAAATTATGCATGTTATTTACGCTTAATGTGAAATGCATCCTATTGAAAATAGTATGAAGAGACATAGAGATACATACAATAATTTGAAAACTCAAAGTCTATGACATTTTTTGTGTGTGTGTTTATGCAACTGTATAAATTTAGTTATTTTGTGCAAATAATTGCATTGACCTTCATAAAATTTGCACTACATAAAAACTAATGTAAATGATATTCAGATGCACACAAAATATATTCTCACATTAAAGAAAAACAAGCAACTTTCGTATGGTTTTATTATTACTAACATGCTTTTATCAGCTTGACATGATGTAACTACACTCCTGCTCAAAAGTTTAGCAAAATTTGTAAACGATCAGTTTTTTTTTTTTTTTTTTTTTTTTAAATTTATCTCTGGATAAAATATTTTCAAACATTGGGTATTTAAAGAACTGGGTATTTAAAGAACTGGGTCTTCCTCATGTTTTTCAGTGAAGCTTGGTTTAAGAAAACCTTTAGGAGGCCGGTAACAAATTGAACAAAATCAATAATGTTTGTGATCATCCTGTATCGTTAAGTGAATGAAATGATCTGTAAATTTAAGATATGCTAAAATATACTCAATACAATTTGTGAATGAATTTGTGTGACGATAGCGTATTAAATAACGGAGATATAAGCATTTATTTTAAAACTCCAAAACAAAATCAACATGTTTTTTATTTATAATATACAGCGTTTTTAACGAAAATTATTCCCACTTTCAGATAAATTGGAAAAATACTTTTAAAACAATATACTGCAATCGGAATACAAATATCTTAAATATCTCATGAAATATGAGCATTTTTATAAAAAACGTTTTCACTGCGCATGTGCGAAAGATATATATATATATATATATTTTTTTTTTTTTTTTTTAATTACATAAGTTGAAAGCTAGATGTACTGGGCAACTTTTATCGAAAGTGCATTTGAACAGAGTAAAAATTAAGCAAATTATACGAAAAAGAACGAGCTAGATTTTAGATATTTTCCAAGAGTTGAAATTTCTTATGGGGCTTTCACACATGTCGCGAAATTAATTTGATCGAATTATTTCAACCACTTTCCAAATGTACTTTTCTTTGAAAAAAACCTTATAAGCTTGTAACTCTAACATACTTTTGTTTATTTACTAAGATTTGGGAGATGATGCGGGGTGGGGTTTCTTCACAAAAAATACATTTGGAATGGGGTTGAAATAATTCGATCTTCAAATTAATTTCGCGGCATGTGAAAAACCCCTTAACAAATTTCAACTCTTGGATAATATCTAAAATCTAGCTCGTTCTTTTTCGTATAATTTGCTTAATTTTAACTCTATTCAAATGCACTTTTGATAAAAGTTGTCCAGTACATCATAATTTTGCATACGTCTTCATAGTCAATGACAATACTACGTACAAGTGTTTCCAGGCTCCTATCCCATCAGGGGATGGTTCTAGGGGCAAACAAAAAAAAAATCTATACTTATAAAACTCTATCGCATGTGGCACAGGATTTGGCCGTATTTGTATAACGTTGAGTGGCAACAATTAATCAATTATTATTATTATTATTATTATTATTATTATTATTTTATTATTATTAAGGGATGTAAATATTATGGTGTATCACACGATTTTTAGTTACCCTGCATTTTAATGCTATAAAGATAGAGATTTTGTGCCTTTTAGTTCACATTTCAATAAAAGCGTGTTCTTTAATTTTTTTAAAGTATAATTTTATTATTATTATTATTAACTGGAAATCAAATATAAATGTATATACTTTATAATCCATGAAAAGTAATCGCTCGACAAATATTTCTTTTATATTATGCTGTTTATACCAGTTGAAATCGACATTCAGCGGACACAATAATTTTGATGACCCAATCAACATTAAAAACGCTCATTACTGATTGATTCTGTAACGCTATAAGATGGCGTTAACATTGAATAAATTTTACATGCACATTGGATTAAGTACAATCATTGTATGAAGTGAAACTTACCTACAGATAATCACCACTTCGAATGCAGTCAATGATAAATATGATTTAAATAATTTGTATGAGATTTGAATACATTATCTACCAATAAATATTTGGACCCTTTCGAATTGGTAGTGAAAAGAACATGGTATACTTCATATATTTCAGCAAAAGTTTTGTCCTGAAGAGAAAACAGGGAACAGTAAAAAATTAAACAAAAATCCAAATGTTTTGGATCACCCTGTAAAAGGCAGTGCTTGAAATGACTTTTATGTGGACGTGACGTTTAATGTGATTATGAGGATTCTTCTAATTATCTGTATGAATTTATATGACACTATCACATATATTCATTGAGATACAACAGTTTCTTTTAAAAAAAGCAATAAGAAATACCACTTTTTAAAATTATAACACGTAAGATATTAGATCCAGTGCAAAGTCCTTTTCAGGAAACTTGGCGTACTACATTAAGCACAGCATACTGTAATCAGAATACAAAAATGTTAAATATCTGACGAAATATGAGCATATTTACTAAATAATTTGTAATTACGCATGCGCAGGCTTTTAAAAAATTTCATTTGCATAATTTAATAGAAAATATGTTTCGGTATCATTGGTGTTTGCTTACAATGAGAAACTAGAAATGCGATTTTCAATTACACATATCAAAAATAAACACGTTTAAAAGACATTCCGCGAACTTGCTTTGCTTATGTGTGAATCCGCCACTGGTTAATCAGTTTAACCAACAGATTGAGCTGCGTATCGAACTACTCATATGAAACCCCAAAAAAATATCATGTAAATTCAAGAAGTTATGAGTTATAGAATGAACAAAATTTCATTCCTCTAAAAAAAAAATTTTTTTTTTGTTTAATATTTAAATATTTACAATCAGCGAACACTTTATTATCATTGGGCATTGATTGAATCAAAATAAAATGTGAGTAAAACTCTTTATAATAAGACACCACCGCAGAACCGGCGTTTTAAAACACCATAAATATTGAATTTCATGGTGTTTGTTTAAATTTTACCATGTTTTTATTAACTTCGATTCTTGTTTGTGGGTTTGTTTGTTTGTGTGTTTACCAGGGACAAATCTTGCAATCGATTTTTAACTAACTTCCCGACTAGCTAGATATTTGAAATTTTCAGGAGAGCTCACAACACGGTGACAATACATTTTTCTAATAATTTTAGTCAACTATTTCAAGTCCCGCTGCCTTCGGCAGCGCTTATATAATTCGACAGAACATTTATTTAACTAACTTCCCGAGTAGCTAGACATTTAAAATTTTCAGAATAGTTCAGAACACGGTGAAAATGCATTTTTTTAATACCTTTAGCCAACTGTTTCGGGTTCCTGCTGCCTTCGGCAGCGTTATCAGTACTAAGCTTGCAATCGATTTTTCACTAACTTACCGACTATCTGGACACTTGAAACTTTCAGGTCAGTTCATAACACGGTGACAATACATTTTTCTAATAATTTTAGTCAACTACTTCAGGTCCCACTGCCTTCGGCAGCGCTTATATTATTCGACAGAAAATTTATTTAACTAACTTCCCGATTAGCCAGACATTTGAAACTTTCAGAGTAGTTCAGAACACGGTGAAAATGCATTTTTTTAAATACCTTTAGCCAACTGTTTCGGGTTCCTGCTGCCTTCGGCAGCGTTACCAGTACAAAGCTTGCAATCGATTTTTCACTAACTTCCCGACTAGCTAGATATTTGAAACTTTCAGGATAGCTCAGAACACGGTGGCAATATATTTTTTTTAATACTTTTAGTCAACTGTTTCAGGTCCCTACTGCCTTCGGCAGCGTTCATATGATTCAACAGAAAATTTATTTAACTAACTTCCCGAGTAGCTAGACATTTGAAACTTTCGGAACAGTTCAGAATACGGTGAAAATGCTTTTTAAAAATATTTTTATCCAATTCTTCGGGACCCTGCTGCCTTCGGCAGCGTTTCCAGTACAAAGCTTGCAATCAACTTTTAACTAACTTCCCGACTAGATAGCCATTTGAAACTTTTATAATAGCTCAAAAGACGATAGCAAGGAATTTTTTTAATACTTTTATCCAATTGCTGGGGTTCCGACTGCCTTCAGTAGCGTTTATATGATTCAACAGAAAATTAAAAAACGTGGTTTATAAAAAAAATTTTATCTTATAAATATTTGTACTTATTACTTAAAACCCTTTATAGTTCAGCTTTTATTTTGAAAGGAATTGAAATTATGTTCATTCTATCTCTCATAACTTTTTGAATTTACACGATATTTGTTTAAGGTTTTTATATGAGTAGCTCAATACTTTTGGCTATTAAATTATGCAAATGAATTTTTTTAAAGATTGCGCATGCGTAGTTAAAACATATTTAGTAAAAATGCTCATATTTCGTAAGATATTTAATAATTTTGCATTCTGATTGCAGCATGCTGTCTGTTGTAGTGTACGAAGTTTCCTAAAAATGTCTTTGCACTGGGTCTAAAACCCTACGTGTTAAAATTTAAAAAGTCACTTTAAAGAGATCGCTATATATCCATGAATATATGTGGTAGCCTCATAAACATTTATGCAAATAATAAGAATTTTTGTAATCACATGCTACAACGAAAACGCATTTCAAGCATCACATTCTACAGGGTGATCCAAAACCTTTTGACTTTTGTTTCGTTTTTTATCGGTCCTCCTTTCCTCTTCAGGACACAATTTTTGCTTAAATACATGAGATATAACATGAGGCATAACATATTCTGAGGTATGATAATATGATGTATATGTTCTTTTTACTCCCAAAGTTTCAAGATAATTTCTACAGAATTTTTCTAAGTATTCGTCAAAACGTCTAAATTCGAAAGTGCCCAAATACTTATTTGGTAGATAGTGTATCTGTATAATATGAGTTTAAGTGAATGAGTCATTTTAATGATATTTAAAAGTGTTCTATAGTGTTTCTGGTGGTCAAAATAGAAATTTGTAATATATTACGAATAAATAATATTTCGTACACATGATTAAGTACAATCTTTGTATGAAATGAAATTCAGATTTTAATGATGTCAAAATAGCCTACAGCACCCCCCAAGTAGCAAAACGTATCTTAACTGTCATTATATAAAAGCATTATATTCATCAATAAAAGCATTATATTCATCAATAAAAGCATTATATTCATCAATATCGTACCAATAGCCATATGAATCAAGCTGGTTTTAGATTATTTTCATAAAGCTTTTTTTTTTTTTTTTTTTTTTTTTTCAACCTACTTTACTTTCTCCTAAAAAGAGATTGGGTTTTTGCTATTTTTTCACATTTTGAAGTCCCCTGAATACGAAAGTATGTTTCGGTATCATTGGTGTTTGCTATCATTCACATTAAAATTACTCCTGTATAGATTAACTTCAAAATTTCAATAATTATATGAGACATTGCATGTGGATTGCATATAATAACATTTTATCAACAAACATATACTTCAAGATAGGTAAGTTGAATTCAGATTAAATTTCAGTACTCTCATTGAAAGCTACTGCAGATAATCATATCATAGCGCTAATAAATTATAATAAATTAGAGTTATTTTGAACGATATTCTAAAGTAAATATTTACATGTTTATTTTTATAAGAAATAATTCATTGACGAACCTTATCAACGTATATATTTCTTCTATTTCTTTTGAAATAATTTAATATCAAAACATACTTAACATAACAGCTAACTAAAACCATAATATATCATAAGTATTTGAATATTTTATCATAAGCATTTGAATATATCATAAGTGTTTGAATATTTGATCATAGATATTTGAATATTTCTATACAAAGGCAAGGCTATAAATGTTCGGTGAGTATTTTTTATAAACAGCATGCAACCGTAAATCTCTACAGCACATCAGGGTTTAACCTGGCAAAAAAATTACTTTAGCATTTTAGCGAAAATAGGCAAGCACTATTTTAGCTTTTTCGAAAGTTAATTCTTTGGATACCATTGATTTCTTTTACTTAGCTTTGTTATCCTCAGTTTTATTTTCTATTATTTTGTTCATTGATGATTTTAACAAAGCATCCATATTTGTGACTTTAAAAATATGAATCAGGGAAACTACGTTTTGATTTTAACAATAGAAAAAGAGGTACTCATATTATATGTGTAAAATGAAAAAGCAATTGAAAAATTAAGTAAAGTGTAGTGGTAGATAATCGTGAAATACTAGTGCTAAGAATGCTTCTATGAATCAAATTCTGAATTCTGACATACTTTTAAATATTTTTGCATTTAAATTCAATCATTAAAAATAAATCCAAATTACTATATAAATAATCATTCCCAAAAATTTCCGTCCTTTTGTAGTTCTGCCTGCAAATATTACAAAAAAAAAAAAAAAATCTGAGTTATTATATAGAGATATTTTATACAGTTATCCAGTTTTAGCTTTTTAGCGAAATTCTGAATGAATGTTTGAACCGATAATTATAATTTTCCCTTTTTTGGGGAATTTGTTAATGAAAGGGGGTAAAAAATTTTAGTGTCGGCAAAACGAGGGTATAACCAATTTTGCATCTGGTTATCTAATTCCACCTCCTGATGACTGCAGATCTTTTAAAAGTTTGCAGGGTGGCTTTTAATTGCAATTATATATTTAAAAAAAAAAAAAAAAAATTAGTTATACCGATTTTTAAAAATTTAAATTTTTAAAGTTATTCATACTCTTTAGTGAATATCAAAGGATGTATCAGGGCACATTGGTGTGCCCTAAAAGATTTTGATTGTGCCCTGTAAAGTTCTAAAGAAATATGTGTCCATCTATCAGTATGAAATATGAATACAGTTATTCTAATATTTCTCATAAGTATACTGCTCTTTATTAAAGCATCATTATTATGTTAATTAACAGCTGTTTATCTTGAAAGCAGCCATTTATTTTGTTCTGTATATTACTTTGGAAGTGGGCATTATATGCATAAATTTCTTAGAAAGAAACAATTTAGGAAATAATTTTGGAAGTGTACATAAGTTCAAGTGCCAGTAAGAAAGAAATATCACAACATACGCAGAAATATAAATTATTTTCATTATCATATTTATGTCAGTTAAGATTTTCAACCATAACCACAATTAAAGGTTTTAAATAAATATATATATATATATATATATATATATGTGCGTGTACTTAATGCAAAAATATTTGCCTTTTGAATAGTTAAACATATTTCTCAGAAATTTGAACTTAATAAGCTTGTGTAAAGATATTACACATCTATGTAAAGATATGCTAATAATAATAATAAGAGAAATATTAAATTATTACCAGATGATTTTTACTTTCTTCTATATGTATGTATAGAGAAAGTATTGGATTCGTGAAAATTTTCGAACTCCAGTTTTGATGGATTTACACGTCTTGAGATGTCTTGAACAGTATTCGACTGTTTTTAGAAAATGTCTGTCTGTGTGTGTATATCACAAATTTTGTGGATGCTGTGTCTCACGAACCAATGAACGA
This sequence comes from Salticus scenicus, assembly GCA_963930645.1. Classification (NCBI taxonomy): domain Eukaryota; kingdom Metazoa; phylum Arthropoda; class Arachnida; order Araneae; family Salticidae; genus Salticus; species Salticus scenicus. Next base: position 244,177,156 of record OZ005653.1, read on the forward strand.
AACTTAACCAAAGTTGGTATTTAGTTGGGCCCTGACATAAACTGGTGCTGATTAGATTTTGGGGATCAATCGCTCAACAGGTGGCGCTGTTATCACATTTTTTTTCTAAATTTTAACATGGCAGTGTAGGACAAAATTTCATATAAATGTGCATAATGAAAGTTATTTTATTATGAAATTAATATGAATTATTGATAATAGTAGTAGTAAACTAGGGAAAAAGTTTTGTGCATGTGGGAGCATCCCCCCCCCTCCTGGAGGGGAGTAAAGATCTTGTCAGTGCCTTTAAAACGAATGGTTGAACTATAGATCTTGGATAATTTAAAAAGCAAAGTTATAGAATTTTTTTTTTTTTTTTGGAAAAAAAAAAAAAAGAAAAAAGAAAAAAAAGAAGTGTATTTCTTCTGATAATTGCAAAAAAATTATTTTCTTTCGGCACTTAGTGATATAATTCCGTGAGATAAAAATCGTCTGCATAATGGAAAATAATTTAATAAATAATTTATATTGAACGGAATTTGAGTACAATTTTATAGAAGAAATTCATGTGGTGGCCACGTCATACTAGTTCAGGGCACGAAATTTCAGCTATGATTACACTCGCCGAAAAAAAATTTTTACTCACCACAAAACAGGATTGTCATTTTTTTCTTTTTTACGTATTTTGGGTTTTTTATTTTTCCAAACTATTTGAAATGCTTTCACAAATATGCCTAAAATTATATATATATATTAGAAGTGTGTCGTATATCACCATGTCTCATAATCATCTATAATTTTAAAAATCATTATAATGTATTGCATTTGCGATTTGAAAAAAATTAAAATGTCTAATAACATAAATGCAAACAGTCATTAAAGAAAAAAGGAAGAAAAACTCTTTGTCAAATAATATCCTGTGAAAATCTTTTTATTATGAAAGATAAGCTTCCTTATTTACCTATTTATTTATTTAACTTTTTAAGTTAGAAATGTCTTTTTCGTCCATTTTATTTTTGTAAGCAGACAAAATGTCGATGTGTGTAACTTGATCATTGTTGTCATTTGAAATAACCATTTCAGAATAACTTTTTCGATAAAATCGTTGCTTGCAAATCATTACAAGCGTAAATCCGTAGAGTTTCAGTAAAAAACTGCAAAATGTGAACTGTTTTTTGATCATTATTCAACAAAATAAACATAGGCAGTATCTTATGGTCTCGGGCTCATTTTCATGCGCCAAAATCGCATTGGCAAACTTTCACTATTATTTTCTCTGGGATAGTGGGCAACGGACAAAGAGGCTCTCTGCTCGTGTTCTCACTTTGCTTAGAGAAAACACAGTGGGAGAAACGAAACTGACCAAAAAGATTAAAACTTTTATGCATGCACTAAGCATTTTTCTTTTCCCAGGCTGGGTCGATCGTCGGGCAGCGCACATACAGACTCGGCGAGCACATATTATCAGATTTGTTTTTTTATATATTCGTACAACCACGATAAAGCACATATTATAAACAATTTCCGCCTATAGACATAATGTATTCCAATTCCTTTTGCCTTTTATCACTATGTAACTATGAATGCTACTGAGTTAAACAAGAGGATATAATGTTGTAAATTATACAATTATATTTAATTTCTGTAGCAATTTTGGAATATTTTTAAAAATTGTGCAAAAAGGCAGACTAACATATGAAATCAAACATTTTTCAATTATGTTAGAAAGTGTTAAAGAATCAAACTTTAATCGTAGATTTAAAAATGATTGCTCAGTAAATACTTTCTTACAGAATATTTTTAATATCAGTGTAAAATAAAAAATAAACTAATTTATAAATTCGAAAAATATATTTGTAAATTTAAATTTGACAACATTTTTTTTCCGGCAGATTTTATTTCATTACATCATTAAAACTCTTCGTTTTAACTTTCTGAACATATACTACTCCGATTCAAAAAATTAGAATAATGTAAAAAAGAATGAGTTTGATGTTGCTAACGCGTCAATTTGCATACTGCGTCCAGGAAAAAATATATTAAAAGTATCTAATTATCTTCAGAGCATTTATAAATATAACATAAATATTTATTTTTATCTGATATATTAATAATTAACTATTTAAAAAATATTAGAATAATTCAAAGAAATAGAATACCTCGATAGCATGGTTCAAAAAATTAGAATATTCAAATTTTTCTTATAAGTTGAGAGAACGGCTGCGGGATTAACATCTGTGGGACTATAAAATGTGCTCCGCTGAAAATGAAAAGTCGTTTGGCATTTGATTGTAGCGTAGTATTTGCTTAATATGGGACGAAAGAGCGATTTATCTGAGGCTGTGAAATATCGTATTGTGTACTTGCACGAAATAGGAAAAACACAACTTTTTATAGCAAAAGAAGTGAAATGCTCTCAAGCAAGTGTGAGTAGAGTTTTGAGAGAATATTCTAATAATAAGTGTTTTCAAAATAAACACTTTAAAAGTGGTCGAAAGCCAGTAACTTCAAGAAGAGATGAAAGGCAATTGAAAAAGATTGTGAAGAAACATCGTTTTCGGGGTGTGAGATATGTGCATAGAAAATGGAAAGAAATGGGTATAAATGTCTCCAAATCTACAACACTACGACGACTTCGCAAATTAGGTTTTAGATCACGTGTGCCTAAGATAAAGCCATTCTTATCATCTAAGCAAAGGGCTGCTAGAGTTAAATGGTGTAAACAAAGGCTATTTTGGGATCACGACGATTGGAAAAAGATACTTTTCAGCGATGAAAGTGTGTTTTGTGTGTCTCACGGAAATCAAGGTATACGTGTCTGGAGACTCAAACATGAAGCTTATAAGAAAGAATGTTTAAAACGTTCGTTTAAATTTGCGACCTCTGTTATGGTATGGGGCTGCATGACTGCTGAAGGCCCAGGCAGGTTGTGTATTGTTTCCACAACAGTCAATTCAGAAGTCTATCAAGAAATTCTTGAACATTTCATGATTCCTTCAGCTGAGGATTTATGTGATGACGATTTCTTGTTTCAGCAAGATTCAGCTTCTCCCCACACTTCCAAATCAACAACTAAATGGCTCAAAGAGAAGGACATACCTGTACTCCCTTGGCCTGCAAACTCACCCGATCTAAATCCTATCGAGAATTTGTGGGGAATTATGAAGAAACGACTTCAAGAAGTTGCGCCTAGAGACAAAAAAGAACTTATTTCTAGTATAAAGAGCATATGGGCGAATTTGGATAAAAAAGATTGTGAACCTTTAGTTAAAAACATGCCAAAACGTTTAAGAGCTGTCATTAAAGCTAATGGTGATGCAACAAAGTACTGATTAGCAAGTAAAAATACTTAGAGTTTAAATTATGTTCAATATATTTTCATTATTCTAATTTTTTGAACCATGTTAGAAAGTATTCTAATATTTTGAATTTTTTGTTGTTAGCTGATTTAAATATATTTTCCATTTCATTGTAATGTGTTTACATTTTTATAATCTGCAAAATATGCAGATTCATATTATAGTACTTTATATTTGATATTGTTGATTATTTATTTGATAAATTCGATTTTCATTTCCCTTGACCATATTTCTTTTCATTATTCTAATTTTTTGAATCGGAGTAGTATTATTAAAAGGAAAGTAATATAGTTCTGAAAAAATTGGACTCTGAAATTTTGGTCTATCTATACGTTTTGACAGTTTTTGAGTTCGTTTCAGCTATTTTTATGGTGATACATATATGTGTGAGAGTATATGTATAACTGCTAACTTGTACGGTTCTTTAACGCCACTTTTTCCGAGTAAAATATTTCATCTTATTTAATCACAGAAAACAGTTTCAAAAATTTATGAAAGATTTCTATTAAAAATTTCTTATAGTAAAAAAACGTACAAGTTGGTGACTATCTATGCGTATATAAGTGTGAAATTAGATTGAGTTGAAAGCTGATAGAAATGTCATAAGTCACCGTCGCACGAACAGTATAGATTTGTATGAATGCAGGACATAGTTCTTTTATAGGAACAGAAAAAAGAATTCTTTATCATCACGACCTATGGACTAAAAAATTTGAAGCGCTTTAGGAACTAAACTCTACATTAGATTAAAATGTAAATTTGTAGGCATGTTATAGGTGATCATCGTAAGAGCTATACAGATTTATATAAGTGCAGAGCTTACCTCCCCCTTCCCCCAGGGATGCAAAGTAGAATTCTTTTACATTGCGGTCTATGGATTCAAACTATTTAAAATTCGTTTTAATAATGTTAAATTGTTTTTAACATAAAAGTATCAATTAATATTTATGCGCTTATCATTTATAATTCTTTTACAGGCACGCAGAAAATAATTCAGAAGTTATCAGTTACACGAATTGTAACTTGGGAGAAAACACTCAGCTCTGGTTTAAATTTATTTAAATAATCGTTAATTACTAAAAGTTTGGAAAGTCTAGTGGGATCACTCTAGATTTTTTTTTCTTTTAAAGAAAATGCTTTTAAATTTTGATTAAATCATTTAAAATTATTATCCTAATTCATAATACACGATAATATCACAACTTTAAAATAAATAAAAACAAATTCAACACATTTACTGAAATTTTAAGAGTTGATATTGAGAGACAATTTTAATATTTCATTTTCAATGAAACATTCAATAATATAATAAGGAGGGGGGAAAGTTATATATTATTTATATTATGCAATTCTTCAGCATTAAATTTATTCAAAATCAATGAATATTATTCAAATTGATCCAAATACATAATAGAAAATATAATAACGCTCAAAATCTCCTTTTATTATCAAAACTATAAAAAAGATCAAATCTAAAGAGTAGGAATATGGGTATCGCACTAGGAAATCGGAGACAATCGTTTGGAATAATAAATGGTACAAAAGCAAAAACTAAATCTGATATCAGATTATGAACAAAATTATCTGTATCTCTGCCCTGTATCAAAATTACCGCACCCTTTCAGGTTTTTCGCACTCCACTTTCATCGCATTTCTAATATTACGATATCCTAAATGTGCTAATTATTTTATAAATTCGGAAATGGTTGATACATCCATCAAGCTAACTATTTTAACATCTTTGAGGATCTGGAACAATTGTTTTTGTAAAAGATAATGCACGTAACATTTCATTGATATAATCTTTCCATAAGGAGTATAAATATTTTTAATGTGCTATTTCAAACATTTTTTTTTTTTTTTTTTGGTATATATTCTTGTATATAAATAATCTGATATGGCGCTCACACAACTTTCTCTTATCCTACAGTTGAAAGATAAATTACATATTAAGGGATAAGATAAGGAGTCCTGAATATGAATATATATTTTAAAAAGTTCATAATTGTTTTAGAAAAAATTTTATGTATTATACTATATTTTTGTGCGAAAAGGGAGCTATGTGACAACTTTCACATACAACACTCCACGAAACTTACCAATATTGGTCAAAATTTTCATGGCATATTTATTTGATCTTCAAAATACTAAATTTAAATTTCTGGCAATTATTCGTTTTTAAATTGTATTAATAAACGGCATACATACAACTATATAGCAATCGCTAAAAATTTTATATTTGTACTCAGTGTACCTCAAAACATGTAACTGTGGCAAAAAAAAAAAGTCAGTATTAAAAAATTGAAATTCAAACAATATTTTGTCTACCATATGGATATGAAAAAGTAATTGACATTTCTAAGCAAATTTTCTGAACTTGGTAAAATTTAGTAAAGAATTTGCATCAATTACATGCAATAAAAACGAACGTTTTTGCTTAATTTTGTGTTGTCTTGTATATTATCTATAAATTATGTATACAATAAACCGTTTACTTAAGTTTAGCGCAGTGTGAAAAACACATAACACAACTTAAAGAACTTTCAGCAATTTAGTAGTACATAGCGCATTAACCCTTTCAACTTACATAGTGTAACCACAAATTTTAATTCAAAATTGGAAAAACTGTTCCCGGAAATTTTTTTTTTTAATTTTTCTTTTATAACTTAGACGAATAGCTTCATTTATTTCTTGTCTTTTAATATTGTTGGTGATTTCTGGTGGCTTTTGATTTTAAACGAAGAAAATATGCTTGCCCCTGAAAGGAAGGGTTAATAAGTATCGTAATTCTTATGTGTGACCCTGTAAATGTTTTTACATCCTATTCTATACGAAATATGCTTTTATGAATATAATAAAATTATACTTATAAAAAACTAAAGAACACGTTTTTATTAAAATGTGAACTAAAAAGCACATTTTTTTTTTTTTTTTTTTTTTTGTCGTATGACTAATAAATTCTTTTGTCAGATACATTTGAATGGACTCTTCCCAGCGTCGTCTGCTCAATCATGTGATAGACGAAAACGAAGAATCGAATTCAATTAAATATGTATTGTTCTTAAGAACAAAAATGTTAATATTTAATATAAAATAAAATAAAAGTAATATTGTGCATTTGTATCAGTAGAATAATTGCATTTGTAAATTTAATAATTTTTAAAAAACACTTTATGTGTTTATTTATTTTGAACTGTAAAAATCGATTTTTGTATGTTCTACTGTATCCGTTACATTAACTGATCTAGCAATAAATAATAGCTTCTTCTCGTGGAATGTTTATGGATTATAATTTGAAATTATAAAATGTTTTCATTTAATTTAGTTACATAAAGGTGTTACAACAAGATAATTAACTTAGTTACTGGTCTAAATGGATTTACGCCGTACGATGTTATACTGTCAATAATTTAAGTACCAAAAATCAGAGTATTTAACATATTCTTCATGAACATCAATAACAAATATAAACTAAATGATGATTGTAAATGTATACAGCAAACAAAAGATGATGAATAATGATATAAAATGGATTAAAAATGAGGATGTATAAAAAAAAAAAAAATAACACGGATTAAATACGATTAATCAAAAATAAGAATAGAAAATATATTATTTCAGTAATCGCTATAGACATACAAGACTTCGTCTGTATTTGTTTTTCATCTATCATGTGACCTCTGACGTCAGGTGGGAAGACCCCATTATACGCATAGTTAGCACTTTATTTTATTTGAAAAATATTTTGTACATTTTGCGAATTACAGTTATTAATTTATAATTATATTTAACTTTTAAGATCTTATTTCAAAATGTAAAAAAAAATAATAATAATAATTTTTAGTTAAAAATAAAGGTTTTAGAAAAGAATTACATACTTTTAATCCTTAAAAGAAAAAAAAAATATATATATATATATATATGTATATATATATATATATTCCACTCGACGTTATACAAATACGGCCAAAACCTGTGCCAATAGGGTTTTATATATATAGATTTTTTGTTTGCCCCTGATGGGATAGGCGCCTGGACACACTTGTATGTAGTATTGTCATTGATTATGAAGTCGTGTATAAAATTTCAGGTTCATCGGATTACCAGAAGTTTTTACCTGAAAATTTTCCACTTAGACGTAATATATTTCAATTCTCTTAGATTCCCACTACAATTTAATAGTAGTATTACAGCTCGTATCATCGAGTTAAAAGAAACAAACGTAAATAAACTTAAAATTCAAACTTTTTAAAAAGTTTAAATTTTAAGAAAACCTCACTTAGCTACAGTGGGTAAAAGAGCAATTGACGATTTGTCATGAAATACTTTTTTCTTAAATGAAAAGAAAAAGAAAAGAAGAGAGAAGTATTAGTTAGCAATGACAAGTACGATTAACGTCAATGAATCTTCTGACAAATTATTTTCAACAGAATTAACAACCTTGAAGACAGTAAGCACAATCTCGTTGTTCACAATGTTCTCGCTTAAACAGAAAATCCATAATAATGTTCTATTAATAAAACGAATTTTTTACAAGTTCTCAAACTAGAAGAGATTTTATTTAAAAAAAAAAAAAAAAAAAAAATTAACAAATAAATAAAAATAAAACTTAAATGGCCAAATTTTAAAATTTGAATTTTTCTCATGTGGTGGAGATGGTATGAGATCGCATAATTTATCTTGGAGTTTGTCAAGTATTAATTCTGAAAGAATTATTAAACACTCAAGAAAAATGAATAAATAAATAAAATAAAATATTGTAAAGGCCGTGCATATCCCGCTGTGCTGGAAGTTTTCTGTATCTTGATACAGGATAGTTGTAATAAGTTAATTTGAAATTTGATGATCATTAATTTGGTAAATAACCATTAGTAAATTAATTTGAAATATTCTCTTACTAATCAATATACTTATAAAATTTTTATTATAATTATTAGTTTAGTTCATGTGTGTGTTTATTTGTAATGTACAGGGTGTCCCATCAAAACGACTCAATCTCTGCACAAACAGATTCATCTCTTGGAATACATAAAATTGCTTAAACAACTGTACCTCTGGAACCCAGTGGCAGACCTGTAGCTCTCGAAGCCCAGGGCGTAGGTCTCACTGGGGCTCCCTAATTGGAATGTCATTAGACAACTCCCGAGGAAGACATTTCTTCAGTCCTTTCACTTCTTCACATCTATATATTGATAGGCAAACATGAAATTTGTCGTACACTTTTAACATATTAATTATGTAGAGGGTTGAAAGTGGTATCATTCGAAAGGTATGATTAGCAAGATTTGCAGAATACAAAAGTTATTTTCTTACGATGTCAAGAAGATAATTTAAAATATTTTTATTTTTTATGCGCTTTTTCATTTTATACACGTGTTCTTTTGCATTAAAAAATTCTTAAAAAAGAAAGTCGTTAAATCTGATAATTATTTAAAATTCAAATAAAACCAAGGACACAGTAATTTGTATAGATGTAGAACTCTTAAACTCTCGACTACAGATTTTTCATTAAGAGGCAACAGCCATTAGAGGGGTAAAAATCATTATAAGTGAATGAGTGGTAGATCGAAGGTTTACACTATTGAACATCTACACAAATTAAAAAAGGATTTGATTTATGAAAGTTTTTTTTTTTTTTTTTTTTCCTAATTTATTTATAATTTATTTTCTTTCTTTTTTATTTTCTGTGATTTATGTCAGCTCTAATTTGAAGTTCTAATTTTATTTAACATCTTTTAGCTGAAACATAATGCATTTCAACAAACTGAAATTGACTACTTACATTTTAAATAAGTGGATTTATTACTATATCTTCTGCATATATATGAGGCAAGTATAAGATTCGGATTTTTTTTTTTTTTGGTCAATTTACGGTTTTTGATGAAGTCACACGTTTCGAGATTTCTTGAACGCTATTGAATATTGATTATATTGATTAAATTTTTGTTCATGTTAATCGGTAGGTGGCGCTGTTATATAAAACGATACAGAAGAAAGTATTGGATTAGTGAATATTTTTGACTTGCGGTTTTCGATAAATTTACACATTTTGAGATGCCCTAAACATGATTAGCTCATTTTCAGAAAATTACTATTTGTCTCTGTGTGTATGATGTGTTAGGAAAATTTTGTAGATTGGAAAATGAACCAATGGGCGGAATTTAAGTGCGATTGATAATTGGTTAGACCTTGATTTAAATTGGTGCTGATTAGCTGTTGGAATATATCACCCAATAGGTGGTGCTGCTATGTTGTGATTAACATAATTTAATTCAAGACTGTATCTCAACTTCCTTAATGTATAAACGCACCAAACATGATATATGATGATAGATATGAACATTATGTCAAACTATACTGTTTTAATTTGAATGCATATCAGCCGACAAGTGGCGCTGCTGTGTTGCAATTTAATTTCGTTTACGAAAAGCAAATTATTTCGCTTTGCCTTGCAAAAAAGTGGTCTAATTTCGACCACTGGGTGATACTAGTAACCATAAAAAGGCATTGAAATAAGTTTTAAGATTGATTCAGAAGCCCAACCCAACGTAGGAACTAGAGACCAAGAACAGCCTTAGTCCAGTGTTGCCAGATTTGGGGATTTTTTTATTCAACATCCACCATTAAATTTTTATAGCAACATTTGCCTAATCACATCGAAGATTAATCGTCTATTACGTATGTCAAATTTTACTTCTCAAAATTATTGGTGGTAGTTGAATAAAAAAGTCCCCAAGTCTGGCAACACTGCCTTAGTCAGACCTTGCATAAATGGATTCTTTTGGTTTTGGGATTGTCACACTATGATTATTTTTGTACATTAAGGCTCTTTAGATTGGAAACTATGGCTTAAAGTGGACTCCGAACATCCCTTTCTGAACCAGAACTTCTCAAACACGGTTTAAGTAAATAGTAAGTAAATTTGCAAAAATTGCAGTAGATGTTTCAGGTCAAAATAATGGCATGGCAGCTTCACCAAATACATATATGCACTTAAAACTTTCTTCTGAGCCCCCCCCCCCCTTATAAGCAAACCCCTCCCCTCAACACCACTGCTATGACTTATAGTTTGCATGAAAAATACGAAAGTAAAGTATGACGTCTCACCTTGTGTAATAATAACAATAAAAAAATAATAATAATAACATGATCATGAACATCCTTATGTTTACATAGGAAGATATTTAAAAATGTCCCCCGCTTATATCGAAACATGCATGAGTGTGTTGTAAAATGGCTAACAGCACACATTGCAGCAGCGTAGTGTTCAAGTGCACACAGCACGTGCAACTAAGTCATTTCCTGTAGTAATTAAATCTTCATTGATCAATTCCTTCCTATTTTTTTAAACATCTTCATCTGCAAACAGATGCACATACCGATGCTCACGTGCCCAATAAATGTTCTTTTCCTTTGCCCCAGATATAAGGTCATATTTTTCTCAAAAACTATAGGTCATAGCGGTTCAACTATTTGGGGATTATCTATTTATTCCGAGGCGGGAATCTGGCCGCGCTGAGTTAGGCCAGTATTGATGGGACACCCTGCATAACTACACAAATTCTGTTAATACTCGTGGTTATATTCACTGTACAATCCTTTAAGGAAAATAGTTTTTGCTATTATGAATTCTTTGGAAAATAGGCAAAATACAGGATAAAACATATGAATGCTTACCTGTGAATGTAAATGGCCAAAAATATTGAGACAAAATCCTTGATCCTCATGCAGGACCCTAAGCTGCTGCTTGGTAACAATTTTTTTTCTGTTGGAAGATATTGCTCTGGTACATCAAGCTATGCTTATAGAGATATTTTGTATATCGGGGAATTGACAGAAAGGAGCAAACTTTTTGTTCACTTGACTTAAATTTGATAGGTGGACAATTTTGAAAAGTTCATATAGCACCAAATCCTCCTCTGAAAGTCTAACTGGAATTCCATCGAGTATGGTCATCTTTACATCTACACTAATACATCCATTTAGAATAAATAAAAGTTTTATAGCACTAAGGGTTTTAGTAAAATGTGCAATTTTCAAAAATAATATTTTGTAACTGTTCACTATAGATTGTTATTTATTAATTTTTAGCAGAATATCTCAAATTGTTTAATTTTTTGAGTGATGTAATGGAATTACCTGTTATAACATTTGCACTTTTTCTTAAAATAGATATTTGTTTGTATTTCTTTCTTCTGAAAATTTCTTTCAAAAAATATGATTTAAAAAAGTTTAATATTGACGTAACACACTGTGAAATATGATTTATGAAAGTTTTTTTTTTTTTTTTTCCTAATTTATTTATAATTTCTTTTTTATTTTCTGTGATTTATGTCAGCTCTAATTCGAAGTTCTAATTTTATTTAACATCTTTTAGCTGAAACATAATGCATTTCAACAAACTGAAATTGACTACTTACATTTTAAATAAGTGGATTTATTACTATATCTTCTGCATATATATGAGGCAAGTATAAGATTCGGATTTTTTTTTTTTTTTTTGGTCAATTTACGGTTTTTGATGAAGTCACACGTTTCGAGATTTCTTGAACGCTATTGAATATTGATTATATTGATTAAATTTTTGTTCATGTTAAACAGTAGGTGGCGCTGTTATATAAAACGATACAGAAGAAAGTATTGGATTAGTGAATATTTTTGACTTGCGGTTTTCGATAAATTTACACATTTTGAGATGCCCTAAACATGATTAGCTCATTTTCAGAAAATTACTATTTGTCTCTGTGTGTATGATGTGTTAGGAAAATTTTGTAGATTGGAAAATGAACCAATGGGCGGAATTTAAGTGCGATTGATAATTGGTTAGACCTTGATTTAAATTGGTGCTGATTAGCTGTTGGAATATATCACCCAATAGGTGGTGCTGCTATGTTGTGATTAACATAATTTAATTCAAGACTGTATCTCAACTTCCTTAATGTATAAACGCACCAAACATGATATATGATGATAGATATGAACATTATGTCAAACTATACTGTTTTAATTTGAATGCATATCAGCCGACAAGTGGCGCTGCTGTGTTGCAATTTAATTTCGTTTACGAAAAGCAAATTATTTCGCTTTGCCTTGCAAAAAAGTGGTCGAATTTCGACCACTGGGTGATACTAGTAACCATAAAAAGGCATTGAAATAAGTTTTAAGATTGATTCAGAAGCCCAACCCAACGTAGGAACTAGAGACCAAGAACAGCCTTAGTCCAGTGTTGCCAGATTTGGGGATTTTTTTATTCAACATCCACCATTAAATTTTTATAGCAACATTTGCCTAATCACATCGAAGATTAATCATCTATTACGTATGTCAAATTTTACTTCTCAAAATTATTGGTGGTAGTTGAATAAAAAAGTCCCCAAGTCTGGCAACACTGCCTTAGTCAGACCTTGCATAAATGGATTCTTTTGGTTTTGGGATTGTCACACTATGATTATTTTTGTACATTAAGGCTCTTTAGATTGGAAACTATGGCTTAAAGTGGACTCCGAACATCCCTTTCTGAACCAGAACTTCTCAAACACGGTTTAAGTAAATAGTAAGTAAATTTGCAAAAATTGCAGTAGATGTTTCAGGTCAAAATAATGGCATGGCAGCTTCACCAAATACATATATGCACTTAAAACTTTCTTCTGAGCCCCCCCCCTTATAAGCAAACCCCTCCCCTCAACACCACTGCTATGACTTATAGTTTGCATGAAAAATACGAAAGTAAAGTATGACGTCTCACCTTGTGTAATAATAACAATAAAAAAATAATAATAATAACATGATCATGAACATCCTTATGTTTACATAGGAAGATATTTAAAAATGTCCCCCGCTTATATCGAAACATGCATGAGTGTGTTGTAAAATGGCTAACAGCACACATTGCAGCAGCGTAGTGTTCAAGTGCACACAGCACGTGCAACTAAGTCATTTCCTGTAGTAATTAAATCTTCATTGATCAATTCCTTCCTATTTTTTTAAACATCTTCATCTGCAAACAGATGCACATACCGATGCTCACGTGCCCAATAAATGTTCTTTTCCTTTGCCCCGGATATAAGGTCATATTTTTCTCAAAAACTATAGGTCATAGCGGTTCAACTATTTGGGGATTATCTATTTATTCCGAGGCGGGAATCTGGCCGCGCTGAGTTAGGCCAGTATTGATGGGACACCCTGCATAACTACACAAATTCTGTTAATACTCGTGGTTATATTCACTGTACAATCCTTTAAGGAAAATAGTTTTTGCTATTATGAATTCTTTGGAAAATAGGCAAAATACAGGATAAAACATATGAATGCTTACCTGTGAATGTAAATGGCCAAAAATATTGAGACAAAATCCTTGATCCTCATGCAGGACCCTAAGCTGCTGCTTGGTAATAATTTTTTTCTGTTGGAAGATATTGCTCTGGTACATCAAGCTATGCTTATAGAGAGATATTTTGTATATCGGGGAATTGACAGAAAGGAGCAAACTTTTTGTTCACTTGACTTAAATTTGATAGGTGGACAATTTTGAAAAGTTCATATAGCACCAAATCCTCCTCTGAAAGTCTAACTGGAATTCCATCGAGTATGGTCATCTTTACATAGATTGTTATTTATTAATTTTTAGCAGAATATCTCAAATTGTTTAATTTTTTGAGTGATGTAATGGAATTACCTGTTATAACATTTGCACTTTTTCTTAAAATAGATATTTGTTTGTATTTCTTTCTTCTGAAAATTTCTTTCAAAAAATACGATTTAAAAAAGTTTAATATTGACGTAACACACTGTGAAATATGCTATTGATGTCTACTGTATGGCTTATATATGTATACATAAAATACTAACACAAAATAAATAAATAAAAATGTAAAATTATTTTCTTAATTTCCATTTATTAAATAAACTTCATTATTTTATTTTCAGTTGTCTGCGCATCAAAACTCAAAGTATGCATGTACAGTGCGAAAGAAAATACTACAGAACGCATTAGAGAACTTCACGAGAATTTCTTCCTAGGAAATTTAGATAAAAATGAAACAAGTAAGTATTCAATTCACTGTGAATGGTTTATGGGAACTTTGTAATTTTTTATAGTGATCACAAATTATCATAACTTATGAATAATGGATGATAACCAAGATCCCTAGAGAAAATAGCCTTGGCAGATAGAACTAGGCTTTGAATTGAGTAATATACACTTTATCTGAGTTTCATAGTATCACATTAATATGGATACAATTGGGTCCCAATTTCAATAAGTATTATACTTGCGAATTTTTTAATTGAAACAGGTTCAAAATAGCTTACGATATTAAAACAATTGATGGTGTTAGATAGATCGTTTTATAACCTTTCAAGGAACATAAAGAAATCAATGGGAAAATACTATATTGGGACGCATATGGGATTTAAAATGTAAGTAAATTGCATTTACCACCATGCATGTACCACTTCTTAACACACATGTCCTAGTCTCAATCTTGCATGTGTTCCACCTTAGAAAAGTAAGATTCCTTATTCCTGCTTGCCAAGTGGCAGACTGCACGGAAAGTGTCGAGATGGTTCAGGAAATCGGATGGCACTGGTATGCGATCCAGTGTTTAAACACATCCTAGGTACCATATTAGCGAAGAGACGTAAGCACTTGGACTAACTGTTCTGTTTTCATATCCTGAACACACAGACATTACAATCTTTTATCGTTTTTGTTCGTGAAATTTCTCCTTCATTTTCATTCATTTTATTTTTTAATTATTTATTTATTTTAGCATTTTTTTTTTTTTTTTTATTATTATTGAAAGCAGACAATAACCTAATCTCGCCGAAAGCTAAGGTCCATGTTATTCTATGAAAAAACTTGTTTCCATAATTACTTATGGTTTTTTTTTTTTTTTTTTTTTTTTTTTTTCAATTCTGATTTCACGATCAGATAATTCACAACCATTAAAATAGTACAGTCAGTAACAAAAGTCTCCGAACACGAGCAAAAATTCCTATATAAAAATAGTTCACTTAATACAGTTTTGTTAAATAAATCCTTGTCGAATCCTGTTTTTAGACTAATTAAGAACAGGATTCGACAAGGATTTAGTTAACAAAACTGTATTAAGTGTTCTTTTTTTTATATGGGAATTCTTGCTAGCAGGCCCTGACTAACGGCAGGGCATACGGGGCAAATGCCCTGGGCCCCCCATTCTGGAAGGGGCCCCCTACAGGCGTATGCAGAAATTCTGCAACCTAAAGAGCTCTTATGCGCCTGCAAGGGGGCCCCCCAGAATAGGCTTGCCCCGGGGCTTCAGGTAGTCTAAGTCGGGCCCTGCTTGCTAGTGTTCGGAGACTTTTGTTACCGACTGTACTCATTTAAAAAAAAAAAAAAAAATCACACTTTCAATATTTTATTTTTGGATTTAAATGTAATTGAATGCATTTCCACATTTTTTTAGCTGGAAAATTAAATATTAAAAATGTGAAAAATCATTTTTTCGAAAACAAGTACTAATTTAACGAATGTGTACTTTCTGAATGTGAAAAAGGGGTTAATGATACTTAATATCATAATATTAATATAAACAACTATGAGTGAAGTATTAGCTTGGAGGAAGTGAATATTTGAAAGAATGCATTTGGAAATCTTGGGTAATACCACTGGCTGTGTGTAGTCTGCTTTTGTCTCTTTCACTCTTTCATGAGAGAACGTCGCAGTGAGGAATGTGCTGTTTTTATTTTAATTTGCTGATAGCGGGTATTAGAGCTGAAATGGAATTGAAATACACAATCGCACGTGACATTAGCAAACATTTTATTTAATTATTTATTTTAATTTTATGTTCCGTTCAAGTTTAGTTTAATAAGTGGATAGCTCATTTAATTTTTAATTTCATTACTATTATTATTATTAAATTAAGGCCAAAATGATGATGTAATATGAGTTAAATAACTACGACTAGTTTGTTTACTGCCGTATTTTATCATTAAAAATCAGAGAAAAAAAAACACATTCTAATTTTTGTAGATAAAATTTTGTCTTTAAAACAAACAACTGTTTCTAATTTAAGTAAAGATATTTAAAGCCATCATTTCCCGGTGCATTTGCCAAATATGACTATGCTATGAAGAATGTTGATTCTCTTGTCAATTTGGAACATTCAAGTTCCTCCAAAAATCATGCCAAACAATTATTCGGCAGTTTTGTATTCAGAATGTTATAATCCTTCTTTAATAGCTGTTTCTTTTAAATAGTGAATTTTATGGTTTACACACTGCATGTGTTTTGTCACAGAAAATAGCACCTGCGTTTTAATATTATTTTAAATGTTCTGTTTTTGTGTTTATCAGAATCTTATGTTTACTTACCTGGGATGATTTTCAGTGTAAGACTTTTTAAAATTCTACCACTATTTTACAATAGCGTTTTTTTTTTTTTTTTTTTTTTTTTGTGTGTGTGTGTGTGTGTGTGTTTTAAATTGCAGAAATTCTACTGTTAGATAAAATGAAGATAATTGTTCAAAAATATTGGGGTAAAATGCATAAACTGTATTCACTATGCATGATACGTGTATATATTATACAACCTGAAATGGTCAGAACATTCATTTGTTGCGTGTTGCGTATGAACTAATTTATTGCTGAAAAGTAACTGTTTATCCAATCTTGAATGGGAAGGCCATATCCTAGCTTCCGTCTTATATAAGTAAGCCAAACTTGATATGCGAGATAGCCAGTATGAAAAAAAATGTCGATTTTGAGTGTTTACTGGCCAGCAAGTGGAGCTATTATTATTCACTTTCTTTGATTTTCCATATGGCTACATTTTAGCATTTGTTGGTTAAAGTTGTACAAAATGACTTAAGCAAAATCTTTATTATAAGAAACCAAGATTAAATATTTCTGCATTTTAACTAGTAACTTTTATACAGAATTATATAGAAAAAAGTTTTGTGATGGTCACAACACACTAGTTTCACTTTTAAAACCCCCACATAGTTTGCAAGAAGTGAAAACAATCTCATATTTAAAAGAAAATTTATATCTTCCCTGAAAGAATTAAAACTCTTCAGTATAAAGACTAAAAGCCTACTTTTTTAAAACCTAAACTAAGGGACAGGAAAAGAAAATAAATAAATAAATAAATAAACACTTGGATAATTTTATTTTTCCTTTGAAAAACGGCCAATTTAATCATTAAAAATAGGGATTAAATGGATGGTGATTTTGCCAAGCCCGTGTACCAAAAATTGGTGAAGAGACACACTGTATTTTACACTTTATTCATATATAGAATATAAATTTACATTTAAATAAGTATTTTTAGCTAATTTTAGTTAAGACCATGCTTAATAAAAATTATAATTAAAAATACTTAAATATTATTTTTGAGCTCTTCACCTATTTTCGGTTCATGAGCCGCCACTGCAATACAGTTCCAGATATTCGATATCTGGCAAAATCATTCTGTTATGTCTCTGCATTTAAATGTTTAATTTCTTCTTAAAAAAAAAAAAAAAATACCAATTTTAAGTATCCAAATGCAGCTTTTTTATGGTCCTCTAGTATCTATTTAAACCCTTTTCCTCCATTATAACAAGACTAATTATACAAAATTCCCTCTTTCATGTGCAATAAAAAAATAATTGTATATCACCACTGTTGATGTCAAGAAATTATTAATATAGATAATTTTAGACACTTTTTGCTCATTTTATTTTGTCTATTTCAGATGAAGATGTTTTTAATGAAACATTACCAAGCTTCAGTGTTTGGATCTGCACAGTTTCTAGCATTTCTTTGGCAGCTATGTTTGCCATCACAGGAGGTGTCTTCGCTGTAGTCAATGCAGTCCGCAACTCTGCGGAATTGGTGTTCGGTTTTGTTGGCATTCTCATATGGAATGCACTAGGAGGTAATTTATGTCTCATATATGTGAAAACCTATTCCAATTGTTTGATATAAAACTAAAGTTATATATAGCTAAGTAATAAGCGTTTATCATACAACATCAGGAATGAGATTAGCAAAAGGACAAAAAAGCTGAATCCGTACATAAAGGCAACGTGTTGAAAAGGAATACTAGAATTTTGAGTTTGACAACAAAATTTATTATTTTAGAGTAATAAATACATTTTTTAATCTTCAATCTATTAAAAAAAGAACAAATGATTATGCTTTAGTATTCAGTTAAGCTGTATTTGATTAACTGATATAAAAAAAAAACACAAAAAAAAGTTGAGAAAACTGAAAAAAAGTTAAATTAACAAAAAAGCTGCAATCAGCTGAAAAAATGAAAAATCTCCTTGCTGCAACATATTACGTCAAATAATCAGTAACAACTTATCATACTATTAAAATCTAATTATAAGTATGTCAATCTCCTCACAAACTGCTGAATGCAGAAACATATGGAAGGTATCAATAGATACAAAATAGCACAATTATCTGAATTGACCATTTATTTGAATTAAATTACTCCAATTACCTAAAAATGATCAATTTTAAATCCAAAGCAAGTATAAAATAAGCAGTACAATGTACTGCTATAAAATGTCTGCCTACAGCAGCACCAACCGTCTGAATTTTGCTACAAACCTGCCAAAATACAATCAGCAGCAGCAGGACAGGTTAGAGAAAATCTAAAAATGTATTTAATCATGCAAAACAAAGTATTGAGCAATTTCAATGCAATTTTATTTTAGTTTCATTTATAAATTGATAAAATAAAGTGATTTTTTTAAAAATTCATTTTAATATAATGACTAGCAAAGTGGACAAAGTATAAAATATAAGTGTAAATTAATGAAATTTTATATTCTGCTCTGGGCATACTTTCATAGTTACACACGTTTAACAACTTTAGGGATATTTGCCAAAACATGTCAAAAAATAAGCTAGAAAGCCACTTTGCAAACAGACATGTAACTGACAATCTACAGTCGGTAACAAAAGTGTCTGAACACTAGCAAAAATTCAAATGTAAAAAAAGTACACTTCATAGGGTTTTGTTAAATAAATCCTTGTTGAATCCTCTTCTTAGTCAGTCTAAGAACATGATTTGATAAGGATTTATTTAACAGAACCGTATGAGGTGTACTTTTTTTAAATAGGAATTTTTGCTAGTGTTCAGACACTTTTGTTACCAACTGTACAAAATGTTTCATTAAGGGAGAGGAAAAAGTAAAATAAGAAAGAAAGTAGGGCAGATAATATACAGATCTACATTTTGTTATTGAATGAATAATTGAATATTTGAAGTAAACTTGTAACTACAATCATGCAATAATTTTCTGCTCATACATGCACAAAATTTTGGATGATTGCAACAAATTATTACCAGAAACGATGCTGAAAATGATTCAATCATTAAGGCTTTAATGTGTAAAGACCTTTAAATGTCAGCATAAGCCTACGCTAAGAAATTTGTGAAGAATTTTTTTTAATACAATTTCCGATTATCTAATGTATTTTTTTTTTATTCCGTTTTCACATTCAAAACATTCACAATTTTTAAATTTGTTCATGTTTTGCAGAAATATAATTTTTTAAACTCAAAATGTAAAAAAAAATAATAATTATAATAAAAAAAATTGCATTCAGTTTGTTTTTCTTATTTTATAGCTATAAAATGTAATATTCAGAATTAAAAAAAGAAAAAATCAATTTTTGCAACATAAAAACAAATATAATGGTTGCAAATTTTGAGAATGTAAAATACATATTTGGTAATGGATAATTCTGTATAAATAAATTTTCCCAAAAAATAACATGGGCTTTGAGTGTTGGTGATAATAGGTATTGTAATCTCTTAAACTAAAATTGCCCCAAACAGAAACTCATACAGTCCTTCTCTCTTTAAACTAGATGGGGGAGGCTCTAATAATCAATGAGTAAAGAAAAGGAGACGAGGAAAAGTATTTGCTGCATTATTAGGAAAAAATAAAGCAAAAATCTAATATTTTTTTATGTACAGAAGCAGACAAAACATTGATTTTATGATTAAAGTCTACATTTCTTTCTTTCTTTTTTAATTCAAAAATTAATTTGAATATTCTCTAAATTTCTTTACTAAGAAGAACTATTTATAAATTTATTTTCATTAAAATTAGTACTCTATTATTTAGATGAAGATGTCAAAAGTAGTGCAGTTAATAACCACACAATGAATCAGTGTTGCTAGATTTGGGGACTTTTTTATTCAACTCACACCAATAATTTTGAGAAGTGATATTTGCTATACATAACAGACGTTTATCTTTCGAAGTGCTTAGGCAACCGTTACAATTAAAATTTAGCGGCGGGGGATGAATAAAAAAGTCCCCAAATCTGGCAACACTGCAATGAATGTAATATTATGAAGGTGATTGTTTCAAAAAGATCTATAAATTACAAATACATATGTGGAAAGAAAAGGCAATGTAAAGTAGAAATAATGAAATCTAGGGATAAATTAAAATATTTAATCATTAAACTGAACTAAAAAACAATACAACAAATTAGGAAAATGAATGAATATTCTCAGATTCAGCCCTCTCTCTGTAGCTCAAATACGGAGTAGGTTTCACTTTTTACTTTCTTCTATATTCAATAGAAGAAAGTATTGGATTCGTAAAAATTTTTGACCTCGGGTTTTTGATGGATTTACACATTTGAAGAGGCTGTAGAACACAATTTGACCATTTTTAGAAAATGTCTGTCTGTCTACATGTGTGTGACAAAATTTTGTGGCAACTGTACCTCAGAAACTACTGCACAGAATTTCATACAAATTGGTATGTAGTTGCACCTTGACATAAATTAGTGCCTATCAAGTTTTGGTAAAAATTGTCTGGTCAGCATTACTGAGTGGGTAATGTTGACTGGTTGTCGGCCTGGATAGCTCAATTGGTAGAGCCTTGACCTTGTAAGTCAAAGATCCGGGGTTCGATTCCCGGTCCAGACATTTTTTTCACTCTGTCGGAAAAATAAAATTTCTTTAAGCAAATAGTTAATTTCTTAACTACTGCCTAATTGAATCAGTAAAAGTTACTTTGGCAGCAGAAAAAGACACTTTAATTTTTTGTTCTACACTTCTATAGATAGCACAACTCTGAAACTACACTTGATGAATAACCTCAGTACTGCCATATATCAGAAAAATTGTCAAGTTTCTGGTTCATGCAAAACATAAAAATTTTGCTACTGTCCTATTCATCCCCACTCTCCCCTATATGTACTTTTTCCAAATATATATATATTTATTTGTGTGTTTTCTCTGTTTTATTTGTGTATTTCAATTGTTTAGTAAAATTTCTACTTTAAGGAGACTTTGGTACCTTTGACTTAACACCACTGAATGGTTCATATAAAAGCTTATCTTTTCATTTCATATTTATAAATTAGATTAGGTTTGTTCAATAAAGTAGTATATATTCAGGCAACAATTCTGGTGGTTTTTGATACATTTTTTACAGATTTCACATCTTTAAATTGCATTTTCTTAGTTTTCATGAATTCATTATCTTCAAATTGCTAAAACTTCCACAGATATTTAAGAAAAGAATATATATATATAATAAAATAAGATGTTTGTGTGTGTGTGTCATTGTGTATGTATGTCCGGAGCATTTTAGGAAAACAGCTGATCGCAGAGCTACACAAATTTGCATGGAAGTTCGTAATGACCTCTCCTGATGCACCTCGAATCCTGATTTTCAAATTTTTTATTAGTTTTCTTTTAAGTAGAATTTTTTATTTTATTGAAATCAGATTTAGCCATAGTGTTTCCGTGTCATGCTAAAAAGCAAGGCGTTTTCCATTTGAAAGTAAATGTGAAGTAATCCTTAGGTTGGTCAATGGCTAAGTCGGTTATAGTGTCAAATTGTTAATGCAATGGTCATGGGTTTGATACTCGGTGGCGGATGTGTTGCTTTTTTTGCTCTATTTTTATTTTTTTGCCCCTCTGCCCCCTCTCTTCCCACTCTTCCTAATAACTTTACACTTTTGAAAATATCCTCATTCAACTTGCAGGCCTCTAAAACCTATCTGTGCCAATTTTGAAAGGTCTAACAGTATTTCTGTTTTTTTTTTTTTTCCCCCATAGTTCCCCCCCACCTGGAATGAATTTCTAAAATTCCAGAAATTGGTTTTTAGATATTTGTGCGTGAGCTATATTCTAGAGCAAAAAATCTCACATAAGTCTATTCCCCCCCCCCCCCCCCAATATAAAGGATTATTTGAAATCACGTTTTTCTCCCTCCCCCCTTTAGGGGCTGAATTTTTAAAATTCCAGAAATTGGTTTTTAGGTAGGTATTTGTATTAGCTATATTTTAGAGCAAAAATATCACATATATCTGTTTTTTATTTCTTCGAGATGTATAGGATTAAGTGAAATCACGTTTTGGCCCCTTCCCCTCCTTGGGGACAGAATTTCTGAAATTCCAGAAATTGGTTTTTAGATATTTGTGTTAGCTATATTTTAAAGCAAAAATTCTATGAATATCTGTTTTTTTTTTTTTTTTTTTTTTTTTTGAGATATGAAGGATTTTGTGAAATCACGTTTTGCCCTTCCTTCCCCCCTTGGGGGGGGCAAATTTTGTAAAATCACTTCTTAGTACATGTCTACGCAGTGGCGTATGCAAGGGGGGGGGTTGGTTTGGGGGTTTAACCCCCCTCCCTTGACAAAATGTATGATAAGAAAAATTAGGCTGTTCCTTACATTTTTTTTTCACGTTTCAGGCGGAAAAAATGTATGGCAAGCGTAGAATGCTTTTATCTATGAAGTGGTTTAAAATTATGACTAACTTTTTTTTTCATTACTCTGCGATAAACACTCCTAAAAATAACTAAACCACTTCATTTGCGCGGCACGAAACATGTTTCCCCTGAAAACAATTCTCTGAAAAGGATTTCACTTTTAAGTCCGGTTTCCACTACGGCTTTTTCGACGGCTTCTATTCAGAATCCTTTGATGTGGTCAGCCGGGCTCAAAACCCTCGAACGGCGTTGGAAGACTCTGGTTCTAACCCCCATCTGAGATAATTGATGGGCCAGAGGCAGATATCTTTGTCAATTTTGTATGCTTTCCTTTGAAGTAACTGCGCAATCTGATAAAAAAAGGTTACAACTGATGACAAGACATTTGGCTTTTTGTGTGCGGAGCGTGATTAATGTTTTTTTGGACCTGGAAGCTCCAACTTTAGTGGAAACTGGCCTTTACGAGTTCATACTCAAGGACAAGAGGGGTCGACCATATGGGGAAGGGGTGACCATTGAAGTAGTGACCTTGAAGGAGTGACCCAAACAATACCCAACAGTAGAAGACATTTTAAATGAACTAGCGAAAACTTCTCGTCGATTAGACTTCGCTCTGTAAATAAGAAAATTCAATGAAATATTTTGCGTAACTATGTATTGAATTTTATGTTTTGTGTAGCAGTTTGTACAGGCTCTTAGTTATTCGTCGCTAATTAAAGATTTTTTAGTTTGATCTTCTAATTGGTGAGTTTGTTTTATTATTTTTCATTTTCTTACTCTTATTTTTGGAAAGTAATTATGATATTTTAAAAGATTGTTAAACTTAATTAAAAATAAACTTAATTAAACCTAATTAAACTTAAATAAACTTAATTAAACCTAATTAAACCTAAATAAACTTAATTAAATCTAATTAAACTTAATTAAAAATTCCGAAGGACGAACCCCCCCCCCCCCCTTGGAAAAATCCTGGATACGCCACTGTGTCTACGTAATAAAAGGAACATTGTCACAAAATTTCATGCTTCTAGGTCCAGGGGTTTGGGCTGGGCGGTGATGAATCTCACTCACTCAGGACAAACAATTTTATATAGAGAGAGATTGAACAAACCTAATATATATGTAATTAATAAATATAATAAACCTCAAAACATACTTCATGCTTGGTCGTGATTATTTTTGGCTGGGCACCCAGCTCTTCTCAAACGACATTCGTCTCTGATGGATTTCTCAGAGTGGTGGTCTTCTATAGTTGATTAATAGAATAATTGAATCAACTATAGAAAACCACCACTCTGAGAAATCTGTCACAGATGAATGTCGTTTGAGAAAAGCTGGGCGTCCAGCCAAAAATATTCACAACCAAACATGAAGTATGTTTTAAGGTTTATTATATTTATTAATTATGTATAAAGTACTTCATTATAATTTCATTTTGTTAAATCTAATATAGTTCAATTTATAAACAATTTATAAATATTAAATGGAAATATAAGCTTCTATATAAAACATTCAGTGATGCAAAGTCCTCTTAAAACAAATGTTTAAAGAAAAAGTTGCACTCAATAATTTATTTCAATTCAATAACTACAATATAAAGATGTGCAATTGTATATTTCATTTCATCAAAACTTATAAACCTGCTTTTAAAATATAATACATATGTATATCAACAATATTTTTCTATTTCAGCAATCTGCTCCTTAATAACTATCTTCAGCTGGCTAGTGCAATATATGACAAAGTTTCGTCACAATGTTATGACTTTAGAAGAATTGGAACAGCACTGGATCTCAGAGTATCGTGCATGTGTTGGCTTTAGTTTCTATCTTGTCGTTATTGCAACAGTTTTGTTCATAGTCACCATATCAATGTTGGCAGTCATAATCAAACAACCATGGGTTGACAGAAAATTGCGATCAGAGCTACGCAAGAAATTATCCAGTAGAAGTTTTGTTCCACACTCAGCATCGTCAACAATGACTAAAAAAAGTAAAGATGGGATCATACCAGCATGAAACATATTTGTCTTATGTGGCAAATAATTAAAGACTGATTTAATACAGCCTCACAAGACAGAAAATTTTACTTATATGTTAGCCAATGTTTTGTATTAATATTTATAAGTTAATAAATTCTTTTCTTATTTACAAAACTTCCCCCTGCATATATATATATATATTTTTTAATCTCAAAAATAAATAAATAAGTAAATAATGTGTAAACTCTACCTTTTATATTTACCTATTCTCTAGTCACCAAATCCCATGTAATTCTATGGGAGAAATTTATTATTAGAACTACTCATTACCTCATACATTTTTTTTTTTTTTTAACTTCATTTTTATAAACTCAAAAAATAAAATAAAAATTAATTAAATTTAATTAATTCTTGTTTAAAATAAAAAATAAATAATTAAAAAAAGCTCATTTTTAATTTTTGGAAAACAAAACAAATTTAATGGTTGTGATTTTTCTAAAAATAAAAACAAATATAATATATATATATATATATATATAATAATGATTCATTAAGCATAGAAAAGCCAAGCAACAAATACAAGAACACTGAAACCACAAAGACCAATAAGAAATTTTTTTTGTGTGTAGGAGAAGCTCAGAAAGGTGAAAAAAAATTCATCAGGGCATGAAACACACATATTTAAAGAAACCAAATTTATTAACAGCCTGCAAAACAAATGAAACAATAAACAACTCAGCAAAATCTTAACAGAAAAACTTAGACTGAAACGAAATATATGAAAAAATAATTTAAGAAACTTAAATATATATATATATATATACTCCTACATAAAAAAATTTGTTCATTCTTATTGGTCTTTGTGGTTTCAGCGATCTTGTATCTGCTGCTTGGCTTTTCTATGCTTAATGAATCATTATTATATATTATTAATTTTAGTAACAAATTTCCACATAGAATAAACATGGGCTTTGTTTTCCAAGAACAGTAAATAGAGTATCCCCCCTCCTTAATGCAAAATCATTAAGCAATTAAAATGCATTCAGTGATCTGGAGAATAAATTTGATTTTGAAATTATAAATATTTCTGTGATGCATAACAAGAATAAAACTTTAAACTCTTTTGATGTAGTTACAGTATTTACCTTTTCAATTTGTGTGTCTCCATTACCATAAAATTGATATACAATAATGGAATTTATTATGACATGCTTTTATATTTAGAATTAATAGTTTGTATAACATTTATTTTTCAGTTACAAGGAAATTTAAACTTATATACACTATGGTCTATGTAAATTTTTTTGTTATGTACTTTATATAAACATTTAGCTGTGCTACATTATATTCTATACAGAAAATGATATGCGTAACATAAATCTTCAATTTAAAACACAACACAGCATAATTTTGATACATTATAATCATTGAGAGGGATATTTTAAGTAAACCTTAACCCATTTTTATCCCACTGTCCTATCCGGAAGACAGCTAAAAAATAGCATGTGGAAATCAATATTTGTTTGTTGCGAATATTTTATCAGCTGGAACATGTAGAGTTATGCCTAAGCTTCTGTTAGTGTGAAGTTCCAGCTGATAAAATATTCACAACAAACAAATACTGATTTCCACATGCTATTTTTCAGCTGTCCTCTGGATAGGACAGTGGGATAAAATGGGTTAATGTCATTCCACTGCTAATAACATTAAAAAAGTGCCAAACATTAATCAGATTTACCGAAATTTGTTCCTGAAAGAAAATGGCGCATATATATATATATATATATATATATATATATAGATATAGATACTATCCTTTGTTTATAGGACCATACAAAATATAATTCAGAAATTATATTAGCTCAATTCAGTCACCAGTTGGTTCAACTTTTCATAAAAATAAACTTTATAAACATTAGTGGATCTGGCTAACATACCCTTTGTTCTCCTTCTACCTTGTGGATAAAGGATGGGCAAATTTCGGAAGTTAGCTTTTATAAACCAAGCAGCAGTTACAAAAAACCCAACATACATTATTAAAAGCTAGTTTTTCACACAGCCATTACATAGTTCACCATTACATTGAAAAACTGATATGGTTGTCTGGCCAAAGACAAAAAGTTATAAGAGAAACAACATTATTTCTAATCAAAATTTTCATGAACCCATTCCTGAAATGTAAAGCATAAAAATACTCTTCAAAATGACATAGGGTTGCCTGCAGTGGCATCATGTGAGTGACGTTTCGGTCATCTCCATATGTGTGATTAGAAACAGTCTGTTATCATGGAAAATTCATTCATCTGATTGACTGTTGGAATGCCGTCATACCTACGTTGTTTTATAAAAAAGGTGAATCAACCAATAAGATAAATACACATTCCATTACAATGCATTGTTTCCAGCCACTTGCATAGAGATGACCAAAAACGGCATTCACACGTCGACACTGGTTGCCTGGTCAAACCAGTCAAGAAATAGTTGTCAGCCTCGAAAAAATGGGGCAAATTTCAATGGTGTACTTACACTATTTATTAAAAGATTAAATCAATACTAAAATGTAGAGAATAACTGGCATAGCATTGCTTGGTCAAATTCCCCAAGATATAATGATCAGCCTTAAAAAAAGGGTGCGAATTCCAACAATTTACTTACCCCCTTTTCAAGAGATGAAACCTGAGCTAAGATGTACACAAAATCTTAAACTTGGATTTTCGTCATGATTACAATACTTTCCTCACTATAGTGTTCGGAAAGTAAAAATAGGGATTAAATGAATAGTGATTTTAACAGACATCACATATCCGCATCCAGCAGGCAATACAGTTCCAGATATTTGATATCCGGCAAAATCATTCTGTTATGTCCCAGCATTTAAATGTTAGCATATAGAAACATCAAAATCTCAAATTAGGATTTTTGCCATGATTACAATACTTTCCTCTCTATAGTGTTCGGAAAGTAAAAAGAAGATGAATTTCAATGGTTTATTTACCCCATTTATTAAAAAATGAAACCAGTGTTAAAATGTAGAGTATAATGAACTCTTCAAAATGGCACAGGATTATCTGAACAAAATCATCAAGAAATAGTGGCCAGCCTTAAAAAAAACTGGCGAATTTCAAATAAAGATAGAATGGTGAATATTCAAAAGATGAAAACTGAAGTAAATGCAATCAAAATAAAGTATTAAAAATATAAAAATAAATAAATTCTTGATAATAAGTACAAAACTTTGAATAAACACTATAAAATGCAATAAACTCGCAACAATTGTTTCAGGTTGAAAAAATCCATGTCCCTTCGTCAGGTAAACAAAGTGGACACGAGTGCTGCAATCAAAGCTTTGCGTTCGTTGCTGCTTTGATTGCAGCACTTGTGCCTACTTTGTTTGCCTGATAAAGGGTAGTGTGTTTTTTCAACCAGAAACAATTGTTGCAAGTTGCATTTTATGGCATTTATTCAAAGTTTTGTACTTATTACTTTAAAACGTCAGTTCTGTAGCACTTTCTTATTATCAATATTTTGTAAACAAGAATAATTTTTTTTATTTATAAAATAAAATATTAAAATTTTATAAAAACTAATTTTTATAAAACATGAACAAATTTAACAATTGTACTTTTTCTGAATGTGGAAATTAAATTAAAAAATAATTACTTCCAGCTCAGTCAGAAAAATAGGTTGATTTCTTTTTTCCAACAATTGGCTGCCATTTTGAAACAAGATGGCAGAAAAAAATCATTAATAAACTTGGAGACATTGATGTGGGCTATGCACATACAGAGTTACATACTGCGTACATACAGACTTCACAAATTGATTTCCATTTGTAAATCAGGGTTCCCACTCAATTTCAAAAATAAAATTCCCTGACTTTTCCAGGTTTTCCAGGTCTATTTTTAGAAAATTCCAGTCATAAAATTTAGTTCGCAACATAAAAAATAGCTCACAGTATAAGACAGAACATAGCTTACGACATAAAAGACAACATAGTAACGTGACTTGCGATATAAATTGAATGCTCAAAAAGCATTTTCCAGGTTTATATAATCATTTTTCCAGGTTTTTGAGCAATATTTAAAATTTTCCCTGATATTTCCCTGACTTTTTTCGGTAATTTCAAATTCCCTGACTTTTCCAGGTTTTCCCCGTTCTCCCTGACCCGTGGGAACCCTGGTAAATAGTATTCAATTAGTTTCTAATACAAATGTAGAGATAATAACATACAATGTCGAATCAAGTGCTTTGCACAAAGTGAATATCTGGGTGAATTTCTTGAATACAGAATTTGATTTCAGCATGTAAGAATTCAAACAAGTTTGTTATGGCTTCAAAGTATCATCTGGAAGAATCTGTGAAATGGCAATTCATCTACTGTTTAGAAGCAAGGCAGCCAATTATGGAAGCAGTCAGATCACAAATATTTCAAGACAGACAGTGTCTATACTGTGGAAACAGTTTCAAAATGATGGAACTGTTGAAAGGCCTGGAGAAAGTCATTACAAAAGCTTCTGAAAATCCATATCAGTACGACAGAAGTAACAGAAAATCTCTACTGCTTGACAATTATGTTCAGAGCCTGTAGCTGCCAATGGAACTATTGTATCACTACAAATGGTAAACAGAAGGCTTAATGAAACGTTCTTTATGTGCAAAAGCCAAAGATATGTATGATACTGTCTTCACAAAAAAAAGAATCACTTAAATTTTGAAAAAGAGATCAGAACTGGAGTGAACAGCAATGGATCCCATGTTCTCTTCACTGATAAGTCAAAATTTAGTTAACAAGTGATGCTAAATGTATTTACATTAGGGAGTCAGGAATGCAAACACTTCCTTTAAATATTATGGAGCATTACCGTTTTATAGTCCTTTTCCTTAGATTAGTTGGGTAAAGGCCACAGAATTTCCCCCTTTAGCAGAGAAGGAAACCACATGACTGTTAAGTTCTTGCTTTTTTTTTTTTACATTTCAGTTGGGGAATGAAGGAGATTCGAAGCGTTGTGGCCCATTGCTTACTTATTCTTCATTTGATATGGAGATAGGAGATATTTCATTACCATGTCATTTGATTATCAACTATTTTTCTTTTTCTGATTCGTCCTTTTTTTCTCTTTTATACTAACATTATTTTCATTATAGCTAGTCCAAATATCTGAAAAGTTTTAGAGTGTTATTTACAATGTGTACAATTATTTTGAACTTGCTGCTAATAAAGCAGATGCAATAATTAAAGGGGTTTTTGTGGAAACCCAAATAATTACCTCCAAAAATAACATGTTTCAAATAAAAGGCAGGAGAATACCTCTCCTGGAAGCTCTGGAAAGAGTGACTGTTGAGAATTGGAGTAGATGTGTACATCATTGTCTTTTATTACAAAAAGATTTTATCAAAGACATTAGAAATGAAATTATTCAACAATTAGTGATAAACTTTCAAGGTGATACTGATTCAATCAGTTAAAGTGAATATGCAGTTTAAATTTTCATAATTCACTTTCCCAGTTACTAAAAAATACTTTTTTCATAAACAGCAATACTCTTTGTTTTTTGGAAGTTGTTTATTCAGCTAACACTCTTAGATTGTTTGCAAGTTTGTTTCAAGACTTACAATTCTTTAAAGAGATTTTTTTAAAAAAGTCTTTTTTACTCGTCTTTTTTAAAACTTTAAAAAAAAAAAAATTTGTCAGAACTAAGCTGCACGTAGGATTAAAATTTAAAAAAGAAAAATCACACAACTTATAATTATAACGGAACCTAGGATGTATGTATGCAAATTTTGGAGAAAACTACGAGAAACTGAGCATTTAAGCCAACAAGTGCAACCTGGATTCAAATCAGAAACATCCCGTCTGCTAGCTCTATGAGCAAAACATAAATGCTGATAAACGAGGAATACAGGTTCAAACTCAAGTCTTGTTCTAAACATTGAGAATATTTCATGTTTTCTCCAAAACTTGCATATTGGAAAGTTAAATTTAGAAAGGATTACCTCTTAACACAGGTCCTTCATGCAGATGATCGACTAACATCTTTTTCTGGTTTACTATAGCTAATATTGATGGTTAAAATCGATTGTCTACATGAGAGATGTAGGATTGTATATGATGTCCTGTGTAGGGGTCATTCTAACAGAACCTAGCTTATATTTACACGAGTTGCAGAGAAAACCATGAAAAACTGATTGGTTAAGATGAGAAGCGTCATCTGAATTCAAACTCAGCACCTTTTGTCTACCAGCTCTGTGAACAGAACCTCAGAGCTCATAGGTGGGAGATGCTGGGTCTAATTCGCTGTCATAACCATTCGGAAATTATGGTGATTTTCTGAAAAAATTTCATAAATACTGGTAAGGATTTTTGTTTCCCTGTAAACAAATCATTACTGTTAATCATACCAAATTCCACAGAAAACATACTTTATTGCACCCTTTATTGTTAGAAAGAAACTTACAACATAACTAAAAAAAAGGACTTCAAGGAGTTTTTATTTTATAAGAACATTTTGTATATCCCTGTAAAATTATCAATTACCCTAACCATCTTACCATACTCTCAAAAAACATGCTATAAAAATAAAAATTTGTGGTTAATTAAAGTGATTTTAAGTGTATGTATTAATGGAACTCTTAAAATTAAAATTGATTTCTGTAACTGCAATATTTTTATCAGTTGAATCGACAACATAACGATATATATATATAATTATAATAAATGTACAGTCAGAAGGAAAAAAAAACACAGCACTTCATGTTATTTCGTTATTAATTGACGCAGAAAAATTTAATAGACACCATTCAATAGGAAATTAAATGCACTTTCTGAAAATGTTGTCGAATTTTGAACAGGGTTCCCACTCAATTTCAAAAATAAAATTCCTTGACTTTTTCAGGTTTTCCAGGTCTATTTTTAGAAAATTCCAGTCATAAAATTTAGTTTGTAACATAAAAAATAGCTCACGGTATAAGACAGAACATAGCTTGCGACATAAAAGACAACATAGTAACGTGACTTGCAATATAAATTGAATGTTCAAAAAGCATTTTCCAGGTTTATATAATCATTTTTCCAGGTTTTTGAGCAATATTTAAAATTTTCCCTGACTTTTTTTGGTAATTTCAAATTCCCTGACTTTTCCAGGTTTTCCCTGTTTGAATTAGGGATTATCTACAAATTGAAATGAGCGCCAACTTCAATTTTTTCAATAGCAACACCTAATTTTGATTTCATATTCGAATTTCTGAGAGTCTGACAGTGCAAAAAAGTATACTATTTGTATACTTTATCTTTAGTATTCATAGAGTTATAGTAAAAAATGTGTTAGGGGGTTATTTGTAAATGCAGAAAAATAAAATTAAGATCCTAAAAGAATTAGACAAAATTTTACTGTTTCACACCGGAAATATTTCAAGAAAAAAAGAGTTATAAAAATTAATAAAATTGATTTAGTTTTTACTTTCCGAACACTACAGCGAGGAAAGTATTGTAATCATGCCAAAAACTCGAATATGAGATTTTGATGTTTCTATACGTTTCGAGGTCCCCCGAGTCCGTTTTCCCTATTTTTACGATGATATATGTATGTGTGTGTATATGTCTGATAGTGAACACGCTAGCGTCTAAACGCTTTGTTCAAATAAGCTGAAAGTTGGTATGTATATTATAAGTCACCATAGTACAAACCCTATTGATTTTGGTGAATCTAGCACTTATAGGTTTTTTACAAGGACACCAGGAAAAATTCTTTATCATTATGGCCTATGGGGCCAAATTTTTAAAAGTGCGATAGCGTCTAAACACTTTATTAATCTGAGCAAAAAATTTGTTCACATGTTACAGGTCACAGTTGCACGAACTGTATAGATTTTGGTGAATTTAGCACTTAGTCTGTTTACAGGGGCACAAAGAAAAATTCTTTATCATTAAGATCTATGGGCTCAGAGTTCAGTAGCGTTAAATAAAACATACTGTAATATGGATAAAAATACTCAAACACTATTATGGTTTTTTTTTAAATTCATGAATAAAAAAATTTCCAAACTCTATTATGGTTTTCTCTCTTTTGTTTGTTTAACAACTCCTCTTTCTTTACTTTATCAACAAAACTGTTAATGACTCAATGTTCGGAAAGTCGAGTGGAGTCACTAAAGATTTTTTGGATATGTATGTACTTCTGTACTTTTTTAGATAATTTTAGGTATATTTAAAAACATTACACTTATGATTGGTTAGACAATACTCTTTAAAAAAGTGCAATATTTTTCAATTAAAGAGTGTATCATGGATATACTGATCACCAACAAAGCTTAAATTTTCTTTCGATGAAATCTGTGATTTTATGCCCGTGAAGATACTAATTAGTGACATGAGTGTATATAAATAGACATCCATTAGTTGTGAGTGAACATTAGTAAAATAAATTTGAGCACTAAATAACTTTATTTTTAAAAATATTCTATTTTTCTGAAACAATATTCCATAATATTGGAATGTGTTTTATAAAATGTAATATGATAAACAAGGAAAAATTGTTTCACTTATCATAATATTAACAATATTTCTTGTATGATTAATAGATATCAGATTTTGTATGTTTTATACCATTAAGATTCTTGTAAAAAAATGCTTAATTGGGCAGTTCTCAAAAGGTGGGCACAGAACATACATCATAACTTTAAGCTTTAATAATAAATGTAATTCTCATTGACTTCAAATTTTTTCACTGGAATTCTAATTCTGTTCAAACACTAGAATTGATACAATTTATTGTAAAAGATTTGTGTAAATATCTTAAAATTTTATTATTTTGGACTAAAAAGGGTACATTTTGGACATCCAAAACGTTAACTGATTCAAGATGTAGCACCACACAAAAAGTTATAACCATATGCGGCAGAGCAAAAAAATTCTAGGGAGGGGGAGGGCACATATATTTATATTGCACACTGTATTTTGTTAAAAATCTTATTTTAGGTACATATACATCAATTAGTTGTGATACATATATACCTTTCCATATATCACACCATGAATATAATCAACTGTGCAGATAGCTTGAATAAAATAGACAGAATTTAATAAAATCAATATTTTTGGGGAATTGGGAATTTAATTTCATGAATTACGAAATTTTAATTTTTGTACTATTTCCTTACAAAATAATCTAATTAGTATATTTCCCACGATTTAATAAAATCATGTTTCAAGTACAAAATGACGAAATCTCAAAAATACAACTAGACAAGAACGCTGACTTAAATCTCTTTTCAGTATCTTGACATATGTTCTCCAGTTTTAAAAATGAGTGGTGTCAGATCTCATTTCATAGTTCATACAAAAGTTACAAATTATAAACAATGATAACGGAAATAAATAAGCAAATTTATAGTTTATTTTTTGACAATCATTTAACAACTTTGTTTAACTGTATCTCTAACTTTTTACGGGGTTGCCACTCAAACAGGAGAATGGAATTCCCCAGGTTTTCCAGGTATGTTCTAAGAAAATTCCAGTCTAACCGTGTATTGAGCATTGGCTGTGTTGAAGACAAAATAATTATGGTACAACTTGAAAACACATAAAATACATATGGATATGACAAAAGTCATATATAGTGATAATATCTGCCGCTTATTATAAGCGAGATTAGAAATTTCTTTCATGAGCGGAAAGGAAGGCTGTGGATGTTAAAAAAAATGGCGGAAGCTAAAAAAATTCAGAAAAATGACCCTGCGTTGGCAAAAAAACTGTTTTCTCTTTAACAATCATAGAGTGAAATTCCCTGACTTTTCCAGATTCTGGCAAAAATATTCAAATTTCCTGACTTTTATAGTCAATTTTCAAATTCCCGGACTATTCCAGGTTTTCCAAGTAGCGTGGCAACCCTGTTTTTATAATACATAAAATTTTATATGTCACCTTACTGGGGTATGGGCCTTATTTTACCGATTAGAAAATTTCTTACACAACTTTACTGGGGGGGGGGGGGGGGGGGACCATTATAAAATGTAAAAAATTCGCAATTGTAAAAAAAAAAAAGATCCTTCTTTAGGGGAACACCTTTCAAGTTTTATAAAAAATTTTATTTGGTATACATTTGTGTCTCAGGATGCATGACTCATCTCAGCCCCTCATTTAAATATATTAATCTCTGTGTATTATGAAAAAATGCCACAGTGATGTTAAAAAGTAATAAGTAAAAATGTTGGGGAGGGGGGGGGGGACATTATAAAATGCAAAAAATTCGCAATAATTGTAAAAAATAAAATAAATAAATAAATAAATCCTTCTTTGGGCGAACAAAGTAGGCAAGAGTATTACAAAGAAAGTAGCAACACACAATATATTGAATGTTATATGCATATGCCCCACCACAACATAATTTACAGCTTACTTTATTTACCACTGAAAGAAAAAAGATAATATAACAAGGAATTTTGAACAATTCCTAAATCTAGCCCATAATGTATTAGTATTCTTTTGTATGGCCAACAAATGCTGCATTTCTTCATATTATATTCTATGAGAAACCTATCTTTAGGAATATTAAAAAAATATATACGTTAATTTCATCTTATTTGTTGAAATGTAATGATGTTAAAATGTGCCAAAAAACTATGATCTTAGACATAAATCTATTTGAATTCCTTCGAAGGTTGTCACTCAAATAGAAGAATGAAATTCCCTGACTTTTCAGGTTTTACCAGATGTGTTCTAAGAAAATTCCAGTCTAGCCATATGTGCATTGGCTGTGTTGAGAGCAAAATAATTCTGGTACCACTTGAAAACACAAAAGGTACATATTACTTTGACCTAAGGAGATATTGCCCTCCATTTCTAAGAGGTCTTGTTTTAAAAAAATGGCGGAAGCTAACAAAGAAACAGAAAAAAATAACTCTACGTTGGAGGAAAAATCAGTTTTTTTTTTTTTTTTTTTTTTTGGCAATCATTGTATGAATTTCACTGACTTTTCCCTGATTTTCATGGTAAATTTTCAAATTCCCTGACTATTCCAGGTTTTCAAGGTAGCGTGGCAACCCTGTCTTTCATATGTCCTTCTACAATTAAACAATTGGTCCAATCTCAAAATATAAAAAATAAATAATAAAATAAAACAAAAAATAAACTTATATGATACATATTAAGAATACTAATTTTTGACTTCCTACTGATATCTGTAATATAAGTTACTCTGATAACAGACACATGAACACACTGACTGACAGGCATAAATAAAGTATAATTACACACTGAAACAAAGCTTTTAATTTTTAAAAATGGCACTGTCAAATAATGGCACTTTCACAGAGTATACATTATAAATTGAAATTTATTTTAATAAACTGATTTGTCTTTTGTGTCATGCTACCCAAAACTGTAAGTAAAACTTATGTAAATGTTTACTTTGTGTCATAGTATCCAAACTAAGTTTAAATGTCAGCAAATAAATAGTTTAAAGCAAAGAAAGTACTTGCGCAAATATTACTTGCAGTTTTGGATAGCTTGACCCAAAAGACGAATCAATTTATTGAAAAAAATACATTAAAATTTATAATACTTGGTGAAGGTATGATTACTTACCAAGATATATGAAAATGAAAAACATTGTTTCAAAGTGTAAATATACTTTATTAGATAAAACCAAAGTAATTATAATGGATTCTAAAAACAAATCTTTTAAAGCAACACTAAGGCATCACTGGAATTTTGATATTATATCTTTCAAAATCTAAATTTTCAATTTATGAGATATGTGAATGAAAAAGTGTCAATGAATAAATTTTATCTTTTCATATTAAAAATAATGCCTACACTGCATATATAAACAGAAAAAAAGCAAATGTAATTAAAAAAAAAAAAATCTATATTTTTTAATCAATAGGACAGCGTCCCTCAAAATCTGATATTATAATTTTTAAGACCCATATTTGAAATTCATATAGTCATAAAGTAGAGTGCTGCGTCAAATTTTTAAACTATCAAAAGTTTTTTTGTATTGTCATACACACAGAAAAATACTCTCTCTTTCTCTATACTGTATATGTAACAGTTCCCACTCCACCCATGACTAACACACTCGCATCAAGAAATCAGCTTTAACACCTACTGATATTTATCTCATATTTTTTTTTTTTACTCAGCCACTCAACCTAGCTCATACTTTTTTTTTTTTTTTAACTAGACTGCCCTTCTTATATAAAATAACTAAAAGTGTAATGTAACCAGGTCCATCACTCAGAGATATCATTCGAAAACTTTTCGGTTTTTATCCATTTATATAGCGTATTTTTCCTTTAAATTTTTTGGAGAAAAATTATAATTTTTTACCAACTTATTTTCAGTTTTTGTCAGGCAATTTCATAGTTTTTCTAAAATTTTTTTGAGGGAAAAAAAAAAAAAAGTTTTAGAAGACAAGTGAAGAAAACAAGTTTCACCACAACTAGGTTTGCAATTTTGATAAGTCTGGAATTTTTTCTAAGATTAGGAGGGGGTACATTTCCTGTTTCCCCAGCGAAAAATAAGAATATTAATTTCTCATTTTGCATACTGAAAACAATTGACTTATCATTTCTTTCTTGGGTTTTTTATTAAAATATTATATCAAACTACGCTTTTTTTAGGCATATTTCATTCGATGTTATCTATGGTGGCGTGATTTAAAACCATGTAAACATTGGGTTTTCTTTCTTTCACTTTGCAGAGGGGGGGATTGTATATGTGTGCATGTGTAAAGGGTGATTTTCTATAAGAACACATAGCCAGGATAGCATAACTTCATGAGGTCTTTCTAAATGGTCTTAGTCCGTATTCACTCGAGTTTGAGAGATAACCACAGAAAACTTTCAAAGAATAAACCGATGACTTTGAACTAAGTTCGAACTTAGCATCCCTGTCTATCAACTTTAAAGTCAAAACCTCTTAGTCACTAAAGAAGTTTGGAAGAAATTTAAATCAAAGTTTTAAAAATCTACTTTTATTCCAAATTTATCTGCAAACTTTATTTCTATTTAAAAGTAAAGCACATTAAATTTGTCTCAGAAAAAAATAGAACTTTTTAGATGCTTTATAATCAAGTTTGGTGTCTTCTAGTCGATATAATTCTTTAAAAATTACTTTGGAATTTTTTTGCAGTTTCTAAAGTTCTAGATTAATTAAATGTTCTCTGTGGAATGTTAATTACATAAATTTTAATTTCTAATAATTAAAATTAATTAAAAATGTTTTTTACTTTTCCACTCGGCTGTCGGTGTGTGTGTATTGCGGTTAAGGCCAATTGACTGCACTACTGTCCTAAGCCATGGGAGAGTGCCCTCCATGGAGACTTTCTAAGTGGTCCTAGTCCATATTTATGTAACCTGTCGGTGTTATGCGCATAAATATATGTTTTTCTGGCTAATGAATCAATTACTAAATATACAGAACAAGAAAATTTTGCTGCATAAAAGCTTCTATTTATCATTCGAAATATTGAAAGAATAGATGATAATGTTCTAAATACGGCTTGAGAAAACTGCAACAAAGTTGATCGTCTTCTGTAATTTTAGAGGGGGGCCCCTGCACTTAAAATTTAGGGGGGGGGGGCAGACGCCCCCTCTTGCCCTATGGCTCCGCCACCCATGATTATAACTTATTTCAGGGTGGCCACTCAAATATGAGAATGAAATTCCCTGATTTTTCCAGGTTTTCCAGACGTGTTTTAAGAAAATTCCAGTCTAGTCATACATTGTGCATTGGCTGTGTTGAGAGCAAAATAATTATGGTACCACTTGAAAATACAAAAGTTATATATAACTTCGACCTAAGGAGAGATTGCCCTCCATGAGGTCTGCTTCTAAGAGGTCTTGTTTAAAAAAAAATCACGAAAAATGACTCTACCTTGCAAGAAAAATTATTTTTTGGGTGGGCAATTATTGTATGAAATTCCCTGACTTTTCCAGATTCTGCCTAAAAAATTCAAATTCCCTGACTTTCATGGTCAATTTTCAAATTCCCTGACTATTCCAGATTCTCCAGGTTTTCGAGGTAGCGTGGCAACCCTGTTATTTTCAGGAGATTTTAACGGAAAATAATGAGTAGGCATAGGAAAGTGATGATTGTTTGTATAATTTCTTCATCAGAAAGTAATACTAGTTTGATGATTTTTTTTTTAAATAAACCGGATTTTCAAAGAAGGAAATATTTTGCATTTTGTTATGCCCAAAAGTAAAGATCTAAATAATGCTATTTTAACACAAAATATATTAAGTCTAAGTTATCTAAACACTCTTATCTTTCTTTAAAATAATTTCTTAGATGTTTCTGTTCTAAATATTTGTATGTTTTTGCAAAATTTCTTTTCAATAAATACACTTTTCTGAAATGAGAAACTGCAATGTCCGAATCATATGAAATGGCAATAATTTTATTTTATTTATTTATTTATTATTATTTTTATTTTTTTTCAGTAAATATATTGAATAACAATGACCCAATATCTAATGATCTAATATCTTAAAATGTATAAAGACATTTAGTGTAATATTTTTGTAAATAATTAGTTGTTTTCTTTAAATAAAGCATATTTAATGCATTACTTGTAGTTAACGTTTAATGTTCCCACATTTTGAGAATTGCCCAATTGTTTTGTTCCCTAAGCAGGCGAATCAAAGAGTTAATAGTTAATTTAATAAGAGAGAGAGAGTTAGAGATTAATAGAGAGTTTAATTTAACTTAAAAAAGAAAAATAAATTTGTCGATTTCATGTTTAAATTGAATGCAAGTTGACACTAAAGAAATCATTCTATTAAGACCCTTCTCTACCTTTTACAATTTCCCTGTCTCCGGCAGCCAAATCCCATGTTATCTTATGGAAAAATCTGTCACCAGAATTATTTTATTTTCTTTGTGCAAAGAAGTGTATTTAGTTCATTTTCTGCATTTTCTTTATATAAAATAAAATATTAAAATTGAAAATAAATTTTTGGAAAACAGGAACAAAATTAATGGTTGTAAATTATTTTTTTAATGTGAAAACTGAATTAAGGAGCAGTGCTGTAAAAACTACAGCATAGGCATTTTTTTTTTTTTTTTTTTTTAAATCTAAAAACAAGTCTTACGATTAGAGAGTATTAATGATTATTAGTAGAGATGTAAAGAATATTCGGCCACTATTCAGTATTCGGTCCTATTCGATCAGGTCGAATACTGAACAGATATTCAGCTGAATATTGTCCGATAGCCGGTTAAATAAATTAGTGATCATAAAGTTACTTTTTAAACTGCTTAAACATATTTAATGAAGATTATGTATTAAAGTTTTAGTCATCGGTATAATCACAGAAATGAAGCCATTTTGTAGATCTAACTTCTTTTGTTATTGCTTCAAAAGATTTTAACAAATTAAGAAGTTTTTCCAAAATTCCATTGATTTCCAGTTAAATTAATTATATCTACATATTCAGCAGTGTATAAAGAAATTTCAATTTTTTGGTTCTTTAAACATTCTAGCATATAAAATGAGCTGTTCTATTATGTTGATACATCTTAGATCAATGTTTCCCTTGCATACCAAGTTTCTCAATCTGAATACCTTTCAATCTAGAACATGCTAGAGATGAATGATTGAAATGGTCCATGATCTTTTTAGTCATTGCAATACAGTCATTTACAGTTCTTTGTGTAGATGAAGCATCTAGGTGTCTACACAGACCAAAATTTTGAGCCTAGCCATAAGAAATCTTTGCATACATGTCCTGGACAATAATAATAAACTATAAAGTCAGGCCCAACTTGAGCTGATCCGAAAAAAAAAAAAAAAAAAAAAAATTAGTATCTACTTTTTAGAGGTTTTATACAGTCAAGCAATAGAATATCCTTAAACAAAACTACTAATCTTATAGAAGACAATTACATATATGCAGAAATTCCTTATTATGGATGGATAGAAGACACACAGACAGAAAGTAAGAAAGAAGAAATATCTCACTCAATAGTAAGTAGACAAAAGAATTTAGTCTAAATAACTTGAATTAAAGAAAATTAATTTGTTATAAGGAAAAAAAAATGACATTTAACTAGTCAGTTTCTAATTTTCTGCATTTTAATAATTTTTCTGACGAAAAATAAAATAATGTACATTTAACAGTATTAATGAGTAATGAATTCGTTTTTTAAATAAATTACATAAATAACAGTTGTTAAAAATTAATTTTAACAGCTTGATATATATATATATATATATATATATATATATATATTAATATTTTAAAATACCCTTGATGCCAATAAGACATAGTCTTTTACAAATCTTAATAATTAATAATAGTATATTTTAACTTAAAATATGCTATTATTAATTATTTAGGTTTATGAGAGCCATATTACCATCAAGATATTTAATTTTTTTTTTTCAAAATATACATCAAATTGTTATTATTTTTTAAATATACAAATATTACAAAAACAATTTTAATAATATTTATTTAATTTTTAATTTAAAATGTGAAAATTATTTTAACTACAAAAGTGAAACTTTTTTTTTTTTTTTTTTTAAGTAATTATTCAGCCTAAAATTTTGCTGATTATTTGGTATTCGGCCAAATCACTATTCGTTACAACCCTAATTATTAGTATTCCTTAACTGAACCTCCCTTATTGTTTTCTGAAAGTTATTGCATTTAAAACTACTAATTCAACTGTATCTGTAAGTTTAAATTAAAAATAAATGCAGTATTTTACTTTATGCAATGTGCACCTGCTTAGGAAATTTTATTGAGATTGTAATAAAATAATATAATTTACAGATATATTTTAAAAATATATTTTACAGATGACAAAGAAATGATGATTTACTTCATGAAAGATTTATAGTAATCATTAATGAAGATTAAAACAAATGTTCTAATTATTCGTGATGAAAATTTAGATGATAAAATATATAGATGAATTCATTAAAAATAGCAGTTACCAGATTTGTTTTATATGGAAAATAAAAGAAAATTATAATACATTCAAATATGAAGAAGAACTATTTTAAGGAAATGCCAGAACCAACAATACAACCATGCAAGAAACTAAATTTTACTATTATATGAAATCGATAAATATGAATAAGATTGTAAAAATATTTAATTTCATTAATAAATGTATGTATGAAAGGGGGATACTTTATCTGATAGTTCAATAAAAAGCAAACAGGAAAGTAATTTTTTGCATTTCTTTAAGTTTAACCTTCAGCATATAATACAAAGTAGGTGCAACTGAATTGAAAAATTTCTTCTAAATTGTTGCAAAATGTATAGTAATCTAATTAATGTGTGTTAGTATATGTAGATCTATACACAACAATAATATTAAGAAAAAATATTTGAATGTTTTTTTATGTGTTATACACTTTATCACACATGTCTACTCATGTGATAAAAACTGACATGCCTGGCGAAAGTCTAAAAACATTATGTTAAATTTCCCCATAGGATAACATGGGCTATGGTTTTTATCGATGATAGGTAAAGAATCTTCTTACACTTTTACTGAGACAATCAAAATTAGATTATATTAACTTCCTCAAGTACACAACCTTTTGATGCAAAACTATACAAGAGCCCCCCTTATTATCTACTCTTTAACTACATTTCTTGCGACCATGGAAGCCTCTTGCGCAAGTGCGGATTCAACGAGTCCACTAGTAAAATAGAGGAGAGAAGCTTTTCGTTGAGAGAAAATAAGCGATAAGGGAATACCGAATGACTGGATGTTTACTAAATTCAAACCTGTCGGTCAACTTGGAAACCCTCCAAGATTTTCGACTCGTCCTCACTGCTAGGCGTAGGGAACATGGTTACACAATAAATTAGCATTTTCAAAATAAATCTAAAAATAATAAGAAGAAGAATTAAAATGCATAACCAAAAAATATGTTATTAAAAAAACAAGACAGATAAAAGATACAAACAGTTTATTACAAAAATATCAATAAAATGGGATTATATTAAAAATGATGCAAACTTAAAATGGGATAGATTGTATAAAGTAATTGCACAATTAACATGGCAGTGAAAAATATATGTAATGAAAATATTTACAAATGCATGAGGAAATACTGCTATAGTGAGTTTAAAAATATAAATATTTGTTAGAAAAAAAAAATTAATAAATTGAAATTTTTAGCAGTGATTCATCTGATTGAATTTAAAATTAACATATGATAACTAAAAATAGCATTTTACAATTGAAATTCATAAGTCTACTAAAATTTAACAATACAAATTATGCTGAAAACAATTCATAATTTCAATATCTAATGTTTTCAGTCCAATAAGTTCCCACTGAATTAAAATTTTAAATATACTCTAAAAAATTGCTGACACATTACTTAAACTATTGTAACAAATTTTAATTAAAAGAAAAAATAATATTTAGATGTTTGGCTCAGAAATATCAGTTTCGAGAAATTATGAAGAATCAACAACAACAAATTATTCTCGTCATTTTTAGAACATCTTGCATGCACTTTTACCTTCCTAGCCTTTTTTCAATTTGTTAGATTCAGTAGG
Source organism: Salticus scenicus (assembly GCA_963930645.1). Lineage (NCBI taxonomy): Eukaryota > Metazoa > Arthropoda > Arachnida > Araneae > Salticidae > Salticus > Salticus scenicus. The sequence continues at coordinate 244,220,735 of OZ005653.1, forward strand.
AACTTCAAAATATTTGTAAACAATGACAACACAACAAATACTAATTTCAACAAACACACAGCAGATACAAAATAATTGGTTGATACTGCATCACTACATTCATTCTCATCTAAGTCTATTCTAAAATCATCAAATATCACCAGTAATATTAATGGACAACTGACTATGATGTGATTGTTCAACATTACACAAAGAATCATAGTCATGCATTCAATATAGATACATAATATGGATTGAAATCTACGAACACAATGATGCATAAAATTCAATCTAATATCTTTGTCCAGCATTTAAAAGCATTAAAAATTTAGTGAAGATCTTGTTCGCTTCAATCGCTTTGATGATCGAGAAGTTGATTTGCACTTAGACTTGTAAAATGCAAGCTGATCAGCACAATCCTTATCTAACATTCTTTTATATTCTTGTGGGCAACATAAGTTCTGAAATACAAAATTGAAAAAAAGGTATAATAATATATATAAATATAATAAATAATAATAAATATAAAAGTAAAAGTAAAATACAATCTTTCTATTAGATAAGTGCTCAGTTGTTTACCAAATTTAATACAACATGCAAAGCTCAAACTTATGAATATGTAAAATACTTAAAATTCAACAAATTCCAGACTATATATTGGGTTATTAAAATAGGTGTCACAGCAACTTCCTCTATCGAAACATGGCATTTTTTCTACAAGAGGCAGTATACATATTAAAATACAAAATTTAATTTTTGTATGGTCCATCTTTTTCTATGACTTATATTTAAAGCACAATATTTTCAAACACAGCTTTGAGGACAAATTAATGTACTGTTCTGAAATCAGAGGAAATTTTGAGGTCATTGAAAACTATATTTAAAGACTTTGAGGTCACAATAGACCAATATGTATATCTATTATTTAAAAAAAAATATATTGATTTATAGATAGATTACAAATGCACTGAAACATACTTTTATATCAAAAATTATTGTACCCAAGGAATATTTATATTTATATATATAAAGGAAGCATAGTATTATTACAATTGTGGGATACATATTCTTTTTCTGGTTGATATTATGAAAGATTCAACTTTTCCTACTTAAAATTTGTTTAATTATTCACACTTCAGATTTCATTACATGAATAATCAAATTTGGTGGTTTCATTAAAAAAAAATTACAAATTAAAAAAAAAAAAATTAAAAAAAAAAACTAAAATACATAATAATTAATTCACCAATAATCATAATGTCTTAATCATGACATGTTGGCCTTTGGATGAGATTGCTTAAGACTAAAAATTTAACTTAACTAAGTAAAAATTCTAAGTTAAACCGGGCATTTAATTTACGATAAATGTACATAAAATGGTACAATACAATATTTATACTACGATTTTTTAATATCCACCATTATTATAAGATAGAAAACCTATTTCACTGATTCAGGAAGCAAAGCAAAGCACGAAATCGAATGTAAACAACGATTACTTCTGCTTATTGTCATAAAGAGTGACGTCACGATATATTATACTGTGTTTTTTCGATAGAGTGAATAGTGTGATGTTAAAATTGCTATAAATCAGTCATTAGATTTCAAATAAAGAGAATGTATGTATTTATTTTCTTACTTTTTCATTTTCTATTATATAAGAATAAAATCAGAAAATGTGCATATTGTCTATTATTTAAAAAAAAAAAAAAGTTTGCAAATTTTTTTTTTTTTTTTTTTTGGTGGGGGGGGGGGGGGGGGCGCATAAAGAGAAATATATTCACTTATTTATATTTGGCATAAATTTTTCTTTTTTTTTTTTTTTTATGATTTTAAAGTTAAAATGGGATTTTTATTTAATATTTTTTTAATCAATTATCCAATTGAACTATAAAAAAAAAACATCAGCTAGATTTTGTCCTTATTAATAAGTGTACCCATTTTTGGTAAAATCGAATAAACCAGACAGATACAATGAAAAACTTTCAGTTTTATATACCTTAATGTTTGCACATTCATTCAAGGTGTAATACAATAAATGGCGGCAATGCAAAATTGCTATCTAAAAAAAATAGTCCTGTCATACTAATAAAATAAAATAAAATAAAATAATCTGCAAATTAGAGGGAGTTGACTTTATCCCAGTAGACTAACTATGAAATTAGAAATAATGATCTATCAGAAGGTTCTTTTACTGAAGGATCATCGACTGAAAAAGGTTTGAGAAAAACTGCATGAGTAAAATCTTAATACAAAAGCTTATAATGGAGGGAGAGGAAAGAGTGGGAATATATTTTGGGAATATATTTTGGCAATATATTTTGCAAAACTATTAATGTTTCATATAATTACATACCTTAAAATTGGAGAAAAATGCCTTATAACCACCTTCCATAACATACAGCTCAGGGTAATACAAAAATGGATAGTAATCTCTGTTCATGTCTCGATCAGTATTTCTTAGATGTCTAAGCCTGAAAGGAGAATTTTCTTTTTTCTTTACATTGAACATAGGCTTAAAGTTATAGCACAGAAAATTCAATGGGAACAATAAATAGATAATGGAATGTTTAAAATACGCTAAAATTACTTAACACTTTATTTGAAATTATTTATTAAGCCCAACTTAATATCAGATGAAATCAATAATTTCCATAACTTCAGTATTAGAGATTAAAAGATTAATTATTTAAAAGGAAAGATAATAAAATATCTTCAAAATAAAATCCAAACTTAAGTGCTTTGCAGTCATGTAAGAAGCGTATAAGATAACAGCAATGGTGTAACTAATGTAGAGAAAAGGAAGAGTAGATAGGTGTTTACAGATTTTCTTTAAAAGTCATAAAATTATATACAAAGGAAAAAAAATGTGAGGTACACTATTTTTGGATAGTTTATCTCTAATTAATAATAGTGTCATAATATTATATACACTATTTTGGATTGTTTAACATTAAAAACAAGAAGTTTGTTATGTTCTAGAAAATATTACAAATATTTTTACATTTTTTAAATATTTCTTTTATATAACCCTTTTTTATCTTAAATTGTTAGACATTCCCTTCCTGAAATTAAAAGATGGAAAAAAATCTTATGCAAATATATCTCTGAAAAGAGCCAAAAAACTCAATGAAACTGTGCTCATAAATAATTCTTTAAAATAACTTCTATTCCACATGGTTTTTAAAATAATTTTAAATTTTTTAATTGTAAGGTCATATAGCAAGAGAAAGTGAAAAATCACAACAAAAAGGAATGTTTGCAATAAAGATTAACAACTCTTCAATTAACAATGCAATAGATCAAGCAATTTAAAATTTTATGTATAGGATTATTTAAATTCTAAATAACCTCTAAAGTTTGTTCATTTGCTTTTTTCGATTTATGTTAATACTATGAATAAATAAGTTACTATTAAAACAAATAAACTTTGAAATACAAGCTAATTATAGTTTTTAATGGTTATATTGAATAGTTGAATGGTGAAAAATGTTTAATATCATTCACTTACTTAGTAATTTTAGGAAATTATTCATAGAATTAATTAAAAATAACTATAAACCTTAACCTTACTTCGTGCATGTCGTTAAATTTTTCGGCCGGGTACCCGGCTCTCATCAGACGACGACTTATGTGGAGGACGTGAACTTGACTGACGATCTTGAGTTTCTTTAAGCCTTGGTTTTTAAGAACACAAAATACAAACGTCAATGTATTCGGCATCGAGATTTTCAATTTGCGCATGCGTCACGACACTCTGTTCTGCCAGCGCTGAAATCAAGGAGACTCTGATTGGAGCGTCGCGGCGTCAGAAACGTTGATGTTTGCTTCTTGTGTTCTGAAAAACCAGGGCTTAAGCCATAAGGTGGCGCCACACTCTGTCGGGTGCCACTGTGCCGCTGTCATTACATGCCTCTTGATTGGTGGCTATTTCGATTGATTCACGATACATTGCATAATAATTGTCATAATTAGAAATTTTGCTGGTTTTATCAAAATTAATTGTAATATTTTGTTAGTTAAAAGTTTTGGCTAAAGCTGTATTAAATTTTCCTGTTTTAATATCGTTTTTATGTTTGTTTATTCTTGTTATTTTTCTTTTTGTAACTCCAATATATGAACCTGGTTTATTATTTTGATTTGTAAATGGTATCATATATTCCTGCAGTTTCTAAAGGGGGGATGAGGTCTTTATCACTTCGTATTAGTTGAAAAATATTTCTATTGGGTTTAATAGGGATGTTGACGCCATATTTGTTTGCTACATTTTTTATTTTATTAGAGGCACCACAATCATAAGGAATAGAAGAAGTAAACTGTAGTTCTTATTTTACTTTTATTTAATTTGTTAACAATTTTATCCGGGTACTTTTATTTTCAATTTCCCTTCATTAAAATATTAAGGGAAATTGAAAGTAAAAGTAATTATCATTTTGTTAGTTTCGATGTGATCAACCTATACCCTTCTATAAACCTCGAAGATAGTCAAATCGTCAACAAAACAATAAATAAAAACTACTCCAATCCCAAAATTGCCCAAGCGCTTACTGCAACTACGAATTTTTTATTAAAAGAAAACTATTTTAAGTTTAATGACAAGATTTATCACCAAAAGAAAGGTGTCCCTATGGAATCGCCCATTTCGGGCTTTATCGCTGAATTTAAATTAAGATTGTTAGAAAAAGAAATCCTCAAAAGTTAAAAAAATAAAATTCTTTTTTGGCATAGATATGTCGATGACATTTTTGCTGCCATCAATAAGAAATATGATGTTAATCAAATATTAAACGAAATTAATAGTTATGACCCCCGATATTCAGTTTACGTACGAAGAAGAAATCAACCAACAAATTAATTTCCTTGATGATAAAATTACGCGTACTGATAGTAAAATTAAAACCACCATAAACCAACTAATAGTAAAGAAATTATCCACTATAATAGTAAAACACCTTACCGTTACAAAACTAATGCAATACATTCATATATTAATCACACCTTTTTAATATGTAACGATTCTGAATATCTTAATAACAAATTAAATTTAATTAAAGTTTTCACTAAAAATGCGGATTACCCGGATAAAATTGTTAACAAATTAATTAAAAGTAAAATAAGAACTCTTGATAATATCCCAAACTTTAAAAAAAAAACCTTTAAAGTTTACTTCTTCTATTCCTTATGATCACGGTGCTTCTAATAGAGTAAAAAATGTAGCAAACAAATACAGTGCCAACATCCCTATCAAACCAAATAGAAATATTTTTTAACTCGGGGTACCCAGCCGAAAAATTTAACGACATGCACAAAGTAAGGTTAAGGTTTATAGTTATTTTTAATTAATTGTAATTTTTTTCTTTGTTTTTATGTGTTTTCATTTAAAAGTATTCATAGAATATTTAAATACACTTAACATTTATTATTAAACATCAAATAAGTAATAGACCTGAAAATATCCACACACCACATGATGACTTAAAGAATTAAACTTGCTATTTTTCTCCTGTGACCATCATAAGAGTTAATTTCATTAATCAACTGCATAAAAATTTTATATTTTGGCAATTAAACAGGGTGGCTAACATTAGAACTTTTCCAAATTCCCTGACTTTTCCATGACTATTTTTCAGCATTTTCCCTGACTTTTTCCATTTCGAAGATATGACAGTCAGAAGATTCCGCACATACATACTGACCAATTGCCGAAAACCACTTTTTTGGACTCAGAAGACCTTAAAACAAGTAAATCAGGTGAAAATTCGACATCGAATTTTTGGACCAAATACAATACTTCCATTACCTATCCTATTAGGGTAATGGAAGTAAAAATATTGTCAACATATTACAAGAAACATTTTTTTTTTTTTTTTTAAGAGAGGAGAAAATATTTCTACTTCTACTGTATGATAGCATATTATTACCAATCACAGTAGAAATTCAAATAGAAATCATTGTTTACACACATATTTTTTCATGATATTTAATCGTTTGAATAGGATATGAAGCTAAACAAGAAATAATTATAAGATAAAAAAAATTTTTATAAACCATGTTTTTAAATTAACTGTTGAATCATATAAACACTACTAAAGGCAGCCGGAACCCCAGCAATTGGATAAAAGTATTAAAAAAATTCCTTGCTATCGTCTTTTGAGCTATTATAAAAGTTTCAAATAGCTATCTAGCTGGGAAGTTAGTTAAAAGTTGATTGCAAGCTTTGTACTGGAAACGCTGCTGAAGGCAGCAGGGTCCCGAAGCAGTTGGATAAAAATATTTTTAAAAAGCATTTTCACCGTATTCTGAACTATTCCGAAAGTTTCAAATGTCTAGCTACTCGGGAAGTTAGTTAAATAAATTTTCTGTTGAATCATATGAACGCTGTCGAAGGCAGTAGGGACCTGAAACAGTTGACTAAAAATATTTAAAAAAATGTATTGCCACTGTGTTCTGAGCTATCCTGAAAGTTTCAAATATCTAACTAGTCAGGAAGTTAGTGAAAAATTGATTGCAAGCTTAGTACTGATAACGCTGCCGAAGGCAGCAGGAACCCGAAACAGTTGGCTAAAGGTATTAAAAAAATGCATTTTCACCGTGTTCTGAACTATTCTGAAAATTTCAAATGTCTAGCTAGTCGGGAAGTTAGTTAAATAAATGTTCTGTTGAATAATATAAGCGCTGCCGAAGGCAGCGGGACCTGAAATAGTTGACTAAAATTATTAGAAAAATGTATTGTCACTGTGTTGTGAGCTGTCCTGAAAATTTCAAATGTTTAGCTAGTCGGGAAGTTAGTGAAAAATCTATTGCAAGCTTTGTACTGGTAACGCTGCCGAAGGCAGCAGGAACCCGAAACAGTTGGCTAAAGGTATTAAGAAAACGCATTTTCACTGTGTTCTGAACTATTCTGAAAGTTTCAAATGTCTAGCTAGTCGGGAAGTTAGTTAAATAAATTTTCTGTCGAATCATATAAGCGCTGCCGAAGGCAGCGGGACTTGAAATAGTTGACTAAAATTATTAGAAAAATGTATTGTCACCGTGTTGTAAGCTGTCCTGAAAATTTCAAATATCTAGCTAGTCGGGAAGTTAGTTAAAAATCGATTGCAAGATTTGTCCCTGACAAACACACAAACAAACAAGAATCGAAGTTAATAAAAACATGGTAAAAATACATATGAGAGAAAGAAAATATTCATTTTTTCCTGGTTTTACAATCAATTTTTCCAGAATTTCAATAAAAATTTTCATTTTCCCTGAGTTTTTTTTTACTAAAATCCAAATTCCCTGATGTATATGAATCCTGTCACTTTTTTTTTCCCCAGTATACTAAATTTTATTTGCCTGATTAACTAATTAGCTAATTTTGTGCACTTATACATTATTTATAGAAGCTGAGATACAGTCTTTCATTAAATTGAAGAAATTGCACCATAGGATTGCTACCTGTTAGGCAACATATCCCCAAAGCTAATTAGCACCAACATAAGTCAAGATCCAACCAAATACAAAACTAATATTGAATTTGATACATGAGACACAACTTTCACAAAATTTTACTAACACACAGTTTTCTGAAAATAGTCAGATCATGTTCAGAACATCTCAAAACCTGTAAATGCATCAAATATCGAAAGTTAAAAATTTTCATGGATCCAATACTTTCCTTTTATGTACATAGAAGAAAGTAATAAGATGCTAAATTAGGCATGCTTTGCTAAAGCAAGAAATTTGTTTCTTGTAATTAAACTGCCTAATCGTTATTTAGTATACTTACATGCTTGGTCCTCGCTCAGATGAGAATTCACAATAGAAAATGAGAATTTCTTTAGATTCTTTTCGTTCTGAAGAATTAGTTGCTTCTGCAAGTCTCTTAACAATGTCTTCTTTCATATAAATATTTTCTGCATCCTTCAAACAAAAAAGTTCACATAGAGTTAATATAGTATGATAGTAAAAAAATTTTTATTTATTTATTAATAAGAAAATAAAAAAGATATCATTAAAATTTTAATACATCAAGTATTCTTTTATTTTTCATAAAAAATAATTTAAAATTCTATTGTAAAAAGTTTATATGCTAAACAAAACAAGAGTACGTTTTTTTTTTCTTTTATCTATTACACTTGTTATTAAAAAAACACTCATTTAAGGGGACAGTAGACATTCAAAATAGTTAAAAATCAGTTTTTGTAATCACTGTCTTAAAATTATGACAGTTTGTATACATGTGCATTGAATATTGAAATGTATCAATAATAATTATAGTAAAATTTCTCAAACTATCAAAAATTTAAATAAATTAAAAATTTCAATTTTTTTTTTTTTTCAAAATCTTTAAAATGTTCAAGGTAAACAAGTTTTTAAATTTTTCCCTTGGTTTTATATTATTATAATTATTTAATGTATTCAAAATATTTGTGCAGTAATTTGCAGATTGATTAATAAGTTAATTTTTTAAAAATATTTTTATGTTTGAACATTGAAATTTCAAGCAAATTTTTAACATTCAAACATAAAAATGTTTTTAAAAAATTAACTTATCAATTAATCTAGAAATTAATACATGAATATGTTTAGAATATAATGATGAATTATAATAATATAGAGGGAAATTTTTCAAAATTCATTAAACTAAAAAATTTAAATTTATCAAGAATTTTTTTTTTTTAATTGTTTGAGAAATTTTAATACATTTAATATTGATATATTTCAATGCACATGTATACAAACTTTCATAAATCTAAGACAGTAATTTCAAAGACCGATTTTCAGAGATTTTCAACATCCACCATCCTCTTAAAAAAGAACATGAAGTGTATGCTTGAAAAATATTTTCCTTCATTTCATATTTGCAGTATAAGACAAAAATATAAAAAGATATGATACTTCCAAATTTGGTGGTGATGCCTGTAATGACAGCAAGAGAAACTTTGCTCCTTAAAGACATAAATATTTTTATCTTTTTAAAAACTAAGTATGTATAAAAAGTTTTTAAAATTTATTTATTAGAAATTTTATTTTATATTGAACAGATTTAAAAATAAGCTTGACTAGAGCAATAAAACAAGTCTAACATAAATAAACATAGTTCTACCTAGAGCCTTTGAGAAGGGCACTGATCCCTGCCTAACCTTTGAAATTCAATGAGTGTCCTAGATGCCCCTAAAGAACAAAAATGTATCCTCTTTGCCCTTCAAAATATGCTCTTCTCACCCCCTCAAAATATGCCTTTCTTGTCTGAAAACAGTGCTCTAATTATTTTACTTTTAGATATTCTGACAGATTTCTACAATCTCCAATGGAAAAAAAAAAAAAAAATTAAATGTAATGCTAATTATCTGACGGCCGCTGATGGATATATCCGGTCACTGAGATGTTCTTTTTTCCACAATACACTGATTATTCAAAGCTATATAATTTCGAATTTTTAGTTTGTTTTAAAAATTTGAAGGTCTTAAATAAGTTATAATGATTATAATCGTGTACATAGTTACATTTTTAATCTCAAGTTTAAACAAGCATTATTTTATTACATTATAAAACTGTGCAGTGGAAAGAACATTACAATTTTGCCTTTTTCAAAGGCGGTCAGATAGTTAAACAAAGGTGTCAGTTACAGTGGCAACAATTATTGCCTAATTACTGCATTTAAAAATATAAAATTTTTACAATATTGAAAGAAGCTCATTTTTCGCAAAGGGAAATGCCTTTTTAGTAAAAGTTGCCTCTTACATGTACACAAAAATACCCTTTTTCATTAGTAACATCTTGCCCATTTTTCCCTAGGTAACAGCACCTTGCTTTTTTTCAAAATAAGGGGGATTTTTGAATAAAACACACATTATACCTATGGTACAGGTGAAGGTACACAACTAACTTTAAGGACAAGGGTTTGAAGGTATAAGGAAGTAAATGGAGGGGTCCCATACAGCTGATTGAAGGTATGAAGGGTCATTCAATAGTGTCAAATTGGGAAACTTGCAACCTCTGCTTACAAGGGTATGTCTGTTTGTATAGCTATTATTAAAATTACCCTTTACATAAGAAAATTAATCACCAATTTTTATAAAATTAGATTTATTAATTAAATTAATATCTAATTAAATAGATTTATTAAATTAATTATATTAGAATATAAGTAACTAAATATTTGAGTGGAAAAAACAATTAAAATTAACACTTATAAAACTTTTTGGAAGGTCTTCAGGGACTATCAGCCATAGAATTTTTCTTTAAAAAAAAAAAAAAAAAAAAAGATACATTCAATTTTAAATTGTTTTCTTATCAGTATCTTATGCAGCAGACCAGTCCATTAGAAAGACAGAGGAAGAAAGAATTGAACATGAGGGTGAATGAAAAAATATATTGTTAACTAACTAGTTGTAAATCAAAGTAGGAGTGGGTCTTAAATGTTAAAATAGAAATGACCAAACAATACCAGTTTCTCACTTATTTTTGAGAGAACTAGGGGGCTTCGTCCCCTGGTTGCTAACCCCGACTGGAGGCTTTGCCCCCCCCCCCCCCCCCCCAAATCTCTTAACTCATTAACCCCTATGGGGCTGTACCTGCCTATTTGCAGCTTTGCCTTCCACTGAATAAAAATATTAATAATGCATAACACAAGACAAAAGCAGAACAATATTATAGAAATCTTAATACTTTATATCGCATTGAAATACACAACATTTAATACTGTAACTTTTTTTTTTCCCTTAATGAAATAAGATGCCAAAAATCTGTCTTAACAGTCAACAACTTAATAACAATTTGCCACCATTTTGGGTGGAAGCATATGCTAGACACACAAAAAGAACAACATTGGGAGTAGCTTTTTTTTTTTTTTTTTTTTTTAATAATCAAGAGAAATTCGAAATATCTAGACCTTTTCATGTTACAGCTTTAGTATATGTCTCCCTAGGAGACAAATTTTTGTCACTATTTGGCGATGAATTTTTGGGTATAATTGGTTGTAGTACATATATTGGTTGGGTACAATTGCTGGAAGTGTATTTTCAATTTTGTTTTGAATTTTTATCATTTTTCAAACTTAAAAGTGTTTGACTCATCTATCTGCCTACATTCGAATTTCAGTAAATGTCTTTAGAATGCCTTGAAATTGATATATAATATTCAAATTAACAATGTCATGTTCTCTTTTGAAAATGGCAATAATAGCAAAACTGATTTGTATACAATAGCTCGCAAAAGATTTTTGATGCATTGTGATTTATAAGAGGAATATTTTTAGAAATACATTTTTATATTTTTATACTGCACACAAAAAAATTAAATTAATTTACATTAGTAAGATACACTACACAAACCATTTTTCCTACAGAATAAAAAATGATTAGTTTAATTTATTGGTTTACAGGACCCCTAAAAAAATTGCTCAGTAATTTTTTAATGTGTTATGAAGTTTTTCTTTTAATACACTATATGGAAATTTTAGATGATAAACACAAAAGCAATCTTTCTAATGTTTTGTCTTTTAAAAAATCTGGTGTGAAACTACCACACGACTTCCACTACCCGATATTACACGTATCATATGCATTATTTAAAAATAATGTGATCAGAAGACATAAAATTGGCCTAACGAAGTAGACACCTAACAAATTTTCTAAGAGAGAAAGCTGATATAAAGACATGTAAACAGAGTTTACATTACAAGTGAAACAGAGTTTACCGACTTAAAAAATAAGGGGGGAAAATGATAGTTATTTTTTGAAACACCAATTTCTGAGATCTAAAACTTACCTACCTAAGCAGATCACTGTTAATTTTCCTGTAATAACCACGTAATTCACAAGAAAGGATATCTAAAATGGATTTAACTAACAATTTTCAAGAAAATCATTAGAGCCGTATTTGAGATACCAACTTTTACCAAAACTTCGTATACACAATTGACTGGAAACAATAATTACATAAAAAAGGATATTTAAAAAAAGAGTTAATATATCAAGTTTGAAAAAAATCTGTACAGTCGTTTTTAAAGGAACACACTTGCGAGACTTGAAATAGAGCTATTTATACAAGGTGTCTATCAATTTTCCTGAACTAACCAATTATATCATTCAAAAGGACATCTAATTGAGTGTTTATATAGCAAATTTGAAGAAAATCGTTAGAGCCATTTTTAAGATACGGACTTACGCATTTCTGTTTTTTCAATTTTCACTAAAATTTCGAATATTCATCTGTACGCCAGCCCTGTCTCAATTCTGAAGTTTCATAGTTTTACGTTTATTAGTTTCAGAGATATGATAGCCAGAAGATTCCAAACATACACACATATCCACACACACATTGACCAATTGCCAAAAACTATTTTTTTGGACACAGGAGACCTTAAAACGCATAAATCAGGTAAAAACTCGACATCGAATTTTTGGACCAAATACAATACTTCCATTACCTACGGTAGTCGGGTAATGGAAGTAATAAAGCTAAAAAGATACTTTTGTGGGATTCCTTCCTCTATTTATAAAAACAAAATATATTTTGTAGTCTTGCTGCATTTTAGACAACATATTGGGAAAAAAGCAATTTAAATATAGCCATATTGAATTGACATTCAGGGATCGATTCAGGTTTTAATTTTTGGATCCCTTTTTTGTGAAAAACAAAATATTTTTGTGAAATTACTATTTATTTTTGTGAAATTTTTTTTTTTTTTTTTTTTAAATAAAATATTGTGTAAAATTTTCCATTTTTACAATCACTGTATAGAATGTTCAATGTCTAGTTAATAGAGGTTTGTTGAGCCAAATTAAAGTCTTAATTAAAAATAACACTGAAAACATGAAAACATTTTATATAAAGATCATTTTTATAAAACAAAATCTTGCGAAGGGGCTCATTTTATAAATTTGAATTTTGTGAAGGGTCCCTTTTACGATATGGTATTTTGTGAAGGGGCTGCAAAAGGGACCAAAATTTTGCCTGGACTGACCCCTGTAGATGCAAAAGCAAAGTAATTTCTAATAGATAGTCACATTTGAAACAGAGTCTTAAAATTAACAGGGCCTTATTCACATTAACATCTATGATATATTATATTCCTTTACATACTTTCACCAAATTAACTATTTATAGACACAAAACATATGGGTCAAGTTATAGTAATTTTTAGATGAATTATAAAGGGCTAATTAACAATTAAATACATTACAAATACCTTTATGTCCTTTTTTATACATAGTATTTTCGATCATCATTCGTGGTCATCTTTAGTATGGTAAGTGGCTTTCACTGTTCATTTTTCCCCAATTTTATCTTGTTTAAAGAGCTGAGTGAAAAGATGAACATAAACAAGATAAAATCCAGGAACGACCAACAGTGAAAGCTATTTACTGTACTGAAGATGACTACGAATGATAGTTGAAAGAACTGTATATAAAAAAAAAAGGTCATAAAGGTATTTATAATGCATTTAATAATTGATTTTTACTATCAGTATTATTTTACTGAAAAAATCTCAAATATCACGAGCAATATCACACAAGTCTTCAGTTTTAAATAAATATTGGATAAAAGCTACAATGAATTCTAATATTTTGCAAAATAAAAATATGAATTTCCAAAAACATTTCATTTTTAAAACATAGATTTGAAAAAAATATATTTATTATAACATTATTAGAAACTTATCTTAAAAAAAATAAGTAAACATACCTGTATATGACCACCGTCAAATTCATATGGATATCTACAATCAATAAGAGTGTATTTAAAAGATGCAGGTTCCATTAACAGAGAAGCCACCTAAAATATAAAATACTTTTAATTGTAAAAAGTTTATTAAAATGAAGTAGCTAAAAATTAATTGGTACAAAAAGGAAATTTTGTTCTTTTTAGGAGAATCACCACCTTTAAACAATCTAAAATTTATTTTGTTCATTTGGCATTTTTTGAAACTAAAGTTTTCTGAATCATATACAACAAACTGCATTAAAATATCCCTACCAGAATGCTTACAATTGCAAGAAGAAAGAATACTTTGCAGTGTAGGAAAAACATACACTGTAAATAGGGTTTCCAGCATGAAAGACACTCAAAAATAGTTGCTTTAGTTGCCTTTAATGTATGAAATAGTGGCCAAAATAGTAGCCAATCTGATCTAAATTGTAGTCTTGGATTTAAAAAAAAATCAATATAAATACAATAGAAACCCAATCCATCGTTTTTTACGGGGTGCATGAAAAAAAAATTATGAAAGCGGGAAAACGATAAATGCGGGTTAAAATCAAAACACCAAGAAAACAATGTTTATGAATTACACACAATGTATACAGTATATTTGTATTAAAAACTAGTTTTACTTTACAAACTGTGAAAGTAATAAATCAATGTTGTAGAATTTTCTGTTGAGTTTTTCGTTCATTTCCTGAATTAAACAGAAATTTTTCCAGATTTACAACTTTTTCTGTAATTTCATGTGCTTATATAAAAGTTTGTGCATTTTTAAGTGCCAAAATTACAGCATCGAAATGAATAGATTGTTCTGGAGACATGGCATCACAATTTTGCTCCTCAGTGGAAATGGGTAAAAAAGTTATATTAGGATGAAAGCCTAGTCTAGTTCTAGTCTGTATGCCATATAGAACCGCTTGACCTTCAGGAAAAAAATTTTACAAGGTCAGGAGAAAAATTTTACAAAGTGCAGGAAAACGATTTTTTGAAGCCCGATACAAGCGGGTTTTGTTAACATTATTTTAATACAATTTGTGCAGGGACCATAGAAATAAAACGGTCAATGCGGGAACGATAGATCGGGGTTTCACTGTATAATATTTAAGCAGTTTTTGGTGATAATGTGGTCAGAAGATATCAAATTGGCCTAAGAAATTAGATATCTTTTTTGTAAAAGAAAAGTGATACATGTGTAAAGGCACGCAAAATAGAATTTCATGTGAGATTAAAAAAAAAAAAAAAAAAAAAAAAAAAAAAAATCAATAGGTTTTTTTTTTTTTTTTTTTGGAGACACCAATATCCAAGATCTAAAACTGGCCTACTTAATCAGGATGATTGTTAATTTTCCTGTAATAACCATAGAAAATTATCAATAATTTTATGCAAAAAGATATCTAAAAAGGGATTTATATAGAAATTTTCAAGAAAATTAGCTTCTTAAGAATTCAGAAAAAATTCACCGAATGAAAGAATCCCCTGAAATGACGCCATGCTGCCCCTGATTTTAAAGGTTAATCAGGTCTAGAATTTCCTATAGAAGTTTGAAGATAAAGTTTACTACTTTACACTTTGAGTTCTTTCATTTATTTGTTCACTGATGACAAAATATATTATGACCAACTCCAATTTGAGTTGTATATACCAGAAATAACTAAAAAATGCTTTTTTAAACAGAGTCAAAATTTCTTTTTTAACTTTTGAAAGATGAAATTTCTTATGAGATACTGAATATAAGCATTTTAAGATAAATGTGGGATGTAACAAATACACAATCCATCATAAGACTCTGAAATTTTACGAAGTAATATAAATAGTAGGCCAAAGAACACAGCTTAAAATTACAAAAGTAAAATTTACAAATTACAAGACAAAATTTAGATTGCAGGGGAAAATCTACCACAAATTCTTCACTAAGAAATGTCTCTTAACAACAGCTCAAACATTTAAAAAAAAAAAAAAAAAAAATCCCTCCCTATATATTTAAAAAAAAGAGAGAGAACAGCTGAACGACAACAAAGAACAAAAATAACTTTATGTAGCATCAAATATGTAATTTTAACTCACCAATGCAGGAGAAACTGTTTTAAGATCAGGATGCCTTCCTTGAATTGTTGGAAGAATACAAGGCTGAAAAATAGTGTATTATTTTTAAAACATTAAAATGTCAAGAACAGAAGGAATTTTTTTAAGTCACACATTTCTATAAAAAAAAAACTTTATTCAGCTTTAACATAGTTGATATTCTTATTGCATATTTAAACATAAAAACTTCTTCACACACCATAAAATAAAGGAAAGCATTACTGGTTTCAAAAGGATCTGGTCTTCCTTCTTCAGATGCAAAAAACATATGCTACTACCTTGAAGGCAAGGAAAAAAAGCAACACAAGTGCAGCCAATAGGACAGTTGCATGCAGCAACCAAACAAAAAGGAACAAACACTCACAGAGAGAGAGAGAGAGAGAGAGAGAGAGAGAGAGAGAGAGAGAGAGAGAGAGAGAGAGAGAGAGAGAGAGAGAGAGAAAACGGGAGACAGGAAAAAAAAAAAAACTTTTTTGCACCTAAAGAAGAAAGATCACATATTTTAGAATCTGGCAGTGTTTCCCTATTTTATGTTATGGTGTGTGAAGAAGTTTTTATGTTTAAATATTTAATGTACTTTAATTTATAATTCTTATCCCAGTGGCAGAAACACCGCGATACAGTCACGGACACAGAAAAACGGCTTGCAAACAGTTTTCGACTGCACTAATAAAAAAAATTAGTCCACAACTTTCGGACACTCTTTGTCTGCACTAGTAAAAAAAAATTGCCCACAACTTTCGGACAGTCTTTGTCTGCAGTCATAAAAAATTTTCTGCAATTTACAGACATTTTTCACCCGCGACAATGTGCTACCGATATATGAAGTTTTAGACGCTCTCTGGTAGGAATTCTATAGCCCTCCTATAGGTGCCTTGGTAGAAACACACAAAACAGTGATTAACAACGGTGACCTAGGGAGCCTAGATCTCCCTTGATAGACAGTGTTATGCGTGTATTCTTTTCTCCTGTTACCTGTTACTGAGATTGCTATAAAATATTTAACTGAATGAGTTCAACTTATTATTTTATAATTATTTATACTATATTGTTCTGTAGTAAAATTGTATTTGTGTATTGTTGCACAAGATCACACTGTTGTTAAGCTCCCCCTCTCCCTCAACCACGATTGCCGCTATCAGCTTTCAGGCTTTTTGAGTGTAAGCCATTTTCACCCCTGATTACACAAATTTAGCAGACAAATTGTGAAATGGCGCTGCACAACAATCTTAGTCAAGGTTTGTTGTGATGTATCAAAGAAAAAATCATGACATCAAATAAAAACATATTGCATTTAATACATCACAAACAAAATGTTACGTGAAACACCGACACAACTCATAACAGAACTATAACCAACTCCAAACTGAGGAAAAACAGTCCTACTGAAAAACAGTTTGTAAAGTAGCGACATCTATATGTCAAATCACAACAGATTCCTCCCTCCATTTAGCAATAAACTCAGCAAAACTTTTAGGAGGTTTTATTTTTCTTTCAGGCCTGCGAGGTTTAGATGGCACTGACTCTGGAGAACTCCTGGTTGAAGGTGCTGGGGTAGCTACAGGCACAGGAGAAAGTATTCGAATACTTACAGGCACAAGAGAAGGTGGTACAAACAAATCTTTAGCTACTTTAATAGGAGGCTGTGGAACATTGGCTAGAGCAGGTGGTGTTAGAGCTGGTGGTACAATATGACATGTGATTTACATGCCGTTGGCACAATTTGCCGTCAGGGGTTTGAACATGAACAAGATCCTTCAGCATTCTCGACTATTGCAGGTATCCATGGTTCACCTGTAGCAAAATATTTTAGGTATACTGGATCATTAGCAGAGATATGATGTGTTTTGAGTTCAGCAACATCAGTCAATAACTTTGACTTTTGTAGTGTATCATGGTCTGAATGAATTCTGTCCAGTAAGGTTTTAGGTTTACGCTTAAGTAGCAGCTCTGTTGAACAAAAACCTGTACTTGTGGAAGGTGTTATATGCTGTCTTAAAAGGTAGAAGCAAATAGACTGTCTCCATGACCCATCAGATGACAATCTTTTGACAGCTCCCTTGAAGGATTTCCGCTTGGCCATTTCTGGCAGGATAATATGGTAGAATTAACACTTGACGAATGGCATTAGCCTTAAGGAAACTGCAGAATTCTTCAGAAGTAAAGCATGTGCTGTTGTCAGACACAATATCTGGCAGACCATGAGCTGAAAATAATTCTCGAAGAACATCAATTGTGGAAATTGAAGATGGTGAATTAACATGGCAAACTTCCAACCATTTTGAGAAAGAATCTACAACAATTAGGAAATGTTTACCATAAAATGGTCCTGCAAGATCAACATGTAACCTTGACCAGAAGGATCTTTTGTTGGTTCCCAGTGATGTACAGAAGCACAAGGAGGAGCATGTCTGAACATTTGACACTCATGACATGAATTTACTAAAAAGGTAATATCAGAATCTATATTTAGCCACCAAACATAAGACTTGACTAAGGCCTTCATTCTTTCTATCCCCGGATGAGCAACATTCAGTTCGTTAAGAATTTGTTTTCTGTTAGCCTTAGGAATTACAACACAATTTCCCCATAATAAACATTTTTTATGGACTGAGAGTTCATGTTGCCTTTTTACATAAGGCTGGAAAACCTTGTCTGTAATTAATGCAGGCCAACCCCTTAAACCCCAGTCTAAAATCTGAGACATGACTGAATCTATAGTAGCTAAGTAAACAATATCACTTGCATATAAGGGAAGATTCTTCTTCAAGAAATAAAACTTCTAAGGGTGGTGGCACATTCAAGGTTTGTGACTGAGAAGGAAGACTAAGGGCATCAGCATTCAGAATATCTTTTCTTGGTCTATGGATTAATTCAAATTCATAAGCGTTTAAAATACACCATCTGAGCATTCATGGAGAAATTATGTCTGGAGTAGGTTTGACTTTATTGAAAAGGCCCAGAAGAGGCTTATGGTCAGTGACTACCGTAAATTTGTGACCATGTAAGTAATGACGAAATTTTTTAACAGCAGCAACTATGCTAAGTGCTACCTTATCCAGCTGAGAATAATTTCTTTCCATTGAATTTAAAGCTCTGGACAAAAAAGTAATGGGGGCTTCCCTGCCATTGGGAAGTTGGTGTGACAGCACTGCACCTATTCCATGGGGTGAAGCATCATATGCAACTATAATAGATAAGTTCTCATCAAATGTCATCATATCAGAAGAAAGAAGTTTCTTTACCAAATTAAATGCAGTGTCATGCTGCTTAGTCTATTTCCAATCAACATTTTTTTTTGTAAAAGTCTATGCAAGGGTTCATTGGGAAGGAAACTATGATAGAAATTCAAAAGTCCTAAAAAAGGGTTGGAGTTGTAGTTTGTCCCTGGGAAATGGTGCGTTATGAATAGCAGGAACTTTTGATTTGGAAGGGAGAATACCCGTTGCATCTACCTTGTAACCTAAAAATCCAACTTCTGTGACTCTGAATTCACATTTTTCTTTTTTGGCATACAGCCCTGCTTTTCTAAGGTAAGATAGAACCCTATGCAATCTTTCTGGAAGTTGCTCAAGTGTAGTTGCTCTTATAAGAATGTCATCAAAATATGGTATAACACCATCTAATTTAAACAAAAGATCATCCATCAGATTCTGAAATAAACTAGGGACAACCTTTATACGATACTGAAGACGTTTAACCTTATACAAACCTCTGTGTGTGATTATGGTTTGGGCTTCAGCTGATTTGTCATCTACTAGAAGTTGGAGATAAGCCTGAGCTAAATCGATTTTTGCATAATAACCATCTTCCTTTAGATTACTTAATAGATGGTTGACACTTGGAATGAGGTAAACGTGATCTGCCATAGTCTTATTTAGCATAACCTTATAGTCTCCACATAAACGCATATCACCTGATGATTTTATTATCGGAACCACTGGTGTAGACCAGCTAGGATTTGAGATAGGCTCTACTCTACTACTACCAGAGTTCCCCCTAGGTTTGAAAAACAGTAGGGTGCTGCTACCAAGGAAAAAGGGGCAGGTTGGCGCTATAAAAAGAGGGCCCATTTGTGGAGAATGAAAAAGGGCACATTTTATAAAAAGGGCATATCGCTTCGAAAAAAATAGCCTCCAAAATTACAAACAATTTTATTATATTTATAAATGCAGTAGTTAAGCAATCAGCAATTTTCGCCCCCCCCCCCCCTCTCGGAAAATGTAGCAAATTTTCACTAAATGTACAAATTAGTCAGCAAAAATTAAATAAATTTATTTTTTTTTCACATTCTTTTATCTTTAACTATAGTTCTATTAAACCTAATAAAAAGTATTAAAATTGCTTCCTGAAAAATATGTAAAAAGCTCTTGAAAATCTTATAAATGTTGAAATGAAAGTAAAGAACTATAATAAAAATTATCTTTAATAAGATTTTCGCAAATTTCTTAAGATAAAAACCAAAGACCTTTTTTAGTGATTATTAAAGAAAAATATTAAACATTCTAATCAAATAGTAGTGATAAAATGTTCGATTTAATTAATTAATGATATTTTTTTTTTAATAGTTTCGAATTTTTTAGGTAGTATTGCTAATTTCTAATGTTACAATCAGTTGGTAAATTTAATAGATCCCTGGAATTTACTCACTTTGTTTGCTGAATTTAAATAATGGTAAATGAAATATTCTTTTGAAATTTGATTTCTAAAAATGTAGCTCCTACAACTATTAGGGATGAAA
Source organism: Salticus scenicus (assembly GCA_963930645.1). Classification (NCBI taxonomy): domain Eukaryota; kingdom Metazoa; phylum Arthropoda; class Arachnida; order Araneae; family Salticidae; genus Salticus; species Salticus scenicus. Next base: position 244,241,229 of record OZ005653.1, read on the forward strand.
CTACCCAACATGCAAAATCCCTGGAAACTGTTACTTGGCTATAAAATGAATAATGGAGGAATACTTATATAGGTTATTATTAAAAGTACTTATTTGTTCCTATAATAAGTTATATTTATAAAGTTCTTATACATATAAAGCAATTTTAACACCCAAATTGAGAAGTTTCTATAAAAACAAAATAATTAGCATGAAAATCAGAGGTCGCTCCTGAAAATTTTGAACTCTGCATTATATAACCATCGAAGAGTATCACAGGTTAATATATTTATTTTGTGGGGGAAAAAAATAATAATAGTATGTTGTGGTCACCACAAGACTTTCTTCTATATTTTCCTATACAAATTCAATAAGGGCAAATAATTTATTAAAACTATTATTTATTAAAATTATCTAACATGATGAATGCAAATGATTTACATCTTAGAGAAAGCTAACACTAAATATCCAAAGAAAGTTTCATTGTCTATAAATAACATCTTAAAAATATGCTTTTATAATGGGTATCTCACATATCACATTTTGTACAGTTATATGCCATACAAACAGATATAGCCTTCCCATTATCGAGGAAATTTCCAGTATAGTAGCGCCATCTATTGGTTTATAAGCATCCAACTTGAATCAGCATAATGTCTCATAATTGCACATATCAAGTTTCATTTGATTATACACAATAGAACCTGAGATATAGCCTTTCCTTAAATTGCAGAAAACACTGTGCAGCAGCGCTACCTGTTGAGTGGTTGACACTAAAAGCTGATAATACTAATTTATGTCAAGGTGCATCTACATATAAATTTATATGCAATTTTGTGCAGTAGCTCCTGAAATATAGTCTTCCCATAAATTGCAGAAATTGATGTATAGCAGCGCCACCTGTTGGCTGATAAGCATTTACATTGAATCAGCACAATGTCTCATAAAAATCAAGTTTCTTAAAAATCAAATTTCTTCTTAGAAATCAAGTTTGCAATAGAACCTGAGATATAGCCTCCTTTAAATTGCGGAAATCGCTATATAGCAGCGCCACCTGTTGAGCGATTTTCACCAAAAGTTGATAGGCACTAATTTAGGTCAAGGTGTATCGACATATAAATTTATATACAATTCTGAGCTGTAGTTCCAGAGATACAGTTGCCACAAAATTTTTAACACACATACACACATTGTCTAAAATGGTCAAATCATTTTATAGGCCTCTCAAAACGTGTAAATCCGTCGAAAACCGGAAGTCGAAAATTTTTACGAATCCAATACTTTCTTCTATTAAATATAGAAGAAAGTAAAAAGGAAACTAAGAATCGAAATACTCTAATATTTTGTTGCTAAGATTAAAAAAATCGCATCAAAATATGCAGTAATTTTGCAGCCGATTTCGGAAATACAGGATCATTTCGATTTCACCGCTAACTTTCGAAAATTTACATTTAATTGCAACTATTTATGAAATACTTTATTATTCCGATGTTAATAAAATCCGTGATGTTATAAAAAGCTGAATTTCTAAATTCACAATTTTTTTTTTTTAGCCGATAGCGGAAGTGTGTAATCATTTTGCCGTTAATCATCAAAATTTATGTTTAATAGCAATATCTAAGATAGATAGGCTTTAATTTTACGCTAATCGATGTAATTAGTTTTTAATGATTTGTGATATTTGAAATAATTTTGTGACTAATTACCGAAATGCGAGAGCATTTTTACACAAATTTCAAAATTTTTCAAAAATACTAAAATATTTAGTCTTAAGTCGGAAGTCTTTGCTTTTTGGTGCCTGATTTCTTAAAAATTATATGTTTTGGTTTGGCTTATTTCTAAATGCGCAATTAATTCGTATGATTTTCGTGACGAGTCAGTTTTTAAGTGAAATTTTTGTGCCAATTCTTGGTAAAATATCCATTTCATATCTGTAATTTTCTTAGAATGGCCCCACACTGTAAAAACTGAGTTATATATTCAATTATCCCAATAAAAGTCATGAAAAATATTCTTTTTCTTTCTACAATGGTAGACACTTTGCCTGTGAAACTTTGGAGTTTCCGTCTTTGACTCCGAAATGCGCGAATACGGATTAAAACATCTTAAGAAGTCTTTAACGAAAGGCATATCTCCCAGGTCTAGGACTTCCGCATAGTCGACCAGCCTTGACGGCCCTCTTCACTTACCGTCGCCGTAAGCCCGCGCCAATGTCATTCTATGGGGAAATTTTCTTTACACATAACTTATTAACTAATACATATTTTTAAATTCTGTTTTCACATTCAGAAAATTCTCAACTGTTAAATTGACGGACCTTTTTTAAAAAATGTATCTTTTTTAATTTTAATATTTTATTTTGAAATTGCAAAATGAAAAAAATTCACACATTGAAAATTCGTATTTTGCAGTTTCAAAATAAAATATAAAAAATTTAAAATAACTTTTTAAAAAAAAGTCCGTCCATTGAACAGCTGGGAATTTTCAGAATGTGAAAACAGAATTTAAAAATATGTATTAGTTAACCCTTTCAGGGGCGGTGGCTAGAGGGTCTATCCACCTACTTTAGAAATTTTTCTCTAGGTGTGCAGTGGCTACTTTTTCTATCCACTTTTATGAAAAGTTAATGTGTTCTTCTAAAATTGAAATAGAGACGGCAGCACTACAGTAACTTTAAGCAGGATGTGCCTATGACTTTTTTAAATGGACAAGTTGCGGGAAAATTTTTTGAAGTTTCTTTTGTATATTTTTATGAAAAATAATTTTTTATTCAAAAGTATTTGGCAGTGTAAATATACTGTAATGCATCTTTTAAATACAACAGATTTACATATTATCTTAGATCATTAATTTTAGTTTGATTTTTAGGAGCATCTTTTAGGTGGATATACCCTCTAGCCACCGCGCACATAAGACAGGTTCTGCTGGGGAAAAGAATCTCAATTTCTTTTCCTTTGAGATAAACAAAGAGGGTCTTTTGGGGTTAGTGAACTGTGATAAATATAAATAGTAAGGGATAGCAGAATGTAAATACAGATGTAAACAAGCGTGGGGGGGTTCTTACAAATTTACTTTAATATTCAGTATTTCTGTTTACAGTATAGAAAGAGGCTGCTTTTTTCTATTGCTCTTATATCGTGATTTTTAAAAATAAATTTTTATTTCCACAGCTTTTAAATTTAGTTAATTTCTCTAAATAATCTTAAATTAAATTTATATATCTTAATTTTTATCACAATAATGCCTAGAAAAGGCTTATCTTTGGATGAAGCTATTGCTCTGTTTGAAGAGCTACCCTCAGATGATGATTCTGCAGTATCTGGATCAGGAACAAACAAATTTTATAGAACATTAATATTTTTAAAGTTTTCATATTTCTGTGTATGCAATTTGTGAATTGATTATTTCATTACAATATGCAGGTAAGAAATTATGTCTTTTAGTTTATGTACTGAATCAATTTCAAAATTTATTGCACTTACAATATAATTGAATAACTATAATTTTTATTCCTTAAATAGTGAATAATTTTTTCTTATTACTAATGCATAGAGGTTTCTAAACAAATTTTAAACAGCCCATATATGTGTGTATATATATATAATAAATCATTAAAAAAGGATAAAGAAGCATTATAATTTAAGTAATAATTAATTATTGTTACATTGTATTATTATAATTACATTTTCAAGGCATAGTTTCAATTTTTATTCCTTAAATATATAAATATTTATTTCCATACGAAAATTAAGGTACATGACGTATGTGCGCAGTGGCTAGAACGTCTAGCCACCACCCACAAAAAAATCCCCACATGCTGAATTTTTTTCTTCATCAAATATGACTTGTAGGGGATGTTTACTTTATGATGTATATATATTTAAAAGGAAATTCAATCATTTTTACTTAGTGCCCCTGAAAGGGTTAATAGGTTATTTGTAAAGAAAATTTTCCCATAGAATAACATCAGCTTCGGCTTCCGGTGGTGGTGAGTGAAGAGGGCCCTTAATGTGTACACCGCAACATCACCGTTAGAAGTTTATTAGCTTTAAATCCATTATCAAATAATTATTTTACGACAGGAAGTTTTTATTTTATTTATTAATAATTTTTATCATTAAAATAAATGAACTTTTGTTACTGTCACAGACAAATAGAATATCCTTGTCTGTGGTTATCATGTAAATAAAAATCAAAGCACTGCACAGTCTAGATTTCCTTTTCATTCCCCCTTCTTTCAGCTTTTGATTCTAATTGATTGTGGTTTTTCATCTAATGTAAACAAACACTTCTCTTTCCTGAGTCAATGTTTTTTTTTTTTTTTAACTTATTTATGAGATCGAACTTAACGATTTTTGTGGTTCTGCAGCTGGATCATAAAAGTAATTAGATTTGTTATTTTTGTTAAAGTGATTTTAAAGATTAAAAGAAAAAAAAAAAAAACATGATTTATGAAGCAAAAGGATTATTGGAATACGAGAAAATCTTCCATATTTTCCCCCTTCTTTTTTTGCTAACACTGGAGAGGCACTTATTTGTCTGTTCCTCACCCACCCCACCCCACCCTAGCCAGCAGGTGCAGGGTCATTTAAAGAAGTTCCGCCGCAACTATGTTTACGCTGATAAATAGTTTATACACCTGCTAAGTGACAACTCGCTTTTGCAGCAAGTAGAACACACAGAAAAGTGAAAAAGCTTGTATAAAGAAAATTTGTATTAAAAAAGCACTCAGAATATTTAAAAAGGAGAAAAAATGTGCTATTTTGGGTCGTGCTGGTTAAATTTGGGAGCAAGAAGGGCGCGATTTTCGGGCATAAAGGGTGCGTTTTTTGGGCAAGGAGGGCGCATTTTTGTACTTTAAAGGGCAGTTAAGGCGCTCATAAAAATTTAAAGGGCAGGCAGGGCGTGACGCCCTTCTCAAAGGCTCAAAGGGGAACCCTGCTACTACTCTACTCTATAGCTCCCTCGTCAAGTAATTTATGTAGAGCAGCATCAATTTTTGGATACATAGGAAGTGGAACATGTCTTGACTTGTGGCAAATAGGCAGAAATTTTGGATTAATAGGAAGGGTAATCAGAGGTTCCTTGTAAACACCAAGAGCTTCATTGAAAACATCTTGAAATTTTTTAACAACTTCTTAAACAGGGTCAGAATTTACTAAATTTACACCTACTAGGCGAATGCCTAAAGGTTGAAACCATTCATAACCCAAAATATTAGAGCAATTTGTGTCTGTGATCATGAGTGTTAACAGTGCTTTAAAATTTTTGTGTGTTACCTTGAGCACACATACCCCTTTTATTAAAATTGAGTTTCTCTGAAAATCTGACAGTTGCACAAATGATGAATAAATAAATGGTTCAACAGAAGAAAATAATTTATTATACGTATCAGAAATTATAGAATAGAATGATCCTGAATTCACTTCAATAGAAATTATTTTACCCTCAATATAAACAAGCATTTTTTTTAAATGGAGTGGAACAATTTTTACAGAATTTATAGCATAATCGGCATTATCGACATAAGTTTCAATTTTTACTTCTTGTAATCTATTTTTATTTGTCTGACTCACTGAATTGTTTATCATTCTTCTTTTTTGACCTACATACCTTCTGTATGTGATCCTTTTTATGACAATTCCGGCAGATAGCATCACGAAATTTGCATTAAGAATGTTCGTGATCACCTCCACAATTATAACAAAATTTCTTCTTAGCTATGTCTGATTTTGTTTTGAATGAATTGTTAGAATTTTGTTTGAAATTACCGCATTGATGCTGTATAAAATCAATCTATTCACTACCTGATCAACTGGGCAATCCTTGCAAATGAATTTTTTATAGCTTGGTTAGCTACTGTTCCTGTAGTATATGCTTCTGATACTGCATTTTCTAAAGTCAAAGTAGTACAAAAGAATACGCTGAATAGATTCATTTTGTATACCACAAACAAACTGGTCTCTACGATGCTTGGAAAGTGAATTTCTAAAGTCGCAGTCTTCTGCAAGCCGTCGAAGATCTGTAATATAATCTGTTAAACTTTCATTAGATCACGGACCATGTTTATGAAATATAAATCTACAATAGATTTCTGAAGCTTTTGGAGAAAAATGCTGTCAGCAATATGACAATTTTATCGAAAGATTTCTCCAAGAGTTTAGCAGGATTCAACAATGAGCATAGAATACTCAAATTTTTGGTTCCGCATACGACTAATAACGTAGCTCTCATTTTAGCATCGTCTGTTATTTCATTTCCTTTTAGAAAAAATTTAACTTGCTCTATGTATAGATCCCATGATCATAAATCTGTGGTGTTAAATTCAAATATTGTGTCGATTGCCATCATTTCGAATATATAGAGAGCATACTTTAGAACAATGAAATCAATAATGGAAAAAATATAAGTTCACCATTTGAATTAGGACTATCCCATCCTCGTCACTAGAAATGTTGTGATGTATCGAAGAAATAATTCATATCGTCGAATAAAGACGAATCACATTTAATACATCACACATGTAAAGATACAGCATGAACAAAATGTTACATGGAATATCGACAAGTACTATAACAGAACTACAACCAACTCCGAACTGTGGAGATGAGGAAAAACAGTCCTGATGAAAAACAGTTTGTAATGTAGCGACATCTATATGTCAGATCACAACAAGGTTACATAACAATTACATTTAAAAATCTTGGATACCTGCCAAATTGTTTCAAAAGAAAATAATTGTGTTTGCTCTCTTAAAAGAAAAAAAATATATGCGCTTTCAAAATGTGCCCAACCTTTTTCAATGACCCTGTATGTATATATTAACCACCTGACTGCCTATTAGGTTGTTTTTCAAGTTTGAAGACTTAAATAGTCAGGAGTATTATTAATCATGAGTGTAGTTAAATTTTTTTAATCTCAAGTCGAAATAAGCAATGTTTTAGTACATTAAAATAACTGTACAGTGAAAACATTACAATTCTGCTCATTTCAAAGACGGTTAGAGGATTAATAGCAAATTCAATTTTAAATTTCAAGAGTATTTTTCAGTGTTTATTATTGTTGCCATATTTATAGCTGACATTTTGCATATTTGGATTTCTGTAATTTCCATTGATAGTAGAATTGAAGTAACACTTTTTCGGTAGTAGATAAATTTTTGTTTTAGATGACAGTGCTGCAATTTGATGCTGAAAATTCTCCTGAAGGTCTTCACATTATTCCAATATTTGGAATAACATCCTTTAACTGCACAAGACAATCTTTATTTGTACAAAATTTATTGTATATACACTAGAACATATTACACATATATATTACTCTACAGACTAGAAATACTATTTTTGAATATTTCAAATACAGTATAATTTTCCTTAATATAGTTTTTTATAATTTGAGTAGTAATAATTACAAAAGAAAGAAAATGAAATGGTACTTTTATTTATTTATGGTATTTTACCATAGAGGATAAAATGTAATATAATATTATAATGTATACAGTTACAATATCATATTATTAATAAGTTTATTTATTATTACATGACCATGAGGTTTCAAAATCTGTATTTATACAACATTTTAGAAAGCATGTTAGAAACTAGAATAAGTCAGTTGACCCACACATCTACATGAGCCCACACAACGCCAATATAGTTTTTTAACAGATAAGGTACAGGTCAGATGATTTCAAGCCATACAAGCCTCCAGTTTATTTTTCTATACAGTTTTATAAAGATGTACAATTTGGTCTTATTGCATTTTATATATTTATTTATTTTTCAAGTATTATGATTAAATCCCAGTGATTTTTATGAAAAAAAAATTATGAAATATTTACCTTTGAAAAATCACCAGTTAAATTTGGATCACATACAGCTATAAAAAATAAAAGATATAGCTCATGAGAATCAATAAAAATTAAAAGATAAAAAAATATGCATATAAGACTCAATTTTAAATAAATTATCTTATGCAAAAGAAACAAATACATAAATAATTTGAAAGAAACAGCATTAAATAGTAGACTATATACAAATAAATAATGCAAGATTCTTTGGATAGTATTTATTTCTTTTTCTTAACTTTGTTATCCCCAATTTTGTTTTCTATTTCTTTTACCTTTGAAAAATCACCAGTTAAATTTGGATCACATACAGCTATAAAAAATAAAAGATATAGCTCATGAGAATCAGTAACAATTAAAAGATAAAAAAATATGCATATAAGACTCAATTTTAAATAAATTATCTTATGCAAAAGAAACAAATACATAAATAATTTGAAAGAAACAGCATTAAATAGTAGACTATATACAAATAAATAATGCAAGATTCTTTGGATAGTATTTATTTCTTTTTCTTAACTTTGTTATCCCCAATTTTGTTTTCTATTTCTTTTATTTGCTGACAATTTTAACCAAGCTTCTATACTTTTAATTTAAGAAACATGAATCAGTGAAATTGTTTTGATTTTTAACAACAGTAAAAGAAGCAGCTATGTCATACGTGCAAAATGAAAAAGTGATTTAAAAAGGGAGTAATGAATAGGATAGATCATTTGTGCAATACAAATACTAGAGCTGAAAAAGCGTGAATTCTGATGCACTTTTAAACATTTTTGCATTTAAAATCAACCATTAAAAATTTAAATTAAAGCCAAATATACTAAAATAAATTATTACAACAATCTTCAGCTATTTTGTAATTTTTGACCACAAATATTTGAATAAAAACTAGTAGTTTATGACAGATAGGTTTATAGATATTTTATGAAATTATCCATTTTTTTCTTTTTGGCAAAATTCTTATCAGCAATATTTTAGCAAAATCCGAAAAAAACTAATGGCAATTTAAACCCCGCACTTGTCACTTATTCCTTCATACTAAGAACACTAAAGCATTAAAAATATTTCAGTAAACAATGAACAGCATACATATATAAGTAATGGGGAAAAAAGTTACAGGATGGTGGCTAAAACAAAGAGGGAAAAAAAACATACATAGACAAGATAACCACAAACATAATCAGGATAAAAATTTTCCAAATTATTAGAAGTGACAAACTGACAGCCAAGGCAATAGTAAATGTTATTATCTAAATTTATATTATGAAGTATACAAATTAACTAATAAAAAAAGAAAAACAACCTTTTTACAACTTCATGCTTTACTTTGCCGGAGTGTTTTCACTGGGGTACCCCAGCGTTCTCAACGGCATCTTGGTGCTTGAAGTCTCTACAAATGCGCTGTCTCTTCTAATCGCCACTACTTTTAAGTGTGTGGCACCACTGCTGATCTAGCTCCGCTGCATCATTGCCATAGCACGAAAACGGAAAACTTTAAATTTTTACACGCAGCATAATTGTGATTGTGGTAATTTGCTAGTTTTTAACATTTTCGAATCCAATATTAATCTCTTTATCTCTATTAACTTTGGTTAATACAGTGATAATTTTTCCGGTAGAAATATCTTGGCTGTGTTCCTTAATTCTAGTTCTTATTTTTCGTTTTGTTTTGCCACTTTAACATTTTTTTTGTAATTTCATTGTACTGTATATGGAATTTCATAAATTCCAGCAGTGTTCAATGGATTCATTGGATCTTTGTCACTACGTATTATCTGAAAGATGTTTGGGTTAGGTTTGATAAGAATGTGAATATTGTGATTTGCAGCAGCTTTTACAATTTTACACGAGGCACCACGATTGTAAGGGATTGAAGTTGTAAATTTAATTGGTAGTTTTTGGAAATCTTTTTTTTTTGTTGAGGTTTTTCATACGTTTTTTATAAAGTTTGTTACAAACAGTTATTGCTCTATTGATATAAGCTTGGATAGCATTGATTTTATACTTAAACAGGGTTTTACTATTTTAGTGGATTATCTCATTGCTGCTATTAGATTTTGTTGGGTCGATAATTTGATTAATAATTGCAAAAATATCATCTACATATCTGTACCAATAAAAAATCTTATCTTTGTAATGTTTCATAATTTCCTTTTCCATTTTTCGTAACTTAAAATCAGACAAAAAACCCGATATAAGAGATCCCATAGGGATCCCTTTAATCTGTTGATAAAATTTGTTATTAAAAGTAAAATAGCCTTAATTAAGAAATATACCAGAAAAGCAGGTTTACCCTGATAAATTAATCAACAAACTTTATAAAACACATACGAAAAACCTCAATAAAATAAATGATTTCCAAAAACCACCAATTAAATTTACAACTTCAATCCCTTACGATCGTGGTGCCTCGTGTAAAATTGTAAAAGCTGCTGCAAAACACATTATTCACATTCCTATCAAACCCAACCCAAACATCTTTCAGATTATACGTAGTGACAAAGACTCAATATCCATTGAACACTGCTGGAATTTATAAAATTCCATATACAGACGATGAAAATCATGAAAAATGTTATATTGACAAAACGAAACGAAAAATAAGAACTAGAATTAAGGAACACAGCAAGGATATTTCTACCAGAAAAATTACCACTGCATTAACCAAAGTTAATAGAAATAAAGAGATTAATATTGGATTTGAAAATGTTAAAAAACTAGCGAATTACCACAATCACAATTATGCCGCGTACAGAGAAGCTGTGGAAATTTTAAGTTTTCCATTTTCATGCAATAGCAACGATGTTGCAGGGCTAGATCAGCCATGGTGCTATGCACTTAAAAGTAGTGGCGGCTGGTAGAGACAGCGCATTTCAGAGACTTCAAGCACCAAGATACCGTTAAGAATGCTGGGGTACCCCAGTGGAAACGTTCTGGCAAAGTAAAGCATGAAGTTGTAAATTCTTTATTTATTAGTAAATGTTATATTGGAAATTCTAAAAGAAAAAATTTAAAACCAGAATTAAAGAACACAGTCACAATATTGCTATGGGCAAAATTACTACTGCGTTAACAAAAGCTAACCAGGAAGAAAACAAACATCCATTTCGATGACGTCACAAAAATTGAGAATTACCAAAAGCACAAATATGCTGCATACCGCGAAGCCGTCGAAAGCATAAATTTTACGAATTCTTGCAATGACAATGATGCGACAGGGCTCGACAGGCTGTAGCGCCACATCCTTAAAGAGATGTAAATAGAGAGAAACACCACACGTGCAAGACTTCAGAAACCGTGAGTGCCAGCTGACCATGCAGGGGGACCCCAGCGAAAACACATTACGGTCAAAGCATGAAGTATGTAAAAAAGTTTCATTTTGATTTTAAAAAAAATTATAATCAGGATATTAAAGATTAAATTAGTCTCTAATTTTTCAATATCTTCCTGTTTTCTCTAAAAAAAACTTCAGTATCTGGGAAAATATATATATATATATATATAAATAATAGATAACGTAATAAAATTTAATCTTAAAATTTAGCAATTAATAGAACTAAAACAATAACAGAACACTAAAATATAGAACTGAATTTAACATAGAGGAAAGAATGACACAAAAAGTTGCGATGATGAACCAATGAGTTACCATATTAACTTAAAATACTTACGCCGACCTGAAGGATAATAAAAAAGGGACCATTAAACTTGTGTAAGAGAAAAAAGATAATAAACCACATAATCAATTGGATATAAATGCTTAAAAGTAGAAATATACTTTTCAAGGGGCGCATATTTCATAAAGCAGAGAAAGCTGCAATGATTTCGTAAAACGATATTGCTAATCATAGCAATTTATATCATCTCACGCCCCGATCAATGCAGCAAAAAAACCATAATGAATGAGAAAAAAGTGAAAAATTCAATTAAAACAAAGGATAAATAAATATTAATTAAAATCTTAAAGGAAACCACATTAATAACATGAAATAAGCAGAGTAACCACATGGAAAACAATTAACACAAACTGGAAAAAAGGGTGATGCCAAAACCTAAATTGAAGTTAAAATAATAGCTCAACAGATATCGATTAATCGAAAAAACTTCAGAACAATAACAATTACATTAAAGATAAAATACAAAGAGTAAATATTAAATGATAATGTTAAAATTAATACTAGTAGAGTTAAATTAAATCGTACCAAAAATATTAATAATTAAATCGTTTAAGATAAGGACTGAAGAATGAAGGTTAAGGACTACTAAGTACAAGCGCCATCTTTCGGTTAGCTATAATAACATTAAGTCAGTTATATAAGATGTATTGACTGAAAGATTAAGATAATTTAGAAGTATTAACAGCAAGATTAAGATAATTTTTAAGATTTTTATTTAAGATGTAATGACTGAAAGATTAATATAATTTAGAAGTATTAACAGTTATATAAGATGTATTGACTGAAAGATTAAGATAATTTAGAAGTATTAACAGCAAGATTAAGATAATTTTTAAGATTTTTATTTAAGATGTAATGACTGAAAGATTAATATAATTTAGAAGTATTAACAGCAAGATTTAAATAATTTTTAAGATTTTTTTTTTTTTTTTTTTTTTAAGTCAAATTATTAAGTGTTAAGTTTTAAGAAGACATAATTACAAGCAAATAATGCCAAAGTGCACAAGTAGAAGGATAAGCAATGTAATGCGGTCATCATAAATTAAAATTAAAAATTAAAAGATTTTTTTTTTTTTTTTTTATATATATTAATATTTATAAGATTTTATTTTTGTTATGCAAATAGATGGATTGTTCAAAGTTAACAAGGGATGCCTCAAATAGCCAGAAGCACAGTAAAAGTTAATGATAAAAGAGTTCAAAATACATAGTATCAACCAGAAAAAATAAAAGAATGAGTTCAAAATTCATAGAATCCACCAGAAAAAATAATAATGTAACTTAATATATAAATAATGCGATTAAAAAAAAAAAAAATGAATAATGAATAATAAAAAGTCATGTCACAAATAAATCCACTCTATGTTTATTAAAAAGTTACAATAAGCCATCTCTGTTACTAATAATTTTTGCTATAGAATGCAAAGTAACAGAAGAAATAATGATAGGCTAACTTTTACTATAATTGCACTTTTGCTTTGAAAAACCTCTATTAAGTTAAAAAAAATTAGTTAACTCACTTAATGAAATAACTCAAATTTATTAAGCAAAATTCCATTGTATTCCAAATAATGTCAATCTATAAATTAGTTTTAACCTCTGATATCTTAAACAGCGCGAGTATGCCATTTAAAATTGGATTTTTAAATATTAAACAATTGTTATCAATGTGTATTACAATACAAATGAAATAAGTGTATTAATTAAAACAAAATAAAGCAAAAACTCCATATTATAATATTATAAAGATAATCTAAAGAAACACTCACATCTCTGAACAGCCAATTTTACTGTGTTAGGACTCTGTTGGTAACAAGTCAAAATTTCTTCCTACAAAAAGAAAAAGAAAATACAATAAAACTTTTTATAAATTACATGACTATGAGTATCATTAAATCAGGGTTGGTTTTTTGACGTTAAAAACTAGTTTTTGGCGTGACAAGTGTCAAAAACTGTTTTAAACTGACAAAAACTGTCGAAAACCATATGTAATGTGAAAATTGGAAATTGTAACGTAAAATAATTGTATTCATATTGTTAAGTTGCAATGTACTAAATATATAAGTTAACATTGGTTATATCAGAGCCTCCTTAAGTAGATGCCCAGCGAGTCGCTCGAAAACTTGGCAACAGTACAAGAAGAACATAGCCAGTAGATGGCGCTTGATACCGAGTCGTAAAGTTCTGTTTATTTCCTGCGATTCAATTGAGTTCTTCATGGTTTACGTTTTATTAATTTAACAAATGTGGGAGTTTTTTTTTTTTTTTTTTTTAATATAATATGGTGTATTGCGTCGTTCCATTTTGTAAATCGGAGTCGCCGTGAAAATATAAGTTTTCACGGTTTCATATTTCAAGACAAGGTATGTAAACTGCATAAGTAATTAATGCAAAATTACCAACCCTCCGGATTTTTTAATATCAATAATATTTTTCACAAAAAACATTATTTTTATTTATTATCGTAAATTCTGTGATTAAGACGAAGATAAATTTAAAAGAAATTATGATATAAAAATTCGAAGGGTTGACACCTCTGTTAGTAAGTTAGATTTAACAAATAAAATAGTTATGCTTATTACAAAATGAAATGAAATTTTTATTTATTGATGTAGGAATACAGAAAAATAACTTGTTCTTAGTTACTTTGAAGTAACTCTATATTGTAGTATTTTATAGTTTTATTCATAAATTACATTAGTAACTTATGAATAAAACTATAAAATACTCCAATATAGGAACAAGATTGATTTATATTTTTTTTAATACCACTGTTTTTTAAAGACTTGTGTAAATGCGTATAAAAATTTGATTATTTCAGTTAAATCGATACAAAAGTGTTGGGAATATTGAAAAGAAAAAATAGAACATTTTTATTTCTACTTTTGTTCTTTTTAAAAATATTAAGTTTTAAGATTCATAACATTACTTTTATTAACCTTTTACCACACAATTGGAATATGGAATTAAAAATTCATGTAAAAATTAAATATCATGATTACTGATTTGAAAAATTATCAGATATAACAGAAAGATGACTTGATTTTTTGAAATAGAAATTCTCCCCATCCATACACTCACATATACACACACACACACATAATTGCCAAAAACTACTTTTTTTGGACTCATGAGACCTTAAAAATATAAATCAGGGGAAAACTCGATATCGAATTTTTGGACCGAACACAATACTTTCATTACCTACGGTAGTAGGGTAATGGAAGTAAAAATATTTCAAGGATGTTATTAATTTATCCTTAAATTTGCCAATCTTTATCAATTTTTTCAAATTGAAACCTAATACGAGTTTTAAAATACAATTGTGAATTTTCTGCATTTGTTTGTTTTTAAGTTATTCTGATAATAAATATGCATATAAATCAATCACTAAAAACAGAAAAAAAAATGCTTTTTGTATTCAGAGAACCCCAAAACGTGACTTTATTCAAAAACCTGAGTTGTAAATAGAACTTCAAAAAAATACTTTGTTTACATTATAGGTTCGAAAAATTAATTTTACTTCTTCAACAGTATTCGTCGACATAAAAAAAAGTGTAGCAAAGCACTTTCGTCAATTACATTCTACAGAAAAGAACGTTTAGCTTAATTTTGAATAGCCCTGTATGTTTTCAATAAACTATGTGCACATCAGATTGTGCATTTAAATTTAATCTTATATGAAAAACACCTAACACAAAATGAAATACACTTTCAGCATTTTCCAAGTATATCCGAGATAGACAAACCGATGCGCACAGACCAACTGCTAAAAACATTATTTTTCGTTTCAGGAGACCTCAAAACATGTAAACATAACACAACTTTATTTCGAAACTGTCTATCAGTTTCGAAAGCATACACTCTCGGAACTGGTAAAGCTAATAAAATCTTGAAAAAAAAAAAAAAAAAACTTTGTGCGAGAGAAAACTTATACTCAAGAAATCCTTAATTTTAAAAATTTAAATCTTAATGGTTATTTATTTATTTTTTGTGACGGACTAGACAACAGATTGTTTTCTTCTCCAATTTTTATTACTGAATGTTAACTTATCTCATTAATGTGCTGGTCTATTTTTCTTATAAATAATATAAAATTCTCGATTTAAGAAAAATAATTCACACCTAATAAGGTAAAAATGTAACGTAAAGGACATGACCAAGAAAAAGAAAAAAAAGACATGATTTTAATAATTTATCATTATAAATTATTCATTCTAAACTGAAACTCATTTAAAGTTCAGAGATTTTAATTTATGTAAACAAAACTTTCATCTGATATCTAAATTTAAAAAAAAATTGAAATTTTTATTGAATAAATATATAAAAAATAATTTAATCGCGTGATAGACATGCCATGTTTTTGCTTATTTAATTTTAAATTTCGTTTTTTAATTAATAATATATTTTAAAAAAAAGGTGTTATTTATTAGATTCAATTAGTTGAAAAGCTAAAATAGGTCTTGTCCACTTCCGAAGAAAATTAAACCCTATACTTTTTTAAATATAAATATTTGAATTTTTTTTTGAAAATATTTACGATAAAGCACTTTCACATCATTTTTTCAAATTAAAAGAAAAAAAAAAAATACAATTTTGGACTTTAAATTGAAATTAATAGCTAGATTTTTATATGAAAAATAACTTATCTATGAAAGAGAAGAAAATTGTTGCTCTGCGTAGGTGCTGTCACCTAGCGTTAGTTTTGTTTTTTAAATGTTGCCTAATTTAACATTGGGATTCGCTGCGCGTGGAAGGCATCTACTTAAGGAGGCTCTGGTTATATATATAAACAGAAAAAGATAAATGTTTATGTTAGGAAACATTTATGCATTGTCTTAACCCTCTGTAACTCATGACCTTTAATATTTTTGTGTTTATTTGTTTCGTAATAATTGGAAAAAAATAAAATACACGTGTTTCAGGTTTTTTTTTTATTTCTCATAAATTTCGAAAAAACAAACAAAAACACCTACAGGCAACAAACACTTTTTAGCATAAAATCCTATAAAATACGTGAAATTGGGTCAAAATCAATATTATACAATGAATTTGAAACACTTACCTCTTCACTGTTTCAATATAAAACACAAAACACACGAAAAACTATTTTTTATTATTTTTTGAATCAGAGCCGGTCCGCACTTGTCGTTAGTTACCCACTGTCGAGTAATGAACTTCAACTTACGACATACGGCGCCATCCAGTTGTGTTTCTAGATACTAGATTCTCTAACTGTGAGTGTATACGACAGGCTACAGTGCGTGATTACGTTGTAGAACCGATTCTTTGAATTTGAACCACGATCGAACGGTATGTTGCCTACAGTCTACAGTATGGTACAGAGGGTTAAGAAGAGAGTAAATGTTTATAAATCTTTTTTTTTTTTTTTTTTTTTTGTAAATTGCCATAGAGCTTTGCATATGTATATGGTAAATTATACTAGTAATACAATTAAGCATATTAAAAATTCTTTAAAACTGACTAAATTTTATTAAAAAAAAATAAATTTTAAATGTTTTCTGTCCAATAAAATATCAATAAAATGTAATTACTTCCAATGATTATATTATCACAAACATTACTATTATTATTATTTATTGAAAATATGAGTAATTATTAAATGTATACAATTACTTTTTTTTGTATAGCATATATTTCCGTATATAACACATCAAAATGTTTTGGAACTTTTCTAAAGCAGAAGGACAGGGGTCAGCTTATATTTGAATCTGCTATCTCATAAAAAATGTTGGTGCATTTTTGTTAGCTAAGCACAAATGATGAATCTTCAAGCACTGTAAGTTTTTAATGGCTTAGTTTATATTGCTAAGCTTAAAAAAAAAAAAAAAAAAAAAAAAAATGAATGAATAATTAATTTTAAAAAAAAGGAAATTGTTTTATTTTGTTTTTTATTCCTATTGCTGATTTAATCATTTATTGCATCATCATTAAAACGAAAAGTTGATGTTTGTAAAATTAATCTGTGGATATGGGAGGGGGGGGAAACATCAGAAATTCTATTAGAGTACAGTAATAATTAGCACATAAAAATAACAATGGAAATAGGAAATCCCTTTAATATTTCAACTTCCTTTATGGCAGTTTTAAATGCAATGTTATTGGGGGGGGGGGGGGGGGGTGTCCTTGAAAAGTCTATTAGAATTAGAGTTTCTGTATAGATCCTCAAATTCACGTTTAGTTGCTATCATATCTCATCTGCATCACTATTAATGTTTTTTCATAGTAGAATTCATCTCTTCATGTACATCATACATACATACAGCACTTAAAAAGATAAAAACCACCACTTCTGGTGAAATGGCCAGCATTGCCCCTTTTTTCCACTGAAATTGAAGAGGTCTATTAACTTTTACTAAAGTTAATGCACTCTCAAGTTTACATTCAGAAATATTTAAATTTGAAAAATAGTGCTTATCTCTGTATGTGTATGTGTGGGGGGGGGGGGGGACGACAGAAGCTACTACTTAAGAACCACATTTAAAAATCTAGCAAAAATTTTTTCGCAATATTGCCTATTTTTTCACAAAGTGAAGCGCACTTAAAAAAAAAAGTTTAAAAAAAAAAAAATTTTTTTTTTTTTTTTTTACCTACTTACACAAATGTGCCCTCAATTTTAGCATGATTTTTGCTCTTTTTTCCTTAACCACTTCACCGGCCATCCCAAGATAACTCTGGGTAAATGTAGCCTTCCACACACTACAGTGGCTGGTGAAGTGGTTAAATAGCAGCACCTTGCCCTAATCAAAAGTTAGGTGAGCTCTGGCTACTGTAAACATTTCTCAAATTTTCTAGAAGAAAACCTTCAAATACCACAACTTAAATGTTATAATATTGAAAAAATTTAGTTAAAAAAATTTAACATATATACATTGATAGTTCACAAAAGGGTGATAGCAGAATGATTTCATATCACATTTTGGAAAATAACCAAACAGCACTGCACATTACCTTACACAAGGGACATTTTTAATACATGTGTTAACATAAAAAATATATCATGGGAAAAACTACATATTTCAAACTCAGACGAATATTAAGTAATAAAAATAAATATGTAAAATTCTTTTCATACCTTTCTGACAACCTGCTTTTCATCACTGTATTTCTTATTTGTTGGAGTAGTTACAATTGGGCTGGCTGAGTAATCAGTACAGAAAGCAACTTTGGATTTTACAGTGACGCTTTTCTTTTTCACTTTGAAGAGAGCAAATGGGCTGTCATCAACACATGGTGATATGATCATTGGACTTTCTGCAAGCAACGGCAATTTAGATGGTACTGGAGAAGATGCTCTATCCTAGAGTAAAAAGTTTTTTTTACATTAATTTATATTTTTTGTAATTACTTTTGATAATTTAAATAGTACTTTTAGCATTGTTTATAAAGAGTAATTTTTAAATTTTCCATCTGTACAAATTTTTATTAGTCAAAACAAGAAAATGTATGACCTAAATATAAGATATTGTGTACAGACAGACATAAGTTTTCAAAAGAATTCCGAAAACTTAATTTTCTGTGTGAATAATACTAAATACATCATGTCATTACTTTTGACGATGTTATCTTACAAAATTTCAAAAGTCAAAATTTTTAAAAAAATGTACAATTTATTTTATTCTAGATAATTAATTGCATAAGTATGACCAAGAAGTAATGCATTTAAAAAATCAAAATAAGCTGTTTAATAAACAAATCTACCTTTAGATTTTTTTTTTTTTTCTTTTTTTTTTTTTTTTTTAATGATATTTAAGAAAAGGTTTTTGTTATAAAAATTTTTATAGTTAAGAGCCATATATTTGCATGTGAAAGTGAAAAAGTATTTTGTTAAATTGGTGTCACGTTATGAGGGGTAATTGTGAACACATGAAAAAGTACCTGAAATTTTATCAAGAAAAAATCTTCGCATGGAGAGAGAATATATAATTTATTGCAGAAAGGTCCAATCCTCCCATTATGAAAAATATTAATTTTAATTGGGTCTAGCAGTCACATCAAATTTATATTTTAGTCTTATATTATGAATCTAACTATCAGAAAAACAAAAATTTTGCTAATGAAATTTAAATAATTACCTGAACACTACACAAACACCCCAATCGACTACTTTTAAACAGTAAATTGAATTGAAACACCAGCATCCAGCATAAATGCAAATTTCTGTTTTGAAATTTGACATTGTGGTTAAGAGAAAATACACAGTTATAGAAAAAATATGATAAAAAAAATGTGGCATGTAATAAACAAGAATTCCATTACCCACTATCTTTCCATTATCCACAATCACCCATGCACCACACATATCATATGCACTTTTGGAGATAATGTGGTCAAAAGATATAAAACTGACCTAAAACATTGGACCTAACAATTTTCCTTTAAGAGAATTAACTGATACATCCATAAAGACATACAAAACTGAACTTACACAGAAAGTTAAAAAGAGTCGGTAGAGTTGTTTTTGAAACACCCATTTAAGAGATGTAAAACTGACCTATCTATAATCAAATTAGCTAATATGACTTAATTTTCCTGTAATAACCATGGTTATTACAAAAAACAATCATAATACGAATGGATGTATGTAATAGGGGTTAATACAGAATTTTCAGGAAAATTGTTTCAGCTCTTAAAACATGTAAATCAAGTGAAAACTCGATATTAAATTTTCAGACCAAATACAATACACCCATTACCTATGACAGTAGGGTAATGGAACTAAAAAAGTGAATATCACATACGTATTTAACATAACTGCTTAAAATTCAATTATATGTAGTAATGCAATTAAATACTGAAAGTGTTGTTCATTGTGCATTCATTTTCATGCCAAATTCTACTTTTAGGTCATTAATTTAAAAAACAATACAGGAAATTACAACAATACAGGAAATACAACAATACCTTTTAATTTGGCACCTGAGTTAGAAATTAGTAGATTGATTGCTTATAATTTTCATTATCATAGTTGAAACTCATTATTAGAATATTTTCGTTAAGTTTTCATGTGAACAAAACCACAAGTAATCGCTAGATTTTAAATACAATGAAAAAATTTTAATGCTTATGAATGGTGCAGAATACTAGAAGGGAAAATCTTAAAAACATTTTTAAAAAAAAAATAAAAAAATTAAAAGACACTATCTCAAAATGTGCATTCTTATATACTTAATTAAAAAAAAATTGCAGTCTTCCAAAAAAAAAAAAAAAACTTTGCAGCTTTCATTTTTTATATCCCCCCCCCCCTCTCCTCACCCTTCAATAGCAGAATAATTTTCAATATTCTGCAACAAGTTTTCGGATGATCAAAAATATTCTGGAGGAACAGTGCACATACGCATTTTACAAATTTACTCTTACAATATTATTGACACTCATAAAAATACTACATATCTTATAATTCGATGTGCCATAATATATACATATAATAGCAAAAAATAAATAAATAGTAATAATAAAGTAACATTTAAAGATATTTTTACTGCAACTTGTAATTAAAAATAATAATTAATAAATAAATAAACCAAAGCTGGATGAAGAATTGATTCACCATTCTTGCAATCAACTACTTTAAAAATACACTGATGGAAAAAAAAATCCCAACACCAAGAAAAAATTATTGTGCAGTAATGAAATTTCAGCAATACATTTGTCTAGGTAACATATTTAATTGATTAAAGTTTCAAGATCACAGGTAGAGCCATTGGCGAGAAGAGCCATTTCAAATGTGAAACGTTGGTACATTAGTAACCGGTGTAACCGCCAGAATTTTGAATGGAAGCATGCAAATGTGCATGCATTGTGTCGTACAGGTGTCGGATATCAGTTTGTGGGATGGAGTTCCATGCCTGTTGCACTTGGGCGGTTAATGCAGGGACGGTTAATGCTGGTTGTGGATGATGCTGGAGTTGTCCAATGATGTCCCATACGTGCTCGATTGGAGAAAGATCTGGTGATCTAGCAGGCCAAGGCAACATGTCGACACTCTGTAGAGCATGTTGGGTTGCAACAGCGGTATGAGGGCGAGCGTTATCCTGTTGGAAAACTGTTAGGATTTTTAATGTTTTTGCCATGCTGTTTCAAAAATTTTTGAGTTTAATCACTTTTTCATTAACTTAATTGTTTTTTTTTTTTTAAAAACTTGCTGTGTTAAATAGCCTTTAACTTTGCTAATTATAAATGAACGTTTAGAATTTCATTAATTGTTTACTTAAATATAGTTATAAATTAATTTATCTAATCTTTACTTACAGTTTTCCAGCTTGTTTACTTGAACAGCTGGTTAGTTTCACAGTTTATCTTTAAGTCTTTAAAACTTTCTACTAGCACTAATAAATATAGAGACATCGTTTGTTTACGTTCCTCCGGTATTTCGACCGGGAGTTTTTTGCTTATCGCTACTTCCGTATGTCTGCCGGAAGTAGGTCGTTGACCGATGCGTTTGACGTCACTGTCAATCATCGGGCTCTCCCGTGTTTTGACTATCGTGGTAGACGCTGATTTGTTATGACGTTTACTGTCTGCCGTTGGTAGTATCTTTTGATCAGTATAAAAGCTGTAGTGAACGTTTGTTCTCTCTCTCTTGCCTCTTGCATCTCTTTAGAGATGGTTTAGTGCTGTTAAAGCAGTTTTTTATTTTGAAACGCCGAGTTGGCGATTTCATTTTTTTTTTTCACGCTGGTCGTGAATTAATATGTAGTTTTATAAAAGATGCTTTTCAATTTTTGCTGCCCTGGTTTCCTGGAGTTAATCTGATTAAGTATTGTTTAAAATTATTTTGAATTAGTGCTAGTGTTAGAATGATATAATGTTACAAATTGACATTTAAACATCGTTTTTTAAGTTTGAAAATGTCATGTCTTTGTTTATTGAAGTTGCCTAGCAATATATATTTATTCCTAAATGTTAAATCCTTTATTCTCATGTTGCTCATTATCTAAACTCTAGCCTTTTTGTTACGTTTTTGAGTTCAAATAAATGTGTTTGTTGTTAAAATATGATTCTGTTTTAATTGCTAAATCATTTTAATCAAACAGTATTCTTTAAAACAACAAAAATCTGGCTTCCACTTATGCAATCAATATATCTGCTACTAAATTTAAAATGGAATTTAAATTTTCCCAACAAAAACAACCCCTTGAATGCTGTTCATGAATGGCAGCACAACAGGTTGTATCACTAGACTGACGTACAGATTTGCAGTCAGGGTGCGTGGGATAACCAAGAGAGTGCTCCTGCTGTCATACGAAATTGCTCCCCAAACCATAACTCCAGGAGTAGGCCCTGTGTGTCTAGGCCGCAGACAGGTCGCTAGCAGGCGTTCACCTGGCCTCCTTCTAACCAACACACGGCTATCACTGCGACCAAGGCAGAACCAGCTTTCATCAGAAAACACAACAGATCTCCACTCCGTCCTCCAATGAGCTCTAGCTTGACACCACTCACGTCGCAAACGGCAGTGGTTTGGAGTCAGTGGAATGCACGCTACAGGGCGTCTGGCTCGGAGCTGTCCTTGAAGTAACCGATTTGTAACAGTTCGTTGTGTCACTGTGGTGCCAACTGCAGCTCGAATTTCAGCTGCAGACGCAGTACGATTAGCCACAGCCATACGCCGAACACTGCGGTCTTCCCTCTCAGTAGTGCCACGTGGCCGCCCAGAACCCGGACTTCTTGAGGCAGTACCTTCCTTTGACCACTGCTGCCAACACTCATGCACAGTGGATACATTCCTGCCAAGTCTTTCTGCAATATCGTGGAAAGAAAACCCACCTTCTCGTAGCCCTACTACACGACCTCGTTCAAACTCAGTGAGCTGTTGATAATGGCTTCTTCGTCTTCTTAGAGGCATCCTTGACTAACATTAACCCACTACATCAAATCTCAACTGTAAATAACGATCACGAACCTTACAGCGCTTATTTAAAGAAAACCTCATTTACATGTTCATAGTGTCGCTACTAGCGCCACACTTATGCGCGTAGCTCGAAATTTGAATCGACGTCATCTTCCAGATGTATAAACACGCCCCCAGTGACAGAAAATCTTGTAGCTGTCTGCGACAGGTTTTTAAAATTTCATAATCTGTCTGCGAGATTTGCTTGTAGTCAGGGGTGAAAATGGCTTAAACTCAAAAAAGCCTGAAAGCTGATAGCGGCAATCTGGAAGAGGGGAGGGGGAGGGGGGTAACAAAAGTGGTGATCTTGTGCAACAATACACAATACAATTTTACTACAGAACAATATAGTATAAACAATTATAAAATAATAAGTTTAACTCATTCACTTAAATATTTCATAGCAATGTTTGACACAACACATTATAAATAATAAAAGTATTAGTTTTAGCTTTGATACAGAAATTTTTATAAATGAATTTTTAAGTGGAGGAGAAATTTTGGAGCAGTTTTAAATAAAATTAGCACTTTTTTACGTTCCCATAGAATCTCAGTAAAAGGTAACTGGAGAAAAGAATACACGCATAACGCTGCCTATCAAGGGAGATCTAGACTCCTAGGTCGCCCTTGTTAAGCACTGTTTTGTGTGTTCCTACCAAGGCACCTATAGGGGGCTCTAGAGTTCCTACCAGAGAGCGTCTAAGACGTCATACATCGGTAGCGCATTGTCACGGGAGAAAAATGTCCGCAAATTGCAGACAACTTTTTATGACTGCAGACAAAAACTGTCTGAAAGTTGTGGACTAATTTTTTTACTAGTTCAGACAAAAACTGTCTGCAAGCCATTTTTCTGTGTCCGCGACTATGTCGCCGTGTCGTGGCGTTTCTGCCACTGGGAACACGCCTACCAAATTTCGTTTATCTAGCACAGCTCCTTCCTGGTGTTGGGATTTTTTTTTTCCATCAGTGTATTTAAACTGTTGCAATAAAAAAAAAAAAAAAAAACAGGATTTCAATAAATGTCCATTCTTTGTCTTATAAAATTTTCTCCCTAATTTTTAAATATCTGCAATAAAGCTGTTTGTTCTGTGTGCAACATACATTTCAAATTCTGACATATTCTGCTTGGGACACCCACCTTCTACTTTAAATGTAGTTATAAAATCCAGTGATAACAAACTGTCATAGATTTATTTAAAAAGATTTAAAATTTTCTAAAGTTTCAAAATAATATGTTTTATGCACACTGTGATTAGATACCAAAACTTTTGTTGCTTTATACAGAATGAACTAACAATATTTGTGCACAACTATACATAATTTATTTTAATACTGAAATAATTTACAGTAAATTTATCTTAAAATACACAATAACATTAATTTTATCAAGTAATGCACATTTTCTTCACATACTTAAAATTATATTTAGCCTGGTCATGATTTAATCTGGATGAGAAAATTATAACAAATTAGTGAATAAATACTTGTTTCATGTGTAACATTAAATAACAAGTTATATATATATATATATTAACTAGTTAGACAGTTTTAAAATTTCAATATAACAAGCTCTTATATATTAATAAAATAAACAACTGGAGTGATTCCAATACACTTTCTGAACTATTAGTAGTTATCAGGGCATTTCAACCAATCTGAATCTATAATTCAATAAATAATTAAAAATATAAAGCATAACAATATAAGGTTAAGCTTCACAACAAGTTTTTACCTCAAATATATACACTTTATAGACTAAAATTGAAAATTTATAGACTTAATAAGACATATATAATCAAATAAATTAATAACTAAACTTAATAAACGAAATAACTATAACAATGATACACAAATTAAGATTTTCATGTAATAAGATTTTTTTTACATAAAAAGCTTAACTAATTTCTGAATATACATTTAAAAAAATGACAGAAAATGCCTACCTCACAACCACTCTCTTGCATTCTCTCTTTTTATTTATTTTAGTACCTGGATGACAGAGTTCACTTGGTCTCATTGTACAAATCATTTCAAATTGAATTATATGAAATCTCTAACTGTAATTTCATATAAAAATCATTCAAATAGTTTTCTAGAAGACAAGATTTCTACTATACATTATTCTACGACCGCAACACCTAATTTTTCTGAAGAATAAGGTAAAACCATTTTTCATTAAAAAAAATAAATAATTTTTTTTTTTTTTTCAAATTTGTTCAGCAATTTCCAAGAAAAAAAAGTTTATGACGCATTTTTTACAGGTGGTGTGCGAGTTACCAGTGAACTCTAATTAAAATGAAGTTGAGAGTTATTTCAGCTCAAAATGTCATCTCAAAAACACAGCAACTCAAAATCATTTGAGTACTTAAAAAAAAAAAAAACGCTAAATGAATATTTTGAAGAGAATGTCATATTTTTGTACTCACAATTCAATTGTAAGTTCAAAAATTCCTAAATCTAAATTTTTATCAAAATCCTTCAAACAGTTTCAAAGAAAACCATGGCTCTGTCATATTTTGTCTTATGCGAAATGAAAAGGTTAACAGTGAACACTAATTTTCACGAAGATGAAGGAAATTTAGAGGGGTTTCTCATCTCAAAAAAACCTTAAAGCTAAGTTTTTATCAAAACCATTAGAGCCATTTCCTAGAAAGTTTCTGTTGTAATTTTTCAACAGACGGAGTGAAGGCTAACTGTTAACTTTCCTGAAGATAAGGAAAATTAAATTTGAATTGTCATATAAAAGAACCCCTAAACCTTA
This sequence comes from Salticus scenicus, assembly GCA_963930645.1. NCBI lineage: Eukaryota > Metazoa > Arthropoda > Arachnida > Araneae > Salticidae > Salticus > Salticus scenicus. Next base: position 244,267,403 of record OZ005653.1, read on the forward strand.
AATACTTATCAAAATTGTTCCAGCAATTTCCAAGAAAACCAAATTCCAGCCATACTTTGCCATGGTAGAGTGAGGGTTAACACAGCAGCAAATGCTAACTTTCCTCAAGACCCCAGTGACAGAAAATTTTGTAGCCGTCTGTGACAGGTTTTTAAAATTTCATAATCTGTCTGCGAAATTTGCATGTAGTCTGAGGTGAAAATGGCTTACACTCAAAAAGCCTGAAAACTGATAGCAGCAATCTGGGAGGGAGGGGGGGCACTTAACAACAGTGGTGATTTTGTGCAACAATACACAATACAATTTTACTACAGAACAATATAGTATTAACAATTATAAAATAATAAGTTTAACTCATTCAATTAAATATTTTATAGCAATGTTTGACACAACACAATAAAAATAATTATAAATAATAAAAGTATTAGTTTTGGTTTTGATACAGAAATTTTTATAAGTGAATTTTGAAGTGGGGGAGAAGTTTTGGAGCAGTTTTTTTTAAATGAAATTAGAACTATTCTACATTCCCGTAGAATCTCAGTAACAGGTAACAGGAGAAAAGAATTCACGCATAACACTGCCTATCAAGGCTCCTAGATCGCCCTTGTTAAGCACTGCTTTGTGTGTTCCTACCAAGGCACCTATAGGAGGCTCTAGAGTACCTACCAGAGAGCGTCTAAGACGTCATACATGGGTAGCGCATTGTAGTGGGCGAAAAATGTCCATAAATTGCAGACAATTTTTTATGACTGCAGACAAAAACTGTCTGAAAGTTGCAGGCATTTTTTTTTTTTTATTATTAGTACAGACAAAGAGTGTCCGAAAGTTATGGACTAATTTTTGTATTAGTGCAGACAAAAACTGTCTGCAAGCCGTTTTTCTGTGTCCGCGACTATGTCGCCGTGTCACGACGTTTCTGCCACTGGGCTCAAGACAAGGATATGTCAGTTAAGTTTCTCATTAAAAAAAAAATTTCTACTTATTAAAATTGTTCAACTTATTTCTGAGAAAACAAAGTTTCTGCCACATTTTGCAAAATGGATGGAAAAAAGTTAACAGTGAAGGCTAATTTCCATGAAAATGAGGTAAAGTCAGATGGATTTGGCATCTCAAAAAACACTTAAACCTAAGTTTTTATCAAAATCGTCATATCCCTTTCCAAGTAAACCTAAATTCTGTCATACTTATCAACCGGCAGCTGATAGGTTAGCAGCGAAGGCGAATTTTGCTAAAGATGAGGATATGTCCAGTTGATTTAGCTCTCTAAAAACACTTAACCCTGAACTTTCATCAAAATCATTATATCCATTTTTGAGTAAACCTAATTTTTGATGTTGTTGCAACTGGTTGATAAAGGGTTGACAGTGAATGTGGATTTTCCTGAAGATGAGGATAATCCCAATCATTTTTTCAACTTAGAAATCCCCTAACCCCAAACTTTCATCAAAATCGTTAGTGTCATTCCCAAGATCCCGAAGACATTATAGATATGTAAATACTAAGTCACATGGTTTACTCGTTGAACATAAGAGAAGGATATAAATTATCAATATATTCATTGCAAGTTACCAAAATAATGCCAATAACAATTTAATTGATAATATTGTTGGAAATGGAAATTATAAGTGAAGTCATATAAAGAGAAGGAAAAATATAAAAATGATATCTGAAAGTTTTATATGCATAGCTGCTGGAAAAATATTTTTTAATATGGAAGTTCTTAAAAATATAGACTTTATAGACTAATTTTTTTAAATATAAACTTTTATAGACTAGTTGTAAAGCCCGGTAAGGTGTTTGTATATTTCTCCTCAAGCTGAAATATTTGTACAATAATTGGCAATGAAATGAATTCTTCTGTGAGTTTCTGTAAAAAAGTAAAAATTTCAAGCAAGCAATTTTCAATAACTACCATTCTATTCCGCAGCAAAATTCTAAAACATATCGGTTTTAGTTTCTTAAAACATTTAAATAAGTTCATATAATTAGGTTTAATCAATTCAATATGAGTAAATTATTTCACAGTTTCATGTAAAAGAACAGTTAATAATAATCACATTATTTCCCATAATGATCATATATTGGGTTGTTCGACAGGGGTGGCGCCAGCTAGGGGGCCGGGGGGGCACAGGCCCCCCCGTCGGGGAGTCTGTGACCCCCCATCGGGGCATACTCCTAAAATCTCTCGGGGAAACAAATACAAAATGTTCAGTTTTTCTACTTTTAGCAGCATTTTTCTTTCCTTTTACAAGTTTGGAGCATTCCAGTTTTTCCATTCTATAGTCAATAGAAAAAAGTATTGGATTCGTAAAAATTTTCAGCTTCCAGTTTTCTATAAATATACACGTTTTGACCACGATATTTTTAGAAAATGTCTGTCTGTGACACGATGATCTCCAAAACCACGAGGAGTACTAACAAATGGAATGGTACAAATATTAACAGTAATATTATTAACAGTATTGCAGTTTCTGATAAATACTCATATAATAAACTAACTTTATGTAGTGCCCCCCTGTCGGGGAGGTGGTGCCCCCCAATCGGGGGATTTCTCGTGCCACTACTGTTGTTCGATAAATAATGTCATTTTTTTTTCATGTTTTTCAAAGTGAATTTATTTATATTAACAACAATTATTAATCAATGATATATTGACCATTTTGTTGGATGACCTTTTGCCGTCCTTCAGTAAGTTGAAAAGTTCCACGTTCGAAGAAGCCTTGGTTTTTAGAAGTGAAGGTTTTAAAAAACGACATTATTTATCAAACAACCCCATATTAGCAGAGCAATGTTCAGGACTGAAACTATTTGACATTTAAAAATACTGAAAGCTACTAGGCTACAGACTGAATGATGAGTTGAGACTTATTAATTATATAATCATATGGCTATTATTAAAAACACTTATTTATGCCTGTAATAAATGATGTTTAAAAAATTCTTAATACACTGTAAAGCAAAGTAAACATGCTAAACATAAAGAGAAACTTCAATAAAATCAAAACAAACTTCAATTAATTTGAGTCTCCAGACTGCAATATATAAGAATTATATTTTGTATCCCCAGAAAAAAAAAATAATAATAATCTATAAGCCCAACACTCATAAAAATGTCACACAATGATGGCTCATAACGATTAGCCTATCAACTTTTAGCTCAATCTGATAAAGCATTTAGATGCTATCACATTTCGAATAGTTTTAATCTTAGGCCATAATAATAAAGAATTTTTCTAAATGTTCTGTAAAAGAATTATAAGTCTCATATTATGAAAAACACCACAGAACTGGCATTTAAAAGTAATAAGAACAAAACTTTGAATAAACCCCATAGAATACAAAAACTCACAGCTGCTTTTGTTTGCAGCACTTATACCTACTTTGTTTGCCTGATGAAGGGTAGTGTTTTATTTAGACCCAAAACAATTGTTGTGAGTTCTTGCATTTTACGATGTTTATTTAAAGTTTTGTACTTATGATATCTTATACTCATTAAAATCTATACAGGTCATGCAATGGTGACCTACATACACAGTGTTCCCACTCAATTTCAAAAATAAAATTTCTTGACTTCTCCAGGTATATTTTTATAAAATACCAGATCACAAAATTTGGTTTGCAACATAAAAGATAACTTGCAACTAAAAAAAAGTAGCTCATGATCAAAAGGATAACATAGCTTGCAAAATATAAGATAGTTTGCAACTAAAAAAATAGGTAACTCATGACATAAAGGATAACATAGCTCGCAATATAAAGGATAACATAATACATGTTGAACTGCATGCTCAAAGAGCACTTCCAGGTTTATATCATCTTTTTTTTCAGGTTTTTGGACAATATTTACAATCCTTCCTAACTTCCCTGACTTTTTTTATTAATTTCAAATTCCCTGATTTTTGCAGATTTTCCAGGTTCTGCCTGACCATGGGATAATCCGAAAACGAATAACCTTTTCTTTTCTTTCCAGAAAAAGGTAATGCGTGCTTTAAAATAAAATATTAAAAAATTTATAAGAAAAAAAAATTACTTCAACACTGTTTTTCCTCCTCTTTATGTCATTAATAGAATAAGAAGTGCTTTCAAAATATGATGTAATTAACATTGGACTATCTGTTTTACGTTGTTGACCTGGATGGGGAGATTTCATGTCCTGATCCTGAAATAAAAATTTTAAATGATAAAACAGCTATGGAGAAAACACATAGAAAAAGAAATAAAAACAAAATGAGTTACATACTTTACAAAATTAAATCTGTTTTGGTGCTGACTCTAGAATAAAAGGGCCACTGGGGAAAATTCAATAAAAAGGGCAACGTATTTTCAAAAAGGGCATTATTTGCGGTCTTCAATGTTGTGATTTTTGTACATAACAAAAGTATGTTACTAATTTTACGTATAGATATGTGGGCTATATGCATTTGTTGCTCCTGGAATGCTGTAAAACTATTGCCAGAAGGTTATATGCCAAGAAGAAAAGTATCTAAAGGCCTCTGACCATTTTTTTAAATGTTTGAAAAGGCCACTTGGAACTAAAATGTTTTTAAAAGGGCTACTGGGTGCTAAAATATGTTTAAAAGGGCCACCATTTGAAGCACCCTGCCAAATTAGCCAAGAGTCAGCACCATTTTTTAATTATATTAATGTATAAAAGTTTGTTTGTTTTTAATATTCTGTTAAAAATGTATTAAAAAAACATATTTGCAAAAGCAAAAAGCACATTCAGTAATATTTTTACAAATAATACATTGCTACAATAAGCATTTTAAATTGTAAGCTTTCTTTCAATAAAGCACATTTATGAAAACATTTAATTCAATCATGAGTTGAATTTATGTACCATTTTAAAGCTTAATAAATCTAAAAAGATTTTTATTGGAATTCAGATTATTTATGACCTTAACAATGAATAAAAATGGAATTTTACTATAGTAAGATCTACACATAAAAACAGAAAAATTTTACTGATTTATGTTTGCACATGTGTTCTTTAAATATTTATATAAAAAAATATATATAGCTTTAATTTTACATGGGCAAACACTACTAATACACTTGTGAAGAAAAATTTACAAAATATTGATTTAAGATCAGTCCTAAGCAAAATGTGCAAAAGAAAAATGTATCACATTTATTCTTCTATAATATAAACAGACACAAATACAAACACATTTATACACTTTGTTTGTGTTTATTTGATATAAACAAACACATTTATAAGCTTTGATTGTGTTTGTTTGATACAAACAAACACATTTATAGATCGATTAATATTTCCATAGATTAAGATAAACAAAGTGGTTATCAAGTATAAAAAATAAATGACTAGATTTTAAAAAAATGGAATTATGTTTTCTTAACTAAGCCAAAGAATTTCTCATTCAGTTTAGCATGTAAAATTGTTTTTCAACTTAAAATAACAAAAACAATAGTAAGTACATATTTTCTGATTATATTTAAAAAAAAAAAAAAAAAACTGCTTACCTTGCTAGAAAGTGATTGATCAAATAAACATTTTTTTACTCTAAACATACTTGAAATACATCCGTTCCGACCAATATTCTCTTTGTTTTTATAGGATTTATCCTGTTAAAAATAAAATAAATATATTAAAATTATTACAGTCGGATACACATTTCTGTAAATACGCAAATATAAGAAGCACAAACCATAAAAATAAGTTCTATTATGTTATTATTAAATTCAAATGCATAAACATAGATGAATAATATAATTTTATACAAATACAGACAAATTAATCATACGTAATACGTATAACACGAAAATAAACAAATCGCGTACAAGAACAAATACATATTATAAAATCTTTTTAAAAACTCCGTATTATTATCGAGAACATTTATTTTTCTTATATTCTGCTTTATACTTTATATAAATATCACAATTTTATAATGCGATTCTTGGCGAATAGATCTGCCTACAAATAGTAGCAAGAGGCGCAGAGAGAGGAAGCATAACCCTAAAGTAAGAGTTCGGAGAGAAAATTAGACTATAAAACTAAAAATCTAAATCACCCAAATAAATATTTTATATTTCAGAAAATAAATTAGAAAGTGTAATTAATATTTTTACCATCCTTCTGCCCGTAGATGACAATCATTCAGCTTCAAATCTCCCGCGAATATTTCTTCCTCAGATCAAACAACCAAACACAGCCACAAAACACGCGTCCGAGGAGGGTACGAGGGTGAGGAATGAGGGCCAATTTTCACGATTTTCACGAAGCTTTCATTTTCACAGAGTAAAAAAATTTCAGTCATTCACCAGCTATTGATTGTGCGCAGAAATGATCGAAATTAGTTCAGTTTGCGCAATGTACTTCCTCTGAAAAGGCTCTTCACATCATGAGAGCATGGAGCAGATATACTAAATTAAAGCTGGATACATGAGAGTTATGATTCATTTCTATTTAATAAAAATAAATCTTATTTTTTTTTCCTAACCCGCGAGAAATATTCTAGTTTTCTATGTTACCAATTTTCTAGACATGTATAATTAAATAAAATTTTTGTTTTGATACAGACAAATTAAATATGATAAAAGTTAAAAATATCTTTTTATTACAAATCTTTTAAATAAATAAAATAATTTTTTTAATTAAATAAAATCTTATGAAAGAGTGAATCTTCCGCCTTTTATGCATGATTCAAAATACAAATACAAAGAAAAAAAGTGTTAAAAAATTACATTTCCTAGTGAAAAATTTTATATTCAAATGTATTTTGATTTATTTATATTTATTTATTTCACGACTCATTACAATTTAATGAACTTGGCTTTGAATATTCTAGAATAAGATATAGGCTAAGGCTCATACTATTGTGGTTGAAATAATTGGATCTTCAAATTTAATACGCGGCATGTGTTGTGGTTGGGTTTTACGTCGCACTAATGCTGCGCAGATGGGCAATTGGCGACGGTCTGGGACTCACCCCTAGAGGTGGTCCGGAGACATGCCATCACAATTTTGATCCTCCACGGAAGGGATTGCTCTCCCGCTTCGGTGACCCCCAGAGGTATAATTTTTGATGGGAATATGGAGGACTTTGAAGCCACGACAGATTTTACGTGCACCAGCCACCATTAGTGTACACGACGGTCTTTGGCCGGCTCGAGTACCGAACCCGCAATCTTCCAATTACGAATCCGGCGCTCTACCGACTGGGCTACCGCGGCCCCGCGGTATGTGAAAAGCCCCTTATAAAATTCAAACTCTGGAAAATACCTAAAATACAGCTCGTTCTTTTGCCGACAATTTGCTTAATTTTTACTCTATTCAAATGAACTTTTGACAAACGTTGCCGATTATATCTAGTTCTCAACTTATGTAATAAAATTTTTTCTATCTTTCGCGCATACGTTATACGTAGTAAAAAAATGTTTACTATAAATGCTCATATCTCAGCAAATATTACATGTGTGAATTTTATGTTTCAGAATAATATTTATCTAATGTTTTGTCAATTTTTTCTGCAAGTTTCGTAAAGTTTTATCGAAATCCGTTCTAGTTATAAGCAAAAAACTTGCTTAAAAAATTAATAATTTTTGAAAAAAAATTATATCTGTCTAAATAATTCCGCAATTTTCACAACAAAACAGATAAATTTTGTACATAGTATGTAAAATAATGTGTTAAAGCTACAAGTCATTTCTAGCTTTTTATGATACAGGGTGATCGGTGATCCAAAGTTTTTTGCTCTTCTTCAATTTATGGTTGATCCTCTAATTGCACTCTGAACTAAATCGATAGTGGAAAATGTGTGTTTTGAAATGTTCTTTGCATGTCTGAAGTTCTGGGCGATTTCGTTTAGTATTTTTTTTTTTTTTTTTTTTTTTTTAGAAAATCGAAAAAATGCAAAAATAAGAAAAAAATCTAATAATTTGATCACCCACTGTAAGCATTTAAATAGTGAATATAGAAATTGGAAATTTCCGTGTAAATAATGTTCTTAGACTTTATCCTAAAAATAAATAAATAAAATACATAATGAATTTATTGCATATATATAACATAGAAGCTGAGATATAGCCTTTCCGTAAATAAAAATTAACTGCAGTACAGCAGCACCACCTTTCGTCCGCTATGCAGGGGCGTAAGAAAAGGAGGGTCTCAGGGTCTCAACCCTCCCCCCCTTACACACACACACACCATCCGTTATTATGAAATTTCCTTTTAAAGCCAAACGGAAGAATCACCCATTTAAAACCAAAATTAAAGTCTTATAAATGTTCATAATTACTGATAATTTGTACTTAATACTAATAATTAGTGAATTTTAATTAACATTTATTTATTAATGGATTTTCTTCAGAATAATTTTGAGTCATTTTTAAAATGAAAAAATGTTGAGCCCCTCCCATGAATTTTGAATTGCTACGCCTCTGCCGCTATACACCCAATTTGAATCAGCATGGTTTTACATATTATCCATCTCACCAATTTTAGTGCATTTATACATCATAGAAGCTGAGCTATTGCCTTCTCATAAACGGAATTAAATTGCAGCACAACAGCACCACGTGCTGGTCGATATACATGCAAACTAAAGCAGCATTGTTTTTCATAATATCCATATCAAAAATCAAGTTTGGTGCATTTATGCACTACAGAAGTTGAGATATAGCCTTCACTTCAATGGGGTGAATCACAACACAATAGCGCCACCTATTGCGTTTGCGTATTATGTGATACAATAGAGCGCCGATTATCTGGACGCCGATTAACCGGAATGTCCAGTTAACTGGTTCGATCAAGGAGCATTTTTTTTTTCTTTCCCGGTCTCTCCCCCCCCCCCCCCCTAAAAAAAAAAAATCTCACTTAAAGTTTTTATTTTTAGATTCTCTGAAGATAGTCAAAATCGCTCCTTTTGTCCCTCTCCCCTCCACTCGCTTTCTTCCGCCCAGTTTCAGTGAGGGGGAGGGGGGGGGGAACTCTCAAGAAGACAGGGGGGAAGACTCTCTATCAAGCAGAACACTCTCAAGAATTTCTTTTTACCATCACAATAAATTGTTTTTTAAGTATGTAATACTATAATATAATTTCTATGTGAGCTTCTATGTAAAAAATTGTGCCATTTTTAGAGAAAATAAAATTTTAAAAAGTTAAAAAATAACACTGACTTGGCCGTTTTATCAGTTGTCCAATTATCCGAGTTTTTCGTTAACCGGATCGACCTCGGTCCGACAGATCCGAATAAATTGGTGCTCTACTATAAATTATAAAGTTAATCACCACCAATTTAAATCAAGGTCTAACCAATTATCAATCGTGCTTAAATTCTATCCATTGATTCATGAGATACAATATTTTGCTAACACATCATACACAGAGACAAATAGTCATTTTCTAAAAATGGGCGAATCATGTTTAGGACATCTAAAAATGTGTAAATTCATCGAAAATTTTCACGTAACTAATACTTTTTTTTACATTATTTTATATAACAGTGCCACCTATTGGTTAAAATAAACAAAAAATTAATCAATATATCTTCTCAAAATTACCACTTTTATATGCAATTCTGTGCAATTTTCACCAATAGATGTTGAGATATAGTTATCTGAGAAATTGCAGAAAGTGGTATCAGCACCACTTTTCGGCCTATATACACCAAAATTTAATAAGAATAATTGAATAATTATTCATAATCTATATCGCACACAGGGCTTTATGTATTTATATAGCATAGAAGCTGAGATGCAGCTTTCGTGTAAACAAAAAATAATGCAGAATAGCAGTGCCACCTGTCATTCGATATGCATTTAAAGGGAATTAGCATAGTTTTACCTGATATCCATCTCACATGCCAAGTTTTGTACTTTATTTATACACAGTATAAGCTTAGATATAGTCATCCCAAAATAGGATTCAATTGCAAGATAGCAGCGCCACCTGTTGGCCGATAGACACTCAAAATGAATTAGCAAAGTTTTACATAATATATGTATATATATCTTGTATTATGTTTGGTACACTGTAGATACTAAGCATTCCCAAAAATGAGAGGAAATTTCAGCGTGGTAGCGCCACTTGTCGGATGATATAACCTATAACCCAAAAGCTATTCAGCAGCAATTGAAGCCGAAGTCCAACCAAACATCAAGTTCGGTTAAATTAAGTCCATTGGTTCATGAGATACAGTGTTCGCAAAGTTTTGTTAACTCAAAAAGACAGACATTTTCTGAAAACGGTCGAATCGTGTTTAAAAAATCTCAAAACGTGTAAATTCATCAAAAACCAGAAATCATTTTTTTTTTTTTTTTTTTTTTTTTTTCGAATCTTATACTTTTTTCTTATATATGCAAAAAATATAATAATAAATCCACTTTTTAAAAAATAATTAGTCAATTTTAGTTTATTGAATGGCACCATGTTTTACCTAATATATATATATATATATATATATATATATATCTTCAAACGTAAATGATAAAAATGAAATTATATCATAAATAAATTAGAAAAATAAATAAATAAACAATAAAATTTCGACCTACTGCCCATTCACTCAATAAGTATGGCTGTTGCATTTTAGAATGAAAAATCTATCTGTAGTCGAGGTCGAGAGTATAGGGACTGTGTCTATCATAGATATATCAATAAATTACTATGTATATCTATGGTGTCTATGGATTTATTTTAATTTTAAGAAATTGCCTGATTTAACAATTTTCTTCTTTAGAAATTTTTAATACAAAATAATATGTATATATAAAATGAAAGAGTGCATAAAAATTAAAAGTAGTTTTTAATTTCACTACTGCAGGCTGCAGAAAGAAAAATACTTCACAATATTTAAAGTTGTGGCACACTTAAATTGTTTTAAAATATTTCTAAAATTATCTCAATATTATTATTAATGTTAAAAATGCCATTATTAAAGTTATTACTTTCTTTCGTAAAAATTTTCGACTTCCGATTCTCGGTGGATTTACACGTTTTGAGAGGTCCAGAACACGATTTGACCATTTTTAGAAAATGTCTGTGTGTGTGAGAGACAAAAATTTTGTGGCGACTGTATCTCAGGAACTGCCGCATATAATTCCATATAATTTTATGTGTAGATGCACCTTGACCTAAATTAGTGTCTATCAACTTTTGGTGTCTATCGCTCAACAGGTGGCGCTGCTATGCAATAATTTCTAGGGACCCTCGATAGAGAGAGACTGGACATTGGCGCGCCGGCTTTTTGGCGAAATTCTCCATTTTAGTGCCAGTTGCTCCATTACTTATCATTACGCTGAGAAGAAATTTTGATTATTTTACGTCATAATCCAAAAAGAACTTATTTATTACATTTTTACTTTGTTGGGAGATAAATTGCTTTAATTTTGGAATACTTTTAACAGATAAAAATGCATAATTATTTATTTTATATCGTGCTTTAAATACTTTCAATTCTCTTATTGCATGCTGTTGTGCAATATATTTAATATGTTAGATCTCAATGTATTTTTCTGATATATTTTAAAATACGTATTTAAAATAACTATATAAAAATATATTTTTTGATTTTTTGCTAGTACGCAAAATGTATCAGATTTCTTAAAATAAATTAATAAAAATAAAGAAAATAAGGTGTATATTATTTGCTAACATATGAAATATAAATTTCTTTTAAATAATAATTGCCATAATAAATTTTATAAATAATATTTAAATAAGTAATTATTTTTATTTACATAATATAAAAAAAATAAATAAATAAATAAAAATAAATAAATAATAATCAATGAAATAAGCAAATGTAAATAAAATAAATAAAAGCATTTTTTAATTTCTAAAGATATTAGTTAATATTCTTAGAAATTATTATTAATAAAATTTTTATTTTTAATATTTAACTAAGTCATTATTATTAATAATGCGTAATTGAAATAAATGAAATATGTATTTTTAGCTTGTAAAAATATTACGTAAATATTTTTATAAAATAATGAAAAATAATTTCTGTTCTTCTGCCGTATAGTTTTACATTTATTCATGAATTACTTGACAAAAATTAAGATTATCATATTTTTGTTAAAAATTTTCTTTTTACATATAGAATGTATGTCCTCAGAAAAAATAAGGTAGAATTGCTTTCACAATCAACGTATTTTGCTTAATATAGAAATATACAACAAAAAATTCCTCTGTTTTCCGATAGGAATTGAAAAAGTAACCATGTCGAAGGTTAAAACAAAATTCGTTTTTCTTCAAATTCTTTTTCTCTAAGACGAAAAAAATTACATATTTATATTCTGCATTACTTTCTGCACAAATTTAGCACAATTTCCTTTCATTTATGTTGTATAGTAAAGCGTTAATTGATAAGAAAAAAGCATTACGTTCTACGGGGATCGCTCCGAATTGGCACTAAGATAGCCGACTTTCGGTCAATGTCCAGTCTCTCTATATATAGGGTCGCTAATAATTTCCACTATTTAAGGGAAGACTATATCTCAGGAACTACTGCACTAAAATGCATATAAATTCATATATACATGCAACTTGATATAAATTAGTGCTTATCAACCTCTGATGTCAATCGCTCAACAGGTTGCGCAGCTATGCAGCGAGTTCTACAATTTAAGAAGAAGCTATATCTCAGAACTACTGCATAAAAATGCATATAAATTTATATGTAGATGAATCTTGACACACTAGTGCCAATCAGTTTTTGGTGTCAACTGCTCAACAGGTGGCGCTGCTATGCAGCGATTTTCACAATTTAAGGGAGGACTGTATTGTATCTCAGGAACTGCTGCACAAAGTTGTATAAAAATTGTTGTATAAAAAAGTTGTTTAAAAAAGCAGATGATTTTCATTCTAGTCACATTTTAAAAGGCTAAGAGATTTCCCTGGACTGTGTGTGTGAACGCAAGTTGCCACCTAATTTTCATTCTTCAGTATTTTAAATCTGTATCATATAAGTGATATTACTTGAAATTTTTTATGATATCGGTGAAATGGCTCGTGTACACGGACATGCAAAAAAAATTAAGTACACAACGTCAAATAGGCGAAATGTTTCGTTGATTCATTTTAATATCTAATAGAATGCATTAAACATATCATACTATATTTGTATATAAGCACATATGCATAATTCACGTAATAGAATATTGTTTAAAAGACATTCATCCTTTATTTGTAACGCTACACAAAAGTATTTTGATGTATTAGGACTATAGTTAAAAAAAAAAAAAAAAAAAAAAAAAAAAAAAAAAAAAACTTCGAATTAATTCAACATGATTTTTATTTATAATATGCAGAATTTTCAACCAAATTTAACGCCATTTTCGGATTAGTTTACAAAGCACTATAGAAATATCGTACTGCAATTAAAATTTAAACATACTAAATAGGTATTTCATTTGATATGAGATTTTGTATAAAAGAGTTTTAACTGCGCATGTGCGAATGATAAAATAAAGAATTTGTTTTTTAAATTATTTAGTAAAACATATTGGGCAACTAATACCCCAAAAGTCTTGTCAAATACCTTGAAAATTCGGGAAAATATAAGCAAAAACGTAAACTATTTATTTTTATTTATTTATTAATTAATTAATCTTTTAGTATGTCAAAATAGACCTTTCAGACGAAATAGACCATCTAAAAACGGTTCTTTTTTGTGTGTGTGTGTGTGCGTGGGGTGGGGGTTGATAAAAAATAAAAAAATTAAAAATTAAAAACACGTTTAAAAGAATTATTTAAAATAAAATTGAGAGAAAACTTAAAAAAGGAATTTTTTTTAAATGAATATAGTAACCGATACTAAGGAACGCAACTTCATATTTTAAAGAACTGAAGCTTTTTTTTTTTTTTTTTTTTTGTACCTATTTTGTACATTTGAAAAAATATTTTTTTTTTCCCCTGCTGCAAAAGTTAAAATAAATAAATTAAATCAAAATTAAATTGAGAGAAAACATGCCAAAGGAAAAAAAAAATGAGTATAATAAACGTTGCTAAGGAATTCAACACTGTTGCCACATGTCCTTATTTATTATGTCATTATATTGCATAATAAAATATACACAAAAGAAAATACTGTTATCTTAAATTAAATTTTGTGTTGTACATCATTTTATAAAATTATCAAACTATTAAAATTAATAAATTATAAAACAAACTTAAAAATAAATAAATAAATAAATAAAACAATAAAACGAACTTTTTTTTTCAAAAATTGATTTTTTTTTTTTAAATAAGGGAGTAATCACAAGCTGCTGTTTCAATTAATAAATCGGCGCATTATTATATTGAATTGTATAGCTAACTATGATTTATTTAATAATTATTAATTTAAGAAACAAGGCGAAAAAGAAATTGTTAAGTAACATGTGAAGTAAGATTTACATTTAAATATACATGACGTATTTATCTTCATTTATAAATATGTATGTGTACTTAAGACTGTGATCGGTCTTTTGAAGACCTACAATTGAACAAATATCGTATTTATTCAATTATATGTTATTCGTTGATTAATATTGAAAGCAGCATTTTCTGAATGTCCCCTCAATAAAAAATCAATTTTAGTTAATTCTTAAAAAACAGCATATTCTTTTGCGCTAACTTATTTTGAATTTCCGCTTTGTTTGACAAAGCTTTCGGTCTTAATTGGGCCTATATATTTGACTAAAATCGTTATTTTTTTTATTTATTATGGCTAACACACCCACAGTTTTTCATACAACTGCTCATATTTTATGAAATATTTAACATAGTATTTGTATTCCAATTGCAATATGTTATCTTTAAAATACATTCTCAGCCCATCTAAATGTGGCGTTAAATTTCGCTGAAAATTCTGCATATTTTAAAATAAATCACGTTGAAGTTTTTTTTTTAATACTTATTGTAACGTTTTTATTTGACATAAAATTATTTCAAACGATCAGAATAAAGTTCTGGGTTAGGGTTTATGTTAAAATTTTCTGTAGTTATAAACCATTTCACTCATTTAACATAATACAGGTGATCGTACTTATTTTCCTTTATTGTTTTTTTTTTTTTTTTTCCTTTCTTTCCTTTTTACTAAATTTAATGTTACCCCCCCCCCCCCCTAATTATTGCCTGTCTTAGCCAGATTTTCACTGAAAATTATAAAGATACTCCTGCTTCTTATATATTCTTCATTGATATATGCCTGCTTCTTCATAGATATATTCAGAGTTTAAAAACATTTAATGAAGCAGTGTGATCAATTAAATAAATAAATAAAATTGTAAGTCTTCCTATGAACTTTTGAGCTATAGAGTATGCTAAATTTAAATAAAAATTACAAGTTTTTCATTATATTATATTGTTTAATACCAAAATTTTACAAGCATTCACTTTACTTATATTTTAACGGGCTACAACTCATCATCTAAAACATAAAATTTCTTAAGTTCATTATTTGATATGATTTGTACGGCTTCTTTGGAACTAATTCTGTAACTGAATGAATCAGTTTGAGAAATAATACTGTTTTGTTTACTTTAAACAATTCAAATGTACTTAATGAAAATTCACTTTACTCTGTTAAAAATTGCATGACTAGAAGTGCAAGAAGAATTTGAAAGGATTCTTTATAGAAATGAGTAGCGTATAAGATAGAAAATAAGACAAATATAAACCGACGCAATTTTGAAATAGTATTAAAGGAAAGTATTGTTTCATTCTCTATGTTTACGTATTAAAGAATATCAATGATCAAGGTAAAATTATTATTATTATTATTATTGTTATTATTATTTCTTTAATGATTTCTGTGTAGTAAACATTTTGAATCAATTTTCAAATATACATAAAGCTGAACTCGGTTGTAGGGTTCCCGACTCTATCGTCAACACTTGTTTATAAAGTCAAAAATATTTGTTTTGCTTAAATTATTCGTATTGTTTCAATGTTAATCTAACTTGCTTATAACGTCAACAATATACGCTCATTTCACTGGATTCGTTGCAAAAGTGAGTAATGTATAATTGAAAATAAGACAATTGTAAAATGACACTTTTTCAAATAGTATGTAGAAGGATATCTGAAGCATTGTTTCATTCTATGTGTTTACGTTTTAAAGAATGTCTCTGATAAAGGTAAATCACTATTATTATTATTATTATTATGATTTTTATGCAATCAACATTTTGAATCAATTTTCAAACATGCATACAGTTAAACTAGGTTGTAGAGTCGTCAATTATATGGTCAACTTGCATATGAAGTCAAAAATATTTTAGTGTGCGTGAATCTATATATATATAAATGACTAAGAGATGTCCTTGGACTCTGTGTGGACGCACCGAGTATAAGATTACATGCTGAACAAAAAGTTAAAGGGAAAAAAAATGGTTAAATGAATTTAATGTTTTGATTTTTATGTAAAAATATGATCACGTGCTATCTTTAAAAGAGTGTAAATATTAGGAGTTTATGTGATGCATGTGGCATCTGCATAAAATGTTTATAAGAAATAGAATGAAAGAAATATAATAAAGAAAATATTTATATAAGAGAATGTTTAAAGAGAAGCAACTATGTTGGTTACATTTTGTTTTACAGCTTGAGCTTTTGAATTTTAAGTATTATCTACTATAGGAATAATCACATTTTTATGCAAGCGCATTTTGATTAGTTCTTTGTACTATAAAAAGTTGGTCTGAAATCTTCATTTATTACTGTTCGGAGACCTTTTTAGTGATAACATCTACACTACCTTCATTGATTTCAAAAATGGTTTCGTCAACAAACTGTGATCTATTGGCACGCAAACAGCATCAGGGCGAGTTTTGTACATTTCGAGTTTGTTTTTGAAATTTTTCCCGCGTTCGGAATTCGGTTCGTTCACGAACCGGACCAGGGCTTTTCTAGTGTTAACATAATTTGCTTATAACATCACGTGATCTCGGTTTTAACTTCAAACAAGAACGAAAAATCATGCGGTACGCATTAATTATTAACACTTTCTAATTGTCTGTACTTGTTGTAATAACTTTCAATGTTCTTTGCGTAACGTTATCCCACAATGGAGAGACAGAAGGACTGAAAGGCATACAAATAGACTAATTGTATTCACAATCGGTCTTAAGCATTGTTGGAAAGTGTTAAAACTGCTTAACGCTACGCAAAAGAAAATGTAATCCTGAGATTATATCTCTAAAACACGATAGTGAGGAAAGTATTGCAATTATGTCAAAAATCCGAGTATAAGATTGTGTGTTTCTACATGTTTTAAGGTCCCTTGAATTCATATTTATTCTTTTTGCAATGATGTATGTGTGTGTATGTATGTGAGTGAACACGATAACGTCTAAACATTTTGTTCAAATGAGCTGAAAGTTGGTACGTATGTTATAGTTCACCATAGTACGAATTCTAATGATTTTGGTGAATCTAGCACTTATAGTTTTTATACAGGGATAAAGAAAAATTCTTTATCATTATGGTCTATGGGCCCAAGTGTGATAGCGTCTCAATGCCTTATTCGACTGAGCTGAAAATTTATACTCATGTTATGAGTCACCGTCGCACGACCGTATAAATTTTGGTGAATCTAGCGTTTATAGTTTCTTTATAGGGACACAAAGAAAAATTCTCCATCATTATGGTCTATATGAGCCCAAATTTTTTAAATTGCGATAGCGTCTAAACATTTTATTCAATTGAGTTGAAAATTTATATACATGCTATAGGTCACCGTTGCACAAAGTGCATAAATGTTAGGGAATCTAGCACGTATAATTCTTTTACAGCGACACAACGAAAAATTCTTTATCATTATGCCCTATGGGCTCAAATTCTTTAAGTGCGATAGCGTCTAAACGCCATATATCGCATTGAGCTGAAAATTCATATACATGTTATAGATCACCGCACTAACTATATGAAATTTGGGCTATGTAGCATTTATCATACTTTTAGAGGAACACAAAGAAAATTCTTTATCATTGTGGCTTAGAGGTCAAATTATTTAAAATCCGATAGCGTCTAAACACCTCATCCGATTGAACTAAAAATTTATATACATGTTACAGGTCACTGTCGAACGAACTGTATAGATTTCAGTGAATCTAGCATTTATAGATTTTTACAGGAACACAATAAAAATTTCTTTATCATTAGGGTCTATGGCCCCAATTTTTTAAAGTACGATAGTCTCTAACCGTTTTATTCGATTGAGCTGAAAATTTATACACGTGTTATAGGTCACCGTTGCACGAATTAAATAAGTTTTGGTGAATATAGCCTGTATGGTTTTTTTACAGGGACGTAACGAAAAATTCTTCATCATTAAGCCCTACGGGTTCAAATTCGTTAAAGTGCGATAGCGTGTGCACGCTATATCCAACTGAGCTGAAAATTTATATACATGTTATAGATCACCTTCACACGAGATGTATGAATTTTGAAGAATCTAGAACTATAGTCTTTTTACAGTCACACACACACACACAAAAAAAAAAAAAAAAAAAAAAAAAAAAACTTTATCATTTTGGGTTATGGGTTCAAATTATTTTAAGTGCGATAGTGATTGATCTGAAAATTTATATAATTATTATAGGTCACCGTCGCACGAACGGAATAGATTTTAGTGAGTGTCTAGCATTTATGGATTTTTACAGGGACACAACGAAAATTTCTCAATCATTATGATCTATGGGCTCAAATTATTTGAAGAGCAATAGCGTTAATTTAAACAATGTGCTATATAGAAAAAAGTACTCATATATTATAATCTTCTCTTTTCTTTATTTAAGGACTTCCCTTACTTTAATTTCTTTATACAACTGTTATTTACTTAATGTTCGGAAAGTCCCGTGGAGTCACTCCAGATTTTTCACTAAATCACCATTTTTCACTACACCATTATTTCTATTCATTTTATTTTTACTTAAATTCTACGTCAAATTGTGTTAAAAAATCTGCAGACTGTATTTAATGTAAAATTATCATTGCAAAATGGTTATTTTTTCAGGTCAATATGATTTCGTCATTCTTTTTGCTCTTCTGTATTTTATCAATATTTTGCGCCTACTCTAGTACGCCAGATGCACAGAAACTGGTTCTTCAAAACTCCAACAATGAACAGAAATTCTGGGGCATGTCAAAGGTAAGTTAATTTTATTTACATTACAGATATTTTATTTAAAATATTAAAAATCGAATTTAAACATCTCCAAATGAATAATTAAGAGAGTATTGTAGTATTGGAAAGGATTACAATCATAACGATATAGCAGTTTTTTTTTTTTTTTGTCACAGATCTTTTTCATCAATTATTATTTTCTCAACAATAATTTTCATTTTTATTATTACTACTTTTTTTTTTCATATATAATATTTTGTTGATACTGTTGTGTTAGTAACATCCTGTTTATTAACATTAAACCACTCAGAAATAAACATTAGCATTGATTTAATTAACTAATACTGGATGATTACATGTGGGAAATTACGAAAGAACATGTAATTAACGTGAGAGACTGGCCATCTACAGGAATAAACTCGAAATACAAGCCAGTCCTTACAACATCGAGAGAACACCAACTTCTATATGCCAGAAAGCACTAAATAAATGTTGATCAACATTCTCGCTGGCACAAATCTAAAATGCTCAGACTAGTGCACCAAGGAGAAAAAGTTAAATAGTTCACTCATCTACCAAGTACCGCAGGCACTGAAGTCAGAGGTACTGTGCACTACTGAAGTTCATACGTCGACCAGAGCGTGTGATCACAGGAGTCTTCGAAGTGAGTGCATTGCACACTGATGGATGATTTAGAGGTGATGTCGTAGATGCTATGCTGGTGACAATTCCGTCCTAAGGTACGGAATCAGAGATGGATCGTCAGAAGAGCTTTCTATGGGAAAGAAAAATTAATTTTCTTTGTAAAAATCTAGTTTCAGACGGTCGCTTATATGGCAATTTGTTTACCATTCACGTCGATAGTGAAGGTCTTGCTGCTTCGATTCAGAACTTTAAAAAAATCATAATAGGGTATTTGAGGAGGTTTTTTATACTGCATCATGCTGCACGAATACATGGGAACATGTCGTAAGAGACAGGTAGAAAAACATTTAGCATGTAAAGAAGTTGGCAGGTTGGCACTACTCGAAGACATTGCATAGTTTCACGTAGTGTCTGAAGAAACTCGTAGGGTTGTACGCCCATATGGGAACTGTTGATAAACTCACTAGGGAGACGAAGAGGGACACCATAAATAAGTTCATAAATGGGGCAGACAAAGTTTATTTTGCATAAGGATGGAAGTCCCGGTGGCACAAGAGGAAGTGATCCATTCCATTTTGAACCATGGCATCTCAGTTCGTGTTTCAGGGAACGATGAAATCGCTCGACCAATCTGTTGCTAGCAGGGTTGTAAGAAGGTCACCATTTTCTTGAATACCCAATATCTTACTAAGCGCACAAAAAAGATGATTCTGAATTGATTGTTCTGATTTATGATGATGACATCTAGGGTGCAATCCAGGTTGTAATGAAAACTTTTGCAACTGTCTCAGGAGAAATGACAAATATAGAAATTGTTACAGGAAACGCTTGTAACGGTCAAAATAGGTCAACAAGTTTTGAAAGCCATCTGATCATGGCAGAGGACTAATAATAAATAATGTCTATGTATACATTGTCAAATCTTTTCATAGGTAATTGAAAAAATCTGCATCGGGTTTGATGTATGCCTGGTTACCATTGCTCTCTCTGACACTTTGCACAAATTCTTAGTTCATCTGTTGATATCTTTGGATAAGGATGGCACGATGAAGCGAGCTCGGATGAGAGGCGCTACTAACCGAATAAGACAAACTTTGGGGAAACTCTGGGAAAAAGCAATATTATTGAAGCGCTTTCGTATTTAAAAGATGTGCACCTAATACTGTTTTGTTAAATAAATATTTGTCGAGTCAGTCTTATGCTGTTTATAATAAGTCTTAGTCTTATGCAGTTTATTAAAAAGTATGTTGATTATAAAAATTAACAATCAAACTTTAAAAAGAAAAAAAAGAAAAATGTGGATGTGGATGTGGATATGTGCTTCAATAATTTTGTTGCCGACTGTATGGTCTAATAGTATCAGAAATGCTGTCACAAAAAGTGGAGGTTAGTGCAATTGGTTTTAACTACAAGGAACTCTCACCATTAGCTAATAATGTTCTGAAAATCAATGTTCTGCATTTGGGCTTCTGCAGTAAATATTAAATTTATTAACTCGGCCTTCATTAAATTTATTCGTGATAATATATCTACCACCACATTTTCAGAGCCAGATATTTATTGTATGTCCATGCTAAATTTTGAGACATAAAATCAAGGTGCCTAAATATATTATCAGATATTGTTCAGTAGGACTGGGCGATATATCGATACTTCGCGAAACATCGATTTAATGTATGCAATTTGAAACCGATAACGGAATCGTTCAGTTAGCGATATATCGCAACCGCCACGATCATCAGGAACTCAGCTGTGAATGTATTGCGAGCGACCGTATCCAGCTTTTCATCCCGTGCCTTGATAGCCGATAATCGTTGATACGGACATACGGAGAGTGGGTGATACTCGCATAACGCATGCGTGATATTTGACATTGGATTCATCTGAAATCGCTGTTCACGGCTACGATCTGAATATTCGTTATCGCTTTTAATGATCATGCTTTATTAGGAACCAATTATAAGCTGAGCAATAACGCATGCGTGATATTCATTCGATCTCTTTACTCGCTGCTACGATATGATATATGAATATTCGTAATCGCCATTACAATATTAATTAACAAACGGCTATTGCCTATAAATGTAATTGACAATTATTGATGTCATTAGTTTTATAAATTCAGAAATAACTGAATAATTTCGTCATTTATTTACATCCATATATTTGTTAAAAAAAAAAAAAAAATCTTATACTTTGTTTGTTTTTTTTACTTTTACTTCTATTTAAATAAATTTTTAAAAGTTTTTTCATCAATTTGTACTGAATTTGTTTTTAATATTTTAACAGTTATTTAATTTCTTTCAAATATTTTATTATTTCTGATTAATTTAGTGAAAATTTGGTGTTATTTATTTTTATAGTTTTATTTCGTTAAACAAACCGAAGCAATTTCTTTACTCAGGGTACTGACTACTTTCTACGGAGAATCTAATTTCAAAGGCGGGGGCAAGGAAGCGCTAATAACCTTTATTTTAGAAATCTTATTATTCTATAGTATAATAAAATAATTTATATTTTTATTTTTATTTAATCGTTCACTTATTTATTTGTTTTTTGTGTGTGTAATTTTAGCTTTCATGTTTTTATTAATTTTTTCTCTTTACAAAGACGAAACTATATTGGGTTCATGAGAATTTTCGATTACCAGTTTTCTATGAATAATTACTCATTTTCAGGTATCCTAACACTGGATTCGGCCATTTTTAGAAAACGTTTGTCGTGCGCACGGATTAAGACTATCTATAGGATGAAAAACAAGATAGGGCAGCCAGCGCGGAAACCGGAGCTTTCTATTCCACATTAATTCAGCCGAGTGGAGGAAAACGATCCGATCGCCGCCTGGTGTAGTATCTTTGAAACTTATCGGAAGAAAGTGAAAGCCCGCCCCTTCGGCTTCTGTCATCATCCGATTTCCGAGAACGACCAATGAACCGCTACAAATTTAAACAAACGCGCTGATTGGTAGATTGTCAAGATCTGTTCGCCCTCTATCTGTAAGATGAAAATTACTACTTTTCCGTAGCATTCGTAATACATCCTAAACTCTTAATCCATGGTCGTGCGTTAGCTCAATTTTGTAAATACTGTATCTCATTAACCAAAGTACGGAATTCAACAAAACTTTATACTCTGTTCAACCTTTACTTAAATTGCTATTAATTAGACTTTTGAATATACCGTCCAAATGCATCATACTGCAATTTTGGCCATGTAAGATAAGACTATATATCACAGTTTCTATAGTGTATCAATGCACGAAACGAAACATGATATGAATGAGAGTCGTGACGAAAAGCTATGTTTATTCAATTAGTGTGCGTATTGTCTGAGAAATGATGCCGCTATGTTGTGTAAAGGCAGAGACTCCGACTCCAATATATCATTGAAAGAGACATTTCAGTACAAAGAAGCAGACAGTCTGGAGCCTAACGGCTCGCAGCGGAACATCTCTCCTTTGTAGAAAGGTATGTCCGTTTCCCTTTGATGAACGTGGGAAGCCGCGTGCTTGAGAACTTTCCCTTCGAGAGGAATTCAACGCGTCAGAGCCGATGATGGAATTTCGAGCGAATCAGGACCTGCATCTGAGATTTTGTTTTCAGAAAAACACGCCCAATACGAACTGTAATTTTTACGATGAGAGACTAAAAACGACAGTTCACGTCGGAGTTTTTGGAAAGGCAGGAATCCCAGAGCAGGTCGGGCTAGACCTCGGGAAAGGAACTGTTATTTTCTGGAGAAGACTGCAGAAGCGGTCACTGACTGATGAAATCACTGTGGACTCTATCTGAAATTCCTTCCAGTCTTATACTGTACAACCCACTATCTTATTGAAAACCATTTCATATCGAGGAAATACAGCAAAATATGTTTGTATTGTAAATTACTAAAAATTAATCTAGTTAAATTAAAATTTGGAAAAAATATTAATTTCTTGTTCTGATTAGTCAAGTCAATAATTCTCTGCCACTCGCCAAGATACTAGAGACTAATAGAATAAAGAAAATTTGGTGGCAGCTCTATCGGATGACAGTATATAGAGAAGAGTGAATCTAAGCAGAAGCGAGGAAAGAGATTCCAGAATTCAGAAGAGATCCTCAGCGTAGACCAGGCAACAACGGAGGCAACGACCGGTTCCTAGTACGGAAGCAGCGTTACGAAGCCCTTCGACGTAGACGGGAGAAGCCAAACAGCGTACGGAGAGCCAGTCTAGAGCAGGAGTGACGGAGTGCCCTTTCAAAAGATCAAGAAGAGGAGCACCGATCCCTGGAGTAGTGGTCTTGTGCCTGCTAAAAGTGTGCTCAGCGGAGATGTGCCCACCTTAGATGAAAAACATCAGTAAAGGTAAGGATATTCCGTTCATTCTTGAGAGGCAATTAGTAAAAATAAAAATTTTTTTTGTCTTTGTATATTCTTGCAGAAAATTTTTAATGTTTGAACGAAATGCTTAATGTCTAAAATTAACAGGTTAGTTAATTAAATTAAATGAAATAATTCATTATTTAAAAGTTTAGAATTGACAAAATAGTTAATTTGTTAAGAGAATTTTAAATTTATGTTGGAAAAGGAAATTTCCTTAACCTTGAAGAAAAATAAAAGGAAGTAAAATTGTAAAAGAAATTGAAATTTAAAAAGAAAGCAGAAAAAAAAAGGGTTCTTGTTATCCCTAAATAGAAAATTCTGAAAATTAAGTAGATATATTTATTATAAAATGGAAGTTTGCAGAAAAACAAACTGTGAATGATATATTTAAATTATATTCATTAAGAGAATTTTCAGAGTTTTAAGTTGTGTGTATTTATGGTATAATCTATGGTTGCACAGTGTGAAAGAACTCCTTATTTTTGTGTATATTAATTGTTCTCTTTAAATTGCTTGTAAGCATAAGCTTAAATTGGGTTAAAAAAAAAAAAAAAAAAAAAAAAAAAAAGTATTGCAAGATATTGCAGGAATCCGAAAGCCAAATTTGGTATTAAAGTGTGTATTATTTAGTTATTTATTTAAATTGTGCTTGTATTTGAAATTTTAAATAATTGCTAAATGTGTATTGCGAATAATTAGGAAATTGAGAATATTTAGTAAAATTGTGTTAGGAAAATTTCAAATCAAAAATCATGGCTGCTTTGCACGAATATTCAAAAGTGGATTTAAAATTTTTATCAGAAGAATGGGAAGTAGATATTCCGCCCACCGATGGGACAAGGTCCATAATAAAAAAAAATTGAACAATCTGCAGAATTTAAATTAGAGGTGGCTTTGGCCCAAATTAAATTAATCAAGGAAGAACGATTAGCGCAAGAAATAAAAGAGGAACGTTTAGCCCAAATTGAAAGTGAAAAAGCACAGAGAGAATTCGAATTAGAACGTCTCAGATTATCTCAAAGTATAGAAACGACAAGCTTAAACTCTAGCAGAGAAGAGCGGAAATATACTCCCCCACTTAAATCTATTATTCATAAATTTGATGAGTTAAATTCTGACATGGCTTTATATTTAAATCTATTCGAACGTCAAGCGAGTAAATTGGGGTTAGAGAGCTCAGACTGTGTAAATCAATTACTTGCTTTGTTACCCACCAAATTAGCAGAACAAATATTAAGACAACCGGCGGATAAATTAGAAGATTTTAATTACATCAAAAATTATCTGTTAGATCGATTTAAGGTTGACGCTGAGTCATTCAGACAAAAATTTAACAACCACCAGCGATCAAGTGGAACGTCATTTCGAGATTTAGTTTATGACTTGGAAACATTCTTGTTAGGTCGGTTGGAAAAACTAGAAATTGGGGACTTTGAGAGCTTGAAGAAATTACTAATTTGCGACCAGATAAAAAAAAGGGCTAGCGCAGAGATGAAAGAGAAGTTTCTAGATTCTTGGGCGAAAGAGACTGATCCCGAAGAATTAGCTATTAAACTAGATGAATTTGAATCCGTTAGGAAAGCCATAAAGAAAAATTGGGTCGGTAAAGAAAAGGATGACCGAAAACCCGATAAAAATAAATTTACGTTTTCAAAAGAAAACAAAGAAAAAAAGCCATTTAATTGGCGCGATAGGACAAAATCGCAGGAAAACAAAGGGAAAGAGAACGTCTATGAGAAAAAGAAAGAGATCCGATGTTTTTATTGTTCCGTTGTCGGGCACTACAAAACTAATTGTCCGAAATTAATTAAAGATCAATCAACAGCAGTTGTAAATCAGATAGGAATTACAGACGATTTAGGATCTTGTTTCGCACCTTATTTAGGGGAGGCCGAAATAAATGACGTCAAAATTGTCACCCTTCGTGACAGTGGAGCAAGCTTCGATCTTATAGGAAAACAATACATAAAACCGGAGCAATTAACCGGAGAAAGTATTTGGCTCAAACAGCCGTTGCAGAAAGAATTACACTGCCTGCCGATCGCTAGTGTTACGCTTAAGATTGCAGATATTGGGACTGTTAGCACGAAAGCGGCAGTAGTTGACGACTCACTGGAAATGAATCATTATCTTTTGGGTAATCAAACGCATGAAATTATCGAAGGCGCAAAAATGAAAAAACCAGAGTTAATCAACCAAGTAGTAACTCGCGCGAAAAAAAGGCAGAGCGAAAAAGAGGAGAGAGAGAGATTACGAGAATCCGAAACCACCAACGCAGTAGCAGAGATACGGGAGGAAACCCCTATTGCCATTCCCCCCTCTGAGAAAGAGAAGTCTCTAAGCCTTCTAGGGGTAAATAGAGAAAGGCTGAAAGGATTACAGCGTGAAGACGCGACTTTAAATCCGTGTTTTGAAAAAGCGAATAAAGGTAATTCCGAGTTCATTTTAGAAAATGAAATCCTTTTTAGACAATCTAAAACAAATCGCGGGGAGGTTAGAAAACAAGTGATTATTCCTGTAACACTTAGAAAAGACGTAATGGAATTATGTCATTCGAATGTTGGCGGACATCTCGGAGTCACAAAGACGAAAGATAAAATCTTCAGGTATTTCGCGTGGCCAAATTCGGTCAAAGAAATAGAGGAATTTGTATTATCGTGTCACCATTGTCAGGTGATAGGGAAACCTAGAGAGGTGAAGAAAGCGCCTATGAAAAGGGTTCCCATAGTAACCGAAGTGTTCACTCGGTTTTCCGCTGATCTAACGGGACCACTCCCTCTAAGTGAAAACGAAAATAGGTACCTTTTGACAGCTATGTGTTTGTCTTCGAAATATCCGGAGGCCATACCGCTTAAAGAAATCACTTCTCCAGCAGTGATAAACGGGTTCTTACGAATGTTTAGCAGATTCGGGTTCCCGCGAGAGATTCAATTAGATTTAGGAAGAAGTTTTACGAGTGAATTGACCGAGACCTTTTTCGAAAAGTTTGGAATAAAAGTGATTCATAGCTCCATACATCATCCCCAATCCCAAGCGATTGAGAGATTTCACCGCACCGTAAAGCGATTATTAAAAGTGCTATGCTTAGAAAACGGAGCAGATTGGGAGAAAAATCTTCCATTTGCATTATTGGTGTTGCGTACTACCGTGCATCAATCTACCGGATATAGCCCTGCCGAACTCGTTCACGGCAAAAATCTAAGAACTCCCGAGACAATAATTTTTGAAAAATTTTGCGGAATCGAAAACGAGGAACAAACGCCCGTTACTGAATACATTTTTGATCTTATAAATCGGCTAAAAAAATGCCAAGAATTAGCTATTGAATCGATGGAAGATGCGAGAGAGAAAAGGAAGCTTTGGTACGATCGGGACGCAGTTGACCGGAAATTTAAACCGGGAGACCAAGTTCTAGTGGTTGCGACGTACAAGCCGAATAAATTCGCCGTAAGTTGGATCGGACCGGGTGCAGTGGAGAAACAAATCTCGGAGACTAACTATGTTGTGAATATTCCAGGTAGGAGGGAGCCCTCTCAAGTATTCCACGTTAATATGCTGAAACCTTATAGACAAAGGGCAGAGATGATAAATGTTTTGTTTAGTGAAATCACTAGCGTGGATAATAAAGAAACAGATTTAGAAATAGTATATCCACACTCTGACCCAAATGTTTATGACTTCAACGAAATCGTAAGAAATGGAAATTTAGAAATGAAACATACTACCGATCAGATAGAGAAATTAAAAGGGGTTTTGGATCGCCACAGGGACCTGTTTTCAAATGATCCAGGGCGCACCGATCTAATCGAGCACGACATCGAATTAATTTCCGACAAACCGGTTAGAATTAAACCGTACAGAATGTCTCAAAGACAGACAGAAATTCTCAAAAGAGAGATCAAAAGAATGCTTGAATTGAACATAATCGAAATAGGGGAGTCGGACTATAGTAGTCCTTTAATTTTAGTAGAAGCCCCCCACAAACAGCCACGCCCATGTTTGGACTATCGCGTTTTGAATTCCATAACCAGAACCGAATATTTTCCAATACCGAACATCGAAGATCGTTTGGACTTAGTTTCAAGTGCTAAATTTATCACGCTTGTAGATCTAACGAAAGGATATTGGCAAATTCCACTGACACCTAGGGCGCAAAGATATGCGGCATTTTCCACTCCTTGGGGAAATTTTAGACCCTTAGTAATGCCTTTCGGATTAGTGAATGCCCCATATAGGTTCAGTAAATTTATGTCACTATTATTACAGGGCTGTGAAAACTTTTGCGTACCGTACTTAGACGATATCGCCATATTTTCAAAGACTCGGGAAGCGCATATGGAACATTTAGACATAATTTTAAAAAAACTAGAGGATGCAAAGTTGAAAATAAAACCTTCTAAATGTCAATTTGCGCAAGACAGCGTAACATACTTGGGGCACGTTGTAGGGAACGGACGTCGGTCGCCCGCAGAAGCTAAAATCCAGGCAGTCTTGGATTTTCCGACCCCGAAATCTAAAACAGAAATTAGACAAATTCTCGGAATGGTAGGATACTACGCCCGCTATATCGAAAATTATGCCACTATTGTTGAGCCTCTAACTAGAGCGTTAAAAGGGAAAAATCGCAAAGAAAGCATAGAATGGTCCGCTGAAATGCAAAAAGCATTCGAGGAAGTAAAACGGAAATTAACAGACCAACCTATTCTTTATGCTCCGAACTACGAGCACGCCTTTATCGTACAGACCGATGCATCAGACTTAGGGGTTGGGGTAATCCTCGCTCAGAGAATAGAAAAGGAAGAGCACCCTATCTTATACTTGAGCAGGAAATTTACTGCTCCCGAAAGAAATTACACTACGACAGAAAAAGAGTGTGCTGCGATAATATTCGCTATAAAAAAGTTAAAGCACTACTTAGATGGACAAAAATTCACTATTGAAACAGATCACGATCCATTAGTCTGGTTGAAGAGAAATGCTGGGAAAAACCCTCCATTAATGAGATGGGCATTAACTCTGCAGCCATATGATTACACTGTAATACACCGGCCAGGGCGTGAGATAGCTCACGTAGACTGTTTAAGTCGAATGTAACTTTAAAAGCAAAAGAAATTTTTTGTATTGTAAATAAGCAAGTTAAATTTTCAAAATTAAAATTTTTTCTTTTTGGTGTTTTTAAATTAATCAGTATAATCAGGGAAGTATATATTTTAAGTGTAAAAATTATTAAGGTAGTGTTTAATTATTTTGGTTTTGTTGAAAAATCAACATTATATTTTTCTGGTAGATATTCCAATTTGTAGGGACTATTGCCTCTTTTAGAAGTGAATTTGAATATCCTAATTTCAGCTTCTTCTGATGAAAATTCGGCCCCAAAATGGCCCCGAATTTTTCTTTAAGGGGAGGGGAGCTGTAAAGGCAGAGACTCCGACTCCAATATATCATTGAAAGAGACATTTCAGTACAAAGAAGCAGACAGTCTGGAGCCTAACGGCTCGCAGCGGAACATCTCTCCTTTGTAGAAAGGTATGTCCGTTTCCCTTTGATGAACGTGGGAAGCCGCGTGCTTGAGAACTTTCCCTTCGAGAGGAATTCAACGCGTCAGAGCCGATGATGGAATTTCGAGCGAATCAGGACCTGCATCTGAGATTTTGTTTTCAGAAAAACACGCCCAATACGAACTGTAATTTTTACGATGAGAGACTAAAAACGACAGTTCACGTCGGAGTTTTTGGAAAGGCAGGAATCCCAGAGCAGGTCGGGCTAGACCTCGGGAAAGGAACTGTTATTTTCTGGAGAAGACTGCAGAAGCGGTCACTGACTGATGAAATCACTGTGGACTCTATCTGAAATTCCTTCCAGTCTTATACTGTACAACCCACTATCTTATTGAAAACCATTTCATATCGAGGAAATACAGCAAAATATGTTTATATTGTAAATTACTAAAAATTAATCTAGTTAAATTAAAATTTGGAAAAAATATTAATTTCTTGTTCTGATTAGTCAAGTCAATAATTCTCTGCCACTCGCCAAGATACTACAGTTGCAATGTAACCCTGTTTATAGGAAAGCAATGTATCAACTTCTATGATAGATAAATCCCCTAACTTAGAATGTAAAATGGATATTTTCAAAAACTATGCTATGATAATTTGACAGTTTGCAGCGGTCACCAAGAAAAAAAACCTGTAAATCTCTAATTGGTGGTCCTTACATAGAATTATATCTATTTATTTAAATTGTTTTTTATTTTCGAGTTATTTACTGTATATCGCAGGTAAAATTTATTTATCTCAATACATTGTTGCAATTTTTTTTTTCTGTTGAGTCATCCTTCTTCAGTTATTTTATTCAGCCCTCCAAACCAAGGATAAAAATTTATTTTTTTTATTCTTGTATGTAGCTGTGACGTAAGTTTCAGAGTTATCTCGGGAAAACTTGTGCTTTCTTTTTATTAAGAAGATTTTGCAAGAGTTTATTGTATTATGTATTTTAGAAAAATAAAATAATAATAATAGTAAAATTAATATCTGAGATAGTTGAATGTGTTTAAATGATACAATACTGCTACTTAAAAACGCAGTAATATATGAATTAAGTCTCTGCATAGTTTCCATTATCCGTTTGTCTATATTAGTGTTAATATGGTGTTGCATTAATAAGAAATTGTACATATAAAAGAAATTAGTGTATTCTGTATATTTTATAATATAATGGGTCTGCTTCATTCAATTCAAGCCTTTTTTATATCCAGACATTTAAACTAACATTATGAAAGGGATACGAAAATGTTTAAGTCCAATATCGTGATACATCGCGATTTTGCCTTGACAGTATATCGTGATATTGAAATAGTGACATCGCCCACTCCTACTGTTCAGTGTTCCGCCGATAAATTTGACTAATCTGTTATTACGACAGTAATTAGTGTCAGTAGAAATTTTTTTAGAATATTCTGAGTATGCGTTTTAAGAAAACTTTTCTAGTCAGAATTGGTTACCTAACTAATAAAAACCCATGAACTCATAAAGAATATCACTGGCTTACTGGCTATAATCTAAGCCAATAATGTTTTAAATATTTTAATAGTTTTTGAGAAACAGCGATCAGATTTATGACTTCAACCAAAAATGCAAATGACTTTCAATGTGTAATCTAATTTCAGATTTAAGGTACCTAATTTTAGATTTAAAGTATTATCTAGTTTCATTTAGATTTAAAGATAAAAATGTGCGTTCTGCAGGTATTGTTACACTGGAGTGAAACCAGTCTGCCTAAAAACAGGACATGGAAGCAAATTTATTTATTCATTTATTATTTTCAGAGTCACCCTATTAGAAAAGAACTGGAAAGGAGCCCCGGAATTCAACTTGGGAAAATCGAAAACTTCAATATCACTCAACTTCGGAAAGGAGACGACACCGTTTTGAGAAATGATAAGAAGCAATCCAAATTCAGAAATTCAGATGAAATATTGTTTCGGAACAGAAGAACAGTCCCACCAGAATGCAAAATAAAAGTAGATATTCATATGGTGAGTACTTTGTTTTATTTTCAAGAATTAAATTTAAATTAAAGAATACTTCTGTTCTGAAATATTTTTCTTTATATCAGTGTACTGGGGATATTCACTTATTACCATGTTTTTATTAACTTCTTTCTTGTTTGTTGTATGTTTGTCCGGTACAAATCTTGCAATATATTTTGAACTAACCTCCCTACTAGCTAGACATTTGATACTTTCACAGTAGCTCAGAACCCGGTGACACTGACAACACAATACTTCGAAGTCAGATTTTTGAATAGTTTTCTTTTAATTAATTAAAATATGAAAATAATAAGCTAATAACAATAAAAATAGCCATTAAATATTAGCTATAATTTAATTGTTGCCCCCCCCCCAAAAAAAAAAAAAAAAAAAAAAAAACGAGTTCATTTTCTTTCGTCATAAAAATAAATACATGTAATTAAACGTAAGCGTTAAAAAATTGTAAAAAGTTAAATTATCATCTGGCAAAAATTGACGTCATTATCACTTTAAAGATTTTCTACACATTGATAAAGCACTAATGTAGTTCATGATGCAAATATATGTTGTTCTGAAAGGATTAATATTTTATTTTTGAAACCAACTTTTTTTAAAATTCAAATTTCCCGTAACTCCTTAACTAATCACATTAGAACGTCCATCTTTGGTATATTTATAGTAAGGATTTTCTCGCCAAAAGTCGCCAAATCCATTACCTGCATATTGGAGCTTTTTAATGTGTTTTAAAGGGTAAATTAAGCTATTTTAACACGAAAAAGAGCTGGAAACGCAGAAAATGGACATTTTATCAGCTTACTAAGCCTTTTTGAAAGAATTTATACAAAAATAAATACAATTATTTACAATTTCATAAAAATACGCATTGATAAAGTGCTAATGTAATTAGTTCTATAGCTATGATTCAACAAAAAATTTAAAAACATGGTTTATAAAGTTTTTTTATCTTATAATTATTTTTACTTCTATTACCGGACTATCATAGGCAATCGGTGTTCGGTTAAAAAATTTAGATATCGAGTTTTCACCCGAATTAAATATTTTAAAGTCTTCTGAATCCAAAATACTGGTATTGGTCAGTGTGTAAGTATGTGTATAAGGGGAGTGGGGTCTCCTTATTATCATATCTCTAAAACTAACAAAGATAGAACGACGAAACTTCAGAATTAAGACAGGTATAATGTACAGATGATTTTTCCAACTTTTGGTGAAAGTTGAAAAACCGAAAGTGAGAACGTAAGTCCATATCTCAAAATCAGCTCTAATGATTTTCTTCAAAGTTGATATATAAACACTCTTTTTGGTGTCTTTTCGTGTATATTAGTTGGTTAGTTTAGAAAAACTGATAGATGTATTATATAAATGCGTCAATTTTATATCTCGCAAATGCTTTCCTTTAAAAACAGCTCTTCAAACTCGGCATATTAACTCTTTTTACTTTCTTCTATATTCAATAGAAGAAGAAAGTATTGGATTCGTAAAAATTTTCGACCTTGGGTTTTTGATGGATTTACTCGTTTTGAGAACTGTAGAACACGATTTGACCATTTTTAGAAAATGCCTGTCTCTCTCTGTGTGTGTGTGACAAAATTTTGTGGCAACTGTATCTCAGGAACTACTGCACACAATTTCATACAAATTGGTATGTAGTTGCACCTTGACATAAATTAGTTCCTATCAACTTTTGGTAAAAATTGTTTTACAGGTTACGTTGCCATCCCGCTTTTTCTAAATTTTTAACATGGTGATATAGGACAAAATTTTGTATAAATGTGCATTAAGATAATTATTTTTTAGTAATCATTATGAAATTTACAAGAATTATTTATAATAGAGATAGTCAACTGGGAAAATTTTTTTGTATGTGTAGGATCTTCGAGACCCCCCCCCCCGGGGGGTTAAGTCCCCTTCGAGGGGAGTAAATTTTCAAGATGGGTATCTTTCGAAAGGTCTCGTCAATACCTTTAAAACGAATGGTTGAACTATAAATCTGTGATAATTTAAAACAAAGTTATCGATTTTTTTACTTTTAACGAAAAAAAAAATCGCTTTTATTTTACGAAATTTAACAAAACTTGGTATTTAGTTGGCCCCTGACATAAACTGGTGCTGATTAGATTTGGGGATCAATCGCTCAACAGGAGGCACTCTGTGATCGTATTTTTTCTAAATTCTTAACATGGCAGTATAGGACAAAATGTCGTGAAAAATTTCTCATTCGTACATAATGATAGTTATTCTTAACCTGTGTTTGTAAAATTAATATGAATTATTGATAATAGTAGTAGTTAATTAGGAAAAAAAAATTGTGCATGTGGGGGTCATTGCTTTCCCCCCTGGGGGGTAAATTTTCAAGATGGGTATCTTTCGAAAGGTCTCGTCAATACCTTTAAAACGAATGGTTGAACTATGTGATAATTTAAAACAAAGTTTTCGATTTTTTTTTACTTTTAACAAAAAAAAAAAAAAAAAAAATCGTTTTTTTTTTTTTTTTTTTTTTTTTTTTTGTAATATTGTTACTGAGTGAATTTGTATAGGAAAATATAGAAGAAAGTCTTGTGGTGGCCACAACATACTAGTTTAGATATCATTTCGTATGTAATTGCTAGTTTCCAGTGGACAGATATGTTTGCCAAATTTTAGTGAAAATTGGCAGTGAAACCGAATGTCGGTATCTCAAAAATGGCTCTAACGAACAGGCTTGTAATTTTGACATATTTTTATTTATTTAATAAGATTTGTGAGTTCATAAGAGGTTTTTCACAAAAAGAACTTCTACAACCTGATTGAAATAATTGAATCTTCAAATTAAATACGCGGCATGTGTAAAACCCCTTAAGAAATTTCAACTCCAGAAAATACCTAAAATCTAGGTCATTCTTTTGCCGACAATTTGCTTAATTTTTATTCTATTCAAATGAACTTTTGACAAAAGTTGCTCAGATTAGATTTAGATTTCAACCTATGCAATAGATATATATTTTTTAATCTTTCGAGCATGCGCAGTAAATCGATATATATTAAAAATGCTCATATCTCAACGAATATTACACGTGTGTGAATTTTGTTTCATAATAATATTTCTCTAATGTTTTGTCAATTTTTCAGCAAGTTTTGTAGAGTTTTATGGAAATCTGTTCTAGTTATTAGCAACAAACTTGTCAAAAAAAATTACTAATTTTTGAAATATATATATATATATATTTGCCTAAATAATCGTGATTCCCGCACCAAAACACACAAATATTATACATAGTATGTGAAACAATGCATTAAAGTTACAAGTCATTTGTAGCTTTTTGTGATACAGGGTGATCCAAAGTATTTTCGCTCTTCTTCAATTTGTGGTTGGTCCCCTAATTGCACTCTGGACTAAATCGATAGTGGAAAATGTGAGTTTTTAAATGCTCTTTGCATTTAGTATAAAGTTTCAGGCCATTTCGTCTAGTATTTTTTTTTTTTTTTTTTTATATATATAATCTATAAAATGTCAAAATAAAAAACAATTTTTATAATTTGAACACTCACTGTAGATGTATTCCTGATTAATCAGTGTAACAATTTTCGTAGCGATCGATTGAACAATGTAGCTTTGCATAGCAAAAGACCTGACGTATTCAAGGTGAAACATATCAAAAGGTAATGGCGTGAAATATCTGACTGAAATCAATAGTCCTACTGTAGTAAAATAATAAAAATTAGAATGCATTTTCTAAGATATTCCCTAAATGTCACAAAATTGCCTTTCTTTTTACATTTAGTCAGTGTAGTTGTATTTTTGTGAGATGAAAAGCGTCTGCAGTCACCAAAGAAAATAATTTTAATGAATCATTTGCACAGCTTAAATTTCTATAATCAAATACAGTAAAGCACCGTTTATGCGTCTTTCAAGGGACTGACGTAAAAGGACGTATAAATGAAAAGACGTATAATCAAAATTTTAATAATAACACTTTGATCACTGCAAATTTAATGACACTTAAGCAAAATTGATATGAAAATATTAATTAATAAAGTTTCCTAAGTTAGTAAATGTACATTATACTTTTTTAAAGACAATAATTAATAATAATAGTAAAAAAGATTTATTATCTAAAGTGAGAAAAATCATACTATTAATGACTGGGTATACTAATTACATGTATCATATATTGAGTATTTATTATATTACATCTCTTAAATAAATGAATTAAAAAAAAAAATGAACACATTTTGAATATTAATTATATATATTGCATATTTTTAATAATAAGCATACGATTTATGTCCATACAGACAGTTATTTAATAAATTTAAAAATCTTTAATATTCGTCTGATTTGCTCCTTGTCTATGAGTATTAAAAATTCTACTGCGAAATCAATTGATTCTTTGATCATTCCTGTGTTCCTCCATTTACCATGCTTTCTGAGAAAAATCCGTCTTATTTAGAATGGAAAATAATGACAGGTCGAGAAATTTTGAGAATTTTAGTAAAGTTGAAAAGACGTATAACCGATATTAGCGGCGTATAAACGAAGAATTTTTGCATTAAAATGAATAGAAATGAACCAGGACTTCACTAAAAGGACGTATAAATGTAAAAGACGTATAAACGATGTTTTACTGTATAGAAGAAAGTTTTGTCTTGACCACAAAATATACTAGTTTCCATTCTCATTCTCTCTTTTTCTTATGCCAAAAATATACTAATGCCGAATTCAAAGCTCGGTTCATAAAACGATGCTTACGTTAGGTAAATGGTAAATGGACAGTGTACGTGCGATGCTTACGGCCATGGCCATGTAACGAGAATACTCTAGTTACCGTGCCTAGGGCCATTGCCATATTTAGATCCGTCTTTAGACGACAACGGCTATAGAATAGAATATCTTCATAGCGTAAATCTTTCGAAAATAAAGAAAGCTAAGAGGATAACAGAGTATTATCTCAGAAAAAGGAGGCTTGCTCTATTTTGAATATGAGTAAAAAGAAACGTTGTATGAAATTCTCTCTTATTACGTTTCATTTTAGCCGCCGTTGTTTTTCTAACATGTACATGATAATGTCCTTATCGTATTAAATAATCTAGATATTTGACTTTTCGTCGACAAAAGTATTAATCATTTTACTTTCAACTCTTAAACATATTATAAATAAAAATGTAATATTGATAAAAATAAAATTGATTACTTTGTTTTCAATTATCACAGATCTGCGGTAAAACCATTCATTTTAAAGGTAATGACGTTTTTTTTTTTTTAATGCCCATATTATGACACCCCCTTTGTCATTTTTCATGGAATTACTTCCCATCCAAGGAGGACAGTGATGCTTCTACATACACACAATTTTTTTCCTAGTTTACTATTACTATTATCTATAATTCACATTAATTTCACAATCATTCGTTTATAAAAACTCTTTTTTGTACATTTATGTGAAATTTTGTCCTATACTGTCATATTAAAAATTATGGAAAAAAAAAAAAAAATGGGATAGCAGCGCCATCTATTGACCAATTCATATTGATACTAAAATGTAATCACCACCAGTTTAGGTCAAGGCCCAACTAAATACCAAGTTTGCTTAAATTTCGATCATTGGTTCGTGAGATACAGTGCCCACAAAATTTGTGATATACTACACACACAGACAGACATTTTCTAAAATTAGCCAAATTATGTTCAGGACATCTCAAAACGTGTAAATTTGTCGAAAATGAGAGTTCGAAATTTTTTGTCGAATTCAATACTTTTTTCTTATATATGTATAGAAAAAAGTAAACAAACAAAAAAAAAGTTCTTCATATGAAAAATTGAAAAAGAAAAAAAAAACTTAATAGATTAAAAAGAAAAATTGAAAATGTACATGTAAATCCAAAGCTGTAGCCATAAAAATTTTTCGGAGGGGTATAAACTATAGCACAGTGCATGTTTAATCTGAGAAAACATAAAGAGATATTTTACTCCTTGTGGCTTGAGCTTGTTGATTTTTTTTCCCTTACTTTCTTCTATACAAGAAAGTATTGATTTTGTGAAAATTTTCGAAATTCGTGAAAAATAGAGCATCCGCGCGTTAAGCAGAGGTCTCGGGTTCGATTCCCGGCTCTGGTATATTTCACATAGTTGGCGTAAAAATCAGCCTTCCACTCCACTTTATCTGAAAAGAATTTTCAAGGTTGATGAATAAAAATTTCGTGGTCTATTGGAGTTGTGCCACGATTAATATTGTTACTTGATATAGCTGCGTTTGCAGACTCGGTGAGCTAAGCAACGAATATTAAGTGAGAAATGCCGAGCTGGTAATCAGCCAGGGTAGCACAGTGGCAGAGCATCCGCGCGTTAAGCGGAGGGCCCGGGTTCAAGTCCCGCCTCTAGTATTTTTCGCATGTTTGGAAAAAAATCAGCCTTCCACTCCACTTTATCTGAAATGAATTTTCAAGGTTGATGAATAAAAATTTCTAAATTAAAGGTGGTCATTTATTTTATAGTTCAAACGCCTCCTAGATTGTCCAATATAACCTAAATTACACGAGGAACACGGGATTAAATAAATGCCAGATCGGGTTTCAGTAGGAATGGGATCTTTAAGAGAAGGTAATTTAATTTTGTTGACGGGTTTGTAAATGACTTTAAAACCAAACGGTGAAGGAATTTTCAAAAGAAAGTGATGAATGAAAAGGTAAAACTACTGAGATGAGACTGGAATTGTTTAATATCCCAAACTGAATTTACTTACGAGATTATCTAAGTTCTTTATACCTACAGCCTACCAATTTACCTAAGAGATTACCTAAGTTCCTTATACCTACAGTATGATGTTGAACGAAAATTGGTCTAAATGCATAATGCATTTTTACTTTCTTCTATATGTAATATAGAGAAAGTATTGGATTCGCGAAAATTTTCGACCTCCGTTTTTTGACGGATCTACACGTTTTGGGATGCCCTGAACACGAATTGATAGTTTTTAGAAAATGTCTGTCTGTGTGTCTGTATCATTTTTTTGTGGACGCTGTATCTCACGAACCAATGAATGAAATTTAACCAAACTTGGTATTTAGTTGCACCCTGACATGAACTGGTGCCCATTAGATTTGGGGATCAATAGCTCAACAGGTGGCGCTGTGATCGCATTTTATGAAAATTTTTAACATGGCAGCATAGGACAAAATTCTGTATAAATGGGCATAATGAGAGTTATTTTAAACTTGTGATTGTAAAATTAATATGAATTATTGATAATAGTAGTAGTTAACTAGGAAAAAAAATTGTGCATGGGGGGGCATCGGTTCCCCCCCTGGGGGGGGGAAGTACCCCCCGGGGGGGTTAAATTTTGAAGATGGGTATCATTCGAAAGATCTCGTCAATACCTTTAAAACGAATGGTTGAACCATAAATCTGTGATAATTTAAAACAAAGTTATTGATTTTTTTTACTTTTAACAAAAAAAAAACCAGAAAAAAAAATCGTATTTTTTTTTTTTTTTTTAAACGAAATTTTACCAAACTTGGTATTTAGTTGGTCCCCGACATAAACTGGTGCTGATTATATTTGGGGATCAATAGCTCAACAGGAGGCGCTGTGATAGCATTTTATCTAAATTTTTAACATGGCAGAATAGGACAAAAATTCGTATAAATGTGCGTAATAAGAGTTATTTTACACTTGTGATTGTAAAATTAATATGAATTATTGATAATAGTAGTACGTAACTAGGAAAAAAATTTTGTGCATGGGGGGGGGCTTCGCTTCCCCCTGGGGGGAAGTACCCCCCCCCCCCCCCGTGGGGGGTAAATTTTGAAGATGGGTATCATTCGAAAGATCTCGTCAATACCTTTAAAACGAATGGTTGAACTATAAATCTGTGATAATTTAAAACAAATTTATCGATTTTTTTTTACTTTTAACCAAAAAAAAAAAAAAAAATATTCGCATTTTTTTTTTTTTTAAATATTGTTAGTGATTGAATATGTATTAATTTTTACAAAAAAAAAAAAAAAAAAAAAAAAAAAAAACTTAGAAATTTTTTTTTTTTTTTTTTTTTTTTAATATTGTTACTGATTGAATATGTATAGAAAAATATAGAAGAAAGTCTTGTGGTGGCCACAACATACTAGTTTGTTATGTTGGTGGAGTCATGATTTCCCCTCACTCTTTTTTATATTACTAAATTTTTAGTACACTAAATGGTACCCGTGTAATTTTTAGACAATATACGGGGCTACTCCTAACAGCAATATATTTTATGCTTACTCAAATTACTGAGAAAAATTCTAAAACATATAACATTTTTATAAACATTACAAAAATATATATATATATTTATTTAAAATTCGCGTTTTTTTAAAATCGAATTACCCATTTTCATTTGTTTTCATGTAATTAATATCTATACTGCCCTGATAATTTAGGTTAAGTAAAAAAAAAACTTTTTTATGACATCAGGAAGCTTTCGAATGAATAGCATTAAAAAAAAAAAAAAAGGGTTTATTTAATTTATTTATTTTATTAGGACTGAGGAGTATTAGTCTCAATCTGGGATTTTTGCGGTGTCATTTTTCGATAGTTGGACATTTATCGAAAATATAATTGAATAATTTGAAAGCAATGTTATAAAAAAAAAAAAAAAAAAAAAAAAAAAAAACTAATAGTCCTCCGTCCTAAACTAAATTCTGCTTTTGCCAAAATTTCATCAAAATCATTTTTTTTTTTTTTTTTTTTTTTTGAAAGAAAAAGAAAAGAAAAATTGTAATAATCAGTATCGAAACAAACAATATCAAAAAAGTTTTTTTTTTAATAATTTGAATTAGGAAACAAAAAGTGCGCGTGCAAAATGAAATAAAAAAAAAGGAAAAATATGAATTTAATGATTTAATTTTTATATAAAACATGATCGCGTGCTATCTTAAAAAGTAGATGTAAAATGTAAAGTTTATGTGGTGCGTGTGACATCTATAAAAATTGATTTAAGAATTAGAATAGAATAAAGAAAGCAAGGATGTTGGTTGCATTTTGTTATATACTTTGAATTTTATAGGAGTAATATCTACCGTAGGAATAATTTCTTATGTTAAAACTATAGGGAATAGTTATGCGAGCACAAGCGATGCTACTTTTAGATAATATTTACTTTTCTGCTTGACAATATAAACAAATGAATATGAAGAGTTTTTTTTTTTTTTTTTATCTATTTTCAATATATAGGTATGCATTACGATCCTTAGAAATTGATTCTATATAAATTTGCTAAAATATTTTAGCTACAACTAAAATAGGACTCCACTTGCGGGTTTTAAAATTTTCATTTATTTATTTTTTTGACTGATCCGGAAAAGCTACAAAAAAGCATTTAGAAAACAGTTAAAGAGTTCGGGCGTCTTAATATATCAGGGCAGTATTAGTAGCCGTTTCGTTTAATAAATAGATGAAAGCCAATTAAGTTCGAGATTATTAACCATTGAACGTTCATTCCATATTTCCTTTTGAAAATTACTGAACTAACTTCAGAAATGATTACTGGGAAACACAGCTGATCATAAATATGTAGAAAGAAAAAATTAGCATTTTTAATTTGAGACATATGTATGTTAACCTGATTAAAATAAAATAATTAATAAATTTTATTAATAAATAACTTTATAAGCTAGCATTGTAAATTGGGAAAAAAAAAAAAAAAAAAAAAAAAAACAGTTGTTTCATTTTAAAGTAATCCGCGTTTGTAATGATCGATAGATGGCGCTCTCTGAACTGCAGTTGTTAGTAAATATAATAGCCACGTGGATTAATAATTGTTCTTTCTCCGCCATTACATCATGGAAAATCGATTGCATAATATGATGATATGCAGTGGTGTGATAATTTCACCTTAGCCCACCAGAGGGCGAGCATTTCATTACAATCGCGGATAGCACGGCTCTTCTTCAGTTAAAAAACTAGGCACGAGGGGATAATTAAAAAAAGCAACTTGCACCTATTAAGAAATTTAAAGAGACTTTCGTGTTAGGCTTCCTCTGAAACACTGCTTGTTAAATTTCAGAGGAATGCTGCTATCTAGCGAAGCGAACAGAGAGGAACCAAAAGCGAAAAAATCGATTAATATATATATATATATATATATATATATTGAAATATTGCTGTATATAAAATGTTAAATGTTTGGTTTCAATGTTAAAACAATGAATGCCAAAGGGTTAAATAAATTGATAGGTAATGAGGATTTTAAGGATAATTTAAAAATAAAGCAAAGTTAAACCATGCCACAAAATAAATAATAAACTTATTTTTTTTTATATATGGAATAAAAATTTCTGTAACATAAATTCACGTATTTTGCAGATCAAGTCTTATCCTGGACATTGCATAAGAATGGAAGACAATACCCCAGCCTGCCAGAACGACAAATATGTTGCCATCAATTACGACGAATGTGACTAATGAACAGATATATCATAAAGATGTCAAGTTTCCTATGAAAAAAAAAAAAAAAAAAACGGATGGTGGTCCACCGATTCTTTTCTCATTTATTTATTTTTATAATTATATATACTTGTTGTAATAAAACGAGTTATCTGTAAACCCAATAAAATATATAAGAAGAAAAGAAATACATTCCATGCTTGTATATGTTTAAGTTTAAGAGCATTTTTGTTGTTAAAGTTGAACTTATTTAGAACAATAGTTCGACCAACATGGTATCTCGATGTTCAAAATTACAAT
Source organism: Salticus scenicus (assembly GCA_963930645.1). Classification (NCBI taxonomy): domain Eukaryota; kingdom Metazoa; phylum Arthropoda; class Arachnida; order Araneae; family Salticidae; genus Salticus; species Salticus scenicus. Next base: position 244,309,737 of record OZ005653.1, read on the forward strand.
AGCTGAAAAAATTAATTCGAATACAAAATTATTCCACTTCAATGATGGCGCGGGGCAGAAGATAATAAGTAACTTGTAACAGGTATGGCTGTAGCCAAGGAGGATTTTGAAGGTTCAAACCCTACCTGAAATTATGAAATTTGTCGAAAAATTTTGAGTTATACAACACTTTTTAATATAAAACATTAAGTTCACTAAAGTTTGAATCATCTTTTTTTTTTTTTTTTCTGACTACGGTTTTGTTATCAGGGGCCTAACTATGGAGAAGTTAAGAGCATTTAGATGTGTGTTTACAAAATTTAAATTCATAAAAAGGCAAGTTAAAAAAATATATGTGAAACATAATAACAGACTAATTTATAGATGAAATTTAGTAATTTACACATTTTTGCAGAATATGCTATCTGTGATTATGTATGTACAGTCGGAAACAAAAGTCTCCATGTTCTTAGTCAGTCTAAAAACAGGATTCGACAAGGATTTATTTAACAGAACTGTATTAAGTGTACTTTTTTTATATAGGAATTTTTGCTAGTGTTCGGAGACTTTTGTTACCGACTGTACATAATCACAGAATGTGATTCAATATCATATACTAGCAACATTAAAAGCAATTTAGATTTGCTTTGTAATTTGAATACACTCTTAAAGGGACTGTATGTCTACATATTGTCACTCAAAGCCAAAGCCAATGTTATTCTATAAGGAAATAAATTTTATTATGACTCATAAATAATACATATTTTAAAATTCTGTTTGGTTTCATATTCAGATAATCTATAACTGTTAAAGTGGTTATATTTTTCTAAAACTTTATTTTATTTTTAATTTTTCAAATTTACTTTAAATTCCTAAAACGGAAAATCTCATATAGTGAAATTTATGAATTTACAGCTTCAAAATAAAGTATTTAAAAAAATAATTTTTAGAAAACGATAACCAGTTTCTGAGTTGTGAGTTTTCTGAACACGAAATGGGGACTTAAAGATATGTATTAGTTAATGAGATATTTAAAATCAAAGATTTTTTTTTTTACTCTAATTATTATATCTATCTATCTCTGATATTTCATTTCGATACCATATTACAGTAAAAATAATTTAAAAAGAGTAACATTAAAATATTGATATTTTATACGAGAAAAAATTTACATAATATAATTTATTATTAAAAATTTAATGAGCAAATTAATTTACTAAAGTATTAAATTCATTCTTATTTATTTATTTATTTTTAACAGTATACTTTTGTTGAAATATACTATTTTGATAGAATAAAGTGTTATAATACTATTCCAGTAAAAACAAATTTCAACTTTATTCCGATTTGCAGTTTATTTTTAGAATACAATGAATTAATATTTTGGATTATATCCAAGTGGTTTTACAAATATGGGAAGGAAAAATTAGAATCAAAACTATTATTTTACACTTAAAATGCACTTATTGTATTGGCAAATTAGAATTAATAATATATTTTACAAGTGAATGAAATCTTTGTGTTCCATGTATGTTTTTTATTAAAAAACTGTGACCTGTTATCATTGATAGTAAGTTAATATAATTATACTCTGGTAGTAAATCTTTGTATTCATTCATTTTGCGTGAAAAGCAACGAATCACAGTAAACATAAAACGAATGTAGTTCTATATATAATTAGTCGATCTGGTGTGACAGGAAGGAATTCTATTGTGGGATTAATTTACATGCTTGATGCTTTGACAAGTATTATCACAAATATTGATACTAACTATCTCATTAAGAAATATTGATTCTTTTGATAATTTATATAAATTCTGCCTTTCTTTTAATTACTGCTAACATTCTTTTGGTCACATTTAGAGTAAAATTAGGAAAACATTGGGATTTTATTTTTATTATATAGAGTATGCTTAAATTTTTTATAATGAAATTTATCCTCCCTCCCTCCAACCAAAAGATAACTGATTGAAGCAGGGGGTTTTAAACTGGTTAAGAGCAATGCGAAACATCAAAGCAAGGGTGTTTTAAATTTTATGCTTAAGATTTTAGTTACACATCATCCATCAAATTTTGATGGGCATTAACTAGTTGTGTATAACTGCACAAACCTTGATAATATGCGAGAAGGCCATTATGAAACAATGTTAATTTCATATGAATGAGTACATAGCAGTCGACACACTGCATTGCTATACTGCAACTTCTCCCATTTACAGGAGGTTCTAAACTTAATATATAAGATGTCCATTACGAAAAAGAATGCTGACTTAATTTTTGTGTCTATCTGCTGAAAAGTTGCACTATTAATAGTCAACTTCTTCAATTTCCTATATATCTACATATGAGTATTTATTGGATAGAATTACACCAAATTGCATAAACTCTTTATTGTGAGAAGGTAGGATAAAATTTTTGTGCATGTTAATCAGTAAATATTACATCAGAAGAAGGTTTTGTGATGGCAGGGATGAAACTACTTAACATGCAAAAACCCTGAAAACTGGTACTTGCATGCAGAATAAATAGCGAGGGGAGACTAACAAATGATATATCATATGGCTAGTATTTATTTATACCTATAAAAATTATAGTTGGAGAATTCTTAATAAATTATAAGATAAACACTAAAAAATGAGAAATTTCTATAAAAACAAAGTAATTTTATATGAAATTACCAGACAGCAAAATTTTCAAAAATCCTGAATTCAATGGTAGACTCCAAGAAATTACAGTTAAATAAACTGTAAAGTGCAAAAAATTTTGTTAATTTAAGGTTGTGTTTATATGTAATGACAACTGAATAAAACAGACATTCAGGCTAGCTTTTCCTGTGTCAGTGTATGACTGGCACCAGGTGGCTTCCAACAATGCTTTATAAGAGACCAGGACCAAAAGTCAATGCATTTAACATTTTCTATAGCAATTACACAAATGAATGTCATTCATTAGATATTATTTTACTCTACCAAAACAATTAATCAAAAGTAATGATAGAAATAGGAGAGGAAAAAAAAACTTTAACAAGTGGACCAAATATATTACAAGATGTAAAGATATTTTTGCAATTTTATCTTCTTGTTCAAACAGTTTTAAAAAGAAAAACTCTACAGAAGACAGAGTCAGCAACTTTTTTTACTCTTGGTGATTTTTACTGTCATGTCAAAAATATTTTTTAATAAAATGTTTAAGGGTTACATAGGTTTCAAAGACTAAGAAAAACCATCTTTCCTATTCTAAAAATTTTTATTCAATATTTTGAGCATATAAAAGAGCAACACAAACAATATTTTATAAAATTTTATTACAAAATATGGAAAATTCAGCCAATGGGACCTGATTTTCAGATACCCTTCAAAAAAGCGGTGGATACAATTTCTCAAGAACTAATTCCAATCTCATTAAAATTTTGCACACATCTTCCAAAAAAAAAAAAAAAAAAAATTAGTATTTGGACGATTTTTTTAATTACAACTTATTTAGGGTTGTTATGACCCTAATCCTAATATCTTAAAAAATTAAAATCCAGAAAAAAAAAAAAAGATCAGAGTGCGATTTAAATTCTTTTACAATTGTAACCAATGAATTGCATTAAGTTTTTGTAAATCTAAGTATATACTATTAAGTTATAAAAGATACTTCAAAATTTTAATTAAATGAAAACTTTCCCTTAACAAACACTGAAAAATAATTTTAAAATATCCTGAAATCAGAAAAAAAAAATCCTACACATAATCATCCTTGTTATTTTAGAAGGCTACATATGTGAGGCGAAATATACATTAAAAAATTTACTGTTTTTGTATACAACTCTGCCATTTTTTTTTTTTTTTTTTAATAAATCCTTCATTTAAGCACTCAGAATACTTACATACTAATATAAAAAAAATTTTCTTTTAATTTCAGATAATTTTTATATGCTCAAATTTTTGAATAAAAAATTTTTATTGTTAAAAAAAAAAGGTTATTTTTACTTTAGAAGCCCATGTAACCCTTTCAGGGGACTTGATTTCACACCACTGTAGGTTTCATTTAACCCCTTAACACGCGCTGTCCTCGCTGCGAGGACGCAAAATTTAAAATCCAGCTGCAAAAATTCATCCCGGAAATTTTTTAGCAAAAAATTATGTTTATAACATATCAGAAAAGGCCGGTTTTTTTAACAGTAAAATTTAAAATTTCTTTTAGTTTAATTTAGTTCATGAATTCCGGTGGCAGTATAATTTAAATGATCTGAATTGTCTTGCGCCGCAAAGGGATAAAGGCTTTATTTCCATTTGATATATACTATATATAAATTAAATTATAATAAGTTTGTACAATAAATCATACATTCAGGACTTCAGGCAACAATTCTTATGGTTTTTTATTTATTTTTTACAAAATTGATATTTTTAAATTGCCTTTTCTCAATTTGCATTTTTTCATAAATTCATGTTCTTTAAAATGCTAAAACTTCTATAGATATTCTAGAAAAGACTTGATATTATTCTTGGACGTTTAATAGAACCTACTTAAAAGAATTAGGGATGGATTTTGCAATATCTTAAAAGAAAAAAATATTAAAAATATAACGAAAATCATGTTTTATTTGACAATTTTTACACAAACATGCACTTTTTAATTTTTTTTCCTAAAAATTAAACAATAAATCGTATTTTTTCATCAGAGTAAAACACTGCAAAATTTTACTAAAATTTATTGTTAATAAATAAATTAGGGGTGGGAATCGATTAAGAGTTTTAACTTGGTTAATCGTAGTTCATTAATCGGATTTTTAATCGGTTTTCAGTTTTCATTTTTCTTTATATAATTTTATTTCAATGATGAATAAAACTCTCATATTGTGTGTATATATATACATTATTCATAAGTTTGACTGATTTTTTTTTTCAAAAATTTTGACTAATCAATAATTATTATATGTGTTTCATAACTGAAATTTTAATCAATATTCAGAGTAATAATTGGTGACTTTAAGGGTTAATTTTATATCAATATTTTCACTTATTCAATTTTATTTATTATTATTATTTTTTTAAATAAATTAATTTTTTGATTCATTTTGAAAGAAACATTAAATGAATTTACACATATTTTAGTTTTATATTTGCAGGTCTTGTCCATCTCGCTTGTCACTATTTTTAAATGAATTCTCAAAATTCCATATTATTATGATAAAAATCGCAAATTCTTATATTTTAGTTCTTCTTTGTCACTTCGGAGTAGAACACAGAATATTATTTTCTGTTCCTACTTCAATAGTTACTATCAGCAATTCTGAACAGACAATAAACGCTTGAAGATACTGTGAAACTCTGTTGATATTTCCCCCATCAGAGGGATAGTAAAAATCTCAATCCCCTTTTCTTTCTATATCTTTAGCATTTCTATTTTTTGTTTCTGAGCTTCTTGTTTCTGAGAATACTATTACCCTAGCCATCACTTTCTGTAGAAGGCTACAGACAGGTGGTGTTGCTCCAGCATGCACATGAAGCGGCATTTTGTTTAATAACAGTCCTCCCCTTTTCTCTATCAACAAAAGTGCAACAACTTCTTTTGAGAGGTTTTATTTTTATTTGTTTATTTATTTTATTTTACTTATTTTTGCTTTTTCATTATTTCGTGGATGTTTCTTAGAATGTTTCTTAGCAAAATATGTGAAAAAATATTTTGTAGGCAGAACAATATTTTTACTTTAATTCGTAGTTTGAAAATTGTAGTCGGATTTTGAAAATTTTTAATCGAATTAATCGATCCGATTAACTCGATTAAAAAAATTGATCGGGACTAAGCGTTGATCGATTAACTGAACCGATTAATCGGCACAGCCCTAAAATAAATAAGTAAAGTAATATTCAATTAAGGGACTGCTAAATGCCCAAAAATGCAAATAGAAAGAATTTACTTATAATTCTCTTTGGGGGGAATCACAACATATTGATACGACGCTTTATGTTACGGTACATAAAGCACTTCTCATCTCCTGTCACAATTTGTGTCCAGAATGGGTCATTTTTGTACCAGGAAAGCAAAAAAATACAGGTGGTGATTCAGTCACCCAGTTGATTAGCTGTCAGGTTATGTGGAACCCAACGATCCAACTTTCTCGTAAAACCCAACTTAACCAGCCATCCCTTGATCAGCCAGTTTTTGTTTATTTTTTTCCCCCAAGCATGATTGCATAACAATTCTTTTTTTGAACTTTCCCACTTTTTTTTAATGATTAAATATTTAATATTCAGAAAAATTATGATAAATATTAAAAATATCTGTAGTCAAAATGGCAATAGGTAAACCAACAATACATTTATGTAAATTTTGTATATTTCTTTCCCTTAAAATATTACTATTCATCTATAAATAATATTCAACAGTAAATAATAAATAAAAATCAATGTTAAAATTAATTGCTCAGCAGTAACAAAAATATTTAAATTTTACTGCTTCGCTTTGCAATTTTTCACGAGACATTATGAATAATAGTGAGTGATTTTCTTTTATTAAATAGGGGACTCTATCTACTGCAGACTTCGCTCACCAACTCCCACAGAAAACATACCAATGTCTCAGACTTAGCCCACCTCACTGGTCACTGTACTTAAATGAATAAAAATAAAATGAATAATTGAAATGTTTAAATACATATAGATTGGCGACTATTTTCAACAAATCAAAAATATAGCAAAATACCATGATAAATAACTGTTAATCAAATGCATTTAATTGTATCACCAGACATTATGAATACATACATATTTAATTAAACTAGAGCGCTCTACCCCTGCTTGTTTCGATCATTAAACCAGTGGCAGCATACCTATTAGACTTTGGTTCATTCATAGTCACCACTCGCCACATGACGACCTAATTTGAAAAAAGTGGCAATCCAAAAAATTTGCTATAATTGCCAATTTGTAGTTTTCTTTAATTTCTAGCCAGAACCACAGATTATTTGCCAAAAGAAGAAAAAAAAAAAAAAAAAAAAGTGTAAAGAAAGAAAATAAGAAAACCCAATAAAAATTAAATCTTGGATAAATAATATGCCAATATCTGATGTATATCTAACGAAATATGAAGTTGCCATGAATAGTTTTTGAGTTTATAAAACTTTTGTAAGTAAAATGTTTTGTTCGCAAATTCAACACTAAATATCACCTAAAATGATTTTCATAAATATGCGTCAAGATGTAAGTTTCAAGATAGTTCCGAAAGAACTTTTCTAGATATTTGATAAAATGTCTAAATTCAAAAGTGTCCAAATACTTATTGGTAGATAGTGTATATGTATTGGGTGAGTGCTAAAGTTCTACCAATTTTTATTACTCATAAAGAAGAGCAAATGAACACAAAATAAACAGTACCTATTACTGTGCATAATTCCCATTGCTATCTATGACCTCTTGCCATCTTTCTGGTAGTAGATGAATCCCACAGTGGTAAAATGCCGGCGGTTTTGAATCAAAAAAGTCTTGATGGCAGTTTTCACAGCATCAAGATCCAGGGATGAGATTAGCAAAAATACAAAAAATCTGAAACTGTACACAAAGGCAAGATATTGAAATGAAATACTAGAATTTTGATGACAAAATCTATTATATTCGAGTAATATTTTTTTAAATCTTCAATGCATAAAAAAAGAACAAATGCACATCAGAAACAAAAGCTAAACAATTTGTAAAAAAGCTGAAAAATCTCATCCCTCAAGATCCTCAAAGATTTTCTAACTGAAGGAATTGTTCAACGAATGAAACAGGTGATAGTCAGTTGGCATTATCGTGATGAAGGATAACACCGCTACAATTGATGAGACCTGGCCACTTTGCTACCAAATTTGAATGCAGCCTGTAACTCTAGACAGTAGAAGGCAGCATTGATGGTTTGGTTGAGTGGCAGGACTTCCCAGTGAATTATTCCCTGCACATCCCACCACATATTCAATAACACCTACTTGGGATGAAGTTCAGCTTTCGAAGTCGATGCAGGTGGATCAGAATGGTGACATACAGTCCTACGACGCTTTATGTTATGGTACATAAAGCACTTCTCATCTCCTGTCACAATTCATGTCCAGAATGGGTTATTTTTGTACCAGGAAAGCAAGAAAATACAGGTGGCGATTCGGTCATCCCGTTGATTAGCTGTCAGGTTATGTGAAACTTTCTCGTAAAACCCAACTTAACCAGCCATCTCTCAATCGTTGTCCGGTGTACGTAGAAGGTCTCCGCTAATTCTTGTACTGTTGGGTTCGGGTTGTTCCTAATGGCTTGGTCAATATCGTCATCTCCAACATGTGATGGCTGCCCACTCCTAGCCTGATCTTGGCAGCTTCTGTTTCCTTCCCTAAATTTACAAAACCATCTCCACGTGCTTTTGTCTATTGCATCCTCCCCCTAAACTTGACAAGCATTGCAACATGCTACAGCTGCCGTACTCTTCATCAAAATCGTATAACAAACGATGTTTTATATGCTCTTTCTTGCTTTCCATGTTACACTCTGATTTTTTTTTTCAGATGATTAACTTTGTGAGACACGATGAATTTATATGTGAGGCATGCACATGTTTGATTGGTTAACGATTTGCATCATTACAATGTCATGTGCGACGTCAATCCCATTGCAAATTTGCTTATTCAAAAACGGGTAGAACTTTTGCACTCACCCAATATATATATAACTAGCAGGCTACGCCCGCTTCGCTGGTCACTATTTTTAAATGAATCACTATAGTTAATGAATTCACAAAATGGCATCAATTTTTATCATGCGAAAAAAAAAAAGAGAAAAAAAAGTGTGATTGGAAAAAATGTTGCAACAGGTCCCCACTGCCCTTGGCAGCCCAGGCAATTGTGCGCTGCACGCGCGCATTTATTTTCAACACTATAATGAATCACTATATTATCATATATCACAACTATAATGAATCATGTTAATAGTAAACCTATAGTTTGCCGTCTTTTCTTATCGTTATGCTAATTAAATATATTAAAAATTAATCACTCTTAAAATAAAGCTTAAAGAAAAAAAACGTTAGTTGAAAAAAACTAAACACTTAATATATTTTCTACTTACCAGGAAAATAAATATATCGTTCAATGAAATGCTATATTAAGGAGCTTTCAAATTTAAATCATCCATCTTAATTTTTCAAACGCGAAACGTAAACAATAGCTAACCTTCCGGAAGTTCCGACTGAGCCGAGTTTCAAAAATTTGCATAAAACATCTCTAAGAACGATAGCCGAAGTCTACGCACGCGCCGCGACGTACGTCCGGAAGATCACTTCGTTTCTCCCGCGAAGCTATAAATAGCGAACGCCGATGGTAGTGGGTGTTCGCGGTTGCCTTTACCTTTGCTCTTGCCCCTGCCATTGTTCATTTTTCGCCGATGCCGGCTTCATAAGATGTCGCCGTAATATGTGGCGTTTATTTCTTATATTCAAATAAAATCTTTTCATTTTTAGTTAGTTATAACTCACGTTAATCCTTTTTTGTGAGTTCGAAATTTAAATGAAATTTATAGGTGTTCATATCGCGACAATAACAAGTGGAAACAAGAACGTCACGTCTTCTACATAAGTGTCACCAGCTTTTTTCTAATGGCACGTAGTAGTCTTTTCTGCAACCTATATGGGAAATAAAAAGATGTTAAATATTGTCTTCGTACTCACCTTGTTTGTCATCCAGCATCTGCTTTGGTATGTTTGTTATATATAAAAAGTATTTGTCTACTTCAATTATCTTATTGTTATTCATATAAACTTATTGTTATATTTATATAAACTTTTTTTGAATTTATTGTTTCAATTAAAATACAAATTAAATTAAAATTTGTTATGGTCATTTATTTAACAATTTCTACATATTTATCTTTCAGCATATTTACTTACTCTAGCTTCCATGTATCTAATTCATTTAATTAACTTTAAATGTTGTTACGCTGGTGTTTACGTCTAGAGTAGGCTCCTCTGCTAATTCACTTAGCCTTGGATCTACTTCACACCAGCTAACAAGAGAAATAAAAAGTGGTTATGGGCTTTTCCTTTTTCAGCATGTAAATATGCTGGCCCTTTCATAAATTAATGTTTTTCTGTTTTGTTTGAAAAATAAATTGAAAGTTAAATTTTTTTGCATTTATAGTAAATTTTTGAAACAAGAAATTGTTTGAATGTAGATTAAAAGTTGTTTAATGTTAATAAATGAAAATCTTGAATGTTTTGTTTAATTTAAGTAATGATGACCATTTTTTTGCATATTGTTGAGGGAATATTGTAAAATTTTTTTTTTCAGTAAAGTAGAGAAAAAAAAAACTTTTTGAAATTTCATATATATATATTTGAATAAATTTTCAAGTAATAAATGAATTTACCGAATGTTTTATTCGGGGGGGCAAAGGTTTTTATAAGAAAAATTGTGATATTTTTAATATATTATATTTTTAAATTGTTTGAACCATAATTATACAATTTTTTTTTACTCAAAAATGGCTGTCAACAATTTACATTCTATTCCCAAACTGAATGCGATTAATTTCGAGGAATGGAGGAGTGACATTAAATTTGTTCTTCTTGACCGGGGACTCTGGGACATAGTTGTTGGTACGGAAACAGCCCCAGTTTTGGCTGATGACAGAAGCAATGCTTCTGCTGTTAATAAATTTAAGTCTAGAGCTAATGCTGCTTTGGCTGCCTTATACTTAAATATAGAAACTGAGTATAGGAAAATTGTAGAAAACGAGGATGACCCCGTAAAGGCATGGAATTTAATTAACAAAAGTTTTGTTCCAGATACTCGTGCACAGCACATGAGTTTATTTTCTGAGCTGTGTGATTGCAAAATATTGCCTGGTGAGGGTGTAAATGTCTTTGCGTCCCGGGTCATGAGGATATTTAAACAAATAGAAAATTCTAAGGGGGGACTGACGGAAATTTTTGCATCTTATCAATTGTTACGTTATCTCCCATCATATTTCGACGGTATCGTTCAAAACATACTAAGATGGGAAGATGATAAATTTACATTTAATGAAATTGTAACTTGCTTGGTAGCCGAGGAAACTAGGCTAAATTTAAGAAATAAAGATAATGAATTAAGTAAAGCTAAAATTTCTGCTCAGTTTTCTCATCTAAATGATACAGGTAAAAATAAGCTTCTAAAACAAAAATTAATTTGTACATTTTGTCATAAGAACGGCCATGCTAGACAAAATTGTTTTTCTCTCAATAGAAGTAGAAATGTTGACTTTAAACCCTCTTTTCAAAACCAAAACTTACCTTCTCAGAATTTCAATCCTAAGAAATCCTTCCAATCAAGAGGTAGGCAGAGTCGAAAAAAATCTTCATATCAATCTAGATCAAAATCTAAGACCCGTAATAGTAGTAGGGATTCAAATTCATCTTACTACATTACTGAGGCCAGTTTAGCTCAGCAAACAAATGAATCAGATTGGGTATTCGATTCTGCCGCGTCTCATCATTTCAGTAAAGACCGTGAACTTTTCACATCTTTTAAACCTCAACAAAATGAAGAAATGGCTGTAGCCATGGAAGGCATCACTTTGCCAATCGAAGGAAAAGGAGACATTAAATTGCGTTTTGGCCAAAGAAATTTTACTTTAAAGGGAGTGATGTATTCATCAAAGCTTAGGAGAAACCTTATATCAGGGCCACAACTTGACAAAGAAGGTCTACAGTTTATTGGGGGAAGAGGCGAAGTCAAAATTACGTCCAATGATAATATAATGTTCAGAGCAAAATTAAAAAGTGGTGTTTATCGTGTCCAAGCAAAAATCCCAAAATCTATAAAACAACATGTAACTTTCGAAGCCTCCACAACATCTTCAAAAGAACAGGAAGTTCTAAACCTGTGGCATAAGAGATGCGCTCATGTAAATCCTCAAACTTTGACGCATACAAGTAATAAGAGGGGTGCAAAGGGATTACCATTCTTAAAGGGACATACAGAATTTTTTTGTGAAGATTGCAGGTTGAATAAATTTAAACGCACTTCATTTAAATACAGAAATTTTGTTCGATCCAAGAGACCCTTAGAACTGTTATATACAGATGTTTGGGGACCATGTCAAGTAAGAGGCAAACATGGAGAACGATATTTTCTATCAATCATGGACGATTATTCCCGTAAAGTATTCATTTATCCTATAGTCCAAAAATCTGAAGTAGCTGAAACCTTAATTAATCACATCAAAAGGGCAGAAAGATTTATAGGTAAACCTTTAATAGCTATCCGCTCAGATAATGGAACAGAGTTTGTCAACAAAGAATTTTCAACATTTTGTCAGGAAAAAGGCATCAAACATGAACTAACAAACACGTTCACTCCAGAACAAAATGGTGCTATTGAACGTTATAACCAAACTGTTATTAATGGAGCCCGTACATCATTATATGAAAGTGGTTTAGACTTTTGTTTTTGGCCAGAAGCCGTTTCACATTTCAATTATGCCTGGAACAGACTATGCCATAAAGATTTTGAAAAATCACCATTCGAATTGTACGGTGGAAGAAAACCATCAATCAGACATCTTAAACCATTTGGATGTGTAGCTTATGTAGGACTGGCAAAACAAAGAAGACAGAAACTGGATCCAAAAGCTGTGAAAGGTTATCTAGTTGGATATGCACACCATACAAGAGGATACCGTATTTGGATCCCAGAGCAAAATAAAATAGTAGAATCTTTAAAGGTCACATTTAAAGAAGATCGTTTGTTCAAAACAGAAGCAAGTGGAGCAGTGCTGGGCACCATCAACCAGCATTACACAATTCAAGATGTATTTCCAAAGGATAGTGACGATGATTCTGATGAAGAGGCTGTTGACGAAACTCCTGAAATAGGGTCCAGTGTACCGTCTGAATTATCTGACACTGAGGAATCCTCAGATGATGAAAAACCTGTTCAATCATCTCAATTAAAAAACATAAAGTTTGAAAGAAAACAAGTTTTAAGAAGAGATAAATCCAGAACAGACGTATACTACTATCCCGAAAATACAAGAACAAGATTAAGATCCCATAGAGACGTTAGAAAATATTGCCAAGAAAACAAAATCAAGTATGACCCCACTAAATTTTCATTCACTCCAATAGAAGAATCTGACTCAGACACAAGTGCCAATTTTTGTCATAATTCCTCTTGACTAGAATTAATTATACCAAGAACTTTCAAACAAGCCCAAAAATCAGACCAGTTTCAAGAATGGCTAGAAGCAATGAAAACCGAAATAAAAACCATCCAAGAACGAAAGGTTTGGCATCTTGTAAAACCTCCTCAAAATAAGCAAATAATTGGATGTCGCTGGGTATATGCTATAAAACGAGATGAAGAAGGTCGAATTGCTAAATTCAAGGCAAGGCTTGTAGCTCAAGGTTACGCTCAAGTAAAAGGCGAGAGTTACGAAGAAACTTTTAGTCCTGTTATAAACTTCGATCTAATTCGTTTTTTCTTTTCACTTTTGGTAGTGCAGCACAAGTGGAATCACGTACAATGTGATGTCACTGGCGCATACCTATATGCTCCGCTAGAAGATGAAATATACATGCAGCAACCACCTGGTTTTATTAAACAAGGAGAAGAGAAGTTAGTTTGCAAGCTCGACAAAGCTCTCTATGGCCTTCACCAAAGTGGACGAGCATGGTTTTACGAAATTGACAGAGTTTTATCAAATATCGGTTTTATTAAATTTACTTCTTGCAACTGTGTTTATACATTCAAATTTCAAGTTATCCTATTATTATATGTTGATGACATGGTTTTATTTGGTAAAAGTAAAATGTTTTTAGAGGAAGCCATTAATGTTTTAAAACAAAAATTCAAATTAAAAATTTTGGGAAGGACAAAGAAACTACTTGGAGTAGAATTTGTTGAAATTGACTCAAAGCTATTCATTCATCAAGAAAGCTATATTCAAGAAATATGCAGTCGTTTTAATAATTTTAACCCTCCAATTTCATCCTTACCAATCAGCAAAGGCTGTATTTACTCAAAATCAAGCTGTCCTCAAACCGAAGAAGAAACCAAAGAAATGACAAAGTATCCATATCGCAATATTCTAGGGTGTTTATCATATTTATCTAACAGAACAAGACCTGATATAGCATATGCCGTCAATATCTATAGCCAATTCCAATCGAATCCAGGAATTCATCACTGGAATGGGTTGATCAAACTACTGGGATATGTAAAGAAAACAAGCCAATTAAAATTAAAACTTTCATGTGCTGATTCACAGATCGTAGCCTACACCGACGCCGACTTTGCTTCAAATCGTGATGATCGGACATCCATAGGTGGACAAATAGTATTTCTAGATAGTAGCCCCATCAGTTGGAGGACCTTTAAAGAGAAGGCTGTTAGTTTATCCACTATGGAATCTGAGTTCATTGCCGCTACAGAAGCAGCAAAAGAAATTGTCTGGCTAGATCGAATTCTAGAAGAATGCCAAAACATGAAGATTATAAAAAATAAGAAAATCTCAAAATTACTAATTGACAATATGGCTGCTATAGACTTTATTAAATCTCCTATAGAGAATAATAGAAGCAAACATATAGAGGTCAAACTATATTTTATTAGAGATCTTGTTATCAAAAATATTTTTGAATTAGTTTTCATTCGTAGCAAATTAAATTTGGCTGACATATTTACTAAGCCACAAACTAAATTTGAATTACAAAAATTTGTGAAAAATCTTTTCTTCGAAAATGTTTCAAAAGTTAATCTTAAATTTTCAATTTCAAATTTTTCTATGAATTTATAAAATTTAAAATGTAAATTTTCTAAAAATTTTTTTTATGAATTCAAATCCTTAATGAATTCAAATTTTTTTTAAGAATTCAAAATTTATGAATTCAAAAATTTAAACTTTTCTATGAATTCAAATGTTTCCTTGAATTCGAAAAAAAAAAAAAAATTCAAATTTTGCAAGTTAAGCAAAATCTTTCCAGGTTTAGGCTGAAAGTTTTTTTTGAGAATTTCAATTCTCATTCTCTTTTGACAGTAAGTCAATTTTTTTTTTTTTCCAATTGCTCACAGCAATTTTTTTGTTAATCTCTCTCTCTCCTCTCCATTCCCGAAATAATCCATTCTGTTCTTTTTGTTAAATATTTGTATGTAATTTATACTTTTATATTGTAAGAAAGAATTGTGTTTATACATATATTTATAATATTGAATGTGATTATATTCATGTTATATTTGTTGTTAAATTTATTATACAAATAATCCATTTTATGAATTTCTTTTCTACAGTTTTTTTTTAAAAGAGCATGTTAAAAATCTTTTATAAACTGGAGGAGAGGTTTGAGTAAACAGGTATATGTTATTTGTGTTTCAAAAACAAATTGTTTTGTAAATCACCTCTATCCAGATATTGATCTCTGTTGCTGTGCAGCTGAAGATTAAACCTAATTGTTTTTTTTAGTTCTGAAGAAACTGTTAAACTGTTTAGTCACAGTCGTATGATTATATAATTTGTGCAAAGTTTTGCTGGATGTTCTTTTTATTAACTTTTTAAGCGTAAAAGTGCAAACGATAAGAGGGGGGGCCTTGTTAATAGTAAACCTATAGTTTGCCGTCTTTTCTTATCGTTATGCTAATTAAATATATTAAAAATTAATCACTCTTAAAATAAAGCTTAAAGAAAAAAAACGTTAGTTGAAAAAAACTAAACACTTAATATATTTTCTACTTACCAGGAAAATAAATATATCGTTCAATGAAATGCTATATTAAGGAGCTTTCAAATTTAAATCATCCATCTTAATTTTTCAAACGCGAAACGTAAACAATAGCTAACCTTCCGGAAGTTCCGACTGAGCCGAGTTTCAAAAATTTGCATAAAACATCTCTAAGAACGATAGCCGAAGTCTACGCACGCGCCGCGACGTACGTCCGGAAGATCACTTCGTTTCTCCCGCGAAGCTATAAATAGCGAACGCCGATGGTAGTGGGTGTTCGCGGTTGCCTTTACCTTTGCTCTTGCCCCTGCCATTGTTCATTTTTCGCCGATGCCGGCTTCATAAGATGTCGCCGTAATATGTGGCGTTTATTTCTTATATTCAAATAAAATCTTTTCATTTTTAGTTAGTTATAACTCACGTTAATCCTTTTTTGTGAGTTCGAAATTTAAATGAAATTTATAGGTGTTCATATCGCGACAATAACAAGTGGAAACAAGAACGTCACGTCTTCTACATAAGTGTCACCAGCTTTTTTCTAATGGCACGTAGTAGTCTTTTCTGCAACCTATATGGGAAATAAAAAGATGTTAAATATTGTCTTCGTACTCACCTTGTTTGTCATCCAGCATCTGCTTTGGTATGTTTGTTATATATAAAAAGTATTTGTCTACTTCAATTATCTTATTGTTATTCATATAAACTTATTGTTATATTTATATAAACTTTTTTTGAATTTATTGTTTCAATTAAAATACAAATTAAATTAAAATTTGTTATGGTCATTTATTTAACAATTTCTACATATTTATCTTTCAGCATATTTACTTACTCTAGCTTCCATGTATCTAATTCATTTAATTAACTTTAAATGTTGTTACGCTGGTGTTTACGTCTAGAGTAGGCTCCTCTGCTAATTCACTTAGCCTTGGATCTACTTCACACCAGCTAACAAATCACTATATTATCATAAGGGAAAAACATTATAAAAAATCTCCCATCAGTGGAATAATCGGTTAGGGCCACCACTGCCTGCGGCAGCGCATACAGGCTCGCATGCTCCTTCACCTACCGTTCCTGCCCCTCCTAATTATTTTAGACTTTAAAAAATACTCGCAGTCGATCTCTCGGGATTTTAAACCTAATAATACTAACTTCCAACATTTTATCTGAATTTCTTTATTTTTACCCCTGCGCCCGATCCCTTCCCGCCCTTCGTAATAATTCTGTACTTTCGAAAATACCCTCAATCCATATATCGGGCCTCAAAACCTAACAGCACTAATTTTCAGTGCTCTAAGTCTTATTTATGTATTTTTGCCCTTTCACCTCCACTTCCCGTCTATCCTAATAATTTTACAAATTCGAAAATATACGCAATCGATTTGTAGGTATCAAAAACCTCCATGTACCAATTTAATAACTTTACAAATTCGAAAATATCCGCAATCGATTTGTAAGTATCAAAAACCTCTATGTACCAATTTTGAACGACCTGACTCTATTTTTATTTTTTGCCCCTCAGTCCTCTCCTCCCGCCCCTTCTATCAATTTTACAAATTCGAAAATATCCGCAATCAATTTGTAGGTATAAAAAAACCTTTATGTACCAATTTTGAACGGTCTAACTGTTTTTATTTTTTTGCCCCTCCGACCCACACCTTTCTGACCTTCTTAATAACTTTACACTTTCAAAAATATCCTCATTTGACTTGCAGGTCTCTAAAACCTATCTGTACCAATTTTGAATGGTCTAACTATATTTCTATTTTTTTACCCCATAGCCCCCCTTTCTCGCCCCACGTGGGACGAATTTCTAAAATTAAAGAAATTAGTTTTTATGTATTTATAGGAGCTATATTTTAGAGCAAAAATATCTTACTCATATATTTTTTTCTGTTTGCAATATAAAGGATTATTTCAAATCACGTTTTGCCCCCTCTCCTCCCCTCTTTGGGGCTGAATTTCGAAAATTCCAAAAATTAGTTTTTAGGTATTTGTATTAGCTATATATTAGAGTAAAAATTTCACATATATCTGTTTGAGATATATAGGAGTATGTGAAACCACGTTTTGCGCATGTGAAATCACGTTTTGCCCCCTTGCGGACCGAACTTCTAAAATTCCAGAAATTGGTTTTTAGATAATTAAATTAGCTATATTTTAAAGCAAAAATTTTACGGATATCTGTTTTTTTCTTTGAGATATGAAGGTTTTTGTAAAATCACATTTTCAGGGGTGATTGTGACTCAAAGGTAAACCCCCTGAAAATTAGAGCCTCAAATTAGAAAAAACCCAAAATATCAAATACTAGAACTATTTAGGCCAGAAGCCCTCAATCTTTTTACATTTCATTCACATATCACCTGGATGACAAATGAACAACCAATGAAAATAAAAAAAATAACTTTATAGAAAATAAAAAATACACATGGGTTAGAGTAAAAACCCTGAAATCAGGGGGTAAACCCTGAACACAAACACCCCTGCATTTTGTCCCCTACACCCCCTTGGGGGGCGAATTTCGCAAAATCGCTTCTTAGCGGGTACTTACACTATATGTTCTATAATCTGACCCAGTTTCGAGTCAGTGGCTCCAGTAGATTTTGCTATGCGTTGATGAGTCAGTGAGTGAGTGGAAGTACTCTTTTATATGTATAGATTATGAATTCAATTAGTATGTTCAATTAATTCTTCATTATTATTCTTTTAAGGTTCAAATTTTAATCCTTAAATATAAAAACATTTTACTATTTAAATTCATCTTGACAACAAATATAGTACACTTTGTTTTGGAAAAATAAAATTTTAATAAAATTCACTAAAATAAAAATGGGATTTATCTTTCATCAAAGTAACACTATTAATAATGGAACATGGATTAATTATTGAATATACAATAGTCACAAGGCTTAAATAACAGTAAGCTAAAATCAGGGCGCCAAATTTTCGCTCGCCACTATGGCGAGTAAAAATTTGGTCTAGTTGAAGAGATATGCGAAATTGTCACATTAAAATGAGACCGAGCCCTTTTAAAGATACTGCCTATGTTTATTTTGTTGAATAATGATAAAAAAAAAACAGTTAATATTTTCCAGTTTTTTTACTGAAACGCCAATGATTTGCACTTGTAATGATTTGTAAGCAACGATTTTATCGAAAAAGTTATTCCGAAATGGCTATTTCAAATTACAACAGTGAACAAGTTATACGCATCGACATTCCATCGGATTACAAAAATAAAATGGACGAAAAAGACATTTCTAATGTAAAAAGTTAAGTAAATAAATAGATAAATAAGGAAGCTTAATTTTTCATAATAAAAAGATTCTCACAGGATATTGTTTGACAAAGAATTTTTTTTCTTTAATGACTCTTTGCATTTATGTTATTAGATATTTTAATCTTTTTCAAATCTCAAATACAATAAATCAATGTTTTTTAATTATAGATGATTATGAAACATGATGATATATGGCACACTTTTAATATATATAATTTTAGATATATTTGTAAAATCCTTTCAAATAGTTAGGAAAAACAAAAAACCCAAAATGCATAAAAAAGAAAAAAAGATGACAACCCTATTTTGTGGCGAGTAAAACTTTTTTTTCGGCGAGTATAATCTGAGTTGAAATTTCTGGCCCTGCTAAAATACTAGAAAACAGTAATAAAACAGCATAGGGATAAAAATTTACAAAAGCTAATATGTAGTTCTTAACTTTTTCTAATAATTTGCTAACAATAACTAATTATAATATGAAAAAAAAAGGGCATCTCAGATTGCAATGTCTATTAAATTCTGTGTGGCCCCATAAATGCATTACGAATGTCATATAATGTTAATTAAATTTTTTAGGTGATTTCTTAAAGAATAAAACATGCCTATTTTCCCAAAAAGAAAATGCAATATTTTGAAAACAAATATAAATTTATTTCTGTTTTGTACAGTGACGTTAAAAATAGGTTTTAAATAATTACCTTCCTTAGATCTCAGTGTATCTCAATTTTTCAGTGTGAGGGTTTAAAAGGACTTTAAACTTTATGATTATATAGTCAAGACGAAACATTCTAATAAGAATATCATAATATTCCTAAATTCATATACAGACGTGAGAAAATTGTGAAATTTACAATAAAATCTGGTTATATCAAAGAAATAATACTTTATTTAAAAAATTGTGATACATTTAATATTTAGGATGCATCCCCTTGTTTTAGATTAAAGATTCAATACGACTTGGCATCAGGGCCCGATCTAGCTCATCTGCCGCCCCGGGCAAAGTATAATTTTGCCGCCCTTCATGATTAGTTTTAAATAAATACAACCAAACCTCAGTATAAAGCTACCGTCACGCAGTAGTAATCCGTTTATATTGTGATAATTCCAGGTGTCCATGCAATTTCAAAGAAAATATTTTTCCTGTTTATAGTTATATTTCATATAAGTTCACTTTTGTGTGTACTCCATGGATAGTCTTTTAATAAGGTTTGGCTGTATTTAAATATAAGGATTCTATAAGGAAGAATTGATTAACACAACATCAGATCTTTCATCCTAAATTAAATTCTATGTTGGACAGAATTTCAATTTATCTTTCTTATTTATATTTCTCTTGATAAATATTTTATTAAAAATATAAATAAATAATTAAATAAATAAAAAATCATCTTACACTACGAGTAACAGTTATACGAATTTATCCAGACAATATAAAAAAATTATTTGATCTAACAATATATTTTTTTTAAATATTATTTTTTACCTCATTAAAACAAGAAATTAACAAAATAATAAACAGAAAACATGTTCATATCTGAATTTTCATTTAACAGATTTTAAAAGATGAGAAAAACAAAAGCATAAATAAACTAAAAATCACTGTTTTCTCTATATATTAAAAAAAAGTTACTGTCAATGGCGTCATTTTTTTTTTGTCTGCGACAGCATCTTCTAGTGGAGGGTAGGGTCCTTCGCGTCATGAGAGGTATCAATGTGTTCCGAGTACTCTAAGGAAGACATTTTAGCTGCTTAGAAATTTCTATCATTTTAATTAAAGAAGTTAATATCTAAACGCGATAAGTTTATGAAGGTACTCTATTTGCCATTTTGAAAAAAGTTTCTCCCAGTGACGCTGTTCTTCTGTCATGGGTCATCTTACACTGGAAAATTAAAATATGATCCATGGTTGTACCTAGGTAGGTAGAAGTAGGTATGTTCGATTTAACGCCGCACCAGTACTGCGCTATAGGTATTTGGCGACTGTCTGGGACGCCCCCTAAAGATGCTCCAGAGACAGACCATCACAATTCTGATTCTTCATGGAGGGGATTCGCTCCCCCTTCCCCCGCTTTAGTGATCCCCAGAGGTATAGTGCGGGTGGGAACACGGATAACTTTGCGGCCACGGCACGGCAGATTTTATGTGCACCAGTCACCATTATTTTACACGACAGTCTTTGGCCGACCAAGTATCGAATCGGCAATCTTCCAACCAATTACGTGCTCGGCACTTTACAACTAGGGTCCCGCGGCCCAAAACCATGGATGTAAAAGAGAAAGAAAATAAATATCAACTTTTTTTCTCTACTTTTAGAAAATTAATTTTCTTACACGGGAAAATTAAAATATGATCTATGGTTGTAAGTAGGTAAATAATTAGGTGGGTTGTATTTGAAGTCGCACCATTACTGCGCTATGGATAATTGGCGATGGTCTGGGACGCGAAACCTACGGATATTCCGAAGACATGCCACCACAGTTTTGGTCCTACACCAGCGGAGAGGATAGCTCCCCCGCTTCGGTGATCCCCAGAGGTATAATTTTGATGGGAACATGGAGGATATTGCAGCCACGACATATTTTACGTGCACCAACCACGGCGGTCTTTGGCCGGCTCTAGAACCGAACCCACAATCTTCCAATTACGAGCTCGACGCTCTACCGACTGGGGTTCCACGGTCCGGACCTAAGGTTGTAAAAAGAAATAAAAAAGAATGATATACTAAAGCTGTAATGCAAAATGGTATAGATAT
This sequence comes from Salticus scenicus, assembly GCA_963930645.1. Classification (NCBI taxonomy): domain Eukaryota; kingdom Metazoa; phylum Arthropoda; class Arachnida; order Araneae; family Salticidae; genus Salticus; species Salticus scenicus. Next base: position 244,331,450 of record OZ005653.1, read on the forward strand.
TATGAATTTATTTCTATTAAAAATATATATAAATATTATATATTTCAATTTGACATTGAATATGAGAATTTCCATAATAACTTTCTGCTTTTGTCTTATAATATGCACTATTAATATTCCTTTTCAGTGAAAGAAAGCAGCGAATAGGCGGGCAGAGCCCTGCATGTGCTAATAAGTAAAATGAGTCGGGGGGGGAGGCGAAGCCTCCCTCGGGGGTTGGTGAGCGGAGCGAGCAGGAAGCAGAGCCCCCTAGTACATTTTTAAAAAATGTTACGTTGTAATGCAACAGGAATATGCATATATAGATAGATTGAAATTTAAATAAATTGATTGCAATTATAAATTTAATAATCATGTTTTTACTTCCTAGTTTCTGTTCATTATACTGATGATATATATATTATTTATATATGTATTGTAAAATGTAAAATGTTTGAAAAATTTTCTTGCATATTAAGTATGTAAATTGAGTTTTAATACTATCGCTTATTTTATTAATTTTTTTTTTTTTTTTTTAACTTTTCATATTATTTTTTCCCCTTTAATTTATATATATGTATATATGTACGTAGAAGGAATAAGCTGTGTAGGTGGACTCTACTCAATTCCCACTCATTTGTTATAAATTTCTACTACAGTATGTACATTATGTATTCGTGTTAAGAGATGTGAATAAGAGATCGCTCAACACGGTGACAGATTGAAATGCCTTACCTAATTGACTACACACCATTTAATTCCATACACTTGCCATATCCTAATTTGTAAATAAATGTTATTGGGTTCAGCTTTATATTTTATTTTTCCTTTCTATATTATTTTTAATGCAATGTTCATCATAATGAGATATTGCTCTATTCAGCTATGTTAAAAAAAATCTTTAATTCCAAATAACTTACAAAATTTTCAAAAAAAAAAAAAAAAAATTAAATCAATGATTTCGATCCAGTATGATAAATGATATTTTAAAAGTAGTTTGACATTTTTGCAATGAAAATATTCCTCAAAAGGCACGTTTTTGTGTAATTTTGCCCTATTCTGCAAAGTTAAGAAATTCATAAAAAAATAAAATATTTGTGACGTTTTCAAAATTGAATTTTCATAACTGATATTTTAAAGATAGTCTGCCGTTTCTCCCGCGTTAAGAGAATCTTGAATTTGAAGAACTTATGAAGTTTTTAAATTAAAATGTTGTAAATCAATAGGGTTCTTACTAGTGTCATAAGTGGTATCTTAAAACTGGTGCGGTATCTCTGCGATAATTTGTTGTTTAAAAAAAGAAGAAAAAAATGAGGTTGTAAAAATTATGATTATTCAAGTTCTCCATATCTATAGCGTGATGAGAAACTAATTATGGTTAAGTAATCTACTTGAGGCTGTTCTCAAATTCAAATTCCTTACTTTATATTCACGAATTTAACTCATTTTTATTCATAAATATATAATTTAATGGTATTTTTATCCCAACTGCATTTATATCAAACAGAGCTTTTATTTCCTATGAAGAATAAAGAGAAAGGTTCTTTTGGAAATATTTAAAAAATAGCATTTTGAGTTGATATTCAGGACGAAAAATAGTCAAAATGTGAAGATTAATTATACATATATATAGTTTGATAGATATATAGGATATATTTTGATTTAACTAATCTAAATTTTATACAATACATTTATGAATGAATAAAAATAACTCTCCGTAACTTTGATTTTTTCAAAAAAGTTTTGTATTGCTACTGGAAGCATAAGAGAGTAATAATAGCACACAGAAATAGAAATATATAAAATAGAAAAAAAAAAAAATATTATAATTACCTTGAGAACTTCTTTCTTTCAAAGCTGGTCTTATAGGTTTTTATATTGTGAAGTACATGAAATACTTTTGCTATAAAAACTAATACTTTTAAAATATAAAAATCAAGTGTAGTGTCTAGTATGCACTAATGATATGACTGGAAGACGAAAAGACAATGATGTACATTTACAGCGTCCACATCCAGAGTTCGTCCATTCCAGTCAAGATTTTTCTTTATCCCTAGAGCATACAGATTCCCACCCATGCTGATTATTTTAAAGTTCAGTCTTGGGACAAAAAATCATTTTTACTACAATAGACACAAAAGAACATCCCCCCCCCCACGTCCTCTTATCCTAACCAAAAAGAAAAGAAAAGAAAGAAAGTCATATAAGTTTCCTTTCCAGTATTTTTTCTTCCAGTCCACTCTATAGGTGTCAACCTGTCCTCTATGTAAACTAGTGGTTCCACATGCCTGAGAAGTAGTTAGTTCTTAATCTGAACCCCATTGTGCCGTCTTTACTCATTTCCGCATGGAAAGTGCAAACGTCATCTGCTGTTTTTTCTGAGAAAGAAAGAGAGAGAGAGAATGCATTTGTTATGAAAAGAAAATTTTTCATTGAAATTGGAATTATTGAGAAAGGTGTTTTCTTTTTTACCATAAGAAAAAAAAGAAGTTAATTTTTTTTTTTTTTTCTTCCCTCAGTTTTTTACTTATTTAAAAATTAATATTGTTGCCACTTGAAACTGCCACCCTTAGAAACTTGCCGCTCCGGGCAATTGCCCGGGTTGCCCTGCCCTAGATCGGGCCCTGCTTGGCATACTTTTTATAAGTTTTTGGCAATTAATTCGTATTTCATCGTCATGGTGCCAAATTTGGTTGAGCTTTTCTATCAGACCATTCTTGTTTCTGATATTAAATTTTTTCTTTACAATGGTGCACAGATTCTCTATTCACTTCATGTCAGGACTGTTTCCAGGCCACAGAAGTGTTAATATATTTTTTTCATCTAAAAATTTCATCACAGATAAAGCTTTGTGGCACGGCTTGAATAAACGGCTTGTGGCATCATGCTTGAATATGAAGTCTCTATTTGGAAAGTCTTAATTGTGGAATTAATCTTTGTGTAAGCACTTTTTTTTACTGATACTGGTTCATCATGCCTTCTTTAATGTATAGACAACCAGTAACCTGACTGGACATCACGCTCCAAACCATTACTTGGGTAGAATATTTAACCATTTGTGCTATGCAATTTGGGAAAAATTCTCCATTGGTGGTACTTCTGATATACTGACTGCTTTTTTCTGGTATCGTAAACAATGATTCATCAGAAAGACATACCTAAAGAAAAAAATACTTGAAGGTGTAGAGAAGTATTTATATAAAGAAATTTTTAATCAAATTTATAAACAGTTGTGTGTCTTTAGTCTGTATATAATAAACTTGATTTCTGGAAAAGAAATGAACAACTTGAATTCAACTGATTAAATAAAAGAAAATTAGTATTTCTCATATTGCTCCAGTCATTTCTGAATTGTTCTTGAACAACTTACATGAGATTTCTACGGATAGAAGAATCACATGTGTTTACTCCATACGCTTGCAGAATGATTTTTAAATCAGGACTAGTTGCTCTTCTGTTATTTTTAGCAATTTGAATTAATTTCTTTTCTGTTCTTGTAGTGAATTTTCTTTTAACTTCCGCATTTCCCTACCCTGGAATTTACATATTCACATTTGGAGTCCAAAAATTTTTTTATTCTTCACACAGATGCTTGCAAAATTTTTGTTTTTCTACCGATTTCTTGTTGTGTATAATGATTTTCTTGGATGAGACCTTTACCACAACTAGTTTTCTAAAATAAATATCACCTGCTTTACCCATAATCATGCAATAATCCTTTGACTAACGAAAAAAAGGCTACCAATTATAAACAAATTAAACCTGCAAAAAGAATTGCTTTAAGAATAAAATAATACTGATGCTAATTCCAGGGTTCCCAGCATGAAATACACTCAAAAATAGTTGCTTTAGTTGCCTTTAATGTATGAAGTAGTAGCCAAAATAGTAGCTCTGATCCAAATAGTAGTCTTAGATTTCAAAAAATAACATGAACATTTAAGCAGTTTTTTGAAATAATGTGGTCAGAAGCTCAGAAGGTATAAATTTGACTTAAGAAATTAGATACCTTTCTTGTAAAAGAAAACTGGTACATGAGTAAAGGCATATAAAGAGATAATTACAAAAAAAAAAAAAAAAAGGGGTAGAGATTTTTTTGAGGCACCAATCTGCAAGATCTAAAACTGACCTACCTAATCGGGTTGATTGTAAATTTTCCTGTAATAATCACAGAAAATTAACAATAATTTGATGCAAAAGGATATTTGAAAAGAGATTTATACAGCAATTTTCAAGAATATCGTCTCAATTGTACTGTAGGTAATGGGAATACCTACGGTTGTCGAGTAATGGATGGAAAAATGCACTGAAGATGCAGAAAAAATAGCAGGGAACATTTTTTTGTTCAAAATAGTCTCCATTCTTCTGAAAATAGTGCTGACTAACCTGAAAATAGTAGCTTTTAAGCCACTTTCACACAAAAATCGTTGGCACAGTAGCCTGGGTTTGATTTTAGTAGCAAATAGTTGCTTCGTTGCTGGGAACCCTGTAATTCAAGAAAAGGAGTGAAAAAATTGATTGGATCAGTAAAAAAAAAATTACCTTTCATGAAATATTGCAAGTATATACAAAATTAATCAAGAAAAACTTAAAAAATCCCAATTATTCTAATAATTTTCACACCACTGTATAACTTCTTTGAGTTTTGAATAAATTAGTATTGTTACTTTAGCTAAATATCACACACTGTAATATATTGAAATATTCAGTGTAGCCTTGTTAAAGAACCATGAACACAATTTACAAATCTGTAGAGAACATGTGATATTGTTCTTTCATATCATACCACATAAAAATTTCTCAATAATCTTGCAAAATTATAAACCTCACAGAAGAGAAAAACAGACAAATATTCTGATTTCTGAATGTTCCATAGAAAAAAAATTATGTTGATTGGTAGAATTATAAAAAAATATATTAAACAATATCACAATCTTTGGTAATTTTCAAATGAAAATTTTGTTAAAAAAAAAAAAAAAAAAAAAAAAAAAAAAAAAAGTAAAGAAAATAAAAATACCTTAAAAATCATTGAATTGTAGTAAAAAAACATTTTAAAAAAGGAGTGTGTGTGTGTGGGGGAGGGGGGGGGCATTCATCGCAAAATTAAAAAATAAATGTCACCATTCAATTGTTTAGTAAGAAGCACAGTCAAACTAAATATTATGTGTCATCCCTGAATGGACAATATTTTAAATATTCATATGCACCTAGTATTAGCTCTCTTTGAAAATATTGAGAACATATGGAATTTTATAATAATCAGTTAAAACAGTGTCCTGAACAGTTGAAAATTGTTGTAATGCGCAAAAGAATGTTAAAGATAAAATTATTATTTCTCCCACAAATCTGCCAGAACAATTTAAACTTATGTAAAGAATACTTAACTATACCGACCAAAAATTTATTCTTTATTTTATTTATTTATTTATTTTTTTTTTTGGGGGGGGGGGGGGAGGATCTCTAGACTTATTTTAAGAATCCATCCAAGTTATTAAAAAAAAGTATATTTCTGATACTGAAAAGAAAAATTATCTAATAAATACATATGAATTGTTATGTGCAGAAAACAAACTGAAAGTTCTTTTAAAATCCCAGATCAGGGTTCATACTCATTTTCAGAAAAAAAATTCCCTGAGTTAGTTCCCAGAATCAATAACTTTTCCATATTGACAACTAGTGATGCTTATTTTAATCCACTCCCCCCCCCCCCTCTTTTCTAAAAAGAGAAAAAAAAAAAAAAAATATTAGCAAACTAATTGCCTAGAATGTTTTGGATCTGAATAACTTATTTTAAATTAATTTTAAAATCCTTTTCAGACAAAATAAAATATTAATCAGAATTGGAAATGTGTAATATCTAACACTCTTGGAAACTTAATTACCGTATATAAAAATTTGCCCTTAAACTAAATGCTTCAAAAAATTTGATTAGCCAATGATATATTAAACGACATTGTGCTTTGTAAGGGAGGGTCACTATCTACACTTTCAACTCAAAATGCAAACTGTGGATTTAAGTTTTTATCTGTCCAGTCCAGATTAAATGATGTTTTTCAACTCATGATAATAATTACTTTTTAATTATAATTCAATCCATCTCACAAAAAAATGAAATAAAATGCCTAAGCTAATAAAATAATTAAGCTAAGCACGTGCACACTGCATCAGTAAGACTGAATAACAAACTAATTATTTAAAGCTGCTACCAGATGCCGATTATCGAATAAAAACAAATTAACCATGGAGAAAAATCAAGCTAATGAATCTCTTAGAGAGAGTAAAGGTGTGTCTAATTTCATGACTGGATTGTTCATAATGCAAAAAACATGCCCAGTTTTTCATTAGATCAGCATGATGTTAGTAGGCGTGTCTTATCGGATTTCCATAATGATGTCACGAAAACACACGAGTACCAGTTTTTTCCAGAGTAGATCCCTGTTTTTCCAGGTTTTGGTGCTTGTTTTGTAAGTTTCCCTGAGATTTTGAGACAGATTTTTTCCCCTGATTTTCAGGTTCTCCCTGAGGCGTATGAACCCTGTCAGATTTTGCATTTAAAGCTATGTTTAGCAATTTGAACATATATTTTTCTGTCAATGAATTAATTGCCCTCAAAATTTGCCATTCTAAGTGTGTTGTGTGTGCTGGGAAGTCGACTATCTACTGAAGGAGCCTAGAGTGTTTTACCCTCCAAGGAGGATCTTCTTAAAGGATTGTTAGCCCGTATTTGTGCAAGTTTTTCAAAAACCATAGAAATTTTGGAATAGGTAGGCTCACAGTTATGAATTTGGGATTTCCCGTCTACCATCTTTGAGAAAAGAATCTTTCAGCAACTGGTGTGACTTGTTGCTGTAAAATTCATTTTTGTAAAATTGCATCAAATGAATCAGTCTGTGTTTCGCATAGAAAACAGTAATTATGCTGATTGCAACAATCATGAACTTCTGCTTATAATAAAAAAAAAAACAGAGTGACGATTATCCAGAATGTCTAATTAACCGGATCGATCAAGGAGCATTTTTTTTTTTCCTTTCCCGGTCTTCTCCCCCCCCCCCACGAAAATCAGTTTTCGTGACTGAAGATGTCTCTGAAGGTGGTCAAAATCTCTCCTTTTGTCCCCCGCCCCTCCACTCACTTTCTTCCAACCAATTTTAGTAAGGGGGGGGGGGAGAGTGGAAAGGGCTGAATGAAAGGATTAGGAGTTTTCTTTTTCCAAGAATTAGAGAGGGTAAAAATGTGTTTCCTGAATCATTTTCTTTTGGCTGGCTTCTTCACTGATCTCACTTTTTACTATCACAATAAATTGCTATTTAAATATGTAATACTATAATTTCTATGTGAGCTTTTATATAAAAATGTGTACTATTTTTACAGAAAATAAAAGTTAAAAAATTAACTTCTAAACGCACCATTTGTAATATGATAAATAGCACTACTACAATTGTCAGTCTTAAGCCTGGAAAAAGTGTGAGGTGAAGTTACTTAAATACATTGATTAGGCCGTTTTATAAGTTGTCCAATTATCCGGATTGGCCTCTGTCCCGACCTATTTGGATAATCGGCACTCTACTGTATATGTCTGCAAAAGTCTGAAGGATAGAAACAAAAATGTTTTAGTTAAATTATAAACTTTATTTGAAGTTTTACACAGAAGCTTTTCGGCGAGGGGTCAAGCCGTCCTGATGCTTGTGTGATAGTCTACTAAATGAAATAAAAAGAAACTAACAGAAGAAAAACTAAAAAGGTAATAATATAGGAACAACGGACTAACAACAAACCACAAAAAATTTCAAATCGCACACCTAATACAGTTGAACCTCGAAATTCTGGAATCGGTGGGACTGCAGCGATTCTGGATTTTTGGGATTTTAGAGATTTATAAAAAAACTAATTTTTTATGCCATTATAACAACATACAAAATGCAATTTTTATGCTAGTGAAAATAAACAATAATTAAATTGTCGAATTAAATAATAAAACAGGAATATAAAAAAACACTTATGCTGAATTAAAATATAATAGACAACAGATAACTAACAATATTTATTTTTTTAAGAACATTTTCACTAGTTGAAAGCTGTCTATGGATTTTTTTTAAATTCAGTTTTTTAGTTTTTCGTAAAGAATAAACTCTTTAAAAATCAATCAATATAAAAATATAATATCAGATTATATCCATATTTATGCATTTGGGGTTCAATTAAAAGGATTTTAAACTACATTCCATGAGAAATATGGAAATCTGGTACAGCAAAGTTATTAAAAAATAAAACTAAAAACTGGAAAATTGTCTGGATTTTAGATTTCCGGATTTTTGAAGTTCAACTGTACAGCCCATGTTTAGCAAATTTGAAGATCATAAGAATTCCCTAAATTTTGCCAAATAGTAAAATAAAAGGGAAAATCCAACTTTCCTTCAGAAATTAAAAGAAAGACATTTAATGTGAAATCCTCCTCCTTTCAAACAATAGCCCAAGTTCCAACGATGACTTTCTATGAAAACTAAAAGAAATTAAAAATAACATTATCGTGAGTTTTGATGGCATTAAATTGTTCCTATCAATACATAAAAAAAAAAAAAAAATTATAAATGAAATAATGAAAAAAATATATAGTATAGATAAAATCAAATCAACACAACATTAATAGCAGCAAACAGCATAATTCTCAATGAAAATTACTTAGATTTAAAAACAAATTTTAGAAAAAAAAAAAGAAGGTGGGAGATGGGGTGGTTTCCAATGGAATTATTCAGGTTCATCACTGAATCAAAACTTAGGTTAACTGAAGAAATAATTTTTGAAAATTTTAAAAATTAAATGTTTATTGAGATATGCCGATAATGTTTTTGTCATCATTGACAAAAACTTAAAATTAAATTAAAACAAAACCTAATGAAATTCAAACTATTGTCCACGTTTTAAAACTAAATGTAAATTTCCCTACTAAACCAGACAGATATTTTCTAGTGTGTCATCTGTAATAACAATTCCCCATAAACCCCTTAGAAACTGCAGACATTTATGAAATAAAATAACAAACAGAGGAAAATACAACCAGGTATTATATAGTTATGACTATGAGGAAAACAAAAAAGATAAAAGAACAAGAACATGAAACCGATTTTAAACATAATAGAATATAAACTTCCACAGCTCTAACCAGAAAATAATAAAGAAAATACAAAAACATAAAGTAACTAGCAACTTTCAGAAATCTTGACATGTGCAAAAGAATTGCAAAACAATAGAGATTTTGGCCAAACAGTGCAGCTGCAAATGTATATTCTGAGCAAAGTGAATAACCAACTGCTATCATGGACGTCTTTGCTGGTCATCAGGGTTGAATTTTTGTAACTCGACTCATTATTGAAAATAATTTGGTTCCTGATCAAATGCATCCAGTACAACTGTAATGGATCTAGTACTATGCAATGTTAGCCCCCCCCCAAATGGCCCGTTTGTTGAGTTATCTATGAATAATACTGTTTTGTTACACATCAGATCATTGTTCAATAAAAGTTAATCATTTTAATATTCTATTTTAAGCTATGTGCCCACACAATTTATCACATTTGAATAATATTTTTTCAGCATAACTAAAACTTTTACGGCTTTTTGGTGAGGAAAAAAAAAAGACTTAAGGATCACACTAAATGCCTGAATTCTGTATTAGATAATAAACATTAGTTTCATTCTCTGGAGATAGATGGTGCCACCACAACTTTTTAAAAAAGAAATTTTTAATAACCTGGATTATAAGCCCCTCCCTATTTTTTACTGGTTTCAGATTTGAAAAACAGGGGGCTTATAATCAAGATTTTATGGTAATTTACATTGAAAGACATCTATAAAGCATAGAAAAATGACAAGGAATATTAAGTCAACATTTATTAAATTTCAAAATATGTACACACAGCTATTTAAGAATTTGAATTAGGACCCTTTTTGCGACCAAAAGTTACAACTACGTTCACAAATCGTCTATTGAATTGCATTCTGCGCTTAGCACGGCCAGTTTTCTTCTTTTTCTTTTCTTGCTTTTCAACCTACAAATAAAACAAATATACAGTTTTTAAAACCAATTTTATGTATTAGACGAGAATTCTTGTTATTCTGACAAAATTCAAGATTGGAATAATCAACACACATCAATTAATATCAGAAAATAAAATTATCCCTCAAGTTGTTGCATTAATAAGTTTTATATATGTATGTATCTTAACTTGAGATTCAACTAGAAAACAATCAACACTGGATAATCTTTGGATCTTTCAGCGATGTTTTAAAAGGCTGGATGAAATGTTCTATTTTTCTGTGATTTCTCCGATTGTCAATACCTTGTATATTGTATGACACTTTTAAAATTAGTGATAAACTTGTTAGGTAAAGTTAGAAATTGTGGCATGAGATGAGAAAATATATGAATGGTTCATAATTGACTTTTATATTCTAAATGACTAATGGTTTTGTGTCAGGGTTTCAGACCCACCCACAAACCCCAGGCATTTTTTTTTTTTTTTTTTTTTTTTGGGGGGGGGGGGGGGGGGGGGTTACCCACTTTAAAAAAACCAATAAAACCCACACTCAGGTGGGTTTTATTGGGGTTTTTTTAATCTAATAAAATTTTTCACTTTTAAAAAATAATTTATTATTTTTTTACTTATATTTCCTTAATTGACATTTATATATAATAAATATTATGTAGGATAATAATTATATGTATAAGTATAGGTAATTATTACATTATATATATAATTATTATAATCTACATAACATAGCATATCATTAGTGATATAATGTATGCCAGTTTGAAATTATGTAATTGTTTTCCAACTTTGTTAGAAAAATTCCTTTAATTTCAACCATCTATCTACAATATCTCTTTTGAATGGAACAGTTTTAAAAAATTAAAGATGACAAAAAATGAACAATATTACAAGCCATTTTTGTATTTGTAAGTCATGATGAAAAAATAAAAATAATACTTTGCCTAAAATTCTAAGGATTTAACAACAAATATTAAACAAAACTAACAAATATATTGACACCTGTAAGGTTCGATACAGGCAAAAAATAGGGTTCTTGTTTCGCCCCTTGAGAACTTCAAATTCATTAAAACTACCTTTTTAAAAGATTTAGTTTTATAAAAATGACGTTTTTATAAAAAAATTTCGAGTTCCAGAATTTCTTTTAATGTTTACATATAACTTGGTTTGGTTCAATGAAACGCTATTAACTTGATAATAACCATTATATAGAACGACTAACAAAATGGAAGGTGTTACAAAATTTTTTCTTGCAGAAAAAAATTTGTTTTTCACATAAAATGAGCTTCAAAAATTAAAAGCTGGAGGCACTCCTGACATGTAAGTGTAAAAAGTAGGCAGTGATAATTTTGTTTTGTATTCCTTTATTATGTTTTCAAATATGAATCAAACATCAATTATCAATATTAACAAAAATTAAAAAAATATTTGCACATTTTTTTTTTACTTTAACCATATAAAAATACAAAATTTTTTGTAATATAGGTTTAAAATATTTTGCTTTTGTTACTAATTTAATTTTACACAAAATAACTTAATAAAAAATTAAATTCAAAATTGTGATAAAATACTGAATAGAATAAAATGAGAATTTATTTTACAGTTTAGGCCAAACCAATATTAAGAATATGAAGGTCGTTTAATTTTTAATTATAATTAATTACTATTTTGTAATAAGTTTTCCTTTAGTCAAAAACTGTTCTCTTTTGAAATAAACTTAAAATTCAAATCCAACAGTGTTATTCTACATTTAATATAAAAAACCCAATTAACCCCCCCCCCCCTCATAAAAAAAAAAAAAAACCCACCCGGGCTGAGCTTAAAAAAAAAAAAATATATATATATAAATAAACCTGTTTTTTTTTTTTTTTTTTTTTTTTAACCCTGTTTGTGTGCATAATGGTCAAGAGTTGTTACTGGCATCCAATATTGTGAGATGAGGTAACTAAACATTTGTATCTTGATTAACAATCTGGGCATATGGGTTTCAGCAGGTTGACACAACTTGCTATGAAACCCTGAATCAACCATTGAGTTGATGTGGGGGAACTTTCTTAGGAGTGTAATTTTTTTTTTTCTAAATGGTAATGTGATGATGATCTAACAACATTGAACAATTGAATTCTATGTTAAAGAACAAAATATCTATGTTTTTAATGAGATGCAATTGCAATTATGCTGAAAAATCATTGAAAATTGAGTAAGATGTACAGCTGGTTGTGACCAAGATTAAAATAAAAATTCTGAAACTAAAAAAGGCCAGAAGGTGATTAATTTTTTTTTATTGTTGTAACCAAGAAAATTCATGTAAAGTTTTTGTAAAACTAAGAAGATACTAGTAATTTACAAAAGATATTTCTTTATTTTCTATTACCTCTAACTAGTTGCTACAAAATAATTCAGTAAAAAAATCCAACTCATAAAATCAATACCCTTGACAAATATTTAATTCTGGATCTTATAAAGTTATAAAAAATAAAATGCTTCTAATTTACAGAAAACTGACTTAGCTAAATTTTATTTTATTTTATTTTTAATACACAGTTAAAACTTCATAAGAAATCTCAAATGATTAGTCTGTATGTGGCAGCCTAGCACTCAATTCTTACACATGTATTTCTTAAGTTATTTCTCCTTACCAATTCAAATATTAGTGAAGATGGTTTACATGATATTTATATCTCTAACCTTTAAGCATCTGAGGGGTGCATCCAAGCAGAAAAAATTGCAATGTTTCAACTGTAGTTCTTTATGATGTGCTTAAACAATGGATTTTTCACTATGCATTTAAAGATAAGCTTTATGGCTAGGCTATTATATATGACTTTTATACTTAAAGAAATAGGGTAAAAATTCAAATGTCTCCACAAAATAAAAATAAAAAGACATTATAATCCTTTGATTCAAATTTTATAACCATGTGTCTGTCTATTTATTCCTATTATTAATTTCTTGAGATGTAGTGGAATTTTACAAACTGAATTTATTATTTCCAACTTGGTGCTTCCTGGCTACCAACTTTGAGCGCAGAATTGCTTGGCCACAGGAGGAACTGTGTTTGTTTTAGGAAACTTGGACTTTCGTATTGAGATGTTTCAAGCAAAATTCTATTTAACAAAATGGTTAAATATTCTTTAAAAGAATCTAACACAATGCTTTAAGTAAAATGTATTACCTTAGGTGTTTGGCCTTTTACTTTTCCAGCACGAGCTAAAGAACCATGAACTTTACCTATATTAAGAGAGAGAAAAAAAAAAAAAAGATTATTACTCTCCACCTAATCATATAACTATAAAAATCTAATTTCAAACAACTGAAAAATAACCCATAAAAAATGGTAGGATGGGCGAGTCAAAAAAATGCATATATACATACATAAAATAATCATTTCATTAAAACATTTTCAGCACAACATTTATGTTAAATAATCAGTCAGCACAGCCCAGAATTTCAAAGCTCAGGTGGAAACTTTGCTTGCCCGGTCCAGTATGACAATAAATGTTCGGCCTGTGTAAAATTTGTAAAATCAGACTTGGCCCAACAAATAATATTTCACACATATCTATGCAAGAACGTTTTTACATTGTTCTTTTCAGAGATGAAATCTCTAACTAAACGTAAAAAATGTATTATCTAACAATGTATTCATAAAGAAAAACAATGTATTCATAAAGTTTCAAATGTTAAATTATAGATTTAAATTAAATAAATATAAACTGGTTCATTTTGTAAGAATCTACCTACCCCAAAAAAATATGATTATCAAGTTATCAGAATTTTTTCTTACCTCCTTTGAGTCTGCAGCAAACATCTACTGTTGCACCATCTGTAAGACATTTTGAAATTTGATCCTCATCAGAAAGAGGATTTCCACCATAAAATAAAGCCTGGTCTTCAATAGGTATTTTTTCAGCATCTGCAATTATTCCCTAGAACAGAATAATCATGTAAAAGAAAAAATTAGAGAAAAAGAAAAAACAGCAATACATTAGCTGAACATGGATATGAATACACTGTATCTTACAAGAAAGGTTTCCATAAGTGCATATGCAAAAAAAATGTGAAAAAATTACATAATGTCTCCTCATGAAGTTATGCATATTTAATAAAAGAAATTCCAATGGAATCACTATATATTGTCCGTAAAAAAATATTGAAAAACTTCGATTTTTGGCTATTTATCGCTCGTTGGCGACACAATGAAAGCTGATGATACTCATTACAGAAATACGTTGTGTAAAACACAGTATGCACATTTATTTATAAATGAAACAATGGTAAACAATGGCAATCACTTATCAGTGTGCTATTTGTTTTCGAAAAATACAAATTTCATAATCAGTAATTTAGGTCAAAATTTATATTGATAAAAATTATTTCAAACTCAAATTTCATTATAGGTTACACATTAATATTGGAAACTTGCACCTTTTTTATTACAATTTACTTTTTGTTACACTGATTAGATAAAATATATACCAAACAACATTTTAACTTACATACACAAATTAATTTAAATAAGTTTAACTTTAAAAAGTAAAAGAAAAATACATTTGTATAACTGCAATTTTTGAACCATGTATCATTTGTTCATTTATTCAAACTTTAAACCAAAATTTAATTGAAACTTAAACCAAATTTATTTGTATGAGCATTGCTTTGTTATTAAAAAATGCTTCATTAAAAGATGTAATTCTACGCGAAAATTTTATGCGTTTTTGTAAAGTGATCCTTGCTCAACGATTTGACAAATTGAAAATCAGCCTGTACCACAAGAAAGAACAATTATAACTGATTCTTACTTTTTTTTTTTTTTTTGAAAAATACAGATTTCTTATTTAAAAAAAAAAAAAAAATCTTTTAAAAAGGGTCCAAAATTTCTCTCTCTCTTTTTTTTTTTTTCATCGTCTTATTTGAACTAACTGTCCTAACTGAGACTAACTGTCCCATTTCTTAACAACCAGTATATTTTAAAGTCATTTAATCCTCTTTCCAAGCTACTTTAACAAAATACAGATTAGCGATCCGTATTTTTAGATTTTACGAAACATCAATCTTTTCATAAAACATTTTATAACTCAAAATCTTTTAGAGATAATTTTTTTTTTTTTTTTTTGGTATATAGATCTCGATTAGACGAATCAGATATAAATTTTTTAACTTTCTGCATCCGTGTACTTTTTCATAAGATTCTGAATCACGCTTATGGCGTTTGCAGGTCGAACAATACTTGGTATATTGATTTGATTACCATGGCAACTCTCTTAACTTTGCAGACAATATTTCGGAAGTGGAGCTAAAGAAAAACATCTTTTACTTTACTGATTGAGGTCATGAGTTCTTTTTTTGACTGTGATTAAAAGTTGCAAATTTCAAAATTCTACAATTTTCTTTAGTCACACACAAAACTTACTATACAACAATCACATCACAAGACAAACTTGCAGTTCAAATTTCATAGATTTCTGTCAATAAACAAAAATTTTACATTTTAATTGGTGCTGTAATATTTTAGAATTTCAATATTTCAAATTATATTATTTTTAATGCTCATTTGAAAGACATTTTAAAGTACTTTTATATTATCGAAAGTGGGATTCGATATTTCACCTGATTCACATGTTTTAAGGTTTCCTGATTAGGTTTTCTTTTGTATCTCAGCTACTAATTAAAATTTCATAAGTAATACATCATTTAAAAGCTTTGTTCATTTGGAATTGAACAGTAGATTACAAAAATTTCTACCGCCAGATGGTGCTGTAATATTTTAAATTTTCAATATTTCAAATTCTAAGTATCATTAAATTATAATGCATCATTCAAAATTTAATACATCATTCAAAAGATACTTTAAAGTACTTTTATATTATCGAAAGTGAAATTCAAGATTTCCCCTGATTTACATGTTTTAAAGTGTCCTGATTAGGTTTTCTTTTGTATCTCAGCTACTAATTAAAATAATTTCATAAGTAATACATCATTTGAAAGCTTTGTTGATTTGGAATTGAAGAGTAGATTACAGAAATTTCTACCACCAGATGGCACTGTAATATTTTAATCTCTAATGAGCAAGAAAGGCATTGTAAGTTCTAAAATGGGGATAAGGTGCCGCAAGCGCCAACGAGCGAGACTTTGCTAAAGTCAGAAATTTGAAAGATCATAACATGGTGAGCGAACAGGCTGTTTAAAATATCGAAACAGGAAGAGGGCGTCTCAGGCACTACCGAGCGGGAATTTACTGCGATTAAATCTTTCAATAAAGCTATTTTCACTATATGTCAATAAGCTGTTGTAAGACCTGAAACGGGAAGAAGGCACCACCGAGCCGGAGTTTTGCAAAGACGGATTTTTCAAGGATCGCGAACCAACTGGTCGCCGAATGCGGCTAGTGTAAAATAATAATTTCTGTTGCTTGAATTTGCGTAAGAAAAAATAGAAAAAAGTTTTGTGATGGTCACAACATCTAATACTGTTATGGCTGATTCATACACTTTTAAAACTAGAAATGGTTATATAAAAACCCTCTTTTTAAAACATGCATTTAAAAATAAAGAAATTGTGCTAGTCGAATATTTGTAACAATAACAAATATATGAGACAATCTACATCTTATTTGCAAAATGAAAACGAAAGTTATTTATAAATTTACCAAAAGGGCACTTAAATCGCCAGTGTTCACAGTGGTCCTAAATATGGCGGCTGATGATTTGGCCTGTATATGTAGCGTCTCTATTTCATATTTCTTAGACCTAAAGCTATTACTTTTGGCCAAATTTGTTTGCTAAAGTGGCTAAGTTCAACTTGCTTTGAAGCAAACTTTTTTTTTTTTTTAAATCTTTATAAGTTAGAAGTTAAATTGATTTAATAAAAAAAATATTTATTTTTTGTTCCAATAAATCTTCTGAAAGGAATTTGATCACTGATATCTAGCTTAAAATTGTTGGATATTCGTATCTGGAGTGCTGATATCCAGTACCTCGTCAGATATTTAAATTTTAACTGGGCAGGCCAGATACATACTGGATATTCGTTTCAACCCTAGTAAAAACCATGGGAAAAACATGCTTTGGTCCCGACAATAAAAAGCATTACCATACCAACCCTGCATGGGGCAAGTCAATAGTACATTTTACCAACTTTCAAAAGGCATAAAAGTATCAAGATATAATTGTCCGATTATTAAAAAAAAAAAAAAAAAAAAAAAAAAAAAAAAAAAGCAGAGTGCTGCTCAGTCTAACGGAAACATTACAATAAGTACTAAATTCAGCTAGATGTTAATATTTTTTTTATTATGTTAAACCTTTTCAACTCATGCAAGATATCAGTACATGAAACAAAAAATAATTGAAAAGCAAAATCATGAAAATATAATTGCTATCTTTTACACATTTTAAATACCACTATTTCCGTAGAAAGATTTTTGTTTAAAATACTAAAATTATTTAATTAACAAAACAAAGAAAACTATTTTAAAATTGGAATATTCAAAATGCATAAAAATTGGCAATTATGGAAAAAAAAAAAGTAAACCTGCAACATTTACAACTTCTGAATTTATTGAAAGAATTCAGAAGTTGTAGTAATTATACCTTAATTATAGTTTACCTTTAAATAGGAAACAGCTTCATCTCCAACTTCAACAGAGTGTGTACTTTGCCCACGTAGAAAAAGCTGCATTCTCAATATTTCAACTGAATCAAGATCTAAAATGTAAGTACGAGTTATAATAAAAACAATGCCTTCATGGATAAAATGATGCAACAAATATATATTATATTTAAAAAAAAAGTGAAAACAAACTATGAAGTGGCTAATCAGACCGTCGGTGCAATTAGCATACAGGCTATTCGGACAATTTTTTCCCAAGGAGAATAAGTTAGCACTGATAAAAGAGTAAAATTTAGAAATAATATAATGTGTCGTCTCCGTGCATGAAAAATTATCTTTTCTACTTTTGAGTGCGGTAGAGATTAATTATTTTCACAGAAATTTTGTACTCTAAATGATGATAAACTTCTTCATAAAAGGGCAATAACTCAAAATAATTTTTAAAAAGCAAAAATGAAAATATTAAAGCTTTCGAAAATTCAATAATAAAAATTAAAAATGTAACATGAAAACAGATCTTACAAAATGAATATTTTCAATCTTTGAAAAAAATCTTCGCAATATGTTTGTTTATGAATATGTATAAATAAATCTGCATATTCAACTACATATTTTTTTTCCCCCTTCTTTCCTTTTTACTTCCATTACCCTACTACCGTAGGTAATGGAAGTATTGTATTCGGTCTGAAAATTCGATATCGGGTTTTCACCTGATTTACACGTTTTAAGGTCCCCTGAGTCCAAAAAAGTGGTTTTTGGCAATTGGTCAGTGTGTATGTATGTGTGTGTGTGTATGTATGTGGAGAATCTTCTGGCTATTGTAACTCAGAAACTAATAAAGATAGAGCTACGAAATTTTAGAATTGAAATACGTCTGGTGTACAGATGAAATTTCTAAATTTTGGTGAAAATTGAAATACGTCTAGTGTACAGATGAAATTTCCAAATTCTGGTGAAAATTGAAAAACCGGAAGTGGGACATAGGAAACCGGAAGTGGGACCGTAAGTCCGTATCTCAAAAACGGCTCTAACGATTTTCTTCAAAATTGCTATATAAACCCTCTATTAGATGTCCTTTCGAATCATATAGTTGGTTAGTTCAGGAAAATTGATAGGCGTCCTGTATAAATAGCTCAATTTCAGGTCTCCCAAGGGCGTTCCTTTAAAAACAGCTGTTCGGATTTTTTTCAAACTCGCCATATTAACTCACTTTTAAATATACTTTTGTATGTAATTACTGTTTTCCGGTCAATAATTGATTTTTTTGTGAAAGTTGGTATCTCAAAAACGGCTCTAACGATTTTCTCTTTAGTTCACTTTTATGTTTTCTGATCGCATTATCTCTCAAAAATGCATAATAGTGGGTAATGGAAGTCGTGTGGTTGTTTCACACCAGATTTTTTTTTTTTTTTAAACAATTAAACCATTCCCATATAAATTGATACAAACCAAACACAATTTTCTATACAAATACATGTATGATTTTCCTGAAAATGACTTTTGTACTTATTTTATAATGTTTTCTAACAGCAATGTTGAAATAAACATGGATTGTAGATCAATCACATTACACACTTTCAAAATGTTAAAAGTTCAAATTTGCAGTTGGAACAAGCAAAATCATTGGTATGTTACACAGAAAATTCAAGATCAAATAAACAAAATCATTATTATGATACAGAGATTTAAATATTTTGATGTTTGCATTGAGATTATATTCAGATATGGTCTGAATAGCAACAGCCAAAAAACTGAATAAAAGCTAAATCCAAAAAGAGCTGAATTCAGCTAGAATATCTCATCCCTGTAATGTTAACTGTTCTGCCACTGATATCAAGAGAGTAACTGTAATAGGTAACAGTTTTGCTTTAACAGCAGAAATTAAAAACCCTGAAATCTAGGGTAGTCCCTGAACACTATCACCTCACAGCAGACAACCATTTTTTTTTAAATTATTATTATTATTGTTTAAGTAATTTAATTGAATGCAATTTTAATTATTTTTGCTTGTATGTTTGTGAATTACTAGGTAGGTGTAATAAAATAATAAACAACACACAAAATAGATGCTTTTTTGATTTTAAGAAGGAAAAATTTCCACTGCCTTTATTTATTCATTTTGTGCAGACACTAGACACAGTTTCACTAAGAATCAGTTTCAAGGGTATTCATGTACAGGATTTAGATAAGTCTGACCAAAACGGAGGAACAAATAACATTGCCATGTAAACAAACTCCTATTTATGAATAAATTCAACTATTAAAGAAAAGAAAATATTTTAGGAAAATTCTCAATATTTGAGATTAAATAAGCTTGTTTAATGGAGAAAATAAAATATGAAAGAAGTAAAAAAATCAATGAATATCCATGGCAAGTCTTAACTCGATTTCCGAAGCATGAATAAATCAACAACTATATATCATTTCTAAGAAAACAGACATAACATTAGTTTAACAATAAACATACAAATTAGATCATACATTTTCATACTTACTAATTTAATGTCAAATAACGTAAGAAAATACTTTAAAATTAAAGCTAAACCACCACGAGTGCACGAGTAACAACGAAAAGAGATTGAGTACACAAAAAAACGGAGTTTAGAAGAAGAAGAGCTGTGTATTCACAATAATTTGTAACTGTTTTTAACTCCATGGTATTCAACAAGCAAAGGCACTGAAAATAAAGAATGATATGAATATTTGAAAACATCATAATTAATAAAAAAGGAAATCCCCTACATTTGTTGGGATTGGGATTGCAATTATTAAGCACCCAACAACATGGCAGCTAAAAAAACCGGAATGTCGATCTCCCTTCTTCCACTGTACTACGTAAAACCCAACCATCCATTCCTTCTTCACTGTGACTGCATTATTTATTATTTATTTACATATGTTTGTTTACGATTTTTTTTTTTTTTTCAAATATTTAAATTTTTAAACATCATTACTCCGTGTTTCCAGGAGTGGAATGTAGGGAATCGCAAGAAAGCGCGTGATCAAGACTGAATTGCACATTTTTTAATAGAACAATAGAAACACACTGTTATTCTAGCAATAACGATAAATTCAACTACACATTCATAATGTATGTACATATTATAAAGAATCAGCTGTTGTATATATACATGTATATTTATTTATCTATGTCTTCCTTTTAAATTTAGACTTGGAAACTCAAACTCAAAGCATATTATAAAAGGATATTTTAAAATTGGAAACACTTTCTTTGATAATCATTTTTTTTTTTTTTTTTTAGATAGAAAACATTGAGTTTTTTAAAAATGGATAGTGACGAAGAAGTATGCTTATCCGAGCACACTTTAAAAGCTCTTAATGAATTTTATTTAGAAAAACAAAAAAATACTCCCATTATTGGTGAAATCGAGGAAGATTGGGTAAGTGTTTGTAAATTATTTTTGAACTTGAACTTATGAAATTCGTTATAACTTTTAACATCTTTATTTTTATCGAATATCAGTTAAATGCCTCATGTGAATGTTGATAAAAATTCATACAGCGATATTTGTCAGATTATGCATGTCAAAGTATCTGGATTTTCAGAGTATACTACTTCCGAAATGACTTTTTAATCATTTTACATTAATAAATCATTTCTTACTTAGATGCTCAAAGCTGAAAGATGAGAAGTGCCGCGTTCAATCCCAAATTACGCTCGTCGACCTAATCGTTCAGAGTTTTCCGTGATTTTCTCCGAAACTTGCGTAAATACGGGCTAGGACCCCATTAGAAATACTACTTCTCCCCCCCCCCCCCCCCTCTCTCAACGGAAGGTACGTCTAGGCTAAGGACCCTCGGGTAGTTAGTCATCCTTAATACTAAAACACACACTCTTACTTATTGTATATATCAGGGGTGGCCAACCCGCGGGCCGCATGCGGCCCACCGCGTAGTTTCTTGCGGCCCGCGAGGAGATTAACGATATTTAAAGTTTGACAACTTTGGTTAACGGAACAAAAAGTTTTGGTTAACAAAAATTAATAAATACGTACTGACTTTTCAAAGTGAAAATAGCTTTCAACGATTCTGGTAGCTAAAGAACTGTTGTAATGAAATATTACTAGATCCACTATTCATTTTTTTATTATAGTTTTAATATATAATCATGAATTTTCTACTATTCTATTTTTAATTTATGAATGAAAATAATTTAAATTAATGTATTCTGCTCCGAATTTTCACCCTACCCTTCCCCGAAAAAGTATATAATATATGAATCATATACTCACAAACACAGATACACATATGCATATGTACAGTCATAAAATAATAATAATTTCCTTCCCCGACTAATTTCGCCTTAAATTATCGTAGAAACCAGCAGCTGAAGCCTAACGATTGGCAATAACATCTAGTTTTTAATTCAATTGCTAAATTTTTTTTAGGGTATCATGTACATACTAAAACTTGTACAAACTACTTCTTCTACTTCTTTTTTTTTTCCGAATTGCAACACCCATTTTTGACTACATATTTTTGAATTTCTGAGGTCAAGGCGGTTCGATGAAAAGGATATTTTATATTCTTTACATCAAGTCTTTATAGAGTTACAAGCAAATATTGATCAGGGTAAATCTCTGTATTTAAAAAAATTAAATTCAGATATCACACAGAAAAGTATTATATCCATTCTGGTAATAATCGGAAAATAAATATAATTTTAAATATAAAATAATATAAAGTAATGCTAATTAAGTAATGACGTGTACGTCTAAACTTACTTCAATAACTAATTTATGCGCAAGCAAAGTAATATGACACAAATGATAATTAAGTCACAGCCCCCTAAGAGCAATAAAAATTGTATCACTATATTTTGAAAAATAATGATAGAAATGAACTGTAAATTTAGAAACCCACATTTTTCATGATGCGCATTCAATTTGTGCAAAAATTAATGCGGGTCATAACACATAATTTTTTGAATTATGAACTGATTAATTATTTTCATAATTCAAAACAGGTTTTTTAATCAAAAATATGGATGGAATATATTTGGGTTAATTCATACTAACGTAAAAAGAAGAAATTTTAATATATTAATTTTTTGGGAAGACATGAATTAATGTTTATTACTTCATTTAACATTGGCATCTCCATATTTTAACAAATTATAACTCTGAAGAAAAATTGAGAGAAACATATAAACTATACCACTTTCTGGGCTGATTTGAACCAAATATGAAGTTGATGTCATTTTTAATATGTAGGTACCCCTTAAGCAAAATCTAACTAAACCGTTCTAAACAAGCCCTTATTACTAATCGATTGGCACCAACCCCAAGTCTCTACACTAATTTACGGCGAAATTAGTCGGGGGTGGGGGGGTGGGTTATTACTGTACATACGGTGCGGCCCGAATGAATAAAATAGATTTCCAATGTGGCCCACCAAGTGTTTTGGGTTGGACAGGCCTGGTATATATCATGAAATGATATTTGAGGCTGGTTTATGGTTACATTTTATAAGGGTCTTCATGTTATTTCTTTAGGTGTCTTAAATACATTATTTAAATAAAATCTTATGAAAAATTTCTTGTACTTTCATAATTAAAGTTTGTTTTTGACATTTCCCATCTTCCCAATAATACTGAAAAGTGTTTGTCAGTTCGGTTTATCAATTAACTTTGATCTTTTTTTTTTTTTTTGTAAGTATACTTGAATCATCATCAAATTGTAATGTGATTCCTCACAGAACTCCTATAAAGAATAATGTAATGTCATTTACAATGTTTATGTATTGCTACATAAAATAAATTACATAAATCTATTTTCAGTACTAAGTCCTTGATTTAGTACTTTAATGACCTAAAACTGGTACAAACAGAAATAAATTAATAAATGTTTCTGAAATGCAAGTTTTCGAGTTTTTCTTTAATGTTTTGTGTCTCCCAGTTGTCGTAAGGAGCAAAAGCATCACATTAAGCAATATGGATGCTGAATCGAGTAACAGTAAGCCACTTATACACTTAGCTTAACTAACTTGCTCTTTGAATTGATTTGCTATAGTTTTCCCCAGACAGTGTCAGGATTAGTGCTGTGCTCTGCCTGTACTTTAGTTGAAAAAACAGCATTCTTCTTGTTCCTCATCTAAAAATATTTACACCCTTCTTGCTCATCAACTTTAAAAAAGAAATTGCATCCTTATTGCCCTTTATATTACAGAATTCTATACTAAGTCTATGCCTGGTATTAGTTGCTTTCTTATTCACACAGAAAATAAAACCATTTTAAAACCAATCTTTTGAATTTCTAATATATTCTTCTGTTTTAATCTCTTCACAAGCAAGCATTTTTTTAATGTATGTCTTGATAATGGGAAAGCTACCAATCAATATATAAATCATAAAATAAATTGTTTCTTTGTAAGAATTTTAGCATGTACTTAGTAAATAGCTTTTAAAAATGTACTGCTTGTTATGATCAATATTACCTGTTCTAGGGATATAAGTACATACATTTCTCTCCAAGCAAAATCTTTCAAGAGATCCTAATTCACATTTATACAATTTAAGAGAAAATAACCTTCAAACTGAAGGCATAACACAATGCAAAATAGTAAGCTGAAAAATGTTTTATTTTAATTTTAATTCTAACTCATACTTTCTTTACGATATCCTATTTCTTTAATTCATAAATTTTATAAGCACTATTTCAACCAGAGCAGCATCAGGTAAATCTGCTAGTAATCCTATATTAAAAAATATCTTGTTCATTTAGCTTATTATTGCATCAACTTTATTTTCAACTATGAACAAAAAATATGAATTTTCTATGTTTTAATTATATTTCTAGGAGCTGAGTCAATTTTGGTATGACAAAAATACAGCTGTTACACTTGCAAATATTACTTTGAAAGCTGCTGGTAAAGATGGAAGGTATCCAATTTAAATATCTTTATTCTTAACTAGCCGCCTTCGGCGACCAGCTGGTTCGCGAACCTTGAATAAAATAAAATTTAAATTAAAGACTTTTTCTATTAGCTTGATTTGCACTAAAAGATATGAAAAGATTAAAATGAAGTGTTGTCACCTAAATTTCATACTTTAGTTAATTTTAAAAAATCTAATGGTTGTGTCAAAAAACTGTTTGCACCCCTGGATTCAGAAAAATCACCTCTTTCATTTGGTACCGAATTTGTAATGATGGACTGATATTTCAAATTTATTTTCTCCTTTTTCTGTTTTTTACCCGGATTCAGCAGAAGGTTTATGACAGAGAATGTAAGCTAAAAAAAGTCTTAAAAATCCGACTTTACGAAACTCCTGCCCAGTGGTGCCTTTTCCCTGTTTCCAGTCCTACAACAGCTTATTGACATGTAGTGCAAATAGCTTTAGTGAAAAATTTAATTGTAGTAAATTATCGCTCAGTAGCACCTGCGACACCCTCTTTCCATTTCAATATCTGAAACAGCCTGTTCTCTCACCCTATTGTAATCTTTGAAAATTCTGACTTTAGCAAAGTCTCCTTGGTGGTGCCTGTGGCATCTTATCCTCATTTTAGAACTTACAACAGCTTTCTCGCTCATAGTGCAAATACCTTTGAAAATTTTAACTGTAGCAAATTTCTGCTCTGTGGCGACTAAGGCGCTGCTTTACGTTTCATGATTTGAAACAACCTGTTCGCTCACCATGTAAAGGACCTTTGAAAATTCTGACTGTGGGAAATCTCCAACCCAGTAGGGTATACAGTCTCCTAATCTTCTCCCTATAAGTAATTTAATCAGAATCAGAATTGGAGATATTGAATTATTAAAATATCAAAGCACCCTCTGGTGACAGAGATTTGCAACATGTACTCTTCAATCTCAATTCAAATGCCTAAAAATGATATTTTACCTATGAAATTATGTTAATTAGAAGCTGAGATACAAAGGTAATATAAACATTGTTATTAAAAAATTTGTGTCCAATTTTTTCGTGGTTTTTCTCTGAAACTTGCATAACTGTGAGCTAAATAGTGTTAAAAATCCTTAATATGAAATGTGAGCGGAGTATCAGAATTCGAAAGCCTGCATCATAATTAGAATTGGAGATATTGTAATAAAGGTGTTTTGGCTTTATTGTGGTTTTTTCTGAAACTGCCGTACGGAATTTAACAGCTTATTTATATCTGTTTAAAAGTCTGCAATATTTTAAATGATAAGTAATTTAATCATAATTAGAATTCTAGATATTGAATTATTAAAGTATCAAAGCACCCTCTGGCGACAGAGATTTGCAACATATACTCTTCAATTCCAATTCAAATAACTTTTAAAATGATATATTACTTATGAAATTATGTTTATTAGAAGGTGAGATATAAAGGTAATACAGTGAACTCTCGTTAAAACGGACAATCAAGGGCCAGCAGTTTTTGTCCATATTAACGAGAGTCCATTATAACAGGAGTTCATAAACTGAATTCCTATATGAACTCTAAAATCACTATTATATACACATACACTATAACACAAATGAAAATTTGTTTCCTCAAACCCTTTTATTGACTAAAAATATAAAAGCATGAAAACAGATACTTACTTTCAAAAACTTCTTTTCTTCATATAGTACAGCTTGATAACAAAATCCTTTGCTATGTCTCCACAATAGAAGTGAAGACAGGTGCAAATTGTTGACCTCAACTGTCACTGTCAATCAATACTATTTACCTTTCACAGTGTAATAGCACAGAGTGAAAGAGATTAACACCTCATCTTAATATTTTGAAGAAAGGATTATTCTCATATAAATCATTTTATTACCTCACATTAAATCCTTACGATGTCCGAGATTTATTTATATATTTCAGCGACCGGTCGGTGCCATCATCAGAATCCTCGGTAGAATGATTTGAAAGGTGTTAACTTTAGGCGGCTTGTTTATACTAGGCGTGAGTATAAACAAGCCGCCTAAAGTTAACACCTTTCAAATCATTCTACCGAGGATTCTGATGATGGCACCGACCGGTCGCTGAAATATATAAATAAATCTCGGACATCGTAAGGATTTAATGTGAGGTAATAAAATGATTTATATGAGATTAACACCTTTTCATGTAAAAAAAAAAATATTGAATTTGAAAAGATTTTGGGAACTGAATGTTTTTCGAAGAAAGTAAGCTTTGAGGTAAAAAAAATGTCCATCTTAATGAATGAATTGTACATATAAAGCGATGTTTATTACATGCAATTCCTATAGGCATTAGCTGGGGATTCTGTTTTTGTACGTAATAACGAGAAATCCATCTTAAATGGGGCCGTCTTAACGAGAGTTCACTGTATAAACATTTTTATAAAAAGATTTGTGTTTGACTTATCCGTGGTTTTCTCTGAAACTTGCGTAATTCCGTGCTACATAACGTTAAATAATCCTTAGTATGAAATCTGAGTGGAAATTAGAATTCGAAACTCTGTAAAATATAAAAGAATAAAAAAGTTCTGGGTTTTCCGTAGTTTTCTCTGAAAGTTTCTTGCAGAATTTGAACGGTTTATATCATTTTAACAGTCCACAATAAAAGTACTTTTAAAATATCTTTCAAATTATGTATCACATATAATATTAATAAATATCTTTGATATATCTGTACTGATAAGTATAAAGGATTTAAGTCCATATTCTTGATTTTTCAGGAGACGAAAAATAAAGTTAAACTAACTAAAAACTATGTAGAAGAATCGTTAAGGAAAAAGGGATAATGTTGATTTGTACTTTTTATACCATTCAGTGATTATCAATCTTCATTTGATGAAGGAAAAAATTGAATTAAATATTTTATACCAAAGATCAATGCTATATTTCTGACTTGAATCTTTTTTTACCAATGAATTTTCTCAAAGAGTAAATGGCATGGATTTAAATCCTTTATACCAATCGATAAAGAATTTTTTTCTGAGTCTGACTATGTACTTAACTCAAAATCGACCTTTTTGGACTTAATCCTTTATACTTATCAGTACAGATATTTTACACTCAAAATGACTAATTTATCAAGATCAAGGGTGATTGTGATTAGCGATTTCTGTTGAAATCCATCTAAAATTTAAGAAATTCCAAAACTACTTTTTTACAGCCCACTTCAGAAAAGAAAAAAAAAAAGCATTATTATTCTGTTAAAAGTAACATTTGTTTATTAAAGTTAAGTAAAAAAAGTTATTTACTTATTTTTAATTTGAAAATTACTTAAAACTCATATTTATAAAAAGCTATTATTTTAAAATAAGCAGAATTCTACAATACAAGTTTTCATTTAGTTTTGTATACAATATTAGTAGTAAAGTATTTTTTGACTAGCATTGTGCACTTTTTGCTACAAACAGCTTAAATTCATAGAACTGATTTGCTGTATCTCACTTGACTCGTGCATTGAGTCCAGTACCTGTGATTACCCAGTTTGCGCGTCAAAACTCCATTAACTTTTGAACAGTGGGTAAAATTGCAGGTCTACTCCTCCCCCCCCCCTCCTTTCTCAAAAAGAAAAAAAAAAAAAAAAAAAAAAGTGGCAATTTTCTTTGTTTTTCTTTATGAACTTATGCAAAGATTCAGTGACACCTTTTCTCCATAGAAATTTAGAGCAACTTGACTCATAACCCGAGTTTAAATACAATTGCATAAATATTGATGCTTAATATATATGATGCTTAAACTATGGAAGATAAATTATTTTCTCATATAATATATATTTACTTCCTTATTTTATATTTTTTATCCTACTATCAAAAATGTTTAGACAGTGCAATTTTTAAAACTACGTTTTAGTATATTATGCATAGGAGTTTTGTTTTTAATTGAACATATACTAGTATTTTTTTTTTTTTTTTTCTTATGTGATATTTAATTTTCTGTAGAAAAAAAAAAATAAAAATAAATATATATATATTACTATACTTTGAATAATAAAAATTTAATACAGTTTCTTATATGCAACATAAATTTAACGATACTTTATTGGGGCCTGTGGGTCAGAAGTTGCAGATTTGGTTCAAGTTGCAAGTTGAAAGTCATTTTGTAGGTCAAGTTTACTTGACTTGCACCAGGCTCCTCAGAATTTTTCCTGGCTGTTTTAAGATTTTGGAACTTTTATCCGTTCTTGTTTACCTTTACCACTACTAAGAATGTAAAAAGAAAAAAAAAAGCCTAAAGCTTTATAGATGCTGAAAGAGTATCTGTAAGCATAAATTAAGAAATTTCTTATTTATTAAGAGTATAATAATTTAGTTGTATAATTTTTAATCTGCTCATTTCTTTATTAAATTTATATAATTTATAATATATTATTAGATTATTTATTTATTTATTCACAGGATCGCCTGTATTTCATGTCCTACTGTTTATAAATATCTATTAGATATTTGTGAAGAATCCAAAAATCTTTATTTGTTTGAATATGATAAAAGATTTCAAGATTTGTATCAGGAACATTTTATTTATTATGACTATAACAATCCTTTAGAAGTTCCTGAAACATTTAAATCTTACTTTGATGTTGTGATAGTGGATCCACCCTATCTTTCAGAGGAATGTCTTGAAAAATCTCTTCTAACTGTAAAACATGTCGCTAAAGACAAAATCATCTTGTGCACAGGTATATATAAAATAAGTCTTTATTTATCTTTTATATTTAGGTAATTAGTTTTCTTAATTGCTATGAAAATTATTCAATGCTAATTTTTATTTCTACATTCTTTTATTTAATAACACAGATTTGCAGCCAAACAATTGTATGGGGTTCTTTTATTTATTATTTATTTTCTGATGCATTTTTACTCACTAACTGGAAAAAATATTTTTTTCTTTTTCTTTGTTACAAAACTCATATTTTTGCAAGAAAATCTGAAATCTGGTATCCTACTATTGGTTATAAAAAACCATATTTGATAATTATTTATTACTTTAAAACACTAAATTTGAGTAAAAAAAAATAATACAATAGTGAAGAGAGGAGCAGTGAAGTGCATTTGGAGAAGCATCAAAAAGAAAAAAATTCACATGAAAAGGATGTAATAAATTTAGATGACTGATAGCACTAAGAATAAAAAGACTATATCAAAATTCTTTAGCATAATGTTCATAAGCCATATGGCCATTTGAACTAAGGGGGAAACGGGGTGCATAGAAACATTTATGTTAAAAGATTTTAAGGTAATTTCGAAAGAGATGAATTCTTTATATAAAATTACACTGAAGTAAAAATAATAATTTTATAACTTTTGTTATGTTTATATATCACAGCTTAAATATACATTGAAGATAATTTAGCAAATCATTTTTCGATATTTCAAACAGCATATCATTGGATTTCAAGTAAGTGACAACTCTAATAATTCCTTTCAAACTTCTATGAAGTTATTTAGCATTATAAGTTCCCCATCATAATACAGGTATGGAGAACTTAGATAATCGTGAAAATTTTCGACCTCCGTTTTTTGACTTTTTTTTATTCAGGTGTGAGGAATACAAAAATATCAAAATAGGTATGGTGTCTGTTAGTCTATGTACACGATATCTCTAGAACAAATGATCGCAGAGAGGTCGGACCAATTTTAAAATATTATTTATGACACTGGCAAGAACCCTATTCATTTGCAACATTCTATTTAAAAACTTCAGAAGTGATTCGAAATTTACGATTTTTTTTAACATGGGAGAATAGGGTAAATTTTCACTTAAACATGCATGAAAAGAAATGTATTTTACGTAAAGATGTAAGAACAGCTTTTAAATATCAGTTTTGATGCCAGGATGAACATCATTAATTATAAACATGCTACTTTGAAAATTTCACAAATTATTCAAAATTTACGAATTTCTTAACATTCCAAAATGCAGCAAAATTTCGCATATATGTCCATTTTGAGGATATTTTCATCGTAAAGTTGTCAGACTACTTTTAAAATATTATATAAGATACTGGTATAAACATCCTTGACTATGAATTTTCCAATTTAAACATTTCGTAAGTCATTGGAAATTAACGATTTACTTAAAATGGCAGGATAGGGCAAAATTTCACATAAATGTCCTTTTTGAGGGATATTTTCATCATAAAGATGTCAGAACACTTTTAAAATATCATTTAGGATACTGACATGAACATCCCTGACTAGGAATATTTTAATTTAAAAATTTTGTAAGTTATTTGGAATTTACGATTTACTTAACAAGGCAGAATGGGCAAAATTGAGCATAAATGTCCATTTTGAGGATCATAAATATATCAAACAACTTCAAAATAACATTTATGATACTTGTTTGAACATGATTGACTACAAATATTCTAATAGGAAAGTTTCGTAATTTAAGATTTTGTCAACATAACAAAATTGGGCGATATTCCGTATAAATATGCATTTTGAGGATTGTTGCATTGGAAATAGTATCATGAAAACTAAACTACGAAATTGACCCTAATAAAATAAATTAATAGATTAGAATAAGATAAATATATCGAAGTGAACAGTAGGCGGGGATTTCATTCTGTCACTGTGTCAAACGTTTGTCTCTTAACATGATTATAATATATCCTGCACTAGAAATTTATGAGGAGATATATATGATGGGGAACTAAGTAGAGTCCACCTATGCCAACTAGTTTTAGGTAGATTCCTTATAGGAGATCTACCTATTGCAATGGTTCTCATGACACGACTTCTGGAAAATTTCTTCATATCTTCACCGATCATGACCCCTAGAACCCAAAACCACCCTCCGTTCAAAAGTTCATATATATACATATATATATATATATATATATATATATGTATGTATAACGCTTTTTCCCATGTTAAGTTGTGAACACGATAACTGGAGTAATTTTTATTTAAATTTCACCAGCTCGGGATATGTTGTCAGGACAGTAAAAATCTCGCGATAACTTCAATTGCTTAAAAGTTACAAGTTAAAAAGTGATTTTTCTTGTGATGAAGCCGATATTTTCTATAGCTTTCATTGCAAAAATTTATAATCTGATGCTTATGTCACGTGCAAATGATAATAAAAAAGGTCACTGAAAATATAATAAAATTTTGATCATGTTTTTAAACAATATAATAATCTGATTAAAAAAAAAAAAAAAAAAAAAAGTTTAATTTAACAGAAAATATGATGTCACAATTACAACAATATACTGAGAAAAATGAAATAAAACTTTATCCGTGATTTTAAACAATTAAAATAAAAGTTAATAAAAAAATAAGTAAATAAAATCGACATATCTTAGGGCTAAGCAGATTTAGACTTAGCTTTATGACATAGATGCTATAATGTAAAAAATAAATTTCATCGTTAAAAAAAAAAAAAAAATCTTGTAAATCGATGCTAAATAAAGAACACTCTTTTATTGAAAAATGAACTAATAAAGGTTTTAGAAAACTATTACATACTTTTAAATCTTTATTAAAAAAATTAATTGTTGCCACTCGACATTATACAAATACATCCAAATCCTGTGTCACATACGATAGTTTTGTATAATTATAGATTTTTTGTTTTCCCTTGGAACCTGCCCCTGATGGGAAAAGTGCATGGAAACACTTATATCTAGTATTGTCATTGATTATGAAGTTGTGTGCAAAATTTCAGGTCCTTTGGACGACAAGAAGTTGCCGAAAATTGAACTGCAAAATTCCGTTACATACATTAATAGTTGCATCATATCAAATTAATAAAAGTGCGTTAATTAAAAACCTTGTTAAACGCTTTAATTAATCATTTAAAAATATAAAATTAAAATAATACGTCAATCTTAATACAAATATCGTTTGTGGTTAATAGTTTAGAATGTCAGTTTAGGCAAGAACTTAAAATTTACGATTGAGAGTAATACGTTACAGCTTCCTTTGACTTTTTACCTTGTTGAAACAAGATATTGGTCTGTGAAGAGATATGAGGTTTTCGCGTGGAAAGAAAATATAATGACGCCAAAGCTGCCTTTCTCTATCTCCAAGCTTGCCAAATTTTGTCACCAAGTCAAAAATTTCGTCGTCAACTATGAACTTTTGCCACCAAATCACAAATTTCATTGCTAAGTCGCAAGTTTTGTCACCAAAATCTCGCCAAATCATACAATTTACTAGATTCATAACAATTAACATTGAAATTCAGCTGTGCCAAATGGTCAAATATTAACTTATGTTAATGTTAATGTTCCAGCTTATGTGAACCAAAACAGTTTCACTTTACAATTTTTACTCATGTGACAATAAGAATCACAAAAACACAATACAAAACTTTCAATAATTCAGTAAAAATTACAATGAAATAACTATCCAAAAACCGCTACCACTCATCTGTATTTGACTTGACCATAGCAACGCCAGGTTTACCAGAACTAGTAAGATTACAAGTGCATTTTCACGTTTCTATTAATTTTTCTTTTAAAAGAAAGATATTGAACGGCAGTTATATGGGAAATTGTATTTCTCAGCTATCATATCCGTTGTGTGATGTCACTGTGTATGCAGCTATCACGTGTTACTACGTCACTGTTTGTATCATCCTTTCACTGCATGCGCACGCATCTGACGCGCGCCAGTTTAGTTATTGAGTTGACGTCGAGCGGTTGTGTGAAACACAGACGGTGTTTTGAGCTCATAAAATGTATCTATATTAGTGTTTATGTAATGTCCCCTTTTAGTTCTTAATAAATATTGTTAATGTTACGATGGTCTGTAGCCGTTTCCCTATATTTATGGGGGCTCGACCTGTCCCGAAATATCTACCCCTAGATAGACGGTACTAGATTTAATTTAATTTTTTTTTCTCTTGTTGTGTTTGATAACCTTCAGGCGAGGTCGCCTGCTTGGTCATGATGGCCGATATGGGAAATTG
This sequence comes from Salticus scenicus, assembly GCA_963930645.1. NCBI lineage: Eukaryota > Metazoa > Arthropoda > Arachnida > Araneae > Salticidae > Salticus > Salticus scenicus. The sequence continues at coordinate 244,364,912 of OZ005653.1, forward strand.
TATTTCTCAGCTATCATATCCGTTGTGTGATGTCACTGTGTACGCAGCTATCACGTGTTACTACGTCACTGTTTGTATCATCCTTTCACTGTATGCGCACGCACCTCACGCGCGCCAGTTTAGTTATTGAGTTGACGTCGAGTGGTTGTGTGAAACACAGACAGTGTTTTCCGCTCGTAAAATGTATCTATATTAGTGTTTATGTAATGTCCCCTTTTAGTTCTTAATAAATATTGTTAATGTTACGATGGTCTGTAGCCGTTTCCCTATAGTTATATGGATTTTAAATAAAAAATATAATTTTGATTAAGCTTGGGTGGGGAGGGGTTGTAGCCCAATAGCCCCCTCCGGGATTCACCATTGCTGGGATTGTATATCTTTAAGGCTTTTATTTGTTGAATGATTATGAGCTTGAATTAAAAAAAATTGAAACATTTACAAACCAATAAATTTAGCCTAAAATTTTAAGTAGAATGAATAAAACCCTTTTGTAGTTGAAAATTAAATTTCTTGAAAACAGAATAGCGACGTGAATAATGCAATGTGTGGGAACAAAGCCATTGGCTAGGTATTAATGCATATGTAAAATTTCTTTACAATTGTAACATTAACTTAAAGGAATCTACCTTTGCCTTTAAGCTTGCCGTAAAGGGATTTTTTTTAAGGAGAAATGAAATTCAGAAACATATATAACATATATAAGTTAAGGAATTAAAGAGTTGCCACTTACTTGAAATATGGAAAACTCAAATTTCCACCATTAAATATATGATAAATAAAATCTGATGTCCAACAACCGTACAACTTGCGTTATCCACTACTACACATATTATATAGTCTTTCTGGAAATAGTGCTGTCAGAAGACAAAAAATTGATTTAACAAATTAGACACCTATCAATTTTCTTTTAAGAGCAGACTGATACATGCATCATGAACACACATAAAAGAGCTGATTAGAAGCTCATTAGAGCTGTTTTTTAAAATATCCATTTCTGAGATCTATAACTGACTTACCTAGTCAATTTTTCTGTAGTAACCAAGTAATACATGCTAAGACATCTAAAATGAGTTTATGTAGCATATTCAAAGACAAATGGTAGAGCAATTTTTGAGATGCTGATTTTCACCAAAACTTGGAAATCTCATTAAATTACATATGAAAGGATATCTAACGGAGTTAATATGGCGAGTTTGAAGAAATCTGTAGAACAGTTTTTTTAAGAAATGCATTTGACCTAAAATTGGCCTATTTATACAGGATGTCTATCAATTTTCTTGAAGTAACCAACTAATACATATAAAAGATCATCTAAGAATTTGTTTATATAGTGACTTTGAAGAAAATCGTTAAAACTTTTTTTGAGATACAGACCTAGGGTCCCACTTCTATTTTTTTCAATTTTCATCAAAAGCTGGAAAAATTACTGTACATTAGACCTGTCTTTATTCTGAAGTTTCGTTGTTCTACCTTTATTAGCTTTGGAGATATGATAGTCAGATTTCCCCCATACGAAATGACCATTTGTTAAAAAACACTTTTTTAAACTTAGAAGATCATAAAACATATTAATCAGATGAAAATTCAATTTCAAATTCAATATTTTTAACCAAATGCAATATTTTCATTACCTACGATAGTCGGGTAATGGAAATTAAAAAATTAATAGGTATTATTGAAATAGATAAAATAACAAGTACTCTATTGTAGAAAGTGTATTGTATAGAAGATGCATAATATCAAAGAACATATAATTCTGTTAATGCTCTGACAATTAATCAGCCTTAAAAAGAAAAAAAAAAAAAAACTTTCATGTCATGCAGTACATTATAAAATAGTGATGCATTACTTCAACACTAATAATAAATAGGTTTATATACCTGTCTAATAGCATTAAATGTGTCTTATGTTATTTAAACAAATAATTTATAAGAAGTTATATTATTTGCAATCCATCAATTACTTTTTTTAAAAATTTAAAATTACATATCAGCTTCTAAAATCACTTGAGAAACAAATTAATGTCCCTAGTCTGATGTATGGTGTGGTGACCTGGAAATAAAATCAGCTAGATTACCTGTTACATTATTTGATGAAATAATAATTGTGATTTTTAGAACAGCAAAAGTCTTTGAGCATCTTAAAAATACATTAGTATGTGCCACAGTGTATTCAGTTTGTAATGATTAAACTTTTTGTGAAGAAATTAGTGGCCATTTCAGCTTTATTAATTTTTATAAATAGTACCTAATATTTCTCTACCTTTTTTTTTTTTTTTTTTTTTTTTTTTAGGTGCTGTTATGGAACATTTAGCAGATAAATTATTAACTCTTAAGCCATGTAATTTTAAACCTCAACATCAAAGAAAATTGGGGAATGAATTTAAGTGTTATGCAAACTGGAATTTAGATGAATTAATAAAACAAATCAATGTAAATACTGATAACTGCATTGATAAATGAATTATTTTATAAATATGAATTATTCTTTTAATTGCCTACATTATAATAAATAATTTTTTTTTAAAAGTTGACTTTTATTATATTTTAAATGTTACTGGCTTCAATATTGTAATAGGCTGGTGTGTGTGTCTTTTATGAATATTTTCGTAATTTCAACCCTTACAATTACGAAACATTTGTTGCTTCATAACTTCTAATAAAGTAAATAGTTTTTTTTTTTTTTTTTTTTTTTGGTATGACTGTCTTCAATGTTACATATTTTCTAACAATCCAAAATTTGATATACCTTTCTATTGGAAAAAGTTGGGATGAAATGCACAATTGTTCAGTTCAAAATGAAACACACTGATAAATTAAACCTTCAAATTTTAGTTGAGATTAAAATTTTTATGAAATACATAGCATACTGTATATAAAAGCATATTGTATATAAATCTGGCAAAGAAGTATTCACTTTAATAAAAATCTGGTGTGCAACAACCACATGACTACTACTCACTACTACAGATAGACTACTCACATTACTCACTACTACAGATATTATATACTCTTTTTAGAGATAGTGTGGTCAGAAGATATAAAATTTATTTAGCAAATTGTACACCAAACAATTTTCTGTAAGATACATACATTGTGAAGCTATATAAAAAAGAATTTACACAACGAGTTATAAATTGTTAGAGCTGCTTTTTGAAACATCCATTTCTGAGATCTGTAACTGATCTGACCTAATCAGAATGCCTGTCAATTTTCTTGTAGTAACCAAGTAGTATTTACTAAGATATCTAAAAAAAGGGTTTATGTAGCAAATTGTTAGAGCAATTTTCAGGGATGCCACACTACCTGGAGAACCTGGAATAGTCAGGGAATTTGAAAACTGACCATAAAATTCAGGAAAAGATTGCTAAGGAAAAAATAATTTTCCTGACAACGTAGGGGCATTTTTATGTTTTTTTTCTTTTCTTAGCTTCGGCCATTTTTTTAAACAACCCCAGCATTCCTTTCTGCTCGTGAAAAAAATTTCTTATCTCGCTTATAAGCGACAGATGCTATCACTATATATATAACTTGTGTCATATGCATTTTTTGTGTTTTCTAGTAGTACCATAATTATTTTGTCCTCAACAGCCAATACTCAATATACGGTTAAACTGGAATTTTCTTACAAAACACCTGGAAAACCTGGAAAAGTCAGGGAATTTTATTCTCCTGTTTGAGTGGCAACCCTGAATTTTTGAAATTCCGATTTTCACCAAAATTTGGCAAAAGCATCTGCTCAGAAGAAACTAACAATGACATATAAAAGGATATCTAAAAAGGAGTTAACATGGAAAGTTTGAAGGAAATTTGTAGAACCGTTTTTAAAGGAAGCACTTGCGAGACCTAAAATTGGCTTATTTATACAGGATGCTTATCAGTTTCTCTGAACTAACCACAACAATACATACAAAAGGAATTTGAAAGGGTGTTTATACAGCAGCTTTGAAAAAAAAGCCCGTAGAGCCATTTTTGAGATACAGGTCTATGGTCCCCTTTCCGGTTTTTCAATTTGAACCAAAAAAAAAAAAAAAAAATTATATACTAGATCTGTCTATTTTGAAGTATCATCATTCTATCTTTATTAGTTTTTGATAGTCAGAGAATTTCCTATACACATTGATGAATTGCCATAAACCTCTTTTTTTGACTCCGGAGACCTTAAAACATATAAATCAAGTGAAAATTTGATATCAAGAATAATAATACCTGAAGATTTTATTTTTTAGATAGATAAAAATAACTTCGCAATGAAGTTTAAAATTGTTTGTATTTTAGTACGGCTCTATGCTTAAGAGAATACTTCACCAAAAGTGGAAGGCAGTCGTGTCCCATGTTATTCTATGGAGAAATTTGTTTTCAAAATTATTCATTACCTAATGTATTTTTTAAAATTTTGAAAATTCACAATCATTAAATTGATTCTCGTTTTTCAAAAATTAATTTTTAAGTCTTTAATATTTCATTTTAAAAAGCTCTAAAGGGTAAAAAATTGACTAAGAGCATTTTTTCCACTTTATAGCCTCAAAATGAAATATTAAAAAAATAATTTTTGAAAAGGGAATCAATCTAATGGTTGTGAATTTTCAAAATCAATGTGAAAACGGAATTTAAAAAGTACATAAGTAATGAGTAATTTTGAAAAAAAAAAAAAAAATTCCATAGAATAACATGAGTAAGACTGCCGTCAACGTTAGGTGAAGTATCCTCTTAATTCTGCACATCAATGATTTCCCCTTTTTTCCTTTCCACGTAATCCTATGGTATTTTTGTTACTTATAAGGATATCTCATTCAACTATGAAGTTTTTTTAATTCCACTCTGTGAACCATTTTTTTTAGTAAGTAAGCAAATTTTTTAAAAAATAAATTAAAATATTCTATTTTATTAAACTTAGTGCTCTAAATTTTATTAAAAAAAAAAAAAAAAAAAAAAAAAAACGTTTACTTAGAAGAAATGTTCAAAGAGTGGACTCAAAAAATTTCATTTTCAAAAGAGAGATATCTATATAATGTGAAAAAAATCCTATGGGATTGTATGGGAAAATAGAGAGAGTGAATCTGACTGATGCATGCAGCCTTATGCATCTATTACACACAACGATCTTTCAGGCAACTCTCATTTACGCCAATTTTTACTCAAAAGTGAAGAGAACAATGGTGAATGAATTTTCCCCCAGCGCTGTCTTTTTTCGAAGCGTAAGGAACTTTCTTCTCATTGGCTTGTTACAGTAAAAGGAGTTGCTCATACGAACAACTTTTTCTGACTAGCCAGAAAAAATTGTTCGTATTCCTAATTTCTGTTACACTGGGCTTTGAGGTGATTTGAGCCAACAAAATTGGCTCAAAAGTTGTGCGTACACTCATGTGTTGTAATAGGGGCATTAAAAAATTGTATGCTTATGTTTAAAAAAAAAAAAAAAAAAAAAAAGCATATATAAAATATGTATCAAACATTTTATTGAACTTCATAGACAAATTTATGTGATTTTTTACAAAAGATTCATTTAAAAGCACCTGAAAAAGGAAAATGATAATATTGCACAATGAGCCTATATACACTTTACAAGCAATTTAAACAAACCTTATACACAAACAATACATAAAAAAATTTTGTGACATTATAGTAAACAAATGAATAAACTATGAGTGTTTGCAAATGTGTATATATATATATGTATCCTAAAGTATATTACTTTATAAGAAGTCATGAAAAGAAAGATAAGATGAACAAAACCCATAAAGATGTGAAAGGAATTACAATAATTAATACTTCATCAGGGGCATATACTGAAATATTGTATGCAAAAAGATAGGTGATTTTTGATTATCTGTAAGCGCAAAGTTAAGATTTTTATCAAAAAATATGTTCAATCACCTACCCAAATGAATAATTTGACTGTAGAAGAAGTAAATGAAAACAAAATCAAATACATACAAAAAATCAGTCCATTTACAAATCTCTTTAACAAACAATAAAGATCATTACAGTTAATAATATTATTAGTTAATACATTACATAATTTTAAGAATTGATATTATCAACTTAAAAAAAAAATACATATATACACACATGCACACAAAGCTTTCATACATATAGGTAAACAATCTTTTTCTTTATACAGATTATTGTATTATAACAATTTCAATATATTTATAGCGTTAACCACCACATTTCTTTTATAACTGTAACATAAAATAAATATATAATCACCATAAATGCAATATTAACAATGATTATAGTTATATTATTTAACTTTTATAAGAAATGAGTAAGTAAATTATTATAAATATGAAAGAGTAAATATGTTTAGCATTTAATTTCTTAATTTTATTTATTGAATAATTTCATAAATTGTACAAAAAGAGCCTATGTCATTATAAGTATTAAATAAATGACATTTTAAAAATTATCGATATATTTTTTTGATATAGTAACAACATTATATGACATGAATATACAAAATATAGAACTTTGATTAGAAGTTAAAATATTAACTTCACAGACAAATATGAATGCAGGCTGTATAACTACAACTAAATGTTTTTATGTAGATCAATATTGGATAGAAATGTATGAACATGACTTTAAGGTATATATCTCCAAAGAGAACTTGGACCACAGATAGCAATCAAATGTATATTTACATTCTGAATGCACAAATAGTTAATACATGCTATATGCTATCATACAAAAATTGGCTGGATAGAGGAAAATTGAAAACCCACTAAAAGTTAATGATGTTATGAACTAATAAAGTTAAAATTTGAGCTGTGAGATTAATATCAATCTACTATTCAGGGCTGATTGTGATTTGGCATTAAAAATCTTTAATGTGAAAAAAAAAAAAAAAAAAGCCAGGGTGTAGTTAAATTTTTCTTACAATTGTGTAACCAATAAAATACAGTTTTTTTTTTTTTTTTTTTTTGTAAATCTAAGCAATACAAAAGATACTCTTAAAATTTCATTATACATCAGTTTTCTTTAATAATCACTGAAAAACAATTTTAAAAAATCATGAAATAATTAAATATATCAAGCAAAAAATTCCTGAAACCAGGCAAAAATCCTGCCAGTTTTCCACAGGTTTAGAAAAGGTCTGGGTGCTCTAATAAAAAAAAAAAAAAAAAAAATCTGGAGTAACTCCACTCGACTTTCCAAACATTTAGTAATTAATGATTGTTTAAATAAATTCAAATAAGAAAAGTTATTAAAAAGAAAAAAAAGGGAATAAATCACAGAAGAATGTTTGAGTATTTTTCGCCAAGTTATATGTCGTTTAATAGATCATAATCTATCAAAATATTTTTGTATATCCCTGTAAAAGAATTATAAATGGTACGGTCACAATAGCATATATTTATCTCCTATTGTTTTTTTTTTTTTTTTTTTTTTTTTTATGTTTCAAACAATTTAATACTACATAATCAAATTTTAAATAATTTAAGCACATAGACCACAATGTAAAAAAAATTCTACTTTGTATACTGGTTTAAAAAAAAAAAAAAAAAATGTTATTCTTGATACAAAATAGGCCTATTCAAAATATCATTCAAGAGCGGGCTTCATGAGGATACTTTCTGGTGAGATTATCAACTAAAAAATAGAAACCTTAACACCTAAGATGGATTTCTCTAGGGGGTTCTAGCCAATGGATAAATATTTGATTTTTCTAGGGATGTGCAGTTACTTATGAAATCAAGAAACCCCATGGAATTAAACAAATCTAAATTTGATACAATCAGCGACAAAAAAGGTACTTCCTCGGACATCTTAAAATATATTGCCTTGGAGACTATTAAAACTAAATATTCTGAGAATGAATGGCTATATATTTATACTGATAGGTCACAATTTCAAAAGCAAATGAATGTTGGTGTTTTCTCTAAACTGTTTCACTTCTATGCACCTGATGGAAAGTATGGTATGGCCTTTGACAGTGAAGTGGAAGCGATATGCATCACATTTAAATAACTGACTTGCGTCCTTTCAAAATTTGAAAAGGTTGTAATGCTGTCTGATTCACAGGCTGCCATTCAATCCATTAGTTCCTATCTGACTCCTTTTTCAAACGAAATTAATCAGTGTCAAGATTTTTTGAATTATTTGCGATCGCAGCATAAGCCAGTTGTTCTACAAATGATTTTTGACTACTGCAATTTACATGGCAGATTTTCTAGCCAAAAAGGCTACTATGCTGACACAATGTTAAAGATACAAGACCTCACACTGGAAAACTGTTTTTAAGGCATTTTTTGAGGTTGAAGTACCTGGATGAACTCAACAATACAATCAATGCCAAATATGGGAAGAGACTTCTGAATGTACCTGAAAAGCCGAGAAAGGAAGCAGTGGCCAAATTTCCACCTACTGACTGGACATGACAGCCTCACTGTTCATTTGAACCATCTCAGCATTTTTCCAAACACTACCTGTCCTTTGTGTAAAGATCCCAAAGAACCTATGGACAGGCACCACCTGCGCTACTGCGAAGCCCTCCATGGCAAGGCCTGAGGCAGCCCGTTATCTTATGAACTTTTTTGATGATTTTGTTGTTTATTCCTGTTTCTCTTCTAGTTCATGTACCCTGCCATTGAAAAGAAAAAAAAAAAAAATACTGGTTAAAAAAAGAAAGAAAAAAGTCCTCTATGCATATAAATTTGTGTAGTTCTTACAATAATAACCTATAACATGCCTACTAGATTATATCTTAATTGAATATAGCGTAAACATTAACACACTTCAAATAATTTGAGTCCATAGTCTTTAATGATATAGAAATTGTGTCCCAGTAAAGAAACTAAATCCAGTACTCATCAAAACCTATAGAAATGGTGCAATACTTACTAATAGCCTATCTACCAACTTTTAGCTCATTTGAACAAAGCATTTATTATGGTCGCCTACATTTTCATACATCACCGTAAAAATAGCAAAAATCAACTCAGGAAACCTCAAAATGTATAGATATACTGAAATCTTATACACATATTTTTTTCATGATTTCAACATTTTTCTTACATAATGTATCTTCAGACAGTTTTTACTTTCTGAAAGGCACATTTTAGATTCTTAAGGTCAGCTTTTGATTCTTAGGAACATATTTAATATTTAAAAGCTAGACTTTCATTTTGAGAAATAGTTAATATGCCTACAATAAATATATTTTAAATTTTATCTTTGTTTAGTTTTGCTTGAATGAATGTTGATGGCTCTACACAACAGTTTTATGTATTTATATGGATATCATTTATCTTCAATATACTGTTATTCTTTAGATTGTAAGTTTTCGCCTAAATGTACGCAAATATAAGTTAGGATAATTAAAAAATATTTCCTTCAACCCATATCTTTCAAATAAATAATAGTTAGTCGTAATAAGCAATACTAACAGCATTTTTAGTTGTTGTTTAGTAAGTACATACTAAAATTCCGGTAAAGAAATGACTACTTTGATTCTGCATTAAATTCAAAATACAAAGGCAATAAGGGAGCAAATTTTGTTGGATGGTAAGAAGGCAATTTTAATGGCAAGAATAATGCCTTTCTTTTTTTTTAAATGAGAGTCAAGAAAGGAAACTAATTTTTTAAATGAGGGACAAGAAGGCATTCTTTCTTAAAATAAAAAGCAAGCAGGGCACAGCACCTCCCTGAAACTCTCTGTGGAAAACTCTGACCCTACACACAATCACCCCTGATTATTACTACAATCCATCTAATTTTACACATATTACATAAGAGCAAAAACATTCCAATACAATTTAGCAAAAAATAATGTGAATAAATATAAAATAAAAAGGCACTTTATTTAAGTGCAATTTTAAAAATTCCATTTATAGCTCTATAGGATCAACAAAATATAAATGCTCTCCCCTGCAACTTATATTTTAAAGACTATAAATAATTGAATAAAAATTCTTTTGTAAATTTTTGAATAACTATTACTTCTTCATATTTAAATATATAAAAGGTATCTAATAAAAAATTTCAATATTTATAAAGTTTTATTAATGTATTGGTTTGACTAATGTAATTAAATATTCTATTGAGGGTTAAACTTTTGCAGAAAGCAAAATCTCCTAATAATCAATCTGTTACAACACAGACTAATGATAAGAAATACATATTCTAACCAATATTTTCTGTTTTCTAAATCTTATAAACTTAATAATCTGCTTCTTAGATGTCTAATTAACAAAATATGCTATATTTTTCTGAGCTATTTCTGAAAAGCTGGATCATTTTGTCACCATTTGATTTAAATTACATTTAATTTCAGAAATATACAATTTTCATGTAGTCATTTAATGATATGATATTCATATGTGGAAAAATAGAAAGTGGCAAGTTACTTAGTATTTTAAATTGCCAATTTATTTTGTATATTTACCATGTGGTGAATCAATGGTGAGTGGATTCCTTCACGTCTATTTGGGGAAAATTATATTACTTTAAGGCCCGCCATACACTGATAAGACATAAGACAAAGTTTAATGCGACACATGCATGCTCTAAATACAAGTTCATCTCCTGAAAACTGTTTAGAGCATGCGTGTGTCGCATGTCGCATCAAACTTTGTCTCATGTCTCTTCAGTGTGCGGTGGGACTTAGAGTTACATAATCACCCTTTCTACACAAATACATAAAACACAATAGCTTAGTATTCAATTTTAAAAAATGAATATTGAGAGTTATTTGCAATTTTAATATGCAACAAGAATTTAAAACAATGACTAGAATTTAGAAAAAGAATGACTAGGTATAAAAGCACTTACTTTCAAATCAAAGCAACTAAATTTATGTCAATACTATAATAATTAAATCAGACTAAATAACACTTGTAAACAATAAATAAATAAATAAAATAAATAGACTGGATTCTTTTTATTTATTTATTTATTTATTTTTCAGTCTTAGACTTTTTGAGAAACATTAAAGTAAAGTTTTAAATGTTGCATGCTTCATAAACTAAGATTATAAGTTTTAGAATTATTTATTTTCAAACTTTTTACAAAAATATTATCTTGAAGTACAGTATGGAAAGAAAAAAAAAAAAAATGTAATATAATCAAAAATAAAAATTGATATGTCTTAGGAAGTTAACCTGAAAAGAAAACTATTACTATTTGTTTAGGGTTAATACATTTAGGACTGAATAATGCTGAAATGCTAGAATTAGGATGTATTGTCAATCTCACACAGTAAAGTAGCTAGATGTTATGAACATTCTAATATAGTAAATTATCTATAAAATTATTTGATTTAATGAAATAATACTGTTGAAAAAAAGAACTATTATTTTTTTTCCAATTTTAAAACATAAACAAGTCCAGCACATATTTGTAAGTTACTATTTCCAAACAATATTTGTTATATAGAAATTTAGAACTCTCACTTTCGTAGATATTTTTTTTTTTTCCCCGACAATAATATAAGCTAAAAAGCAAGGTAGGAGAGTTTTATATTTTTCTTTCAATCACACCCAGCATTATAAGAGAAGGCCACATGATCACAATTACAAAACAGTCCAGGTAGGTTATTGGTTCCATTGGTATACATTGGTTCATTAAATATTAGTCAGGAAAATAACGATATTGCAAACACTACAAACTAAACATAATATACAATTATCAGTTTATAAAAAATAAATAAATAAATAAATAAAACTAGTTTGATGACAGGGCGTGACTTTTTTCAGGGGCTACTCTTGAATTCAGGGTTTTTGAAAATTTTGATGTCTCAGAATTTTATGTTAAATAAATTCGTTTTTATGGAAATTTTTATTTTGAATGCTAAATTTCATTTATAATATAAAAACTCTCCAAATATCACTTATTAACAATATACTTTTGATAACAGCCTATCATATATCATTAATATGTCTCCTCTCACCATTCATCCTGTATGCAAGTAGCAATTTTAAAGTTTTTTGCATGTTAGATAGTTTCACCCCTGTGATGATGCTAAATTTAAAGTGTTGTTTTATGATATAATGATAATACATCATCCAGTCCTAAAACACAAAAAAAAAAAAAAAAAAAAATAAGTACTGTTATCAGTGTTTAAAAACACTTACCTAAATTCACTGCATGCCAAACATTTTCAAATAAATTAAGCTATCAAAAAATTATTAAAAGTTTTTTCCTCTTTTTATTTTTAAGTTATTCACATAAGATTGCATAAAACTTTTAAAATGTAGAAACCGAGGGGGAAAAAAAGCTAAAAACCCATAGAAATAGCATGGGACGAAAACCAAAAAAACTCACAATGCCAAGTGTGTTTAAAAAAAAAAAAAAAGGCTCACACCGGAAGTAATAATAGGACAAAATTGACTAGAAAAAGACATTGAAGAGCGGGAACGGGCGAGCTGGGGCATTAAATATATCGTCCAGGGTTAATACGACTCGCCTAGTATAAGTACATCATCCAGTCCTAAAACACAAAAGAGTAATACTGTTATCAGTGTTTAAAAACACTTACCTAAATTCACTGCATGCCAAACATTTTCAAATAAATTAAGCTATCAAAAAATTATTAAAAGTATTTTTCCTCCTTTTATTTTTATATTATTCACATAAGATTGCATAAAACTTACAACAAATCTGCACACACTTCCCTTCTTTTCAATGAATTTCTTATTTTAGTTTATTTATTTCTTATTATTAGTTTTGTTGAGATTAAAGTTTCATTAGTTAATCAAACCTCTTCTCAAACAAAGAATTTAAACACCATAAAATACCATGACTTTCACGGGTTAAGTAATATAAAATTTAATTGTAGTTTGTACAAATTTGTTTAGGCAAACAATTTTTTTTTTCAACATTTAATTATTTTGTGCCCAGAAATAAATTACCACTTCTTTAAGCTGCTTTATAAGCCAAAATATACATTTATGAAAAAGACAGGCTCAGTGTAAACATGACTCTTATAAAAATGACTAGATCTAATTATACAAGCTATTGCAATAAAATTATGCAAAACATACTAGCATTATATTTATAAAAATTGCTTACAAATGACAAAATTTACTAAAATATAATATCATTTAGGATAAAATGTGCTAAAAACTTTTATTTTAAAAAATATTTATTTATTTACACAGGACTCAAATGTAAATGCATACAGATGAGTATGAAAAAATAGTATCTTACATAAGATAACATAAAATAAAATTCATTTCAAATATTTTAATAAATTAAAAATAAAAACTTCTCAATAGTAAAAAAATCATTGTTTTTAACAACATTCGCAATATAAACATATTCTATCATTGTGTTATATTCTGATGATAGTGATATGAAACAAAAGTCAATGAGTGATGTCAGTCCAAGCTTCAATTCTTTTACCGGATCTCCGTGAACAACCTACATTAGACACTTCTTTACAAGGCTCTAATTCTTCAGCAAGAGCCCAATTGACTGCACCTAAAATGTATAGGCAACCAATAAATAAGTTATATGAAAAACAAAAATAAACAAACAAATAACAATAATCTGATGTGACACTTCTAACACCATATATTACCAAATATAATCTGATCCATGTATAAGCCAATAATGTTTTTTTTTTTTTGTTTGTTTTCTTTTTCCTACAAAAGTTTACCCAACATTCTAAACTTATCTATAAGCCGACCCCCATAATTTAGCTTTAGAAGGAATTCTAAAATTTCTTGGTTTGTATAATATTGAGCCTCTCGCTCTTCTTCAACATCCCCAAAACTGACTTTTTTCAGAATCTCAGTACAAAGGGAAAAAAATTTGAGAAAAAACAGAAAATCAATAATTTTAGGAATTTTAAAAATATTCCTGATTCACAACTCAGAACTGTCTCTTTCTTTCAAAAATAAAACAACTAAATTTCACTAAAAACTATAATTTCTTTTTCATAAGTTTAATTAATGTAAACTAAAAAGTTAAAATAAAAGAGGACTTAATGTTTTTACAAGATTAACAGTTCCATATATAAGCTTACCCCGATACTTTAGCTTTAGAAAAAGTTTTAAAAATTCTCAGCTTATACACAGATATGTATCATACTTTCCCTTACTCTGCATTATAATCACTATAGTTTGAAATGTGAGATAAAAAGACTGTATTTTAACAAGTACTTTAAAAACATAGTTTTAGATGCAATTTTATTTTATATACATTTTTGGGTGAGGAGCAAAGGGCTACTGTCAATCCACAAAATGTTTCATGGTAATTCATTGTGTATTTCTATACTAGCTAAAAATTTTAAAGCAAAGGTGCATCAGTGCAGGTCAGAGGGTGCAAGTCCTGAACATGAGTAAATTTTATATCGATAGGAATGCAGAATATTTCACAAAATTTTATGCAAAATACTCAATGTAATCAATAACATTAAGGCAACTCCCCACATACATACTGAACATTAGTACACCACTACCTATTGCTTTCTGAGCACACTTCTTTTTTAAGGGAGTTATGACAAGCTTCTCATACACAATACAAGGGAAATAGCATGTACCCCTATTTTTATGATAGTTGCCATGCATGGTATATATGACATGGCTGTATATTCAAACATGTTTTGTACTAGTTTCACCGTCTGCCATACCTTTTCACTTTTCTTAGCATATATTCAGGTTAAATTTCAAGTCATTCTGACCTGCACTACTTATTTATTTTTTAGTAGATTTTTGAAAACTGAATTTTAATTATAATCACTCTGTATTTGAGAGGAAAGACATTTATAATATGTAATTAAATCAGACAGCTTATCTACATATAAAATAAAAATAAAATATTCATAACATGTGTGACACATAACATTACACTTAAACAGCAATTATGAAGTTATACAGTGCGTTAAGAAATTATAAGACCACAAGCGTATTGGTGCATTTCTGAAGAAGAGAGCATAATATGCAAATTTTTAGTTGCGTATTTAAAATTGATAAGAAAACGCATCCTATACTAATTCCAACTTTTAAAATTAAATTAAATTTCATTAAAACTTATTCATTTTTCTAAAAATTAAAGACTGTGACTGTTAAGAAATTATAAGACCACCTAAGAAAATTAGCATATTATATGTGAGGTCAAACTCAGTATAAAGCGCATGCGTCAGTATTTCGTAAAAGCATTGCCTAAAAAGCAAAAGCTTATGTTTTTAAAGTGTTATCTACGATTAATTTGACGATGCGTCGAGGTAAAGAATTATCGGAGTGCGAAGTGAAAAAAAATTTATTTTATAAAGGTTCTGGTAAATCTGAAAGAGATATTGCGAAGTTAATGAACCGTTCTAAAACTGCCATTCATAATGCCATAATTAGGAAAGATTATTCAAACAAAATAAAACTATCTGGTAGAAAAAATATTTTGACAGCACGTGATAATAGACAATTTTTTCGACTGTCAACTAAAAAAGGTCTTTTAACTCGTGAAATTTCGTAACGTTTCAGCAAGAAAACTTCACATGTAACAGTCAGGAAGAGTCATAAATTAAATATTAATACGGAATTTATGAAACTGAAGAAACAACCAAAGTTATTGAAATGCCATCGAGAAGAAAGATTAAAATGGGCTAAAAATGTCATGTCATGGAATGATGAGTGGAAACAAATTATATTTTCTGATGAAAAGAAATTTAACCTTGATGGTCCCGATGGTTACAAACACTATTGGCATGACCTAAAGAAGGAATCGAAAGAATGCTTTAGTCGATAAATGGGTGGGGGATCAGTAATGATTTGGGGAGCTTTCATTTATCAGGGGTTGTGTGATTTACAGCGGATTTCGGGTCATATGAACTCTACACAATATCAGTCTATGCTATATGATCATATGATACCGTTTGGACCTTTATTAGGTGCTGCTAACTGGATGTTTCAACAGGACAATGCTGCTTGTCATACATCTAAATCTACACAAGAGTGGTTTAAAAAAGAAAAAATTAATGTCTTGCCATGACCAAGTCGAAATCCAGACTTGAACCCCATGGAAAGAAAACCTATGGGGTATATTATCTCGCAAAGTTTATGCTAATAATAAACAATTTTCATTTGCCAATGAACTGAAAGTAGCCATTGTAAAAGAATGGTACAATATTTCTATAACTGAACTTAATCACCTGGTTACTTCAATGAAAAACAGAGTGTTTGAAGTCATCAGGAAAAATAGAGGACCAATATCATATTAATTTTTTATACAATTTTGTTTTTTGACAAGTGGTCTTATATTTTCTTAACAGGTTATTTTTCACTTATTTCTAATCTATATTTTAATTAAGCATTTATTGCATAATACCAAGTTATTGCAAACTAATTATAAAAAAAATATAGAGCAATATGTTATTTTATGTATTTAAATTAAGATTAGAATCTTTGTTTTTCTTATAATTTACAAAATTAAAGTGGTCTTATAATTTCTTAACAGACTGTATTTACCATCCATTATATATATAAATAATGATGAGAGGTTCTGTGTGTGTATGTGTACATGCACTGAGGCCACTAATTGCAAAGCTACAAAATTTCAAAGAGGGATAACTTGGACTCTGCAACGTTGTACTCCATTGAGATTTGTATTTATTTATTTATTTACATTTTATTCAAACTGCATGTTTTTTCATTTCAGTTGTATGTATCCCTTAGCAACAGTTACTGTACTATTTATTTTTCGTTTTTTAATAGTTGGTCAAGTGATAAAATAGAGAAATAAAAATCCATTTGAATGGGAAATTTTATTTTTGTTTGTTTATTTTTTTTAACTGTTTTAATTTATTGTTTTTGTTGGAATCAAATCCTAATATAAAGAATTAAGCTCATTCTGCTGAGATATAGACATATGTAAAATCATGGTTCCTGAATAATAACTATGCCTCCTGTCGTCCAATAAATACTAAACTGCGGTACTTAGGAAAGGTGCTGCTACAGGCAGTGGCGATCCAGATCCAACAAAGTGCAGGCAGAGAAAGTGCTGCTGAAGGCAGGAAAGAAAGGCTCCCAAAGAAAAGATTTCAGCAATTTCAATAGAAAGTGTTTCAATTTTTATTTATAAAGTGATTAGAAAAAAATAATTAGTGATTTAATTTTTTTTTTTTTTTTTTTTTTTTTTAATTCATTTAAATATCATCATTTAAAAGGCATTTAGTTACAGGTTTTTCTTTGCAAAAATAGTCATAATACATAGATAAATATCAAATATTTTATTTTATATGACGTCTTTTAGTAACAGGAAAATGGGATATATTTATTTTTAATTTTTTTTTTTAAATAAGGCTTTTGCTTTTGAAAGAGTGGCAATTGTTTCATGAGGCATTTATTATTCCTGGTATTTATTATCTGACTGGCTGATTTTTCAGTGACTAAATTAAAAATTGGAGAGAATGTCATTGAATTTATCAAATAGATAAATTACCAATAGAAAAAAACATTAGGAAAATTATTATTATTATTTATTTTGAGTACAGTTCTTGATAAAATGCAATTTGATATATTGTGGATTTGGATAAAATATTATGTAATAATCATTATTGTTACTCTTTCTCCCAAATAAAATAAACAAGTGATTACAGTGTGTGATTGTCTCTCATCAACTATTATATTAATCTTCTCTTAGGTAAGAGCACATAATCTGCACATAATAAAAGATACAAAATGCATACCATTTTGATTTGACAGTCTATTTGGTGATAAATGGATACTAGGCTGTCCATTATTTACTTTGTCAATATGAGCTCTAAGTGGAGGTAGTTCATCGACTTTTGAAATCATACTTATGCTATTGGACTCTCCTAGATCAGGAACTATACGATTTTTGAATCTCTTTTTATTCTTTTTGCCTTTTTTCTTTGTATCTATGTAATAAAAATAAAACATATTTTGGTAAACTAATTTCAATTTAATGTCACATAGAAAATAAATTCAAAATTTTTATTACTATTTAAAAAATCATTCGAATTTTGGAAAGTTTAATTCATATAAATAGAAAGTTATAGCAATATATATTTCCACTGAATGAAACAAGGATTTTGACAACTACAAGAAATAGTTTTCTTCTATGTTATCAATCTCAAGTAGGTTATATATTGCTATAGTATTTATTTGTGTGTTAATTTTTCAACTGCTGTGCCTTTTTCATAATTAATAAATATTATAAAAACCAACCAATTCAGATTTTAAAAAATTAAAAAACTTAATAAAAGTCATTAATAACAAAATAAAAAACTTATAATAATTGCTGATTTAAATCATAGTTTTTAGTTTGCATAGCTGGGGGAGTTATAAAATTTGTATTATATATAATACTAATGATCAAATTATTTTTAAGTTATATGTTAACAATAGACTCTACAATGAAAATTCAATGGTCCAAAAGATCACCAAAGTTATGATTGAATGGTCAAAAAGTATAAAATGTTTGATAAACTTAAGTGTACGTTTTTTGTGCATATTTTTAATGCATGTGTCAATGCTTTTATACAAAAACAGCAAAAAATATGTTAATTTTAAGACTTCTTAAACGAACTTTATTAACCTTTTACAAGACAATGTTTCCGATTGGGAGTATCAAATTAAAAATTCATTAAAAGATTAAATTTCATTAATACTGACTTGAAAAATTAGAGTTATGTTTATGAGTTTATTGAACATATCAAAGTTTTATTAATTTTATTAACATACTACAGTTGCAGAAAATCATTTGACTCTTTCTCCCCTTTATTATAAGCGTTAAAATTTAAAAAAAGATTTTCTCATAATCTATAAAAACTAGACAATTTAAAATTAAAACCTTATTATGAAAAGTTTTCCTTATGTTTTTCCAAAAAAATCTCTGAATCCTCCCTGCTTTTGCCATAATTTTTTTAATTTTCCAGAGTTTTTCCTGTTTTTAATATATTTTTCAAATTCCCTGAGTTTTCTAGGTTTTTTCTGAATTCCAGGTATTATAGCAATCCTGATGTTGCATGTGCTTCTATTTACTTCTATTTACCCCTTATGCAATGACACCAGTGGGCATCATGACTGAACCATAGAAGAGTAAAACAGAGTCAGGGTTCCCACTCAATTTCAAAAATAAAATTCCCTGACTTTTCCAGGTCTAATTTTGGAAAATTCCAATCACAAAATTTGGTTTGTGACATAAAAAATAGCTCACAGTATAAAACAGTGCATAGCTTGCGACATAAAACACAACATAGTAACATGACTTACAATATAAACTGAATGCTCAAAAAGCATTTTCCAGGTTTATATCATCATTTTCCCAGGTTTTTGAGCAATATTTACAATTTTCAAACTGATATTTCCCTGACTTTTTTTAGTAATTACAAACTCCCTGACTTTTCCAGGTTTTCCCTGTTCTCCCTGACCCGTGGGAACCCTGAGAGTTGTCTGGTTAGATAAGTCACTGCTCTTTTTGCATCCTGTCAAGGGCTATGTAAGAATAGACTTCCAGATGAGAAGCTTTCATACACACATATTGTTAATTGTTAGATAAATATATAACAATGGTGGGACTATTATAGTCATGGGAGCATTCTCATGGACATATCTGGGACAGTGGCTGTTGCAAAATATGCCAAGTAAACAGTGGATTATTTCACCATCTACACATATTTTGATCTTTCCTTATAGAGTTGGGATCTTCCAACAGGAGAGCATTATATCACAAAGCTTGAATTGTGCTATTGTAAAGAAAGTATGATGAATTCAAAATTGAATTAAGATGAATTAAGAATATGATAATTTGATGTTCTAGTTTCTTAACTCATCAAACCTCAATCTTATGCAGACACATTTTGGATGTCATGGACAACAACTTAGAACTTGCAAGCATCTTATTAATTTACTAGAATTATGTGATATTTATATACAAATTTAGAACACTCTTCCTCAACTATTTATGCACACTTCTAAATTCTTCTGCATACCAAAAGTCAATATCCTATTAGATATGGTCATTGTGTTTGGAGTGGTCAGTGTATATATTCATATTTTAAAAATTTACATTTTAGTAAATTTTTAAAATACTTTTATTAAAGTGTTCTTTTATGTCATTGATATAGAAAATATATATATATACCTCCTTCAATACAAAAAGGTGAAACTGGATTTCCATTACAAGAATTTGGCTCCAACATATGATTTAAATGCATTGTTTGATCATGCAAAGCTATTTGACTCTTACTACTTAAAGGACGGGGCAATAGTATGATTTCTTGATTCTTTTCTTCTTCGACTTTGCTAGGACCAACATTAATAATCTTTATAGATGGAGCATTCAACTCAACTTCAGACTGTCTAAGAGATTTTTCCCTTTCTTTTAGTTCAAGTTCAGCCTTAAAAAGTGAAAAAAGATATTAAAATGATCAAGTATATTTACATATCACTAAAAGAAAAAAAAAAAAAAAAAAAATATATATATATGAAATATAAGGCATAAAAAGAAGTAAGAATTAATATTTTTATATTTTAAATTATTATTTTCATGG
Source organism: Salticus scenicus (assembly GCA_963930645.1). Taxonomy (NCBI): domain Eukaryota; kingdom Metazoa; phylum Arthropoda; class Arachnida; order Araneae; family Salticidae; genus Salticus; species Salticus scenicus. Next base: position 244,385,369 of record OZ005653.1, read on the forward strand.
TATTCTGTTTGTATTTCAAAGTAATATTGCAAAATAAATTAAAGGAGGTTTCATATTGGGCTGTAAGACTAAAAGGGGAATTTACAATCGCGATCATCATTTGAAAAGAAATAAACAAATTAGTCATTTAAGTATTCTGATATCTGGAAATATCCTATAAATAAATTTAATGAGCAATAGAAAAATATCTGGGGGCCCGAAAGATTCAACTAAAAGAATAAAAGATTTATGATTCTAAATTAAGGATTGATTACTTATGTCAAAAAGAGAGCAATAAATAATTGTATTAATGACTTGGCGAATTGGCGAGTAAAGAGTCATTAGGTTTACAGACAGTCTGAAAGAAACTAAAGTACAACGAATGGGAAACAATGAGGATGTGTTGCTATTAAAGGGATAGCCAATTATAGAAAAGAGGATGGAATTAGAAATATGCCAAATTACACCAAAAATTATGGGTATAAAATAGAAAGCTCACAAAAATTAAGGGGGAGATTAGAGATATTTGAACAATCATCTGCTAAAAAGATTTTAACTACCGATCAAGCCGGCCCTGAGGTCCGGAAAGGCTACAGCGATTTTCAGTAATGCTGTCAATTAAACCCCAAACTGGATTACGTACTTAATATCCGGACTGTCCATTGCCTTCATAGTCTTTATAATCTATGGATATTTAATAAAGAGATGTTTTAGCAGACCTGACGTTTTCCTTATATACTCCACGACTGTACACCTGCCGTACATCCCAGCATTATTTATTTTACATATATATATATATATATGAATTGTCTTTGACATGAAGAATTAAAAACACATCATATAATCTTTATATTATTAATAATAACAATGAAATTGGTAGGTATATTTAATATTTGTTACTTATTACATATATTCCATAATTTTGTATATATCGCACCCTTGTGTAACATGTTCACCAAGCCAATGCAATTTAAAAAACTATACTGATGAGCAAAAAAAGATCAAATTTTTCCTCTTCATTGACTTTGTTAACATACACAAAAATAAAATGCAAAAAAAAATTTAAAATTTGGGAGAAATTGACAAGATACAAAAATTTTAATCCATTTAATTGCAAAACATATTAAAACCAATGACTCCTCATGTTGTTGCATTAAGAATATTTAATTAAAAAATTAAAACTAGAGGTTTTATTTATGTTAGCTTGGCGAGATTTAGCTAGAAAGTCACCAATCATGTGCATTTTTGTCAGCTATCATATATTTGGTATTTGGAATGCAAAAATTAAAAGTTCTATGATTTTTAGGTATTTTTTATGAAATTTCTTGATTTTTTCCTGATATTTTCAGATTATCAATTTTTCAATGATTTCCCTATTTTCTCTGATTGTTGCCTGAGGAAGAAAGCACCACTTTTTTTGTTTTTTTTTTTTGTGTGTGTGTGTCTAACTCCAAGCTATTTTTTCAAGTATGTACAAACTGCTAATACATGTCAAATATGTCTACTGCTTTCTGGCGAATAATTTCTAATTAGAAAAAGTTAAATTAGATATAGCTTTCCAGTGCAGGGGAAAATTGCAGCATAGCAATGCTGTCTATCATCCGATATGAACCTAAACTTAATCAACATAGTATTTTATAATGGCCATCTCATATATAAAGTTTGGCGGAATTTTACTCAATAAAATCTGAGATATAGCTTTCTCATAAATATATGAGATTGCAATATAACAGTGCCACCTGTTAGACGATATAGACCAAATTAAGTCACACTTCTCTTTTATAATTACCTCACATATCATGTACAGTGATACCTCAATGTCAAGTCTAGCACAATTATACACTATAGAAACTGAGATATAACCTCTGTTGTACATGGAACAATTTGCAGCATAGTAGCGGCTTCTGTCAACCAATATGCACCTAGGATGAATCAGCATGGTGTTTTATAATGACCTTTTTCACATATTACACTTTGTGCAATTTTACTCAATAGAAGCTGAGATATCCTCTTCATTTAAACTGGATAGATCAAAGCATAGTAATGTCACTAGGTGGGTAATGTGCATCAAAAGTTGACAGGCATAAATCAATGTTAAGATGTAACTAAATATGAATTTTTGGGAAATTCAGTGCATTTGTTCTTGAACTAGAGCTATCACGTTTTTTTTATACACTTAGACAAATATTTTCTAAAAATGGCCAGATTGTATTATAGACATCCCAAAACCTGTACATCCATTAAAAACCAGAAATAAATGTTTGTTACAAATCCAATATTTTTTCTCAGAATATAGAAAAAAGTAAAAAAAAAAAAAAAAGGAATAAGAGAAGACGATTTTTCATCTATAATAATAAAAGATATCTGTCTGTCTGTACATCTATATGTTAGCTCCCCACAAAACATAGAAATATGAAAATTGACATACACAGGTGCACAGAAGCCTTTCAAAGGGGATGGTGAGTTTTTTTCATATTAATTTTAATTAGTTGCAGAGATAATAATTAAAATGTCAATCTATATCAATTAATAAATGAGTCAATTCTGAGTTTTAAAAGCATTTAAGAATTAAATGATGAAATAAATTAGAAATATTGGTATGATTTGTACAAATTCAGTACCAAAAGAAAGGGGTATTTTTTCTGAATCCAGTGGTGCAACCTCCTGATTGATGCGACAATTAGAATTTTTTTAATTAACTGAAGTATGAAATTTAATGGCAACATTTTATTTCAGTGCAGGCAGACGATATGCTTGACATTTGTCGGTGATGGAAAAAAAATGTTTTTTTTTTGCCACTAAGAAAACACTTGACTCATAACTGGGCATAAATATTCCAATTTTCAAACTTGAAATTAATAATCAACTAGGGTGATATTTTATATACCTACAGTTTCAATTATCATGAAAATCAGCCAGTAAACAAACAAGTTACAACTTTATTGTGAATTAAAATTAATTTTGACTTCCTGGTTGACTCATGTGACCAACATATAATATAATTAGATTATTATTATTATTTTTTTAAAAAGATTTTGTAGAGTTTCAAATTCAGATATGCCACTGAAATTTCATACTAAGATGTTTTCAGGAGTAGGGAATCTATTAGGAATAATTTCAAAAATGTTAAATTCATTGGGGAGGAGCAAAAATGTAGAAAGAGATTTAGAATTTAATAAACTGTTTTTTACATGAAGACTATATTAATTAACTAAATGATAAAACCGTTACATGCTTCATGTTCTGTAGGCCATAATGCGTTTTCGCTGGGGCACCCCAGCTTGCTCACGGGCACTTGTGGTGTCAGAAGTCTGCACGTGTGGCTTTTGTTGTTTGCTTCTCTTTTAGGGATGCTTCGCCATTGGCTATCAAGCCCTGCCTGCCACTGCAAGGATTACTAAAGTTGATGATTTCGATGGTTTTGCAGTATGCAGCGTATTTATGGTTATGGTAATTCACAATATTTGTAGCGTTTTCGAAATAGATGTTTATGTTGTCTTCTTGGTTGGCTTTAGTTAACGCGGTGGTAATTTTGCCTGTAGCTATATTGTGGCTGTGTTCTTCGATCCTAGTTTTTATATTTATTTTTGATTTTCCAACATAACATTTGCTATTGCTTTGGTTGTCTGTGTACGGAATTTTATATACACCTGGGGTTTCTAAGGGATGGATGGGATTTTTGTCATTTCTTATAATTTGGAAAATATTAGGATTGGGCTTGATGGGGATTTTAATATTGTTTATTTTATAGCGGCGATATTTTTAATTTTGCATGATGCTCTACGATCATATGGATCAAAGTTGCGAAGCTGAGGGTTTTTTTTTTTTTTTTGATAAACAGGAATATTGTTGAGGGTTTTAATTAATTTTTTGTACATTTTATCAACTTAATATTCAGGGTAACTTTTTTGGTGTATTGTTTAATAGTAAGTAGTTAATTCATTTTTTAAATCTTTAGGTTCATTACAGATTGTTATGGCTCTATTAATATAAGCTTGTATAGCACTGACTTTGTATTTGTAAGGAGTTTTGCTTTTATAGAGGATAATTTCATTGCTGCTAGAGGGTTTTCTGTAAACTTTAGTGTTGATTCTATTATTGTAGCAGGTTACGGTGACGTCAAGGTAATTAATTTGGTTATTGCATTTGGAGGGCTGCACGGGCCGAAATTTTGAGGCCCAGCCCGTTAGAAAACTTTGCTTACCTGGCCTGACCTGGTATGAAATCGAAAAGTTCGGCCCGGGCCTGGACAAAAACCAATAATATCAGGCCTGCCCCAATTCAAAAAATATGTAAAATAACAAAAAAAAAAAAAAAAGCATGCTTTTCTATGAAAAATATTTTCATTTTTTAGTATGTGTTTTGCAGCGGTTTTATTCTCTTCACTCCAGAGGTCCACATATGTGGACCTCTATTCTTTCCTTTATAAAATCTATACCATTTAATATTTTTATATTTTGACTAAACTAATAAAAAGCTGAAATTGGCTTTAAAAAGATAGCAAAATATGGCAGCATGAAACTAAATTTATTTCTGAAATATAATGTTATTTTGCCGACTTTCGTAAAACGACTTCAAAACAATAGTCGACCACATTTGAAGAAAAATACGCAATTTTCATGATTGCTTAAATTACTTAGACACTTTACCAGAATAAAATGAAAAACTGACATAGATTGGTTTATTTAAGGACATCAATTTTTAAAATGTGTTACAGTTAGGCAGATTTTACTAACATAATAATTTAGAGTTTAGTTGTTTAAAGTCCTTATACTTGCACCGTATATTACTAGCGCCCAGACTTATAAATTTAATAAAAATGCACATTTTTGTAATGTGTAATGCGAACATATGTGTCTAAAATTCTTGAAATTTTATTTATACTGCTATTATAGCTTCGAGTCTGAAGAGGTTATATAGCCAAGCAATAGAAAGTTCTTTAACAAAACTGCTGAACTTTTACAAGGTAATTATATATAAACAGAAATTCTTTATTACAGATGTAGAGAAGGCCCAAAGACAGACAGAAAGTCAAATCGAAAATATTAGCATTCATCAAACAATATAGGAAGGTATTTAAAATGGTTAATACTACTAAACATGCACTTTCAACCATTTCCTCTTATATACGGTAATGTATCCGAATCTTTCATGGGATCCAGTAAACAAAACTTTAATTATAATCCAACCATATTCAATAGAAAAGTTGCTTTTGCACATGCAAAAAATAATGCTACTTTCATTCAGTGCACTGGAGTAAAGAAAAAGGAGCTTTCGAGAAAAAGTTACAGTGGTAGGATTTTTATTGCCTTCATACCACCTAAAACTGTACAGACTATAGAACACAAACTTTATACACAGTAACGTATCTAATTTCTTTTGTTTGTACATGTTCCCAAATTAGCAGTGATATGCATACTATTTTGGTTAGGAGACTATCTAATATTACTTTAAAATATATTAATTTTGAGACATGCTAAATATATTGCGGAAAATCAAATCGAGAACAGACAGACTGATAGACAAATTGAAATTACAGATATTTTTTAACAAAATAAAATTTTATGTGGCATACTGGCCTGTAAAATTATGTAAAATAAATGACTGAAGAAATATTTTATCACTTTCCTTTTTCATTGATTAACAAGGAAACTGAAAAAAGATTCGGGCCGACTTGGCCAGGAAAAAATTTCATTCAGGGCCGGCCCGGCCCAAGCAGACCTCTAATTGCATTCATCTTCTAAAGTGAAATTTATGTTGGTGTCAATTTTATTTAAAGAGCTTAATATGTCGTTGGTGGGGTCAACATTGCAGTCAATAATCACGAAAATGTCATCTATGTACCTGAACCAAAAAAATATTTTATTTTTAAGTTTTTCCATAATTTCACTTTCTGTTGTGTGTAATTTAATGTTGAAAATTGGTACGATTAAATTTTTGTAGCCAAGGAATCGATTGCAGACATTTTTAAATGTGTAAAAATATTAGGGGGCATTACTTTGGAGAGGGGAGGGGGGGGGGGCAGATAGAGAGCAGGAAAAAATTTTAAAAGAGCCTTGAAAATTGGTATTAGGTTAATATTATTAGGTTTTGAGAGGTGAGAGATTCATTGCAGATATTTTCAAATAAGTAAAACTCTTATGAAGCCCATTACTTAAAATAGAAATAGAAAAAATTTTAAAATAGAGATAGAGCCTTGAAAATTGGTATTATTATTAGAAGCTAGATTAGGGTACTGCAGGTGCCAATGGGTGGGAGTTTGCCATGGTCATAATTTTCAAAGGTTGATTTCATGGTGAGCTAACAACCTATTTCATATCATAAAACGAAAGTGGGCACCACAGGTGCCACCTAGTGGGAACTTACTACAGTTAGAACTTTCAAGGTGTTTATGCACTATGTACGAACAAGCTGTTGTATTTAACATACACAAACCGTCTCAATTACCGTATATTTCTGTGTATAAGCCGAGAATTTTTGGAAATTTTTCGGAAGCTGAATTACGGAGGTCGGCTTATAAACGGATCCACATTTCTAGCAAAAAACGTACATAAGAAATAATGATTGAATACATATATTTTAAGTTTAAAAACTATATATAAAGTAAAATAGTGATATTAAACCTTTTACCACGTATATAAAACTCTTAAATTAACAATTTTAAATTTATTTCACGAAACGCTCGATGTAGTCATGTGTGTTTACATTTCTTTTTTCTTTTTGACCTGCCGGTAACTGAAGTCATCGGCAGAGTGCACGAACGGAGTAAATTCTATGTCTGATTCAGAAATAGTATAAGAGAAACTTGAAAAAACCGGACCCCCGATCATATTTTTAATTTATACAATTAAATTTAAATAATCTCTGTTTAAAATGTTTCTAGGCTTACACTAGCAAAAGTGGCAAATCTTTCTTCGTTTTTTTTTTATAGAAGTATTTTTTTTTGTTGAAGATTGCTTCTACTCAAAAGTAGAAATATACAAAATAATTTAGATACGTCATTAAAAAAAATCGATGCAATCAGTCTTTAAACGGCTTATTTTTATAAACATCCAGTGGTTGCATTGCATCATCGATGTTAGGGTTAGGCCTCTCCTCCCGGTATTATGGTAACCATTGTTTTCAGCTGCCGGGACCTGCGTGCGTGATGCGAGTGCGTCTGTGTTTGCCTCCCGTCTGATAGGGTTGCCAGAGTTAAAACTATCGCCATTGCCGAACACATTGCGATCGTTTTACATTATAGATAAGCAAGGTAAGGAATTCTATTGGATAAGCACACATTTCACGCAATTTCATTGGACAGATTATCCTTAAAGTTGTACAGATTGGCAATATTTTCGCCGTTTTGGCGATATACTCGAACTTTAAAAGAGTATTTTTTTCAATTCGGCTTATACACGAGTTTACAATTTTGGGCAAATTTCTGCAGGGAAAAACATACTCTCGGCTTATATACGGTTTGGCTGATATTCGGAAATATACGATATATATACATTAAAAACAAAAACTATTTTATTTATGAGACAAAACTTTAGTTAAAACTCATTTAAAAACAATATATACATTTAAAAGCATTTAAAATTTAGATGTGTCGAAACCTGCCCAGGTTTTCTCACCAATATCACTACAACATAATTTAATCATATAATTATATAATTGATTTATAATTTAATTATAAATCACGTATTTTCCTTGAGAGTTGGCACACTGCCAGCCATCTCTACACTATCAATGAAGCATGCACACTGGCTCCTCAATATTCTGTACTTCAGTGGCGTATTCTCTGGATATGCTAGGCATGCGCCGCATACCTGCTAAAAACTATCTAAACTTCAAACATATTTTGATTAAAAAAATAAAGTAAAAAATAATAATTCAATAGCTGATTTTACTAATTACTCGCTTTCATCTATTCATTAGCCATCATTTAATTTTCCAAAACTATTCTGAAAGAAAATGTATTCTGTTACAAAGATAATTCGCGGAAAAACGGCCGTTTCCTGACCGGTTACTCCGTAAGGCATGCTACTTTTCTAAAGCATACCCTTGGATAGGGATTTTTTGTTGTGTGAGGAAATATTCATTGCGTTAATTTTTCCGCATAAGGGGATTTCCGCTGTTTAAAGGATCGAAGTCATGCTATCCATCGACAGCATGTCCTGGAGTTTTCCCATACTGCTAAAGTATTAGGGATTTTCATTTTCTTATCTTCCGTAGAAGTGTTCGCGTAGTCAGTGAGAACTAATCTTTCCATTTTGTCCATCTACTAAAAGACAGGAATGACTGAATAGATTGACGATGTTGCCAGTTCAAAAACGTTATTGATAAAGTAAAATTTAATGCTTTATTTTACAATGATGTAATTAAAAATAAAAATAAAAAAAAGAAAATAAAGAAAAAACTGAATTTATTTATAAATGATGACTCAACTATAAAATAAAATTTGAAAATAATTCTGAAAAAATATCTCTGTTATTTTATGCAACAGGAAAATTACTGCTGTTTTTTGATACTTTTCCTAAATATCTCATACCAAACGAAAACTTCCGAAAGAAGTAAAATTATGGACAAAATTTTATTTATTGTGTTATCTCTCTGTATGAATAAAGAGAATTGTCTGTCTCTCCCTGTGTATCTGCGTGCACTCTGGGCAGAGATTCACAAATAAAAATTAAGATACCATAATTTTTATATAGTATTTTATTTTATTTATTTATTTATTTTTAACAGGTAAAACAAATATCAACGATTCGCCAAGTGAGAAACAGCAATATTATAAAAATAGTGGTATTAAAATTTCCTTTTGTAAAAACTTGGCTCTGAAGCTCAAGTCTTTGATTACAGAGCTACAGCATGTGGCAGAGGTGTAGCTTGGATATTGTAAATGTACACCTCATCAAGATATATATATTTTTTTTGAATGAGAATATTTACCCCCCCCCCTCTGAATTTTTCCATTTCATTTTCTTACATTTTATTCAAATTGCCTGATTTTTATTTTCAGTCATCCCCATTCCTTAGCAATGGTTACTAGCTTATTAGCAACACTTTCTCTATCAGGCGATGCCTTTTAAAAAGCGAGGCTATCGACAGTTTTTTATATTAATTGAACAAAATAAGATATTTTATATCAATAGTTGCCTCTTCAAAACAATTTTTTATTTGGAAACATAAAAATTTCTTTGAAAGGGAAATGTTTATCCTTTTTATTTATTTATTTATTTATCTTCACTTTTGTAATCAAATGTCAATATAATAAAAATAATTAAACTTATTACGTTTCAAACAAAAAACTTTTTATTTTGTAGATTATCATTTAATTAAAAAAGAAAAAAAAAAAAAAAAAGCTCAAAATAATGAAAAAAATTAAAACTGAAACCAAAAAATTTCATTTGTTCTATTATGATGTAGAATCTTATATCACTATGATTCTTAGGGCTCCAGGAATTTGAAAAAAAGTGGTCGCTTGCAAAATTTTCTGGCAGCTAGTAAAAAATATTCCATCAGCCATTTCTTTCTTTTTTTTTTTTTTTTTTGAAGTTTACTGGAATATAGAAATTAAAATTCTATGAATAAAAACCAATACTTACTAGGACAGAATGATATATAAGGAAATACCTGTTTAAATTTGACATCATGAAACCAATTTTCACTAAATCAATCCACCATCGTCACTGATATATCCTTACACTGGCAAAACAATTCAGCACCAGGTCACTAAGTATGTGCAAATAGGAGCAGTTTAAACCAATTCCCTACAATGGTGCACTACTTTAACACCTGTTTGTGAAACATGCACGGAGAAAAGTGATGTAAATCCCCTAATGGTATATTAATTCAACACAGTGTCTCAAAACGTGGTGAGAGAAGCAGGAATCAAAACAGCAAGAGTTAGCCTACATTGAAAATGTAATTGGAGCTCAATTCTGGGGCCAACTGTTTCACCAAAATATTAAAAAAAAATGTTGAGTTTCCCTAACCCGTTAGTAGTCGCTAGTTGGTCGATTTGCCGCCCATCTTTTAGTGTTGCCAGATTTTTTTATTCAATAGCCACCAAAAATTTTTAGAAGTAGCATTTGATATACATAAAACGCCAATAAAATCGAAGAAACGTCGGTCACATCACTTCTTAAAATTATTGGTGACAGTTAAATAAAAAGTGTGCAATTTTTAATAGGTGGCGCTGTCTACAGCGACTACTAACGGGTTAAAGTTGAAAACATACATAGTTGATAGTTAAAATATATTCTTCGCCAATGGCTACTAGGTGACTGTATTTCACGAGCTTTGAGCATAACACAGTTTTTAACTACCATTTAGTATCCTGTTCTAAAGATTTAATGCCTTAAAAGTTTGCCATGCATTGATATTTTATAATTTGTGAACTAGTGTAATTCCAATTAAAAAATCTAATTGCAGGTTTTACAAAATAATAATAATAATTATATTTAATTAAATTCAAGGTTGGAGTTTTTTTTTTTATAAAGTTAGCTTTACATATGTTTCACATGCACACATGGTTATATAAATATATACAGTTGAACCTCATTAACGTGAATTACTTTTAACATGAACTGTTTCCACAATCCCCGTCACGATGAAAATTAGTTTCTGAGTTACAGATAACATATTTTATTCCCCTTGAGATTCCCAATAACGAGGTTTGACTGTATAGATGAAAGTTAGTTATAAGATATTATACTAAATACCTATTATTACGAGTTGCTAGATCTAAATTCAAAGAATTATTATTATTATTATTATATATTTTTTTATGGCCATGAATAAAATTTTATAAGCCTATTAACCTATTAAAACAAACTTACTTTTATAGCATCACAAGACTTGAAAGGGTTGCCAATAATAACATCACCATCATCATCATCTTCACAGTTCTTTTTACTGGCATCTCTTTCATTTTGAGCTAACCTTTCCCTAATTATCATGGATAAAATAATAAGATATGGATTCAAATAAAATATTAAAAATTACATCATTGAAATATATATATATATATATAAATATAAATTCAATAAAAATCCTGATGTCACACAATTTTTTTAAATATAAAAATTCAAATCCTAAAAAATAAATAAATAAACTACTTACTTTAGTATTAGTTAAAAAAAACTCGTACATATACAGTATTATAACAAAAAAAGAAAAATATTGTACTTTTCAATCATTTAAGATAAAATATTGTTCAAAATTAGAATCTGGTTTAGATTGTCATTCTACTGCTATCTTTTGCACATTAAGGTTTATGAAATTGTGACCTACCCTATGACATACAGTGGATTCTAAACCACAATTAAAAAACCCCATTTCAATTGAGATTAAAGCTAGGTATTAGACAATTGTAGGCTTTAGCACTAATCATTTTATGATTAGATGTGTCTTAAAATGATAACAAAGAAACTGTAATATTTTAATACATTTTTTTTTATTACAGAGTGGGATAAATAAAACCCTATCATGCAGCTTTAAATAAAATATTAAACTGTAAGACTATAAATAAGTTCATACTTGCCAACCATCTCATTATGAACCGTACAATTTTTAGTACTGCCTTTTTTTCACACCAATAATTTTTCAGAGTAATTTTAGTCTTATTTAATAGTAACAACATTTGGAGAGAATAACTCTAAAAATATAGTGGTGTGAGAAAAGGGGAATTTTTTCAGCGGGCGTTAACAATTGTATGGTTATTAATGAGATGGTTAGCAAGTATGTAAGTTCAATTTTTCAAAGGGGGTTAAAATATGTTGCATCATCATAAAAAGCTAAGCAAGAGACACGACAGTTTTTAACCCACCTAATTCCAAAGATATAAAAAGCTATAGAAAGATATGATACTTAAAAAAATAAATTACTAAAACTAAAACAAGTAAAGGCTAGCAATACAAAAGATCAAAACTGCTATGTTATCTGCAGGTGGTGGTTCACAATAAAAAAATCTCAAATATATAATATTGCATGCAGGATAAAACATGTATGTTAATACATTTCTGTTTTCAGAAATTAAGAAAACAAGCAATGCAACTACCTGGAAAATGAAATTAGTAAAAAGTATATTTATTAATATATTAAATTCGTAAATGTTCTTCATAACTGAATACATAATACAAAGAGATTTTTAAATTATCTTAAGGATGAACCACATAAATATTCTAAGCATATTATTACAGGGGTTTATCAATGTATATTAAAGAATATTTCCACTCACTCACTGACTCATCAACAAATAGCAAAGTCTGCTGGAGCCATTGATTCGAAACTAGGTCAGATTAAAGGGCATATAGTATAGACACATACTAAGATATATATATATATTTTTATTTATTTGATTCTTTTCCCTCCCCCAGGGGGGGGCAAAAGGCAGTTTTCCATCCGGTCACCAAGCTCTGCATATAATGAACACAGATCTTCCAAATTTTGCAGGGAGGCTTCTAGGTGATGTACCAAAAAAAAAAAAAAAAAAAATAGTTTCTCCGGTTTTTAAAATTAGAATTTTAAGGTGTAAAAACTAACACATATCGACTTTCAAGTATGACGTCATTGATTTAAATTAGCTTGAATCGGATGTCCCAAACATTCTCCTGCCCTCCTCAAATAAAATTACTTTTCATTGTTGTAGTTATATGGTTAAATATAGTTTATATAAAATCTCAATGTTAATATAGCAGTATCGCTTTGATTTTTTCAATACTGAGAAGTTTTAATAAAAAAAAATTTCTCAATCTGCTGATAAGACTTCTAAGCTATGCAACTGTTAGATTTTTTAAAATTAAATAAAACGTGATATTTCAATTAAATATTCGCCACTTGAAAATTAAAACCTAGAGAAATAAAAATTGTTTTGAAAGGGAAGTGATTTTTCTCATATAATTTATTGTGTTCATCAAAATCAAATGATAATGTAGTAGAAATGCTTATTTAGTAAGAAGTTTTTTGGCTGATGATAAACATCTCTCTATATCTATCCACTCACTCACTGACTGACTGACTCAACATGCCCATGGTGATTGTTTGGGAGATAGGGTTACAAATTTTGGTATGAAGGTTGGTTTTGGGACCTGAACTCCCCTAAGACAGGGTTTTATGAGATCCCCCCCACTTTTTTTCTCCCAAAGGGGCCAGGAGCAAAAACACTTTGTGAGCACAACTCAATTCCAAATTACAGGAGTGAAACTACCTAACATACAAAAACTCTGAAAACTGCTACTTCCATAAAGATAGGGGAGACTTATTAATGATACATCATATGACTACCTTCAATAAGTGATATTTTGAGAGTTTTTAATACATTATAAAGCAAATTAAGCATTCAAATTGAGAAATTTCTATTTAAATTAAAAAAAAAAAAAAAAAAAAAAAGTTAACATGAAATTTAGTAAAAGCAAAAATTTTAAAAACCCAGAATTCAGGGGTAGCTCCTGAAAAGTTTCATCCCTGAAATTATTTTATGGTGGAGAAATTGCACATGGGATGTATAGACTTGAGCATATGCACAGACAAGCGCACACACACACACACACAAATAAAATTTGAATTTTGGAATTTTTGGTGGGGCATCTAATTCTTTTAAAGGGGGGCGGGGGCGGAGGGACAGAATTTCGCAAAATCTGAATTTACGAGTAGAACTCATCCTTCATTTTTTTTCCTGATAATGGGTCTGGTGGCAGAATCACGGCGACATGACGACATTGTCGCAGAACGGCATTGGGACCTTGAAGAAAAATGTTTCTTTTAGGAAACAAAAGAATTAAAAAAAAAAAAAAAAAAAAATTCAGTGCAATAGCTTGGTAAAACTGTTCTGCAGAATAAATTTTGTTTTTGCAGAGGCCATTCCTTTTCTGCAGAAAGGTAACGAAGGGTTACATTTCTCGCTGACTAAAGTCAATGGTTTACAGCTGTGCAACAACATGAGAAAACAAATGCCAAATGCTGTGTGCATATGAGACAGCAGCAATATTTCCTCTACACATACGATCTGTGATGATCAGGCTTTGCCTCGCTTGTTTTCGCTTGTTGTCTGATGTGATTTCCTTTCTGTTTCAAACTGTGCACACAGTCTTTGAAGGATTTTTCCTTTTTTTCCCCATCTTTAAATAGATTTCTAATATTCATTCTTATAATCTCCCCTTTTTTTTTCTTTTTTCATACAACTGGGCAGAGTTCACAGTCCGATCCTAATGAATTGTCGATTTTGCCTTTCTAACAGCTACTATGAAATGCATTTCTGGATTTTTTTTTCTCCCTTGTGATGAAATTGCCTCAATGTTTCTTGAAAATAGTAAAAATAACATAGATATAGTAATAAGACATAGACTGATCATTGAGAAGGAAAAAGTTATGCCTTTTTATTCGGGGAAAGTCACTCTAATGGCTGTCTTTCCCAGAGTAAATTACACACTGGAATACACACGGATAGTTTAGCAAATAAAATTTATGAATAATTTATGTACTAAAGGTAAATGAAAAACTCCAGATACAGTTCCAAATTTATTTTTCTTTCATTTTTTTTTTACTGCATCTATTAATTTAGTTAATATTTAAAGTCTTTTTTAAACTCTAAAACTAACATGCTTTACCTGCACCACTGCTAACTATATTTAAAAGAATTTTGAAAATTTTATATTACTTACTAACAAAAAATCTTAAAAAATATCAAAGTTTAAAAAAAGTATTCCATTAAAAATCAAAACAGTATTTAAACTATAATAATAACAAAACAACTGATTATAAAAACTATATTTTTTATAATTTAGTCAAATATAATTTACTTATGATAACTTACCTATTTCTTTTCATATATTTATTAGAATAATTAAAAGCTATGCAATATTTCAACATTTTCAAAATTCATCAACATTCTATTCCATTACTATTTCCGAGTTTTATACTCTCTGATGGCTGATGCCAAAAAAAAAAAAAATGTTCGGCATCAAAAATATTTGCTTGTTAACATGAGGATGATAGATCTATATGTATGAAAAATAACAAATCAATAACTTTTATAATCTAACTGAAGAACCACACAAATCATCACACAATACGCATAAATAGAAAAAAAAAAAAAAAAAACATGTACAAGGCATTGTGTATGCGTAATCAAAATTTACTGACTCAGGAGGGAAAGAAGTATTTGTTTACATTAACTAAAACTGTGTTTAAATAGAACTAAAAGCTGAATGGAAGAGCTATGATTCAACAGTGTTTTGATTTTCATTTAAATAATTTCAAGGATTTAGTTACCTATTTCAGAAAATGGCTACAAAATTATTGTGTTTACAGCAAATCACTTTTAGAAAAAACAAGAATTTCACTGATTAGCATCGGAATAAAGACTTTTTCAGAAATTAATTCTGACTAAATGTAAATTTTGTTAATTAGCAGCAAAATGATTGCATATTTCCACTATCGGCTACAAAAATATCGCAATTTATGAAAATCAGCTTTTAAGAAAACACAAATTTTATCGATTATCAGCTAAATAATAATAAATTAAATGAAAATTTCCCCTATTAGCAGAGAAACAATCCCATACTTCCAAAGTCTACTGTAAAATTATTCTGTATTTCAAGATTCAGCTTTAAAAAAAGTACAAATTTCATTGACTGGCGGAAAAATAGTTGAGTAATTAGGATTCAGTTTTTAAAAGAATGCGATTTTCACCGATTAGTAACTAAATAATAGCATGTTTCTGCAATTGGCTGCATAGTAATCGTGTATTTTGAAAATCAGCTTTAAAAAAACTGTAATTATTATCGATTAACAGAAAACTAGTAGTTTTATTACAATTAAACAAAATTTTTTTACTATTAGAAGTAAAATGGTCTGGTATTTTTTATTTCAACTGGAAAAGTATTGCATAATTTGGGATTCGGCTTTGAAAAAAGTATGAATTTCATTGATTAGTGGCAAAATAATTACGTATTTCAGCAATTGACCCTAAAACTATTGCAAATTTCTATAATCAGCTTTTAAAAAAGTGTGAATTTTATCGATTAGCCAGCAGTAAAAATAACATATTTAAGTAGTTAATGCTAATTAAGCATAAAATTTTGATGATTCAAAATAAATATCCATAGTTCAGCAATTGGCTGTAAACTTAATGAATATTTTGTTAATCAATTTTAAAAAAGTACAAGCTGTGTAGATTAGCTAAATAACAGCCTTTTACAGCAATTAATTGCAATTAAACATAAAATTTGGTCAGTCAGTAGTGAAATTGTTGCTCTCCAGGTCTATATTTTGTTCGGGTTTATTTGTTTATCTATTTTTCATACTTTTAAAAATAGTTTTTGTTTGAACGTAGCTTTTGGTTTCGTTTCGCCAGCCCCCCGACTCGTAGTTGGCTCTTTGCCAAATGAGAGGTGATTTTTTCTCTCTTTGAGAATGTTACTTTTTTTCTAGTTTAGTTTTCGGCCTGTCTAAAACAGGAAGTATTTTTCTTTTCTCTTGAACATGAAAAGTTATTATTTACATATCTTGATTCTTGGCTCCTTTTATGGAGAAACAATGTTATCCTGAATAATTACTAAATTAATTTATAATTGTGAATTCTTCAAAGTATACTGCAAATAGTCATTTATTGTGTGTTTAATTTCTAATAAAGAATATAAGCTCTCCCAACTTGAATTTATGACTGAAATGAACACTAGAACTATAGATTTATAGATTATAAAGAGTTTGTGATTACATGATTCTGCAAATTTTCATGGTACGAATTATTTCATGGCGCAGTATAATATTTTTTTTCATGGTGAACGAAACTCGGGATAAGTGAAATCCCTTGAAAGTGAAATTACCTTTAGATATTAATTTATCTGGATTTGGATTTGAAAGCTTGGATAATTTATTGTGAAAACGAAACTGAAAAATAATAATGACTGGAATTCCGGATTCGTTATTGGATAGCTGCCTGGATATGGAACCAGGTAAGCAAAATTTAACTACTATTTATAACATTGATTAAATGAAATTAGAAATTTGAATTATTTGAATTATTTTGTTTGATTATTTGCTCGCTATGAACATAGAAAAGTTAAAAGCTAAGCGTTCTACGGAACGCTCAAATGTAACTAAATTAATAAATAGAGAATTTATTATTGGATGATCTAGAAAATACAAAATCAGACGAAATCATCGAAATCCAGGAAATGATAGGTGAAAGAGAAATTGCATTAAAAAATTTAAATAATGAAATTGAAAATTTAATAGTAGATATTAAAGAGTATGAAAAAGATATCGCGACCAGCGATAAATACGGCGAGCAAATAATTTCTGCCAAATGCAAAATCAAACTGAGATTAAAAAGATTATGTAATAATAAAGATGAAAGTAGTTCAAACTGTTCTGTCAGTGAAACCCAAACAAAAACTGGTTCGGCAGTGAGATTGCCGAAAATGTCCTTACCAAAATTTGGTGGACAAATAGAAAAATGGAACGAATTTTTCGATTGTTTCGAAAATTCAATCCATTTAAATGAAAATCTTACAAAGATTGAAAAATTCACTTACTTGAAAACGCTTTTAACTGACAAAGCGTACAATGTTATTGAAGGGTTTTCACTTACGGAACAAAATTATGATAATTGCATAGAAATGTTGAAGTCACGTTTTGGGCAAAAGGATATTATCATTAATGCTCACATGAATAAATTGATAAACTTAGAAGGCGTAAAAAGTTCATCAAATATAACTGCTTTGCGAAAGTTTTATGACGCTTGTGAAGTAAATATTCGCAGTTTATCTAATTTAGGGGTGACAAAAGGCCAATATGGTCATTTACTGAATCCAATTTTATTAAAATTATTGCCAAACGATCTAGTAGTTGAATATTACAGGCAAAGTGATAAAAGGAAGGATGAGTCTGATGTGACAGACTTAATTAATTTTCTTAAAATAGAACTTGAATCACGTGAAAAATCACTTAGTATGATTAATTATAAAAATGCTTCGGTAATTGTAAATAAAAATAAAGCCGAAATTAATGACAGAAAATTTTCAAATAAAATGAATTCATTGAATGTAGGTGTAAAAAATATATGCATATTTTGCAAGAATTATGATCATCATTCTCTTGAATGTACTAATTTAACTGATGTTGAGAAAAGGTTAAAATTAAAGAAGGATGGCAGGTGTTATAAATGTTTTCTAAAATCTCATCTGTCATCACAGTGCAGGGTGAAATCGCAGCCTTGCGAAAAATGTAAAGCAACAGATCATAACAAATTATTTTGTTTTTCAAAAAACTTGAAACCAGAAGTAGTAGAGAACACTATAGTATCGAATTCACATTTGAAAAACAGTAATCAGGCAGCGTTATTGCAAACATGTTGCGTCATAGCACAATCTAATTCTAGATCAAAAACTGTCAGACTCTTATTGGATTCCGGAAGTGAAAAAAGTTTTATTACTAAAGAATTGGCCCACGAATTAAAATTAACCCGTGTAAGAACAGAAAAGCTAACTGTTTTTGCCTTTGGTATAAATAAAGGTAAAGAAGAGGAATTCGAGGTTTTTAATATTGAACTGCGTAGCAAAATAAATCCTCGTCGGCTCATCCATGTTGAAGTATTAGCTACAGACTTAATAACCGCGACTCCCTTGAAAAGCCCAAGGGGCGAACCAGAAATTGAAAGTTATATTAAAAATAAAAACTGGAAATTGGCAGACAATTCATTAAGTGATTCCAAAATTAATATTTTGCTAGGAGCTGATTATTTTTGGAAAATACAGAGAGGTATCATTGAAGAAATCGGTGATAATTTATATGTTGCTAATACTATTTTCGGATATACTGTAGTGGGGAAATTGAATAATAATAGTACAGAAGTAATTAATTCGCATTTTGTATCTGTAAATAAATTTGACAGTTTTGATTTGCAGCGTTTTTGGGATTTAGAATCACTTGGAATATGTGACAGTAAGAATGATTCTATGTCACAGAGAGATATAGAAATTATTAATTCTTTTAATGAAAATTTAAATTTTGTTAAGGGAAGATATGAAATTCAATTTTTGTGGAAGGAAAATAAAAATGAATTAAAATCGAATATAGAAATAGCCAAAAATAGACTTTGGGGTTTGAGAACAAAACTGTCTAAAAATGAATGGCTTAAAAATGAATATGAAAAAATTCTTGAGGAACAAAAGAAAATGGGTATAATAGAGGAGTGTAAAATAAACAAAAATGAAACTGGTGTATATTATATGCCCCACAGACTGGTGATAAGAACAGATAAGTCCACTACAAAGGTCAGAATAGTGTTTGATGCTTCTTCCAAAGAAAAGGAAGCAAAATCATTAAATGAATGTTTATTTGCAGGCCCCAATTTAAATCCTAATATTTTGGATATTATTTTAAAATTCCGCCTTCATAAAATTGCCTTTGTTTGTGACATTGAAAAAGCTTTTCTGCAAATACAGGTTGCAGAAAATGATAGAAACTTTTTGAGATTTCTATGGTTTGAGGATATAAATAGTAAAAATCCTCTATTAAAGGTTTTCCGCATGACTCGTGTAACTTTTGGTGTTACAACATCACCCTTTTTGCTCTCAGCTACCATTAAACATCACATAAAGGGCTATAAGAACTTGTTTGAGAAAGTAGTTAATATGCTTGATACTTCCTTATATGTTGATGATCTCTTTCATGGCGCTAATTCTGTAAATGAAGCATTTATTTTATCGTCTGGTGCTGTGAAAATACTTAAAGATGCCAATATGACATTAAGAAAATGTAAAAGTAATTCTTACGAATTAAGCAAATTGTGGGAAAAACATGGAATAAACGTTGATGAAGAAATAAATGAGGGAAATATCTCTAAGGTATTGGGAATAATGTGGTCAACTAATAATGACACGTTAAGAATAGACATTCAATCTCTGTTAGAAGGGTTTGATAATGAAATTATCACTAAGAGAATTGTTTTACAAACTGTAGCAAAGGTGTATGACCCTGCCCCGTGGCAGAAACACGGCGACACGGCGACAATGTCGCAGAAACAGAAATGTTCTTGCAGAAAGATTTTACTTAAGTCAACTAAATTTTGCCATTGTGTTAAAAAAAAAAAAAGAGAGAGAGAGAGAGAAACTCAAAGAATGGTTTATAAACTGTTCTGCAGAACAAATTTTCGTTTCTGCAGATACGATCGCCTCAATCCTGAATAAGGAGAGGAGATAGAGCGGATGTAACTCACTTGGTTCAGCTTTAATGCGGCATGCATTAGCGATTCATGATGCGGTGATATGATTCGGTGTATCGACACTTTTCACTGGTAACCTCTTCACATCGGAACTTCCTTTTCGTGTCTCCAAACTTTGTTTTCGTGTCGTGTCGTGTCGCGTGCATTTATTGTACTGCAAAAAGATGTTTTTTCGAAAGAATGTGGCTTTGCGTCCATTTTCCGAATTTCATATTCATGCATAACAAAATAGCTGCATTCTGTGATTTTTTTTTTTTTTTTTTTTAATAAGTGCGTGATTGCTGCTGTACCGATTTTCATACATTTTCCGATTTTATGCACGACAAATTAGTTGTATCTAGTGATTTTTTTCTTTAATGTATGCAAAGCATGCATACGTGCGTGGTCGTACAGTCGGTAACAAAAGTGTCCGAACACTAGAAAAAATTCCTATGTAAAAAATGCACACTTCATACGGTTTTGTTAAATAAATCTTTATCGAATCATGTTCTTACACTGACTAAGAGCAGGATTCGACAAGGATTTATTTAACAAAACCGTACACTGCAAATAAAAGGTTCTTAAAGTAAGACATAAAAACAACTGAAACGGCATTTAAGACACGTAACTGTCTTAAAATGTACCTTAGACGGTATAGATATTTTAATTTAAGACTGAAATATGTCTGAAATATCAATTCAGACACAAAAATGTCTGAAACACGTAAATACGCGAATTTTCAGACAGCAAAACGCGTTTGAATTTTCAGACACTTTACAAAGTCAGACACTTGCATTACTTAGACATTTTTTCATATGGAATCTACTTTAAGAAAATATGCTTATCCTATTTCTTTCCACATTCAATAAATATATTATTATTTTATATAATAAGCAGTTTAACTACTTAAATTATGGTGGCTTTGTGAAATTATATTTTTATGGAATAATACTCTAGGGATGTGAATGATATTTGCATGCTATTATCTTTAACACAATTCGTAAACAACGTATTTAGACACAAAGCTTATTTTGTTTAAAAAAAAAAAAAATCTTTGTCTTTAAAGCTTTCTTATATTAAAAGAAAAAGTGTGAAGACTGATGTAGCAAGTAATTTGTAGAGAAGAAAGCGAATTTATAAGAGAACAATCATGAATAATTTGTGCATATATTTTTCTTTCTTTCTTCTTCTTATTATTCATTTAAAAACATTTTTCTTTCACATATTCCCCTACATCTTAATGTAAAACTAGAAATGATTACAGTTCGTTTTTATTTAAATAATCACTTTTAGGAAATAATTCCTTATCATCGAGTGATGCAACCTTCACATACTTGCATTATTAAAATATTCTGATCCTCTAAATATGAAATTTAAGATAATAATACTTATTAAGTTTAAGATACCATAGTATCAATAGTTTCATGGCAAAAAATTAGAAATAAAACATAACACTGCGATTTGTTTCGCGAATACTGCAGCATATTATATCATAAAAACACGTATTGCTGTATTCGACGGTAATGGATTGGTAAATGCTTCACTCCGACGATGCTTGGTTCGAGGTTTTGTTTTTTTTAGACAGTGTGAGTTCGAATCCCCACGCCGGAAAATGAAACTTTTTTTTATATAAATATTTCATTAATGCTCTATATAATTCTAAAACATATTTTTAAAAGAAAAACATAATCGCACGCCATATTCATTTATTTATTTATTTATTAAAAACCCTTAAAAACGGTAGTATTTTTAAGCCTAACATCGCGGTGTTTTTAAGCTTGAAACATTTCAGGGTTTTAAGACACTAGCAATATCTTAATTTCTGGTGCAAAAAGTGTCTTAAAAAGTAAGACTTTTTTTTTTTTTTTTTTCGCGTGCAAAATGACAAGCCATTTAAGATACTTTTAAAACTGAATTTAATACATTTACGTTTACGGTATATGAAGTGTACTTTTATTACGTGCGAATTTTTGCTAGTGTTCCGACACTTTTGTTACCGACTGTAAATACACGTAAATTTTTAAAAGCTGCATTACTTTTAATGTTTGGTTCAAACTAGGCAATACATTTCACAAAAATATACAGAAATAAGACTATGGGGAAATTTGTAACGTCTGTAGTTATACGCAAAATATAAAATGAAGCTTCAAACTTTGCTTCAAAAAATAGAAAATTAAGAAATTAATCTTAAAAATACTTTATTGATTTTTAGCATTTTATGTGTAGTAAAAGATCTTAGCAATAAATATTAATGGGTATCTTAACTTATAAAATTGATAGCTTTTCTATTTTTTTTTTCTTTACTAAACATAAATTATTTTAATTGTGATTAAAATTCTTAGCTTTAAATTTTGTTGCTTAAGCATATGAATTCGTTAAAAAAATTATTAATTTTTTTTCACAAAAATACTCTTATCATTAGTTTTTACAGCTTGTTCATTTCATTTTTTAAACATTTGAATTTTAAAAAAATGTTTATTTTTTTTAATTGAAATATTGCAAATTAAATAGTTATTTTGAATAAAAGTCAAACCTAAGGTTTTGTTGAATATATTTATTTGTAAGCAAAAGGAATTTTATCTAACAGTATAGCTGTTTTTGAATAAATACTAATTAAACAGCAAATGCTTATATATTTTTTTTAATTTACTTATTCATATAGATATCAATATCAAATATTACTTTTAATTGATTTCTATTTATTTCATTCTTCTGTAATCATTATTTTCTGTTATAGATTTTATCCATGAAATCTGTTATATTTCCCATTTCAACATTTCCTTAAAAATTAAATATTTCACTTGCCTCAATCCTTAGGAAAATATTTCGACTATGCTTTGTCTATAATTTTGTTACTTAGATCTTGTATTCTGTTTTACTTTATGTATTTAAATGATGGTATAATTATACATTCTGAATTCTTTAATGTCAAATCATATTTTTTAGATTTCAAGTACACATCTTTATGCTATTTGTATATAATATAAAAATGAATCTTGTGTATTAGAATGTTATCTTGCATCTTTCTAATAATCTCAAAAACTATAAATGTCGTAAATTATTTATATTTCATTATAATATTCAGTATTCTATATTAATTTTTACTTTTAATTTGTTGTATTTTAATTTTGAGTCCTGTATCTTATTTTATGTTGTTTGGTTTGCACCTTATGAGATAAGTGCATTTATGTATTTAAATATATATATTTAATATAAAAAAAGTAATGAAATTTTAAAAGAACTTGTAACATTTGTTTAATTTAGACATTTCATGATTTAAATGCCTTAAAAAAATTTGCAGATTATTTTTGATGTGTTACTGCATTTTATGGTTTGAATTCATTGAATATCTTATAAACAATATTGTATATTAATGTGAACAAAAAATCTGAAGCAATTAAGGTCAATAGATTTATTTTCACCTTTCTTAAAAAAAAAAAAAAAAAAAAAAAAGAGTATTTACTTGCAATAGTGCAGATATGTGCATTTGTGCCTAGCTAAATTTTAAATACATTGGTTATACTGAATATTATTTACTATTTAAAAATAATTTATTTTGAATTCATAAATGTTAACTTCACAAACTATTCCTGCAGAAAGAATTTGGTGCTGATGAAGCTTGTCGCAGAAAGCATAATAAATTTCTGCCACAGGGTGACCCTGTAGGGTTTATTTCCCCTTTTATAATAAGAGTTAAATTTCTAATGCAAGAATTATGGGAGCAGGGTGTTGATTGGGATTCTGCTTTACCTGATGCTTTAACACAAAAATTTAAGAAATGGCATAGTGAAATACAGGATTTAGAAAATTTTGAAGTGCCTAGAAAATATTTTACGAATTTTGAAAAATTAACTCCTGAAGCTATTCAAATTTGTGTTTTCTGCGATGCCAGTTTGAAGGGATATGGTACAGTAGCTTATTTTCGTGATCCTTGTTCCCGTGAAACTTCATTTATTATGTCAAAGACAAGAGTAGCTCCTCTCAAAAAACTTACTTTGCCTCGACTTGAATTGATGGGAGCCTTAACAGCTGCTCGATTAGCTCATTATCTTGGGCAGCTATTCTCAATTCCCGTCAAAAACATACTATGCTTCTGTGATTCCCAAATTACCCTTTATTGGGTCAAAGGAAGTGCTAGTAACTGGAAGCCCTTTGTAGAGAACAGAGTGCGTGAAATTCAACGATTAGTAGCCCCATCTCAGTGGAGATTTTGTCCAGGGGTTAAAAATCCCGCTGATGTGTTATCTCGTGGTTGCACAGCAACTGAATTGTTGAAGAATGAAGAATGGTTAAAGGGACCAATCTGGTTGAAAGAAGAGCACTTACCGACACCACTACCGGAAAATGAAGTCAAAATACCTGAAGAAGAGATTTTGAGAGAACAACGGAAAACTACTGTTTGCTCTTTAACTCATGGCAATAATGAATTTGAATTATTATATAAGTTTTCATCTTGGTCTAAATTAAGACGTGTTACAGCCTGGTGTCTTAGATTTATAAAAAATACTAAATGTCGATCTGCGCGAAATACTGGCTTTTTAACTATACAAGAACTTGATGAGGCAACTAAAATTATTGTGAAGTTGGTTCAAAGACATGAATTTGGAGGGGAAATAAAGACTTTAAAATCTGGAAGAAACCTGAATGCTAGTAACAAACTCCTTTCTTTAAATCCTTTTCTAGACAAAAATGAAATTCTTCGTGTTGGTGGAAGATTAAGACACGCAAACCTACCTGAGAGTCAAAAACACCAAATGATACTTCCTAAAACGCACCACATTACAGACTTAATTATAAAGTACTTTCATGAAAAACATCTTCACAGTGGAACTCAGTTAACAATTTCAGTCCTGCGACAACAATATTGGATAATTAATGCAAGAGACGCCGTGAAAAGGAATCTGCGGAACTGTATGAAGTGTTTTAGAACCACATCGAACTTAGCCTCTCAACTGATGGGTGATCTTCCAGCTGCTCGTGTAGTGCCATCGCGAGTGTTTTCGAAAGTCGGGGTTGATCTTGCAGGCCCCTTTCTCATCAAACCTCGTAAGGGCCGAGGTGTTAGATCTTATAAAAGTTATATTTGTTTATATATCTGTTTTTCCACAAAAGCAATTCATTTGGAAATACTCAGTGATCTCACCTCTGAAACATTCCTCGCATCCTTGAAGAGGTTTGTTGCTCGACGAGGAAAACCTGAAGAATTGTTTTCAGACAGAGGAACGAACTTTGTAGGTGCCGACAACGAAATGAAAAAAATGATGTCCTTGATCTCTTCTGACGAAAAGATCCACAGATATTTGTCCGAAGAAACAATCAAATGGAATTTCAATCCCCCATCGGCCCCCCATTTTGGAGGACTTTGGGAGGCTGGAATAAAACAGATGAAGGGTCATTTAAAAAGAACTATTGGCGAACAAATATTAACTTATGAACAGTTCCTTACTTTAATTACTCAAATTGAATCGTGCTTGAACTCCAGACCTCTTGTTGCGCTCTCGAATGATCCAAGTGACTTAAATGCTCTAACTCCAGGACATTTTATCATAGGCACTGCCTTGACTTCAATACCAGAACCTGACTATTCTTCAGTTAACCTAACCCCGCTAGAAAGATGGAAACTTCTACAAAAATTTTTTCAAAGTTTCTGGAACAGATGGTCTTCAGATTACCTATCAGACTTGCAAAGGCGATCAAAATGGTTAATAAATAAACCAAATTTCAAGAAAGACGATTTGGTTTTAATAAAAGATGATAATCAGCCCCTTTTGAAGTGGAAACTGGGACGCATAATCAAATTATTTCCTGGAGCAAATGGCAAGATTCGTGTAGTTCTACTGAAAACTTTTTACGGAGAGTTGAAGCGTCCGATCGCCAAACTATCTCCTCTGCCATTTTGAACTTTGAACTTTTTATTTTATTTTTATTTTATTTTATTTTATTTATTATTATTTTTTTTTTTTTTTATGTTCCTGTTTTTAATCCATTTATGTTAATCATCTAGTTACAATGTTTCATATGTATATTAATCTCTTTTTTTTCTTATCTATTTGCAGTTGAAGACCAAGAAAATGAAAACCTGTAACAACACTAATGGTGTTATTGTACTTGTAGAATATTTTTATGAACCTTCGTTCATGGGGGCGGAGCATGTTTGAACGTAGCTTTTGGTTTCGTTTCGCCAGCCCCCCGACTCGTAGTTGGCTCTTTGCCAAATGAGAGGTGATTTTTTCTCTCTTTGAGAATGTTACTTTTTTTCTAGTTTAGTTTTTGGCCTGTCTAAAACAGGAAGTATTTTTCTTTTCTCTTGAACATGAAAAGTTATTATTTACATATCTTGATTCTTGGCTCCTTTTATGGAGAAACAATGTTATCCTGAATAATTACTAAATTAATTTATAATTGTGAATTCTTCAAAGTATACTGCAAATAGTCATTTATTGTGTGTTTAATTTCTAATAAAGAATATAAGCTCTCCCAACTTGAATTTATGACTGAAATGAACACTAGAACTATAGATTTATAGATTATAAAGAGTTTGTGATTACATGATTCTGCAAATTTTCATGGTACGAATTATTTCATGGCACAGTATAATATTTTTACTTTCCGAACACTATAGTGAGGAAAGTATTGTAATCATGTCAAAAATCCGAATTCGAGATTTTGATGTTTCTATACGTTTTGAGGTCCCCTGAGTCCGTTTTCACTATTTTTACGATGATGTATGTATGTGTGTGTGTATGTGTGTATGTGTGTATGTGTGTATGTCTGTGAGTGAACACGCTAGCGTCTAAACGCTTTGTTCAATTAACCTGAAAGTTGGTACGCATATTGTAAGTCACCATAGTACGAACCCTATAGATTTTGGTGAATCTAGCACTTATAGTTTTTTTACAGGGACACAAAGAATAATTCTTTATCATTATGGCCTATGGGAGCAAAATCTTAAAAGTGCGATAGCATCTAAACGCCTTATTCAATTGAGCAAAAAATTTATACACATATTATAGGTCACAAATACTCAATCTGTATAGATTTTGGAGAATCTAGCACTTATAGTTTTTTTACAGGGACGCAAAGAAAAATTCTTTATCATTATGCCTATGGGGCTAAATTTTTAAAAGTGTGATAGCGCCTATACGCCTTATTAATCTGAGCAAAAAATTTGTACACATGTTATAGATCACAGTTGAACTAACTGTATAGACTTTGGTGAATCTAGCACTTACAGTTTTTTTACAGGGACACAAAGAAAAATTCTTTATCATTATGGCCTATGGGACTAAATTTTTAAAAGTACGATAGCATCTAAACGCCTTATTGAATTGAGCTGAAAATTTGTATGAGTATTATAAATCACTGTTACACTAACTATAAGCATTTTGGTGAATTTAGCATTTATAGGTTTTTACAGGGACACAACGAAAAATTCTTTATCATTATGATCTATGGGCTCAAAGTTCAGTAGCGTTAAATAAAACATCGTGTAATAGATGGAGAAAAATACTCAAACACTCTATTATGGTTTTATCTCTTTTGTTTGTTTAACAACTCCTCTTTCTTTACTTTATCTACAAAACTGTTAATTACTCAATGTTTGGAAAGTCGAGTGGAGTCACTCCAGATTTTTTTTTCAGTTTTATCCTGTATTTTCTCTCTCTATATTTTTTTTCCTCTTACATTTTTCCAATACTTTCCATTTTTTTTTTTTAATTTAACTTTTAGCCTCTATTTTTCCCACTATTTTTTTAACCAAAGTTCATTTTGATCCCAAAATTTAATAAAACATTTTTTTTTTTTTTTTTTGAAAGGGTTTATTACTTTGTGGATTCATTGATAAGTTATTGTTTAAAAGTATTTTTATGTTTGAATACTAAAAATTTGTATTAAAATTTTAAAGATTATTTTTGTGAATTAAAACGTTTCATACCTTAACTTGTTTATTTTTTTTGTTTAACTTCTTTCTAAATGAGGTAAAATTGTATCATTAACTTTGTAAGCTAGTACTTTAAAATATTATTTACTTTTTTCATATTATTCTTTTATCTAGTTAAAAGAATACAAATTATAACAAAATTAAATAGAGCAAATAGCTCTTCACTATTTCTTCAGAAATTCTAGCTGCAGGTAAGTAAAATTTTCTTGCATTAATTCCTGTCTTTCTATGAATAATTTTATTTATTCGGTTAATTTTAATTTTCTTTACTATTGGTTCATAAAGATTATAATCCTTTTACTTATAGTTTTTTAATTTGAAAAAAATTACTTCTTACCCCAACCAAAAATGGATATGTTATAAAGTTTTTTACAAAAAATTCATAGAGATTTGATGTTATTATAAATATTTTTAGAAACAGAAAAGTTTCTGTTGTTGCCAGACATAGTAATGCATATATTTATTACTGAATAATATTGTCTTCAAGAAATAAAAAGAGTTCTAGTGAGGTTTGTCGCAGAAACAAAGAAAAAATTCTGCCACAGGGAGAATGGGAGGGGCACATATTTCCAAGCATAATTCAGCTCCATATTATCTCAGATTTTTTTTTTTTTTTTAGTATGAGTTGGTTATGTTATATATACATACCTCACACTATAAATGGATTTTACAAAATTCTCTCTCCAACCCCTTGGGTGGGAGGGGAAAAGAAGAATGTTTCCAAGCATAACTCTGTTCCAAATTATGAAAGAAATGAGATTTTTTGGAGTGTCAGTTGGTTATGTGCCTGTGGCAGAATATTTTTTATGCTTTCTGCGACAAGCCTCGTTTGTGCAAAACTTTTCTTAAAGATGTTATTTAACAGCAATTTATTTCCTAATTTATGCATAATATGTACATATAAAGATATATTATTAATAGATTGTAGAAGATTTCTTATTTTTAATATGAGACATGAATTTCTATTTTTTATTGAAATTTAGGAATATCTCTACATTTTATGAGCAAATACAAGTGACAAATTCTTTTCTGCAACAAAATTCACCGTGTACCTAACATTAATTATAAAATGATTTTGTGAAATTACCTCCCCCCTTTCGGGTGAAGGGAGGGAAAACACATATTTTAAAACTTAACTTTGCTCCAAATTACCTCAAAATTGGAAGTTTTGGTGTGTGGGTTTTTGTTAAGTGCATGTCACTTTGACGGGATTTTCTGAAATTTTCAATATTACTCACAAGATGGAAGGGTGAAACAATCTCACCAGCACTTAGCATGTCAGGGACAAGAAAGGTACTGCCAAAAGTAACAGGATCCTTAATTGAAATTTTTATCAATTTCAATGATTTTCTTTTTCTTTCTTTCTTTCTTTCTTTTTTTTTTTTTGAGGTTGTTATATTAATAAGTGATATGGAATTTTTAGAATTCACTTAATATAGTAACGAAGCAGGCAATTTAACCACCTTTCAAAACACACTTAAAAAAAAAAAAAAAAAAAGAAAGAATAATTTTATTATAGTAATAGTCACTAATTTTTGAATTATTTACAAATTGAGGATGGATGAAATTAGAAGGGTTGAACACAAAAGTGCTCGTCTTCAGAAAGACATAAAAAAGATGAAGAAAAGGTTTCACAAGCAAAAAGAATAAACACAGAATGTTTAAGATATACGCAAGAATTGTTTGTTTAATTATGAGAATAAATATGTTTAGTTCACTATCATAAAATTAGTGATTTTTATTGAAACCCACAATATATATATAGGCATGTGGTGGCAGAAATAGAAGTCATTTTTTGGTTCAGTACTTTCAAAAACATTAAGCTTACCAAAAAAATTTCATGCTTTTTTTTTTTTTTTTTTTGGGGGGGGGGGGGGGGGGAGATTATTACAAAACAAATTTAAAAGATTCATTCTATCAGTTCCCTATATAAATAAAATTTAATCTAACCTTTCTTCCCTAAGTTTCTGAACTCTTTCTATTCTTTCAGCTTGTTCTTTTGCTTCTTGTTTTTTCTGTTCATCTATTTCTCTCTCAACTCTTTGATGTAATCCATCAAAATCTCGACTAATAAGACCTATAAGCCAATTGAAGCCTTCTTGAATTCCTGGATCTTTTAACTTTTTTTCATCATAGAGGGCACATGATGATTCCTAAAATTAAAATTAAGGAATCATCAGTAAAGTAAAGATTTGTATTTTTATTAAATTTGATAGTGTCAAAGATAACTATATAACAGTTGCACATTACATTCTAAATAATTTCCATTAAAAAAAGCATTTCAAAATGTTATCTAAAACACACACACTCACACATATTAATTGCACAGATACAATAATTTATTCATAAATAATAAATTTCAACTATAAATAGAAATAGTAAGTTTGACCGAATGTAAACAACAATTATAAAGTGTTACAAAACAATTATCAAATTACCATAATAATTATACACAAAAGATTTATTTTGGGGGAAAAAAAAGATCTAGTTAAAAAAAAAAAAAACATATATAACTTACATGACATACCTATTATATATATTTTATGAAAACTATAAGAAAAACGGATTGTTTTAAAAAGGGACCTATTATATAAAAGTATTATACTAACACATAAATCAATCTGGATTAAAATGACTATAAATGTTAATGTGATTTAAGTGATGCATGAAGTGGAAATAATGATTAAGTTATATTAAACAGCAGAAGAAGTTAAATAATAATAATTAAAATAAGTATAATGAGAAAATAATAATTGCTTGAATTAAACAATTTGTTTAGGCAAATAATATAAAAATAGAAGAATTTATCAAAAAAAGTAGATTTTTTTTTTTTTTAATTAAATCAAAAGTTAGTTTAATAAGAAAAAGAAGTAATAATAAACATTGGAAGATAAATAATTATAACACAACTAGATTGCAATATGAATTTCATAAATAAAGAACATGTGAAAAGAGAATAATAAAATCAGGAACAAATGATACAAACATTTTTTACTGCCATTAACATAAATCACTTAGAATTAAAACACCGTGGAATTCTAATGTGATTTAAAAAATACAGAAATATTAATAAACTAACGCTAAATTAGAAAAATAAAAACAGAATAATTAAAAATACTTATATCTATAGAAAAGAAAACAGTTAGAGAATTTTAGCTCACACTGCAAGTTTAAAAGAATAATATTAAAATCAAAGAATTATTTTAAGAATTATTTGATAAATCCCATTAATGTAAAATGCATTTATTATTAAATATCTATTTCTAAATTACTTGTTTTTTCAAATTTTTTAATTATTCTCTCCAGCATTTTTAATTATTTATTCGTTTATTTAATCTATCTAATCTTGGTTACTTACTTAGTAAAATATCATGCACAAAGATATTTATTTATTTATTTAATTTAACCATCTTATCTTACTATTTGGAGCCTTCTATTTCCATTTGACAGGTAGCATTACTGTAATTACTTTTTGTGAAATTAGAAATAGTAATTAAAATGTCAAAATAAAATTTGTTAATGCAAAATTTAGTTAAAGTTACCAATGAATATGATATTGTGTTGCAGAGAGTCTATTCAATTTAGTTTCTTTTACAAGAAATTTAGATTTTCCAAAATCATGTTTGACAGGGCATTTCAAGGTATTCCCTTCTCTCCTATTTCATAATAATCAATTTGAAATTATATTCCAGAAAGAAATATTCTGTTCTAAAAATGAAAATTAATGTTCCTGATTTGTGCAATAATATTAGGTGTCTGCCCAGAGGGTAAAACTGGGTTTGTTAAAGGACCCTTTGTAAAATTCATGCCCTTAAAAACGGATCTTTGATAGATCGCTTTAATTTCAAAAACTATATTCCATGGAGCGAACAGGCTGCCTGAATAATCAGACATGTTTTGCTGTATTACCCCGAAAAACTGATATTCATTTTCTGATTTATAAAAATAAAAGGTTTCTGAACATATGCGTCAGTTTAGTTCTATAAAAGGGAACTTTTATTGTCTAAAACAAAATTTCATTTTAATTATAATTTGATATTGCAAACTTATACTTCTTATAGTTTTCCAAAAAGAGGATCCTGGCTGAAAATTTTGGAAGAACTTAATTTTCACACTAAATTTTAATTCACAAAATTATATGCAGAATTTTCCAAAAAAAGGACCCTGTCTGAAAAGCCTGTATAGATCCCTGGATATATTTGTAAAGTTTTAAGGATGTTTGGCATTTAAGGATTAAGGCCGATTGACTACACTTTGGTGCAATGCCGAAGTAAGATGCCCTCTACGATGATCTTTCTAAGAAAATCTAGCCCATACCTACATAAGTTACAAAGAAAACTGCAGAAAACTCTAAATAACTAGGATGATGAGCACGACCTGGATTTGAACCAGGCACCTCTTGTCTACTAGCTTGGAAATCAGAACCTCTTGGCCACCAAGTTTTAAGGGAGGAATGTGATTTAAGCATGTGATGTGAAGGGAAGGGAAAACAAGTTTGGCAGAATGCTAGTGAAGTTGAAATAAGATACAATTAGTTACAAAATTTTTTTTGATAAAAGTAAAAAATCATGGACTGAAAAAGAAAATGACTCTATTAGTTCTCTTTGTATGTTTGATGATTTTAAACTTTAAGAGCTTGACATGAACAATGCCGATTTTAAGCAGTCTTATGCCCTTCTAAATTTAATGAAATTTCATATATTATAAGATTAATGAATATAAAAAATAAATTATTGTGCACTGTAATCAACTTCTCTTGCTTGATGTTTTAGTTATTAAGTGTGATTCTTCCTGTGTGTAGGAAACCTTTCTCTGTTTCCAACTCTCCTCACGCTTTTTCAAATCACCTGGCTAAACAGAAAATTGGCACCTTTCATGTTTATGAGCACCGCACCCTTAAAATTTGTTCTGACATTTCTTCTCTTAAAGAAGAACTTAACTACTTAAATTCTGTTGCTGTAAAAAGAGGTTTTACCCCTCTAACTTTAATAAAGCTGTTAAAAAGTTTAGTAGGCCTATTTGTAATTCTACTCTTTCTATTGATGCTATAATTAAACCCGATAACCTTGTTATCTTGCTTTTTATTCACCTTTATGTTTTAAATTAGACATAGTTTTAACACATTTTAATTTTCATATCATTTTTAAACCTGTTAATAAACTTCAATTCACTTTAACTAAATTCCTGTTCCTGAGCTCCATAAGTGTGGAATTTATAATGTTCCTTGTAATAATTGACATTTGTCCTACATTGGTCCAACTAAAAGAAATTTTGAATGTCATTTATGTGATCATTCTCAGTATGTCACTAAGCAAATAATTTCTAAATCTTGTATTGGGAAGCACAGTTAGGGATCTGACCACAGTTTTAATTTTCTGCAAGACAAAATTATCTTTAATGCCAAAGATGTTTCCAAGTTAGATTTCCCGAAAAATTTAGCTATCTATCTTAATAATGGTAAAATTGTTAATGAAAAATCTGACTCCACTTTGCTATCTACAATTTTGAAATTTTTTTTTAATTCTATTAAAAAGCTTTCTTTCTTTTTGTAAAATATATACAGTGCACTCTCAAAAATGCACACAGCTTAAAACAAAGTGTTTTGCGGATTTCTGAATTTTGCAGATTTTAGATTAATTTATTTTTTATTTACATCTTAGAACCTCATTTGAGTAGCAAATCTTTAAGAAACAATTTAGATGTTATACTACATACAATGCTGTAATAAAGTGTGCCCAATAAATGTACAAATATTTCATGAAATTTTAATTTAAAGAACAATTTTTATACATCATATTATAGTTGCAATTTTTTTAGACTTTTGAAAAGTCTGATCAATAGTAGTTTTAGTAAGAATATTCATACATATTTATTTTCTCCTATAACCTGCAAAAAAGTCAGCAATTCTTGGTCAATCACATAAGTTTGTGCTATGAAAAAGTTTAAATATTTATCTTCATGAGAGAAAATCTTTCATGAAAACTGTCTTTCTCCTTCTTCATCTAAATTAATATGATTTATTTTTTGATAATTATATATATTTACACTTACAATTTTCTCCTCGGTAATATGCTGAGTGATTGGTGATTCGTCAGCACCAGTTAATTATTGATTTATCTCCTAATACAGATGAATTTTCGCAATCCACTAATCAACAAATCAGTTATGGCAATGTTTGTTCACATTGCAAATAATATGCGGATTTTAGGGTTGCAGATTTTTGAGAGTTGACTGTATATATCAATATACATTGCAATTAATATTAAGATTTTCTTTTCTGTGTTTGTTTTTCTTGTCTTTTTTTTTCTTTTAAATTCTGTTCCCTTCTGATTGGTTATTGTATATTGCTGTCCTATTAGCTGGTTCTGTTGCTCCTGCCCCATTGGATTTTTGTCTGATTTCAGTCTTGCTTTTGGTCCCCAAGGTCCCCCCCCCCATATGTTTTTTGCGCCTGAAGAAGAAAGGCCATGTTCTTTCAAAACCAGTAGTGTTTATATTGTTTTCATGGTGTGTGAAGAAATATTAAAGTTTAAATATTATGCATGGATTTTTCTTTTTCTTTCTTTCTTCTTTTTTAAATTAATACCATGTTTCAGAAAATAACATAATTGTGCTATTAAAACATATTAGAATAATACAGGAAAAGCTTTGTGGTGACTACAGTATAATAGTTTTAGTATATGTACTGCATATACACATAAAGTTGAAAAGTACAGACAACAAATTCTGCCTGAAAAACAGAAAATTGCACATTCACAGAAAATTTTCATGATTCTAAGAAAATAAATAAATAAATAAAATAAATTTTTTAATATACTCTTTACATTATAAGGGAGTAAAAGCATAACAAATGTTTAGCAATTTATTATATAAATTCAAAAATATACACAAAAATTAAGACAAATATTTCTCAGTTTTTGAACTTACTACTCGAGTTGGACATTTTTGTTCATTTACTAAAATTTCTAAATCTAGATGATTAACAATTTCTGTTTCATCCAAGGCACCATTAATATCTTGCTTGTTTACAAGTCTGTGAATGAAAGGATTTGTTTAATTAATAATAAAATAACATGATAATAATTACATATTAACATAAAGTTTCAGAAAGGAAAAAAAAAAAAAAAAAAAAAAAAGAATAAAAAAAAATATACAAATTTGAACATTCAAAATCATCTCCTACATCACAAAAATCATACAGTGATTTTTGATTCCATACTAAAAGACAACACATACTTAAAAGACACACTTACAAAGGGCATTAATTCATAAAAAAATTTATTCAGAAAGAGAAAATATTTAATAGTTGGTGTTATTTAACTACAGACTGGAATTCATAAAAGAGACCAAATTTTCCCTAAAACTTACACCCAATGACTCCATTCTTTTAAATTTAGAATTTCACATATTAAAGGAAACATTTTTATAAACTTCTTAATTGTTTTTGTCTTGATTAATAATTTATTATGTTGGTAAAAGTTATTGAGCAAAATATGACTGATATTATGATGGGAAAATCTCCTAATTTAACCCTTTAAGCATCAAACCTATCTTTTTCCATCATGCATAGTCGAAATAAAAGGCTGGTATGATTAAATTTAGAAATAAATATAGTTTTATTCAGAAAAATGAGATTAATAAATGCCTGTAATACACCATATAAAATTCTTCTATTTATATTGAGTATAAATTTTGAGTCATTAAACAGATTATACTGAAAAACGACTAATGCCGAAAGGGTTAAATTTTTTTACTAGTGTATTTTCGGAGCTGCCAAGTTATTACAAATGATCTATAACTTTCATATAGGAATTTTCTAATAGTATTCTCTTGTAATAATTACCTGTGGTCATTTAAGACAAAGGTTACTATTTCTGAAAAGTGGTATGAAACTTATTTTTTGTTGGTACTAAATTGGTGCCTCAGTATTTTATTATTATTATTTTTTTTAAAGACAATAAAACAGAGAATATAGACAGAATAAAATAATACAATAAACAGAAAGATAATTCAGAGAAATATTACAGAAAGAAAATTACACTGCATCATTAACATTCAAAAATAAAAATACTTCTTTGATAAAATATAAATATACGCCATAAGTTAGTCTAATTAACTTCAGATTTTTTAACCTTACTAACTAGGGAATTTTTTCAAGTGTTAACTGTCGATTTTCTTGAAAAAAATAAATAAATAAAAATAGGGGATAAGATTTTGATCAAAAATAACATTTTTCAGAAATATTAGGTGCTGAGTTGCAGAAGAAAAGTGATAAAATACTATTACTAAAAATAAGTTAATGTCTGCAATATCTTCAAATAAGTGCCCTACTTGACGATTTTAAGATAGTGATTTTCATCTACTGTTGATAAGGTGATTGATTTGGTTTATTTATTTCATTATTACGTTAATTTTAATTAATCAAATATTCCAATATTTTATTTTTTTCATATGTGAACTATTATAAATGCACATGCTGAGTAAATTTATCATATTAAAAAACAAATCAGAAACTTACTTTTCACATAAAATCTTGTTTTATAAACTCCTTCTATTGAACTAAATATTGTGTTGTCACATAATTGCTCATGAAAGTAAATATTAGTATAATTAATCTTCAAAAACTTAGAGGAATTTTGAGTGATAAATAGCAGAATAATTCAAGTTGTCCATACTAGCTCTTAATTATTAGCAAACTACAGAAATAAAGTGGCCTTAATTTACATGACAGTGAGATACGAAATGTTTGCAAAGTGCAGAATTATTAATAGCTTATATAGTTATTTTATTAATATTTTATTCATATGGGGGATTTTTTTTTCTATCTTTTATAATTTTGCTGCTTTACATAATAGGGGGAAAAATTATTATAGCATACGCACAGTAAAAAAAAAATTCTATATATTTCAAAGTTTTAAGATATAATCTGTACTTTTACTTTCATTACCTGACTAACAAAGATAATGAAAGTATTGTTTTTGATCAAAAATTTCAGTATCAAATTTTACTTGATTTACATGTTTTAAGGTCTCTTGAATCCAAAGAAAGTACTGATTGGCAATTGTTCAGTGTGTGCATGTGTATATATGCGTAGGCAAGGGGCACAGCAATTCGAAAATCACGAGAAAGGCTCAAAAGGAAACTTCAGAATTAAGACAGGTCTGGTGTACAGATGATTTTGGCAACTTCTGGTGAAAGCTGGAAAACCCGAAGTGAATTGTAAGACTGTACTTAAAAATGAACCCTAGCAATTTTCTTCTAAGTTGGTATTTATAAACTCTTTTTTAGATGTCTTTTTATATGCATTAGATGGTTACTCTAAGAAAATTGATAGGCTACCTGTATAAGAAGTTTAATTTTAAGTTTTGCAAGACACAAATGTGTTTCTTAAAAAAAAAAAAAAGGGCTCTACAGAGTTTCTTTAGTTTGTTATATTAACTCCCTTTCAAATGTCTTTTCATATATAATTATTGGTTTCTTGGGAACAGATAAGTTTGCCAAGTTTAGGTGAAAATCGTGGAGTGGGATTGAAAGTCAGTATCTCAAAAACAACTCAGACGATTTCTGCCAAATTTGGTATATGAACCCTCTATTAGTTATTCTTTCACATGTTGTGCTTGGTTACTACAGTAAAATTGAAAGGCATTCTGATTAGGTAGCTCAGTTTTAGAGCTCTGAAATTGGTCTTTCAAAAAATGTCTCTACTGATTTTTTTTTTCCT
Source organism: Salticus scenicus (assembly GCA_963930645.1). Taxonomy (NCBI): domain Eukaryota; kingdom Metazoa; phylum Arthropoda; class Arachnida; order Araneae; family Salticidae; genus Salticus; species Salticus scenicus. The sequence goes on from OZ005653.1 coordinate 244,423,202, forward strand.
TTTACCTTGCGATGTATACAGTTGAACCCCATTATAATGAACCCGGGATATAATGAGCGAAAATTTTGGTCCCAATGTTTTGCTATTGTTTTTAATGCTAAATTATTCCTATTACAGTGAACCTGCAAAATCTCAAGAATCGGCTACAACAAACTTTTTTTTTCAGTCGATTACTATTTTTTCCCCCCCTCAGACCTGAAAACAGGACTTCGACTCTAATTTCATATGATGTATGCCGGCCAGAGAAGCACACTGCAAATCAGTAATAAGTCTGTTTATTAAATATTTGATTCTTGCTCGTATGAATTACCCTTTCAGAGTCCCTGGAATTAGCCTATAAAAGTTCCTAACCTTTGACATAAGCGTCAATGAACTGTTACAATTTGAATAAAAACAGGGAAACATACAAAAAAAAAAATAATAATAATAATAATAATAAAGTGCCAAAATACCAGGAAAATCACCAAAGAAGAGAAGGGAAGAATCTATTTTTAGAATGCAGAGTTGGAATTGCATGAAACAAAATATGAATTTATTTAGGAAAAGAGAAGTGATTATTCAATGGTGCTACACACGCAGGTAGAAGGGAAGTAATTTAATCTCGTTCACCCATTTGATTGTTAATCATTAAACAGCATGTGTAAATCTATATAAAATGGTTATTTTGATTCTGTAGATTAATTCCTTTCAGATTTTCAAGTTAAAAATTCGCTTTTAAGAAATCATTTGGTCCATGATGTTGAGCACACGCAAAGCATTCTACATTCGAAGAAAAAGTAAACATCATCAGAAAAATATAAAATGGAAGGAGATTTATCGAAATCTACATACAATTGGAACAATACGGAAAGTCAGAAAAAAGCATACATTTTGATTTCGAGAAAAATTTGAGAAAAGCTGAACATTAAGAAAAGAAAGTGGCTTTATTGAAATGGTTCAGTATTCAAAGAAGCCAAAATATACCAGTGTCTGGATGAAAACTTCAGTCAAAAGCTGATGAATTTGCCAGTAAATTTGGCATTCTATTTTTGTGATCTAGTGAATGATTAGATAGACTAAAAAAGCGGAATAACTTATCTTCCGAAAAAATTGTTGTAAAATTGGGAGGTGTTTGAACAAGCGGCATCAATGAGTGGAAAGAAAAGATTTCAAATGATATCGCAACTGAATACAATGAAAATGACATATTTAATGTCGATAAAACGGCAATCTTTTACAAGTTAACACAAAACCAGACATTAAAATTTAATAGAGAGAAACATAATGGCAGAAAATTGTCAAAAGAAAGAATCGTATTTCTTATGAAGTCAACTGTAAGGTATGGATGATTAATTAACTGTTTGGAGAAGAACTTCAAAAGTGTGATCGTGAACTGTAAGCTAAAAAGCAGAAGATTCTACTTCTGCTTAACAATTGTATACTGCTTAACACAACAATGATAAACAGTTTCAATCGTTTAGAATTGTACTCTTTAGCGTTAATGTAACTTCTGTAATGCAGTCTATGGACCAGGATGTCATCCGAAGCTTTAAATGTCATTACAGCATGTAGCTCATTTCTAAATTTTAGAGGGATATGATAAAAATGTAAAATGTGATGTTTCTCTTCTTGATGCACTTATAATGCTCAAAAAATCATATAGATTCTACAATCAGAAAATGTTTCCCACATGCTGGCATAGCAAAGAATGTTGAAGATACAATGAATGTTGAAAAAGCAAAGAATGTTGAAGAATAAGATTAAGATTTATTTACTTATCGCAATGTGAAAAGAAAAACAAAATTTCATCATTCTCAGATTGTGACATGCAATCGTTCGAAACATGTTATGATGAAGTCATTTCATATAAAGATACGACTAATGAATATGGAATTAATATGACTAATGGCTGTGGAAGAAATTAAAATGAATAATTCTGAAATTGAAGATTCTGCATCAGATGAAGATGAACAGGAGCATGTGGTGTAATACCCACTTTCTCAGATGCTACAACAGCGATGCATGTTATTAATAAGTTTTTGTCGACACAAACAGTGGAAGAAGGATTTTAATTAGTGTATTTGACAAAGAAATTCATAAAATGTTTTGAAATTGGCATGTCAGTAGAAGTTTACCAATTATTTCTTTAATCAAAACAGTAAGCTAAAAATTAAAGGTAAATTGAATTTATTTCCATTTGTCTTTATTTTTATTTAATTCAATTTTTATTGCTGTTAATGTGAGTGATTATTGTCAATTTATTTGATTATGTTCTTTTTTAATAAATTTTATAATTTTTTTAAATACATCATTATTGAAAATACATAGCAAGTAATGATTTATACATTTTTTGGAATTTATCATTTTTCTTAACGATTTGGATACAGCAAACAAAACCTTTGGTCCCTTGAAGTTTTTTATAATGGGATTTGACTGTATTCTCTTTTATATGTCTTTACAATGTATGTATTAGTTTGCTCTTACAAAAAAAAAAAAAAAAAGTGATGATTTGTTATTATGGCCAGAAGACATAAAATTTACCTATCTCCAAAAAGAATTTATAATGTGTGCAGTTGTGGATAATGAAAGTCGTTTGTTTGTTACACAACAAACCATATTTTTTCTAAAACATCTGACTTTCATTTTCATAACATCTTATTTTCCCTGCCATTTAAAATTTACTAGTCTTGCATGAATTCTTAAATAAATTTACATTAATCAAATGTGTACACTTTTAAAAGAAGTTTTTTTTTTTTTCAAAAAAGGCAACTATATTTCTCTTTTTTAACAAATCAGCTTTGCAAAGACCAATCTAAAACTTTTTAAGTAAATATACACAAAAGAGTTTTGTAGCAATCTATATAATATTTCTCTAACGCGGACCAGTTACACTTATTTTTTTGTCGAAACGATACGATAGTGGTGTAATTAATAAAATACGCGAGGATAAAAAATAATATTTATACATGGACAGTGTTTAAGCACACGGACTTAGCTCAATGAACTAATAAGAAAAAATGATGATATTTGTCTGATGAGATTATTTTACGGAAAAATGTATTGTCAACAGTTGCTTCTTCAGAATCTTTCCAAGCGTCATTTTAAACCTAGCAATACTTTAAAGATATATACAGAATATAAAATTTTGTGTCATAAATTGACTAAAAAAACAACAATCATAAAATATATAATCAAAATAGGAATTATTTTATTTTATTTTTTAACAAAAAATATACCAAAATTAGTAAAAAGTCATCGCCAACATGGCGGCAAAAATTTAAAAGGCGTTGTGGGAGTCCTATACTAAAACTGTACTGCCTGTGGAATACGTGGAAGTATGAAAATTGGGTCATGAACCATAAATTTTATTTGAAAACCTTTCTTTGAATGATTTTGGTTTCACTATTGTACAATATTAATTTTGTTTTAATAATAATATGGCTTAAGGTAAATTAAAATTTGAATTATTTGGTGAAATTGGCATAACATTTATGAGTTTCAAATTTTAAAGGTAAATAAGGAAAGAAATAAAGTGCGAATATTCAGTTCAGGTTTGCTAGTAGTGAATAATTCTGAATGGAAATGAATATACAAAGGTATGATTTAGTTTAGAAATAAAAAAATAAACTTTTGTAAAATATGCTCAGAACATCTGATCAAGAGCAAATTTCAGTGGATGACATCCAATGACAAAGAATTATGTCAATAACCTACAATAAGCAACAAAGTAAAACTACTTAATTATTTATATTTTGAAAGATCCAACAATTTTTTTAGAAATAAAAATAATGAAATTTTTTTATTAATATATTATATTTAAAAAGTTTTTAAACCTAAATTTTATAAAATAATATAATTTAAGAAATGTGTGAATAAAATATAATAATAATAATAATAAAAACTGGACTGTCTTCACTTGATTTTTGAACGTTTAGTAGTTATCAGGTTTTTAAACAAGACTGAATCATCAAATAATTCATAAATAATTAAAAGTGAAAAGTATAATAGAATGTTTGAATGTTTCTTCTCACTTTTTTTTTTTTTTTTTGTTCAACTTTGAATATTTGTCCAAATTATTTTGTGCATCCCAGTAAAAGCGAAAAAAAAATTAAGTATGCAATTTCCAGTAATGACCATTCTGAAGCAATATTCAAAAACATATAAAAGTTGTTGATCGTCTAAAAAAAACATCATATAATTGGCTCCAATAAGATGTGAAATAGGCAAATAATTTTATACTTCCCTGGAAAGAACTATAAGTAACACACATATCATTTCCCATATGATAATGTATCAGTAAAAACAATGTAACTATATATATATATATATTAAATGTGTTAAACAATTTAACATCATTAAAATGAATTTCAAATTGAGTCCATAGACTTCAATGTATAAGAATTCTATTTTGTATCCCTGTAAACATATTATAAGACCTGCACCCATAAAATTTATATGCTTCTTGTGATAATGACTAACAACATGCTTACTAACTTTTAGTTCAATTGGATAAGGCGTTTCTATTTAGATGCTAATGCACTTCAAGTTATTTGAATTATTAGTCGTTTTTTCTTTGTGTTCCTGTAAAAGAAATCTGTAAGATCTTCATTTATCAAAATTAATACAGATTATGTGACAGTGACCTATAACATACCTACCAACTTTTAGCACAATCAGATAAGGCATTTAGATGCAATCATGTTCACAAATGCATATACATCACCACAAAAATGACAAAAGTGAATTCAGAAGACCAGAAAAACGTATAGATGCAACAAAATCAAAGAGCTTATTTTTTGTTCATGAATACTTTCCTTACATAGCATGAGTTTAGAAAGCAAAAACACATAATTCTTCATACAATAATAAAAAAATGAAATTATTCATGAATAAAAACTTACACTAACATAGGCTTCCCAGCAATTTTTTCATTCTTTAGAACATTTTCAATTTCAATCTTACATTCTTCAAGGCGCTCAAAATCACTAGCATCAACTACAAATATTATACCATGGACTAATGCATAATACTTTTTCCATATTCCTCGAATTTTAGGTCCTCCACCTAGGTCATATATAGTAACATTATATTTTCCATGCTTCAAAGAGATACTTGAAAAACCAACAGTAGGAACAGCTTCAGATGTTGGTTCTAAAAAATTTAAGTGAAGTGACATTGAATTTAAGAAAATAAACAATTTAAATTTTAATAACAGATGAAACTCACAATACGAAAGAACGAGAAAGTTTTATGAAGAAAATGTATTTCTAAAAAGACAATACTCTTAATTGAAAGAATTTTTCTACTTACAACCGCGGTTAATACTTATAAAGCCTATATTTTTTTCCTTAATTTCACACTGTGAGTGAGTAATAAAAACAAGGGTAATGAAAAGTCTTTATTATTATTATTTTTTTTTTTTTTTTTTTCATAACCGAAATTGACACAAAAGAAGGATGGCGTCTTTTAGAATAACTTGGGCCACTCTACTGCAATCTACAATGGATGATTCCTGCACAAAAGTTTAGCAAGGTTGACAATTTTTTTTTTTTTTTTTTTTTTAATTTATGAATTACCTATAAGTTAATAAATAAGTTAATGTATATAATAAATAAAACCCCCTCCTTTTTTTTTTAGGTTCTTAAATAATGCTAATAATAACTTTTTTTTAATCTGACATGCTACAAAAATGCATCAAAAAATTACACAATATCAGACCTATATAAAATTAAAAACTTTCCGCGAACATGACCTAAAAGCTAAAAATTTTCTTCAAGCTAGGAAAAGCTGAAAAAAAGCGCCATTCGACGCTGCACTAGGTCAGAATTGTAAACATCTCAAAAATTGTTTGACTTATATCTTTTACGCCGAATTTATAGAAAGCGAGAAAAATAAAAAATAGATTTTGCAAGTTATCCGCAGGCTCTGATTACCGATGGGTTACTGCGCGACTCAATTCTGCAAATAATCAGGAGTTTACTAAATTTACAGACAAGTAATCTCTCTCTCCTCATCCCCTAAATGTTTTACCCTCTTTAAAAAAAAAAAAAAAAAAAAAAACTAACTTTCCACAAGATAGGAAAATTTTCTGCGCAAACTTTCTGCAAGATAGAAAAATTTTCCAAGCACGCCGTGCACACGTGCGTCTATATTCTACAGCCCTGCACAATATTTATATAAACATTTGCTACAGTCACAGATTATTTCACTCACTTAAAAATAAAATGTGAACACAAAAACACATTTTTTTTTTTTTTTTTTTTTTTTTTTACTCATGGCAATTTTGTTTAGGCTGTAAAATCAAAGTAACCTTTAAAATGAGATTAAAAAAAAAAAAAAAAAAAACATGACAAACGTTTTGGCTAAACATTAGCCCTCTTCAGTGTCAATATGCATAGATAGCACAACAGTTAAGATAAAGTTACAAAACATCATAATAAGATAAGTACTTGAGAGAGATTTAAAATTTTTTTTTTTATCTCATTTTAAAAGTTACTTTGATTTTATACAGTAATGAAGACACATTGATTATGTTCAATTTTATTAAATTGTTTATTATACATTCAAAAATTAAAAATCTTTCATTAAGAGGAAAATTTTTAATTTTATTTTTAAGGTTATAAAATTTGCTAAACTTTTGAGCAAGAGTATATACTAATATTATTGTAAAAGTTTAGTGACTGGTTAAGTATGGGTATACCAGGTAAATCAAAGCAAAAATGTTTCTAATTGCTTTGATTTAAATCTTTTATTGAATCATTTCAATAAATGATATGACATTTTCTGATATCGGCCAAGAAGTTTATAACAGGGTAGTGATGGGAAAATATAATCCATTGGTCAGACATTGGACTCCCAAAGACTTTTTTAATGACCCATGCATTCGTTTTTATTAACTTATTTTTTATATAATAAAAGAAAAAACAGGCAATCAGAAAATGAAATATTAAGATTAATATGCAATTTCAAATTATCAAACAAAAATACTTTCAAGTCAACGTCTGATTACTGATTTTCTGTCCTATCACTGCCCTGTGTAACAGGCAATCATGAACTTGGTGTGCATATTCATTGCATGGTGTAGTAGGAATATATCAGCTCAAAGTTTTAAACAAATTTGTAGCCTTAGTGTACACATCTAGAAGTTTTTAATAATTTGTCTTGATTATACACTAGCGTACTCTGCTGGTCACTATATTTAATTGAACATATGTATAAAACCTCAAAAAAATTAAACTCTGAAACATAATTTCATTGAAACTGGTCAAAACCTCAGTATTGGATCCTGCAACCTTTGGCATTGTCTTTCTCATGCAAGCTGTGGTGGGTTTAGTAACAAATTCAAAAAACAATTTTTATACATTTTATTACAATTGCAAATAAATTTTAGAATTTTGAAGAATCTCATCAACAGCAATTGGTGTAAGATTATTTATTTTATGTCTTAATATTTTTTACCTGCAAAAAGTCAACAATTCTTGGTTAGTCAAATAAGTTTGTGCCACGAAAAAGTTTAAACACTTATCTCACTGAGTTTGGATATATAACTAATTAAAATTGTGGAATTATGATTGCATAATTCCACATGTGATTTTCTGTAACATGCTGAATGATTGATGATTCATCAGCACAAGTCAAATAGTTTTTAACAGCTTTGTCTTCCAAAGCAGATGTTGAATTTTTGGAATCCACTAATCAACAAATCAATCATCACAATATTTATTAACTAGTGTTGCAAATTAGGGGTCACAACATGCGAATTGTATTCAAAAAATGATATTGTGTGCAAAAGTCAAGCATAGCACTGCAATTTTTCACTCTTAAATATTAACTCTTCAATACATGGTGATGCATATATGAATCATACCAATTTTTACTGAATTTGGCATTAAAAATAATACAAAACAGATAGTTTACTGCACTGATTTTTTATCTTAATATATCCATATAAATGTTTGATTGTTTTTTCCCCCAGAACATGGCAGCATCAAACAGTCATGAGCTCAGAATTCATTTCTGTTTTTTTTTTTTTTTCAGTAATCAAGTTAGCTTTGTGTAATTCATAAATTTGGTATTAAAGATTTAAAAATTTTACTCCCTATAACTGAAGGTATGTATTTTTCATTTCTGTGTTAAGATTTAACCACAGAATCTTTCTTTATTTCCTTTTTTTTTTTTTTTTTTTGAATTTTTAGGTTTGATGCATATATTCACCAAACCTAAAAATTCAAAAAATAATCAATAAAAAATTTTAATTAATTTTTTTAATATTTTTCCACATTTATTTAAGCCACAACCATGAAGTAAAAAATTGTTTGGTAAAAACATAAAAAATCCTGCATTGAAGGTTTAAATTTTGAAAGTTTCAGTCGGATTTACATTAAATTTAGGAAACATGTTTCTCTTAATTAATAATAGTTAATTTAGCAGTTTCAAGCAGTTTGGTTAAAAACACATAAAGACAATTTTTTCATTTTTATTTCTATCCTAATGAGAGCGCAGTGTCTTTCTTTGCAGCAGCATATTTTCCCTTTTTCCAAGCCAGTAGACAGGAAAAATATCTTGAAAGAAAAGGCCCCACAGTCAGTCATGTATGCACATTGCAACACAATGCTGTTGCGGTCAGTATATAAAATAACAAATGCTTTAGATATATATATATGATTGGACATGTATTAGGATTGGAAAATGGCTCACAAATGTTTATGTTTGACACCTAACTTTTTAAACTATGAGCCATCTTTGGCTCATAAATAATCATCTCGGAGCATCCAGGGACTGTGTAGACTCTGTGGTCTCCGTTCCTAGTGCCTACTGCAGGTGTGATGTGCTGGTACCAAATCACCTGTAAATGACCCAAGTACTGGTCGGGCTGTCGTACGTAGCAGAGCAGCTACCATACTGTGATCTAATGAGACATACCTCTAATGTAAATTTATATGAATCCCGTATTTTTCTAGAGGGCGCTTTTACTAAAATGCAACATTCTGCCTTGAACGAGGCTAAAGCTATTTCTCCTGAATATATAATCTTGTTATGATTTTTTTTGTAAATGTTGTGCTTGTATGTTTGCCACTGAGGAGGGCTAGTATTCTAGCCAAAACGTCTGTCGTGTATTTTAATGTTTTTAATTAAAATGTATTTTAAAGTTTTAAAAATTTTTGTATTCATTATTTCATTTTAAATGTTACATTGGTTTTAATATATTAATGAGACATATAAATTATGTTTAATTTTATTAAAATAATCTTCTTACTTTGCAACAGTATCATTATTATTATAAATGATGTAATGGATTTTAAAGTGTTGATTGTATTTTAAATTTTTGCTAAGAAACATTAAATAATTGATTAATCTTGAAATGAAATATATATTTACTTTTTTGCACTTAGAATATTTTATGTATTAACTAGGCTATTGAAATGGTCATCAAATATTCTATTATGAAACATAAAATAAATGTAGTCTTTGATGTAAATTTGATTGTATTTGTTATAAAGTAAGTGATTTAAGTAGAAAATATTTAGTGAAATGATCTTTCTAAAGCAGGAATATAGTATTATGTGTGATGCAATTTTGACAAATTTACGAAAAATGAAGTATCTGTTTAAGATATATCATATCTAATTTATGTAATAAAATTATGAGTGCAATCACACACAGCAGTTACATGTTTAAACTATTTCCTTCACACAAACAGAAATTTTATTTTATATATCATTTTTATGATACATTCAGCTTATAAACTTACAACTGTATTACCTAAATCAAAGCAGGTCTTTAGTACTAATATAACCGCATTCTATGAACAATTATTCAAAACTTTTATAAATAGATTCATAATTCTTTTAAAACTGGCATATAAATAACATACCTCCAAGCAGATGTTTTACAGTACATGTTTTTCCAGCATTGTCCAAACCAATCATCAGCAACGTAATATCTCTAAGTTAAAAAAAAAAAAAAAAAAACTATATATTAAAACATTTTTTTAAAGATATGATTTAATAAACTACTAAAATAAATTTTTTTTGTAATTTATTTTTAATGTAGCAACATTGAATTTCGACATTTCCGACATCAGCATTTCAATGTAAAATTGAATTTTGGCATCTTATATTTACTTTCCGAACATACATATGTTTAAAAAGTATTGTAATAATGTCAAAAACTCAACTTTAAGATTTTGATGTTTCTATATGGTTTGAGTTCCCCTGAGTTCATTTTTGCTATTTTTACAATGATGCATGTATGTGTGTGTGTAGTAGGAGTGTGAGTGAACACAACAGTGCCTAAATGCTTTGTTCAAATGAGCTGAAAGGTGGTACACATGCTACAGGTCACTTTACACAAACTCTATCAAAGCTGTAGCCAGGATTTTTTTCAGGGAAGGGAGGGGGAATTACATTTCTAATATAAGGTCATAGAAAAAGAATGATATAATAATTTACACATGCAAAGAAAAGCATATACACATGCATAAACAGGCCCTGATTAACTTCATGTAAGGCCCGGAAAACACATACTTTCGTAGGCTCACCTTCCCCTTCACACTGTGCACCAACCAGCACAGGTACATATATACATGTTTATGGGAGAAATATGCCAGAATTTACATTATATGATACCCTATTTTGTTTATTTTTAGGGCATAAATGAGAAAATGGCATTTTCAGGGCCATTTTTTGGCCTCCTGCTACTCCGGTTACATGCCCCTGCACAGCTGCCAACCTCATGACTAAAAATTTAGGAGCGACTTAAAAAATTGGAGCAACTATTATGATACGAAAATTTTAAATAAGATTTTTACATTTACACAGTCTTAATATAGATTTCTTTACATCAATTGGGGGGGTAAAAAAATTCATGATTGAGAAACAATTTTACTTCTTTGTAGGTTTTTTAAGTCTAATAAAGCAAGTTTAAAATAGATACTGACATAATATGTTAATTTATTTATTGAATTTTTATTTGATAGGAAATGAGTTAGTACTTTCACACACTTCTCAGTTTAGCAAACCTGAAGTATATAATACCAAAGAAAAAGTATTGGGATATTGGATGGAATCACTATTTACATATCATGTTGAATTTTCACAATGAATTATTTTCTATATAATTAAGATTACGATAAAACTAAACAACAAATCTCAAGGGTAAATTATAAATCTACTACGAATAAAAATCTGATTTAGAAAGTTGTGAAGATTATGCTTATACATTATGTAGCATTGTCGTACTGAAGTTTATGATTTTTTTTCTTTGAACTTCCTCTTCAGTGTATGTAAAAAAAAATCTCTATGAAAGTCATTTTATTTAATCAAAATTTTTAAAGAAACGATAAAACTAAACAACAAATCTCAAGGGTAAATTATAAATCTACTACGAATAAAAATCTGATTTAGAAAGTTGTGAAGATTATGCTTACATTATGTAGCATTGTCGTACTGAAGTTTAAGATTTTTTTTCTTTGAACTTCCTCTTCAGTGTATGTAAAAAAAAATCTCTATGAAAGTCATTTTATTTAATCAAAATTTTTAAAGAAACAATGAAACTAAATTTGAACAATACAAAAAACTATACGCTCAATAAATAAATAAATAAAATACAAAAGAAAAGAAAGAAAGAAAGAAAAAGTGTGCAAATAAAATAACAAAAAACAGTTATGCTATGTACCTTAGAGATCCTATTCTGTGTCTTTTGCATGAACAAATTGAAGAAAAGACATTTCCCATGTCTTCACGTGAGAATCATATTTCAAATATCACGGATGTATAGTAGTTGACTATCTGATGAATCAAAACTAGGATAATGCAAAATATAAAACTTATTCATGGCAAATTAAAAAAATTAAAAGTCCACACAATCGCAGATTTCTGAATGCCTGAATGGCATGTAACACTAACAGACCCATAACAAACCCCTACAAACTTTGTATTGTAAACAATTCAAAAAGTCAAGGTTAAAGTTTACTCACAAATAAAAAGAGATTTCATATTCAAACCAGTAGTAATTAAGAAATTTGTAAAATAAAAGCATGATAAAATATAACAAGCAAGTTAATATCAAAAACTATTGTTGATTTCATCATCATTTAACATCAGTATTTTGATGCATTTTAGATAAATTGAACGTAATGTACTTATTTGACATAAAACCAGTAAGTAGCAACCAATCATCCTTTTCTTTCTTTCTTCAACCTTGGTTTCCATCTCCATCGTCCGTTTTCCACTTCTAACTCTACGTTTCTACTTTGTTTATTAATGTTTAAGTTTAATCTGCATTTGCGTAGAAGTGGTTATCACTATAGTTAGGTGCTATGGCTTTGATTTAATAAATTTAATATACATCTCGCTGGATGGTTTTAATATAGATTTAGTTTAAGTAGTGTATTCTTACTTTCTCATATCTCAACCGTTGTATATTTTCAAACACATTACGTTTTTCTGTTATATACAAGTCCAGTATATCAATAATAAAGTTGGTTACTTTTATATTAAATGCTTTCAAATAGGCAAAATGTGTGCTGATAAATTTTTTCATTGGCTTCACTCAAAGCTAGAAATCACGACTTTTGATGGAAGTTATGAAGGTGTATTGAAATTTATTTCAATATCAACAGAACGTGTTATTTTTGAACATACTTATGAGCTTCCATCACGTGATTATCTTGGAACAGTGCATATGTTACTCTCCAATATTTTAACATTTAAATACATTGGACCTTACGAAAACTTTAATATTTCTAATTTTGATTCTTCTCAGGAGATAATGATTCGTGAATTTGCTGAGCATGAAAGAATAGATAGTTCAGTTGAAATAATAGCTCCAGATGACTATTTTATTCAGTATTTACCAGAACATTTAAAAAAAAACTGTCCCACCGATTTTTGCATTATTGATTCCATAGATTCGACTTTTTATAAGGCTGTGAAGCACTTGTCAGAATCTACTACCGTAGGGGCATCATTTCATGGCCCGAAGATTTCACATTCAGGATTTCTCTCATGGTTATGTCTATCATCTAAAGCATATGTATTTCTTTTTGATATTGAATGTCTGGGTATGTCAGCCTTTAATAATGGTTTAAAGGAAATTTTAGAAAATGAAAAAATAGAAAAAGTTATACATGATTGTCGAGAAGTCACCAATTGTATACTTCGTTTATATGATGTAGAATTAAAATATATATTTGACACACAAGTGGCAGATTATTTTATAAATATGCAAATGTGTACAGGAAAAAAAGTTTTTGAATATGTTAATTCATTAGACAGTTGCTTATTTAAATATCTCAAAGTACCTCAGCAATTTTTATATAATCATAATAAAGCCACGTCACTTAAAGATGAAATAGAATTTTATAAAACACGGCCTGTTGATAAACATTTTACTAACTTTCTCATGAAAAGTTCAATGTATTTGCTATATTTGAAAAATGAACAAGAAAAGTTTTTCATGTCTTCTTATAAACATGCGGCAGAACTTTATTTAAATAGTGTAAGTTCAGCAAGCGATTCTGAAGTTAATATGATGTTGAAAAAAGAATCTACTTCAACTTGTGTTCCAGATTGTTTATCAAGAAGTGTGAAATCTATTCACTTTTGTGTTGCACTACAGTCTGCAGATGATCCTCTAAAATAGGTGCAGGGGACTCTTTGTGAACAAAATACAATGTCTGTTAGCTTACCTCCAGAAAAAAGATGTTTAAAAAGAATATTGCAAATTGATACTAAATAAAACTATATTTTTGTGTGTTTTATGTAACATGAAGTTAAGTAAGATTTTAACTTTTGTCTTCTTTAAATACAAAGTGGCTATTCGGCATCTGGGTCTCGATAACTTATCGGCTGTTCAGCCCCACATTTGAGTGCTGCCGTCTACCATTCATTATTGTTACTTTATTTGATATTTAACGTCTATGATTATAAAAATGAACATTTTCATTGAAGAGATGAAAAAAAAACTTCTTTTTAAAATCAATCTTTTGTTCTATATTTCACAATTAGCAGTTCAGTGCTTGTTTATAACTATATGTACAGTCTGTAACAAAAGTCTCCGAACACCAGCGAAAATTCCTATATAAATAATGTACACTTAATACAGTTTTGTTAAATAAATCCTTGCCGAATCCTGTTTTTAGACTGACTAAGAACAGGATTTGACAAGGATTTATTTAACAAAACTGTATTAAGTGTACTTTTTTTACATAAGAATTTTTGCTAGTGTTTGGAGACTTTTGTTACCGACTGTATATGCATTATATATATTTAAGAAACTAAATAGAAAAGATAATAATTACATTGTTGGAATTTTTTTTTAATTTAACTTTATTGCATTTTTAGCTACATATTTTTACTATTATGCTCAATCGAATATGTTATAGAATTTAATGTTTTAGGCCTATATATAAGTACATATTCTGTATCCTTTGCATTGTAATTAGCATGAAAATTTAAAAAAGAATTAATTTAATTTTAAAATAGAAGAAAAAAAAAGTTTATATAAACGTTTATCCATTTTGGTAATTAAATATTAATGTTTCAATGAATTATTTAAATACCACTTCCACTGATCAAGTCCTTTAATAAGTCAATAAGTTTAAAAAAAAAAAATTTTAAATCCGCATTGCATTTTTAAAAAATCTAATTATTTTGATTTAACACGTTGAGTGCCACACAAATTCTTAAATTCCATAATAATTTCCTCCTGTAATAAATAAAAATTAAGCAAATTTTTAATAAATTTTCAATCATTAAATGTAATATTTTTAGTTTTATATCTGCCACCAATGGTTGACACGGCTTTATATCATATTTGAGACTGTCAGCCATTGATAGCTGACAGGGCACTCAACGTTTTAATTTTTTATTGGTACTGCTTTTACTTTTAAAACTTTCACTGAAATGTTTGAAATATAACATGTTCTGCACACTCTTCAAGATGATTCCTTCAGTACTTAGAGATATATAACAAAATGTCTAGAATCTAGAATGGCTGATATGGCGCTCAACGTGTTAAAAGAAACAACCTTGTCTTTAAATGTTTTTAAAAACTTTATATTCAATTTATCATTTAAAAGCTTCTTTAGTTACAATAGTGAAATATAGATGGCAGCACTTGGTGCTGAATAGATGGTAGGCTTTTCGGCCCACAGGTGCCGAATAGTCGCGGCTCTTCTTTGTAAGCATCAAAATTGCAGTCCAGAGAAATATAATTAGTCTTGTGACTGCTTTGAAGAAGAGTAAAATTGTAATGCTACTTTCACTCAATGTTCTTTTTGCAATATCCTTAAATAAAAGCTATTTCAACTTTTTTTTTGAATATGCCAAATTATTTATTTATTTATTTTTTTTTTTCCAGAATTGCATTTAAAACAGTATGGCATAGTGATACTCTTTAGCCTGTATTTAAAAAAAAAAAAAAAAAAAAAATTCAAGTTGGTAAGTTTTTGATTTATACACTATTTCTCATAATTATAAGGACACCCGTTTTTTTATATTAACTAAACACTATTATTTAAACAAATATATTTTTAATTAATTTGAATTTCATTAATAGACTATATTTAAAAAGTTTTATCGTTTTTCTATCTTAAAACACTTTAAATATGGTAAAAAGAGGATTTTTCAGGTGTTCACAATTATAAGGACAGCTCGAATTTTAGTAATTATTTTCAGTTATTCTTTAAATTAATATTTTATGGGGTCTCTTTTTTAGGGTTAAACAGTCAGACATTCTCTCTGATATATATATATATACAATGGCAGATTTAAGGGGGCGGCTAGGGGGCCGAAGCCCCCCCCCCCCCCCCCCAAAGAAAAAAAAAAACACTGACATTCACAATTGAATACTGCAATTGTAAATTTTTTATTGGTCTAGAATAACACTTTGAAAAATCTTAGCCCCCCCCCCCCCCCCAAAGTCAAGTTCTGGATTCGCCACTGTATATATATATATACATTTCTTTTTAATATTCAGTTTCAATACCATTTCGTATAGCATATATGATATTCTTAATACATTTAAACTATTTAAAATTGCTTTCCACTTGCATGCACTTTCTAATATCATAAGTTAAGGTTTTTTCAACTTTTGGGCCATGGGAAAGGTAATAATACAGAAGTTTCTTTCTTCAAACAATTTCCTATTGCTCTAAAAGAGCAAAAATGTAAGTCTTGATGAAAAAAATAATATTACCCCCCAAAATCTAACAAAATGTGAGAATTCCAAGTTTAAAATTTGCAGATATTCTCTTGATGTTCATAATAATAGAAAAAATTACTAAATTCATTCTGCCTGTAGTAATAACAGCTCTCTAGAGCACCATAGATCCAACTTTAAAATGCCCAATTCATATCTGCCTTTAAAAAAATCTGCTCTGTCTTTCGCTATCTTCAGATTGTGCCAGTAACTGTTAAAACCATTTGATTAATCAAGAATAAAATGTTTTTCATCCGAAAATGCAACATTTTACCATTTAATATTGTCTTTATTCAACTTTAACACAGACGTTCTTTCCCCCATTAAATGCTGATTGATTATTACAGGTTTTTTATTCATTTTAACATGTTATTTATTATTTTAAACATGTATAAACGTGGACCCTAACCTTTCGTTAAAAATTATGAGCAAATTCAGCAGCAGTCATTATGAGTAGAACAGTAAGAGGAATTATGAGTCTTCAATCTCCGTAAAACAACTCTGATTTTGCATCAGATCTCTCTCCTGTCGAACCAGCAGTTCAACGTTTGATCACATTTCCTTCAGCAATTTTAGACCTTCGAATTTCATTAGAAATTCGGCGGATTGAAATTATCCTTCAACTTAAAAAACACATTTATCATACTTCACTACTTGAACGTTCTTTTTTTCGAGGAATTATCAGTAATATCTGTCCAAGAAAAATTGAAGGCTTATATATGAATTAATCTAGCCCAGTAGTTAACAAATTCGCATGTCAACTGTAATTTATCTGCTAGTAAGTTAAATAAAACGAAAAAATCTGGATTGTCCCTATAATTATGAACATCTAAAAACATAGAGAAAAACACATTTTGCATTATTTTTTATTAATTTTGTTTTATATTAAAAAAAAATTGTAACAGTTTTGGTTTTTAGAATACTAGATATATTATGTGCACTTAGTACAATCTTGTTTACAATTATTTTTACGTTAGTTATTTCAAAATATAAAGTGTCCTTATAAATATGAGAAGGAGTGTAATAGTTTTAAGCATAGTTTAAACTGCCATGCCAAAAATTCTTTGTCAAAAACCTGTCGTACATTTATTGTTATACTTTAAACATTATTATATAACAATTTTCGTAGGACACCCTTGGCAAAATTTGAAATTTGGCACCAAAGGAGCTTGGACATTTCTCACCAAAGTCTTTACTTACATAACTGCAATAGTCATTTTAGTGCAGCGTCAAAATGGTGACAAAAACTTAAAAGTTGCTGCCATGGGGGTTCTTTACTAAAGCTGTATTATTTTCTTATTTTTAAGAAATGTGGTAAGTCATCTGTTATCTGAGTTTTCTGAAAATTTTACAAGGGTTATATGCCCTGCCTGCCAGCCAATTGTAAGGCCAGGGGTCTGTCCAGACTTTTCACACAGGGTCCAGTTTTTGTGAAATTGTGAAAAATTCTACACATAATTTTGTGAATCTAAATTTAGCATGAAAACAAAGTTCTTTCGTACTTTTCATCTAGGGTCTATCTTTGTGTGAAATTGTTAAAAAATGTAATTTTGCAAAATAAAATAACAATTAATATTTATTAAATAAATTTACACAGTTACCTTACATAATGTCCTTATTTCTTTTATGCACAATACGTATTTCGAGTGCGCCCGCACTCATCAGGTGCTAAGTGACCTCTTCATCTTCATCTGTCTCTATTGTTGATCGTCGTCGGCTCGTTAGTTCTCCTCGCTTCACTTCAGTTAAATTTAGTATTGGCTGCCAGTGTTTCGGTATTATTGCGTGTTCTCTTTCGTTAATTACGTGAGTGCGGACACACTCGAAATACGTATTGTGCATAAAAGAAATAAGGACATTATGTAAGGTAATTGTGTAAATTTATTTAATGAATTTATCGTCCTTCAAGTAAAATTAAATGATTAATATAACAATTAATATTTCATTTTAAACAATGACAGTTCAGTTTTATAGAACTAAACTCACACATATGCATAGAACCCTTTATAAATTAGAAATTAAATATCAGCTTTTCGGGAGAAATATAACAAACACGTCTGATTATTCAGGCAGTCTGTTCGTTCTATTGAAGATTAGTTTTCAAAATGAAAGAGATTTATCGAAGGTCTGTTTTAAGGAGAATTTTGTAAAGGGTCTTTTTTTAGGATAAAAAAGTTTTACGAAGGGTCCTGTTTTAGGATAAATAATTTTAACAAGATAAAAAATTTTGTGAAGGGTCCTTTAATGGATCCAGGTTTGCCTCTGGACAGACCCTGAAGACACAAAGAAAATAGTGCTCTTCTTCCCTTTTGTATTACTGGATTTAATGCTGATTGTGTGCCTTGCAGTTGAATTCTTATTCATAGTTTTAAAGCTGTAAAATGTGAAACTGAAATCACTTTGATACATTTTGAGGCATTTCATTTGCTGACTTTGAAAGTAAGAGGATGAAAATAACAAGATTAATGGTGGGTAAGGGATAGGAAGAAAGAATATAGTGGGAATAATGAGTTAAAACTACAACAATTTGTGAAAACAAACAGCAAGACCCCCTGTTTGGGATAAGGGGCTCGGAATGACCGAGGTTGCTGACGTCACAGAATTGCAGTGAAGCTTTCTTTGGATTGTACGTGCCAAGACCCCCTTATCATAAATAAAACTTGTCCATTGGAACTGCTTCCTGGTCTGCTGAAATTCATAGGTGGTGCTACAAGACAGGCGGTTTGTTTTGAAAATAATAGCTTCAGGCAGCCGGCATTCCAGCGTTTCCGATATCTGATTAGCGTCTTAGCTTTACATCTGTGTTTATATTGTTAGTTAATTTTTATATTATCTAATATTTTATTTATTGATATTTTTTTATCAGCATTCTATATGCATTATGAGTTACTGTTGTGTACCTCACTGTACATCGAAAAAAAACTGTTGATTCAACCGGGAAAAAAATTTCCTTCCATGAATTTCCCACTGATCAGTCAGTTCGCGAAAAATGGATTAAAACAATTTCCAGAAAAGGTATTTATTACATATAAATGAACTAGATCCATAAAATTAGGTATATTACTGTACTAAATTATACTTTTTTATACTGTTAAACCACAACTTTTTTTTAAAATCATTAATAGTTAATTGTTTAATGATTATTAATATCAAAATACAAAATTTAAAATGTGTAAGATGAATATTTTTTAAATAAAAGTTGAAAAGTAAATCTTAGCTTATAAAATTATTTTTTAAAAACTTCCTATAATTAATATAAAATTTATACATTCTTAACATTTCTGATTTCCGTGAAAAGAATTCATGTATTTATGAAACAAATATTGTTGAGGTAGGCTTTTCACTATTTCTTTTTAAATAATTTGTTAGGAGTACTTTTTACTTAAACTTTATTACATTAGCAAAAGGTGTTTTTATTTTATTTCACTCTAACATTTTAACCATAGAATAATAATAATTCATTATTATTCTATGATTTTAACAGACTGTTCTAGACATTCTAACAAACTGTTCTTCTAGAATTCTCTGACTGACATGGAAAAAAAAAATGTTAAATAATTTTCTATTTTAAAAGCATGGAGGATTTTTTTCCTTCTCATAACTTTCAAATATTTTTAATTATTTGTCATTTGTCCTTCAACCCCTTTTTTTTTTTTTTTTTTTTTTTTTTTTTAAGACCCAGAAAGTAATAACTTATGGCAGCCAAAAGACTCATCTGTTGTTTGCAGTATACACTTTGAGAAAAATTGTTTTAGAAAAGATCTAAAAATTAAAAAGCTTATCCCCAGATGCATACCCAGTATTTTCCCCAGTTACCCTAAATACATGACACCTGTATCTGCACCCCTTAAGCGTACCTTTAGTGGCTTAATAAAAGGAAATAACAAATTATGCAATGAAAATGTATCTCCTTGCCTTCCTGAAATATCATGTAATAATTTTAATATTTCAGAAATCACTCAAAGCTCTAGTTCTGAATCTATCCCTGCAACCTCTAATGATTATAATATATCAGTAAATAATTTAGACATATTGGCCACAACAGCTGCTGCATCGAGTCCATTAAAAGCACCCTTAACTAGTGCTAATAATTCTTTGTATACCATGAAGCATTCTAGAGATATAATGAGAAAATTACAATCAACTCAATGCCAAGTCAGGCATTTAAAAGCAAAAATTTTTTAATTTGAAAATAAAAATCAATGATAAATGTGATTATTATAAATCAATGGTTGAAAAAACAGGCATCACAAACTTACAGGAGGGTAAAGATAATAAAGCTCTCTTTTTGAAAGATTAGTTGAAAGCCTATGAAAAAAAAAAAAAAAATGACATGGTCTGAAGTTACCATAAGATATGCCATACTTTTATCTCATAAGTCCCCAGCAGCTTATAGAATGCTTCATAGCATGAATATCATATCTTTACCTTCACCCTCAACTTTGAAAAGATATGTTTGTTCATGCAGTACTCAAAACATACAGTCATTAATAAAAGAGAGGCTTATATCTGAAATGAAACAATTAAATGATAGAGAAATATATGGTTCCCTCCTCCTAGATGAAATGAAAATAAAACCTAAATTAACGTATGTTCCATTTTCTGATAGTGTTGTTGGGGCTGTAATTACAAATAATAAAAATGAAAATGAGCAAGATAAATTAGCCACTCATTTACTTAGCTTTGTATTATCAGGGTTAACATCCCATTACAGAATACCAGTGGGGTGTGGAAAATATCTCCCCAAACAATTGGATGCATGAAAGTCACTAGATGGCGCTACGCGTCCAGTGACTTACTTTTTTACTTTGACATTTTTTTTTAGATTTTCTGGAAGCACGGCAGATCACGTTTGACCTTCGACCCCCACAGCATCAAAGCTATGTTAGATTTAAAATTCTTGTTCCTTTACGGAATCATTAGACAATATGTTTGTTCTTTTTAATTCGATTTATTTAATTAATTCTGTAAATATAATTTTCATTTGTAAATAATCATGTAATAGTATTAAATAGCTTTAAAAATATTAAAGCCTATCTATGCATCATTTGAAATCGAAAGTGTTACATTTTTTCTTCAGGGGTATTACTTTACAAATGGCTTAACAGGAAAGCAATTATATGAGCTCACTTTAAATGTAGTTGAGGAGGTGGGATTTCTTGTAATAAGAATAGTGGCTGATAATTTTCAAACCAATATATCCATGTTTCAACATTTTAGTTTTAATGATCAAAATTCTAAAAAAAATAATGAGTGTAAAAAATTAAAATCAGTTAATATACAACCTAAAGTCACTCATCCTTTTGATAACAGCAGAATTTTAAGAATGAAGAAAATGAAACTAGCGTACATGAGTAAGATGCTTAAACTCATGTTGTTTGAAAAAAATATGTGAGCTTAAGCTTTCTAATTAATGTACAGGACCTTACAAAAGTGTTCTGACAATGACACGTAGTCATCCAAACGATGTTAAATTTGGAACAATTATTAATTTTAAACGCAACATAAGCTGAATAGTTTTTACTGGTGTATACAATGCTTATGGTTTGTTTATAGAGACACAAGAAAGAATTTCGTAACATTAGAGCCAATGAACAAACTTTTATTTAAGCGCGCACTTTAATGCACTTATGCTGAATTGAACTTAATAAAATTAACATACATTATAAAGATGCTTAAAATTTTGTTTACTCTTAAAAAAGGTTATGTATAGACTAAATAATTTATGGGACCACATAAAATGATTCCGAGTATGTACTGTAATCATCCAAATGATGTCAAATTAGTTTGAAAATTAATGAGTTATAATTAATTAGGTTTATTCTTATTATTGGCGTTTATAATAACTGTGGCTACTTTTCCAGGATACATAAAATAATTTCGTACTATTACGGTCTATAGTCGATATTTCTTAAAAGTTTATTTTAACATGGTTACATCCCATCAAATATAATGAAATTTTATTAGAACTTTAAAAGCATGTTTTCCTGTTGATAATTGTGGACATAGAATTGGAAATTAGTTTAAAGGTTACGCAAAATATTTCTGATATGCTATGTAATTTTTTTTCGTATGAAATTTGGTAGTTATGAATTTCAGGGAAATAATACAAGACCGTCGTTTATTAAGAATACATATTGTTGGTCTGTAAGTTGTCCGAGAATGAAAGGTGAAACTTGCAAAAATTCAGTGATGTATTCACAGAAAGTTCCAGAAAAATACAGGTCTATAAACCAAGTATCAGCTTCAATTCAACCAGTAAACACAGTTTAAACAACAGCCGTTAACAGCAAAACAACAGTACAAACTGTTTAGCAATAACACATAAAGAAAGTCTCATCCAAAGAGGCTCAAAGCAAAGCAAACATTTGACGAAACTGACACAGATCTGAGACTGACCGCCTTGGTGAAAAAATGCTCCTTTTATACTTTTCTATCGAACAGATTGTTCTGGAAAATTCTCGTACCTCATAATGAGATTAGAGCTTCCATATTTGGTATATCCATAATAAGGATTTTCTCGCCAAAATATCACCAACAGTCGCCAAATTCATTTCTTCGTTTTTTGGAGCTTTTTTAAGTGTTTTTAAGGGAAAATTGGGCTTTTTTTAACGCTAAAACGAATAGAAATGCACAAAGTTAGCATTTTATTAACTTTACTAAACCTCTTTGAAAGAATTTATTCAAAAATAAATGCAATTATTTACAATTCCGTAACACTTTATAAGAGATACAAATAGAGATACAGCGGGGGGTTGAGGGGGGCAGCAGCCCCCCCCCCTCAGGAATGTATATTATTATGGTAACAAGTCGATCAAATCAATATATACGATTATATAATAAGGAATAAATAAAAAGGACCTATTGAAATAGGATCTGATGTAAATAGGACGTTGAGACTCCTGATCTGCAGATCCACTAGTGTAAATTAATTATATCTCAAAATAATTTTAAAAATATTAAATATTTGAATAGTAGTATAATATTTATTAATATCTGAATTAAAAAATATTTGATTTATATAATATTAATACAAGAATTAAAAACAATATCAATTTTAACTTAATAAATTTTCTTAAGGTGCTATCAGACGGAAGATGATATATTCTAAAATATAAGCTACTGCCGCTCAAAAGCGACTTCAGAGGGGTTGTTTTTAAGCATAAATGGAAGAACGAAATCCAGAAATGTAAACAACGGACCCAACATTTGGCTATTATTCTCCCCCAAGGATGTTTACAAAGGAAAAGAATAGAGGGTGTTCTGTAATCTCAATCCTCTGATTGGAGGATTTCGTTCTAAAGACTACTGTATGTCGAAAATGCGTGATTGACGACGTACCTTCAGCAATTTGTATCAAACGGCATATTTGGATCGTTTAACGCATGAAAAACCTGTTTATGAGGTATTTTATGCTAAAGACTATCGTATGGTTCTTCGTTTGATAGCGGCTTTACTGAGATTTGATTTCTTATTTGTTTATTTTAATTTAATTTTGTTTATTTTATTTGATAAAAATGCTTGAATTATGTTCTTTAGACTAGAACAGTATAAGAAACTAATTTTAGAGAGAAAAAAAAAGTAATTTATATTAATTTAATATAAACAAAAGTGGCTGGTCCACTGTATCCTGGTGATGGAGCACAGTGGACCACTTTGTGAGTGCTCACAATTTATTTTTTTTCATTCATAACGTATTGGAAATATTGTTATAAAAAAAATTTAGACATGTCAAGAAGGGTTTAAAGATTGTTTGCTGTTTTTATCAAGTACATTGCTTTTGTCTTTTTGTGGGAAAAAAAAAAAAAGAGTGTAAAAGTGGTCCACTGTGCCCCGGTCTCCTCTATAATAGTCCTGGCAAGAAAATCTGAAGTATCTCAAAATTTCTACATATAGCTATTCTTGGATATATATTTAGTAAACCTTTAATTTTTCCATCTTATGAAGCTTCCATTCAAAACAAGTAAAATTATTTTAATGGAAAAATCTCCAAAGATCAAATGCATTTTTAATATTGAGTTTTTATTTAACACTTTCAAACAAAGTTTAAAAGAGTGAATGACTTTAAATTATCTCTCTCTCTGTTCATGCTCTAATCTGCTTGAGCATTTTTAGAATTCCTTTAACCCGTTACCCGCTGGTGTTGCATGTCGCGTTTAACAGTTAACAGAAAAAGATTTTTTATATTAAGTATTGTTTTTAAGTAAAAAAAGGATAGATGTTTATTTTATTACAAAAAAATTTGATCTGAAAAAAAGTTATAAGTTTAAAAATGGATTTCAAACTTGAAACACATTTCAAAGGAAAAGTTTTGAAAATCTTCATATTTGAATGAGTTTACATAACTTGTAAAAAAATTTGTAATAAAATAATTACTTTTGTATTTATCTGTAGTTTATTCTGTTTTATGCTCCTTCAAGAAAATTTCCGTAAACATTTATTTCTATTAATTCTATACTCTTATTCCACTGAAGTTGTACAAATACAACATCCTGTATTTAGTAAGATAAGACTTATTTTAATAATTTTATTTTAAACTAGCAAATCCGTGCGAAATATTCGCATTTTATTTCTTTTCTTATTTACCTTTAAAATTTGAAACTCATAAATATTATACCAATTTCCCCACCTAATTAAAATTCTAATTTACCCAGAAGCCAAATTATTAAAACCAAATTAATATTGCATAATAGTGAAACCAAAATCATTCAAAGAAAGGTTTCCAAATAAATTTCATGGTTCACAATCACAACTCAATTTTCATACTTCCACAGGCTGTACAGTTTTAATATAGGACTCCCACGACGCCTTTTAAATTTTTGTTGTCATGTTGGCAATGACTTTTTATTAATTTTGGTGTATATATATGTATATATTGTTGTTTGTTTGTTTAAAAATAAATAAAACTAATTCCTATTTTGATTATATTTTTTATGATTTGTGTTTTTTAGTCAATTTATGACACAAAAGTTTATATTCTGTATATATCTTTAAAATATTGGTAGGTTTAAAATGACGCTTGCAAAGATTCTGAAGAAACAACTGTTAAAAATAGTTTTTCATAAAATAATCTCATCAGACAAATGTAATCATTTTTTCTTATTAGTCCATTGAGCTAAGTCTGCGTGCTTAAATATTGTCCATGTATAAATATATTTTTTTTATCCTCACGTATCGTATTGTTTCGACAAAAAATAATTAAAACTGGTCCACATTAGAGAAATATTATATAGATTGTTGTTATATATGATCAAACTAATGAGTATTACTGTTTGCATTTAGAAAAAAATCATTATTTCGAGCTTTGGCAGTTAATGAGTTAAACTGTTACATGTTAAGTTCGCTATGGCCTCTTCTCCATCAAAAAGATATAAATAATACAGTTGTTTTGTGGACAAAACTCACAAAAACATTACAATTATGAGATATAATATTACAGCTTATGAGAGAATTTTTCCTGTACAGCAAAGTATGATTGGAATAACTGATTGCTTTACAAGGCCCCCACAAGAGTTATTCAAATATATTATAGGATATTAAGGTGCACATCAGTCAGATTCACTCTTTATCCCTCTCTCTATGTTATAAAGATATCTCATTCATAAGTGAAGTTTTAAAATTCTGTTTTCTGAATGTTGCTTTTTGAACATGTCCCAGAATATTTAAATTTATTTTTTAAAAATTTCTCACTAAAATAAAAGTCGAGATGTTCAAAGAGTAGAATACAAAAAAACAATATTCGAAAAACTTAATTTTTTAATTTTCTTATAAAAAAAATCTCAGAGGAAGGAGGAAGAAGAAAGTGTAAATCCGACTGATCGGCAGCCTTAAAAGGGTACATCATAAATCAAGATCAGCCAAAGCCCATGTTATTCTATGGGTAAAATTGTTTATAGAAATACACATTACTTAACGGGTATTTTTAAACTCCACTTTCACATTCTGAAAATACACAACCGTTAAATTATTACTTGTTTTCCAAAAAAAAAAAAAAAATTTGAATTTGAATTTTGAGTTTAAAATATGAAAAATTAACTAAGTTTTTTTTTCTCATTTTTTAGTTGTAAAATAAAATATTAAAATTTAAAAAATTCAATTTTCGGAAAACTGGTATTTATTTAACAGTTGTGAATTTTCTGAATAGGAAAACGGAATTTTAAAGTACCCATTGGTAATGGTAATGAGTAATTCTGTAAACAAAATTCTCTATAAACTTACATGGGATTGGTGACCAGAGACAGGGAAATCGAAAAGAGTGAGGCCAAATAAATGAGTGTGTTCTCTCTCTCTCTTTTCTTTTGTGTGTGTGTAATTAAAAAAAAAAAAAAAAAAAAAAAAAAAAATCAAAATTTTGAGCATATAAAAAAGCAACATTTAAACAAAGTTTTATAAAAGTTTCATTCAAAATTTTGGAAAATTCGGCCAGTTTGTCCTGGTTTTCGGAGGCTCTTCAGAAAAGCGGTGGACATGATTTCTCAAAAATTAATGCACTGATCTTATTGAAATTTTCCACACTTCAAAATAGAAGTGACTAGTGCTTGAAAGAAGAATTTTAAAAAAAATGAATTTTTGGCAGAGTTGCATGCAGTTTACACTGCCAAACAGTGTCTGCTTCTAAACAGTGCAATTTTTGGTACATTTAACCTCACATATAGCCTTATAAAATTAGTTGGAATCGAAAAAAAGAAAAATCTTTTGTTCAAGCACTAGTCAATTCTATTTTGAAAAAGTATGCAAGTTTACAATAAGATTGGTGAATCAGTTTGAGAAATCGAGTCCACCACTTTTTTGAAGGGTCTCTGGAAACCAGGACCAGCCTGCAGAAAATTTTATAAAATAAGATTTTATAAAGTATTGTTTAAATGTTGCTCTTTTATGTACTCAGAATTTTAAATTCATTAAAAAAAGAAAAATATGCTTTTTTTTCTTCTTTCTTTCTTTCTTTTGAAACCCATATAACCCTTTAATGGAAATAGGTCAATGAAATTTTTATTTTTCCGACTGAGTGAAAATAATGCCTGGACCATTACTGTATGGCTTGAGCATTAATTATATATCTCATATCTTGAGTTATAGTATTACATATCTTGAATATTAATTACATATTTACCGGGTGTCAAATAAATCTGTGAACTTTTTAAAAATTCATAAAATTTGAAGAAATTGGTAGAATTGAACGCGGTTTGCAAAAAAGTTATTCTTGTAAAGAATTTTTTTTTTTTTTTTTGTAAAGAAGAAAGTAATAGTTAAAATTTTTGTCGATAGAGGTCGCTGTACGTGAACAAATCGCACATTTTCTTGAAAAATTATATTTGCATACACATGTTTACAGACATAAATTCTATTCTATTTGTCTGCCATTTCCACAAATTACAGTATGCAAACATTTTACAAAAACGCTTCAGTCGGCGGTTCTTACCGGAAATCATCTTCACCAATAACACTTTATCCATCAAATTATCATCGCAATTAAAACTTCATGCATGTGCAAGTAGGAAGTAAAATAAGAAATAATCTGTGTTAATCGTAATATAGGGCAATTTATAGGACTCTGATTTGCATATTTCTCGTCACATATTCATGCAGCGCAAACGTAACATTTTCTTTACCAAAAAAAAAAAAAGCCCATTTATGAGAATAATTTTTTTGCAAACTGCGTTCAATTCTACCAATTCCTTCATTTTACAGGGATGAGATTAGCAAAAATACAAAAAAGCTGAACTGTACGCAAAGGCAAGACATTGAAATGAAATACTAGAATTTTGATGACAAAACCTATTATATTAGAATAAACAAACTCAAGTTAAGAGTTAAATTGTAAACATGTGTCATTATTGTAATAAAATTAAAAACACATTAAAAATGCCTTTATTAAAAATATAAAAACTTCCAAAGCTTTTCGCCTAGATAAAACAAAGCATCAGCAGGGAATTAGTTTTACACATACTACAGAGCAGTTATATATACTTTTGTACCATATGGTCAACAGTTAAGTCCTTAAACAAAATATATTCAACTGGAAGTTATACATAGAGGCTGGAACTATTACAGGGTAATGAGGTGTTACACTTGGATGCTGGAGCAATTGCAGGATGAGGGGGTGCTACACTTGGAGGTTGGAACAATTTCAGGATGAGGAGGTGCTACACTTGGAGGTTGGAGCTATTGCAGGAAGAGAAGGTGCTACACTTGTAGGTTGGAACTATTGCAGGAAGAGAAGGTGCTACACTTGTAGGTTGGAACTATTGCAGAAGAGAAGGTGCTACACTTGGAGGTTAGAACTATTGCAGGATGCGGAAATGTTACACTTGGAGGCTGGAGCTATTGCAGGATGAGGAGGTGTTACACTTGGAGGCTGGAACTATTTCAGGATGAGGAGGTGCTACACTTGGAGGTTGTAACTATTCCAGGGTGACGACGTGCTACACTTGGAGGTTGGAACAGTTGTAACTGTTACAACTTTTTGGGAAAAGCTTCGCTTATTTAAAACGAAAAAGTAACAACCAGTTGAGAAATTTTGCGAATTTTAAAAGGGGGAAAGACATATAACAGAAATTGAGCAGCATTTCAGTAAAAGAATGCATAAATGTGAAAAATGTATAAACGAAAGACGCATGAACGATGCTTTACTGTATAACCTTTCACAGATAAAAATACAGTGAATTCAAATGTAAAATAGTATGTTTGTGGTTATCAAAAAAATCTTTTTCCAAAACTATATCATTTTAGAATATTAATTGGCAGGAAAATTATGTAAAGCCTGAAAAGGGCTATATAACAATACAACCTATAGGTTAATATGAACCCAAATTGAATCAGTAGTTTTTCATAAAAGCCATCTCACATTTGAAGTTTGGTACGCTTGTATACAATGGAAGCTGATTTGACCTTTACATAAATGAGAAAAATTGCCGTACAGCAGCCTTACCTAACAAATTAAACCATTGTAGTTTTTCATAATACCTATCTTACATATAAAATTTGGTGCATTTATACACTATAGAAGCTGCGATAGTTTTTCCTGTAACTAGTGATAATTATAGCATAAAAGTACTCCATATCGGCCAATATGCACCCGAATTAAATTAACATAGTTTTATTTTATAATAGCCATATCAAATATAGAGTTTGAAGCACATATATCTAACCTTCTATAAAAGAGTAAAAGTGCAGAATAGCAACGCTACCTACAGTACGTTATGTACTGGAATCTAATCATCAGTTTATGCCAAGGTTAAACCAAGTAACATTTTG
The DNA here is from genome assembly GCA_963930645.1 of Salticus scenicus. Classification (NCBI taxonomy): domain Eukaryota; kingdom Metazoa; phylum Arthropoda; class Arachnida; order Araneae; family Salticidae; genus Salticus; species Salticus scenicus. The sequence goes on from OZ005653.1 coordinate 244,452,638, forward strand.
TGGAATTTCATGCATTTCTTCATCAGATAAAGGGCCTGCATTGTACACATCTACACAATTTTGGTACAAATATCTTAAAATGGCCCACAGTAATGGTCAAATTGTATTCATGGATGTCTCAAAATATGTAAATTCATTAAAAACTGGAAGTCAGTAATTTGTTAATATGTTACTTGAAAATCATCTAAAATTAAAATTTCTAGGATCTTTGAAAGTGTTATATTCATCTGTTGGAAAGAAAGAATATAAATAAATTCAAAAATACAAACTATTGAAGGATATCGCTTGTTTTATTGCACAAAACTTAACTCTTAAGAACAGCTTCAAATGTATTCATATCAAACTATAATTTTTTTAAATTTCATTCATTCATTTTTGTAAGGTGTACAAGTTAAAAACGCAAAAAATATTATGTATGTTTATTATATGTATTATTACAGTTCATTCTAGTTAGTTATCAGAATTAAGATTTCTTTTTAATTCTAAGTGAAGTATCTGTTTAGAGAATTTTGTGGAATGATCTTTAATTAGAAGTAATTATATTTTCTTTTAATGTTGTTTACTGATAGCTTGGCCATAAAGCTACAATGTATTTTATTGTTTTCCTTTTACTATATGTATAATATAGGTTACCTTTTTATGAAGAATTTTTATATTTACATCAACAACGAAATGTTTATATTTGTAATCAACATCATATTGTTTTTTTATTTTCTATTTAATTCGTAGAACAGCTAACATAAATATAATAACATTGAAACTTCCTTCGAGATTTTTATAAACTTCAATTATTCAGTAAAGTATGATTTCTTTCTCTTATGCTGAAGGAGAAGGATAAACGTTGCCTTAAATGTTAAATATGTCTGTTTTTTGTACTATTTGCATTTAAATTTAAACATTTATTAATTTTTTAACCTTATTTGTACATACATGGTTTGAAAATATCCTTTTAATTATTATAAGAAGAGAGTAGATGAGTAAAATTGCAAAGAATAGAAAAAGGAAGAGTTAATGCTGATTTATTAAATGTATGCACATGTATATATATTGAAAATGTAACAAATGTTAAACACTACTATCTTTCTTTACTAATAAAAATTCAAAATTTGATTGAATTCTAATTATTTTATGTTTTAATAATAAACATGTAAAGCAGATTTAGTATACTATGTATTAGATTCGATACACTTAATATTATTTCATCCTCAGTTATTTGTCCATTTTTAACTGATATATGAATTATTTAAAGCGCTGCCCAAATCTGCATTCAGAAAACTGACTGTAATATAATTATTTTGTCAATCTATTTATTTACTTTTTTAAAAGTTTTGATAGTAATGAATATATAAAATATTGATTACAGCTATAAGTAAAATCAATATTTTGTACTTCAACTAGCTCATTAGGTATTTTATTTATTTATTTATTTTTAGATTTCATCTGTAATGAAAGCCTGACCAGATGAAGAATGAAGAGAATTTCTAATTTATAAAGTGGGCTTTGTCTGAATGAGAACCGATTTGTTATGTTACTTTTGATGTATTGACGTAACAAATTAGGTTCTTTTTTGGATTTATATATAATATGTCTGCTCTCCCCAAAAAATATTTTTTCAAGAATTGAGGGAAAACAAATAAAAAAAAAAAAAAAATCATTCACCATATAGCTGGGAAGTGTTCAAAAAGATCTGCAGCTGACAAACAGAAGTGCTTAAGAAAAAAAGGAATTGAGAAAATTTTAAGATTATCCTATTTATTTTTGTAAGTATTTTACTTTTCAAGTTATATGGATTTCATTACTCAATTATTTAGCAGTACTACACAAAAATCGGTGAGTATTTTGAAATATGAATTTGTTTGAATTAATTTGATAACTTAAGTATGAATTTATCTGTTTTTGTATAAAAATTTTCCTGCATAGACTCTGTTAAAAGTCATTTTTCTATAATCAGTAAATGAAACTTGTACATTTTTGTGGCCAATTGTCAAATAAAATGTGACATTCTTGCAGCCTGTTGTTAAAATACAGAAATAATTCATCACTAATCAAAACAAATTATATTTAATCACAAGTAACTGCTGAAATACTTTTTTTTTTTTTTTTTCTTTTGCCGACTAAGGTTGAAATAAACAATTATTTCGTCTCTAATAGCCAAACATCACATTTTCTTCAAAAGTGTTTCGTGAAATACATAAATCTTTCACTGAAAACCAAGGTTCACAAGAGGATATAGTATTTTCTGAAATTAGTATTTTTAAGCATACAAGTGCATTGTTAAAGTATTTGTCATTTAAAGAACTATGTTTAAAGCTAATGTCTCATGAAATAAAAAATTACCTGTATCCTGATTATTCAATTCTGGCTAGTATTGCATGAATCATACTTTTAAACAATGCTTATTTTGAAAAAAACATTTAGTATGCAAAATAGAATAAAACTGGCCAAAGGGAATTTGACAAGTTTTATTACACTTAGCATAGATTCGACAGGCAATATCAAATTTTGATGCAGCTATCAAAAATTTTGAAAGCATAAAAGATAGGAGGTGTATATAAAGATGATTCAACATACTAACTCTATACTATAATGAACTTTTTAAAATTATAAATGCCAAATAAAATATATATGTTTTTTTTTTTAATAAAATAGATTATTAATTTTAAACATTTTTTTAAATTGCATATTTGTATTGATAATTTTAGATCATATGTAAGTATATACTTTTAAATTTTATTCTAGAAAAAATTTTCTTTTGTTTATTTTGCATAAAGAGCATACAGTTTGTTTCATAGTGAATATTAAAAAGCAAGTTGTAATTTTATCCTGATTTATTTAAATTGTTTTGATCAAATACATCGCACCCTGACAAGAAAAGTAACTCAAAAATGCAGTATTTGAACAAAAAATCAAGATCCAGATAACAATAAAGCATTGACTTGCATTATTTTAAAACTGACATAACTGTCTCTCATGTGGATAATTTTTGAAATAGAGATACGCTTTTTGTGCACGTTAAGACACTTCATACATATTTTTACTTCTATTACCTGACTATCATAGGTAATGGAAGTATTGTATTCGGTCCAAAAATTCGATATCGAGATTTTACCTGATTTACACATTTTAAGGTCTCTAGAGTCCAAAAAAGTGGTTTTTGGCAATTGGTTGGTGTGTGTATGTATGTGTGTGGGGAATCTTCTAACTATCGTATGCCTGAAACTAATAAAGATAGAACTACAAAACTTCAGAATTGAGACAGGACCGGTGTACAGATGGATTTTCCAAATTTTGGTGAAAATTGAAAAACCGGAAATGGGACATCTGAAACCAGAAGTGCATGTAAATACGGTAAGTTCGTACCTCAAAAACGGCTCAAACGATTTTCTTCAAAATTACTATATAAACTTTCTATTAGATGTCCTTTTGAATGATATAGTTGGTTAATTCAGAAAAATTGATAGGCGTCCTATATAAATAGCTGAATTTTAGGTCCTGCAAATGTGTTTCTTTCAAAACAGCTGTATGGATTTTTTTCAAACTTACCATATTAACCCTCTTTTAAGTATACTTTTGTATGGAATTGTTGTTTTCCAGTCAACAATTGATTATGCTCAGTTTTGGTAAGCAGCATGGTCAGAGCGGGCCGCTCTGACTGCAGCACTCGTGCCTACTTTGTTCGTCTGTTGAAGGGTCACGTGTTCTTTCAACCCGAAACAATTGTTGTGAGTTTATTATATTTTATAGTGTTTATTCAAAGTTTTGTAATTATTACTTGATTATCCAACCCTTGTTTAACTGGAACTCTGCTAACTAACGTCGATTTCCTGATTTTTTTCCAGTGTCTTATCTGAAACTCTTTTATCATCTGAAACTGTTTAATCAGTGAAACATGTGGATCTATGCCGCAACTGTCCTAGAAAAAGTACAGGCATAATAAGCCCAATGATCAAGCAAGCCAATGAACCAAACAGTGGCGGTTCGTCATTGAGGGCACCTGGCCCACTTGAATTTTTCTCTCTGTTAAAAATCAAGTAATATATCTTTCTTTCTTTTTATTTTTTTAATTCTAACGCTTGTAAAAATGTATCTATCAAGTTAAAAACGCGCATCCAATGTCCTCTTATTCTTCTCGGACATAAAGTTTGCTTGTCTTTTACCAAATTACAGCTAGTCTTCGGAGTTCAGCCGTATGGGCACTTTGATTTGTGCCCGACCTTGCACATTAATTAGTATAGTATTTATTGCTTTGCGCATGGAACAGCGGGTTAACACGCTTGGCGAAGTAGCGCTTTATCAATGTTAATATTCCCATACTTTTAAAGTGTTAGGGGCACTTGGCGAATTGGCCCATGTAACGCAGTTTAATGAAAAATGACTGCCTCCTTTAAAATGCATTAATCATAGGGATCGTGGAAAGAATTTGGCGAATTTCACAGTACTTTTTATTTATTTATTTTTCTACTGATAGTGAAAAAGAGGAGACATTTGCGATGTTTTTTCTTTCCAAATAAATCTATGATTGTTTAAAAATTAACAGTGACAGAAAGGAATTCTGATGAAAATTTGTTGACAAAAATATTAAAACATTTTTGAGAAATTCTATGGGACAGGAATGTTTAAATGCACTTGCGGTTCTCGCAATCCATAAAGACTTTATTTTCACAAATCCAGAATTTAATGAGAAAGTAATTGGAAAATTTGCTCGACAAAAAACTCGGTGAGCAGAATATTTATTTTTGTATAAATAATAATCAGATTTAAATACTTGAACAGTTTTGGCTGCCTAAATTTGTAAACCTTTTTATTATATACATTAAAAAAAAAAAATTCATGCGATTTAGTGTAATATTTTTTATAATTAGTGTTTTTTCAGTCAAATACTATTTGATTAAAGTATTTTTAATAATATTAATCGCATTTACATAAATTAATATTGATTATTTAAAAAATATATTTCTAAATAATTGTTATTATTAAGGGATAAATCAATCCTTTTTAAATATATATACATACACACTTTTTTTTTTTTTTTTCCAAGTATAGCGATGGATTTTTAAAGTATCTTTATTTGCGTATTTTTAACTCGACATTATGCAAATCAAAAAAAAGAAAAAGAAAGAAAATGTCTGCAAAGAAATAAAATGTCAGACATTAATAACTTTCTCTTACCCATAAGGTTGAGAAAGTGTTGTTTTAGGGTCAAATTTTCGAACATGAGTTTTTGTTATATTTACATGTTCTGAGGTCCCCTGAATACGAAAATCATGTTTTTAGTGAATGGTCTGTGTGGATGGATGTCTGTGTGTCTGTTATCAGTATATCTCAAGAACAAATAGTAACAGAAATTCCAAACTCGGTATGCTAAATGTGCATCATATAGGGATGCTACAGTAAGCTTTTCGTTGAGATGAAGCAAATGGTTCATGTACATAGGGACACTCAAAAGTATTCAAATACATTATGTCTATGGGGGAAATTGCAGGTAAGTAGAGTTTAACATCTATAGACTGCACTAAACCAAATTAAATGAATATATATTTTTTGTAATAGAGATAGTCAACTGGGAAAAAAAATTGTGTATGTAGGAGCCCCGCTCTGGGGGGGAAGTCCCCCCTCGAGGGGAGTAAATTTTCATGATGGGTATTTTTCAAAAGAGCTCGGCAATACCTTTAAAATGAATGGTTGAACCATCGATCTGCGATAATTTAAAATAATGTTATCGATACTTTTCATTTTTAACAATAATAATAATAATAATAATAATGTACTATTGAGAATAAATTCAACTTTTTTTTTTTAGTGTTATACTACTTTTCTAATATGGAAATCGTCTGTATTATCATAAAAAATAATTTTTTTAAATAATTTTAATAAATTATTTTTTTTAAACAGAATTATTTTTTAATAACTGAATTAAATTCTATATAACTGTAGGTGCATTAATGAAACGGGGGGTTGAGGGGGGCGGTATCCTCCCTGACACATAACTAATTATCATATAAAACTCTTCCGAAGCCTAATTTGAATTGTTTAACACAGGTTTACATAACAGTACTCGTTATCTTACCTCTTAATCTGCAACCTGTATTTATAGTATTAAATTTCAGGGTACGAGAAAATCCTATGAGTGACACACCAGATTATTACTTTCCGAACACTATAGTGAGGAAAGTATTGTAATCATGTCAAAAATCCGAATTCGAGATTTTGATGTTTCTATACGTTTTGAGGTCCCCTGAGTCCGTTTTCACTATTTTTACGATGATATATGTATGTGTGTGTGTATGTGTGTATGTCTGTGAGTGAACACGCTAGCGTCTAAACGCTTTGTTCGATTAACCTGAAAGTTGGTACGCATATTGTAAGTCACCATAGTACGAACCCTATAGATTTTGGTGAATCTAGCACTTATAGTTTTTTTACAGGGACACAAAGAAAAATTCTTTATCATTATGGCCTATGGGAGCAAAATCTTAAAAGTTCGATAGCATCTAAACGCCTTATTCAATTGAGCAAAAATTTTATACACATATTATAGATCACAAATACTCAATCTGTATAGATTTTGGAGAATCTAGCACTTATAGTTTTTTTACAGGGACACAAAGAAAAATTCTTTATCATTATGCCTATGGGGCCAAATTTTTAAAAATGTGATAGCGTCTAAACGCCTTATTAATCTGAGCAAAAAATTTGTACACATGTTATAGATCACAGTTGAACTAACTGTATAGATTTTGGTGAATCTAGCACTTACAGTTTTTTTACAGGGACACAAAGAAAAATTCTTTATCATTATGGCCTATGGGACTAAATTTTAAAAAGTACGATAGCATCTAAACGCCTCATTGAATTCAGCTGAAAATTTATATGAGTATTATAAATCACTGTTGCACTAACTATAAGCATTTTGGTGAATCTAGCATTTATAGGTTTTTACAGGGAGACAACGAAAATTTCTTTATCATTATGATCTATGGGCTCAAAGTTCAGTAGCGTTAAATAAAACAACGTGTAATAGATGGAGAAAAATACTCAAACACTCTATTATGGTTTTCTCTCTTTTGTTTGTTTAACAACGACTCTTTCTTTACTTTATCTACAAAACTGTTAATTACTCAATGTTCGGAAAGTCGAGTGGAGTCACTCCAGATTTTTTTTTATTGCGACAGTTATAAAATTTTGTATTGTTGAAGGAATATAAAAATTTTAAACTAAATTTTCTGTACAGGCTTAATTTTTAATTTTCATATACATTACAAAATCACCTAAAGATTTTAAATTTTATATACAAAAAAGTAAAATCACAAACACTTTAATTTAAAAATTTGACATTTTAAAAATGTGTATACGTATTAAAAATACAGTTTATGAAAATTTTAATTTAATTTCTTATATTTTGGCTGGGCTTTTAAAAACAAACATACAAGAAACATATAAAAAAATATATATAATGTTTTCGTTTATACTTAAAAGATTTAGAATTGTTATGCACAAAAGTAAAAAAAAAAAAAAAAAAATGCATGCAGAAGAATTTCAGTTTAAAAATTTTGGCATTGTAACATAGTAAAATTTTATAATATTCACAATTAATAATAATAATATACATAAAACACCCCGAATACATATATATATATATATATATAAAAGATAATTCCCCCCCCCCCCCCAATTAAATAACTTATTCTTTTTGCGTTTGAATTATGAATATATTTCACATGTCGTGAATGGACCGGGCCCCACCTGGGTAAGTTAGCACGAGCCGCCACTGGAACCAAACTATCACGACTGATCTTTTAAAGCCCAAATGTTATGTTTAAAATGATCAATGAAGACCTTATAAGCTAACATCAAAATGGCAAAAATACATAAAAGTTGTTTTGTGTCAAAGTAATAAAGCATAACTATTTATTAGGAGAAAAAAAAAAAGTCAGACTTCAATGCAGCAAGTATAAATGCAAAACAATGATCGATTTTCTGTTTGTATCCCTTTAAATGTAAAAATAATTAATAATGGCTCGAAACTTAACCACTTCACCGGCCACTGTAGTATGTGGAAGGCTATGTTTTCCCCGAGTTATCTCGGGATAGCAGGTAAGTGGTTAATTTTCATTGGGCAGGTGTTTACTGTCCAAGGGGTGAAACTCAGTTCTCTTTTCCTCTTTGGAAGTTTGCCACAATTTTCCAAGCTGAAATCTTGCTATCATCTTATGCTGTAAGGTGTGTTTAGACAGAATAGTTATTTAATCATCCTTATCTGCTCTGACAGTTAGGCAGCTCTCCTTTCACTGATGTAAGTTTACTTCTCTTCTCATGTGGGAGTGCTACAAGGTGCTTTGTGACCTTTCTTCCTATAAGGTTAGTCTTCACTGGGCACCTGTCATATTAGACCGTGGGCCATAAGCTAAAAATGTCATTTAAAAACAAGTTCGTTTCAACTTTTTGGGGGCAACCTGAAAATTTTGCTAATATATTCTTTTTAAGGTAGGTAATGAAAATATCAAATGTTCTGGAAATAAACTTTGCACATAAATTTGGAAAATTGATTCCAATTTGAAGGAACTGAGTTTACATTTACGATGCTGGATTATAGCTGTGCGCAATATATTTCTGGTAATATTGTGATTCATTGAATAAATTTTAAATTAACTTGCACACAAGTGCTAAAATCATATTCCTGAAAAAAGGTGCTAAAAAAAGTAAAATTTTAATAACTAGTGGATCTGCAGATCAGAAGCCTCAACGTCCAATTTTCCTCACTCATTATTCAATAGATCACTAATAATATTTATTTACTCCATATTATATGTATCATTATTATCATCAATTTCAATCTTTATCAGTCCACTGCAGGATGAAGGTCTCTTCTAGGTGATTCCAATCTGCCCTGTTTTCTGCAATTCTTCTTCATTCTGCTCTTCCAAACTTCACAATTTTATCTCTCCAACGACACATTGGTGTCTTTTTCGGTCTTTTGTAGTATCACGATATCCAAAATAGTACTGGTGGTCCATCTATCATCATTTCTTCTGGAAAAGTGGCCAGCCCAGCTCCATTTTATCTTACTTCTAGAAATGCCATCAGTAACATTGGTTTTATCCCTAATCTAATACGAGTGTTTCCCTTTCTTTCTCTTTGGCTGAGTCCTAACTTGCATCTCTCTCACTTTATATATATGACGACTCGCTACATAAACAGATATATTTCTAATGGGGGATACCAGCCCCTCTTCAACTTTCCGCTGTATATCTCTGTCTATATCTATCTCTCTACATATATATATACATATTTTACTAATAACAGCCTTCTATTAATTCCTTATAAATAGAAGGCTATTAGATTATTTGATACATAATCTTGTACCAAACTATGATTTGGTACAAGTATTTAAATCATAAATACATGTACCAAATTTCATGCAAAAAGATTACCCTGTGTAACCCTGTAAACTAATTATCAATTTTATGCCTACAATTTTCCACAGAAAAACACGCTTTTAAACATTCTAATAACATTTTATAATATTTAATGTAATCATGTTAAAATACATTTTTAATACATACTGTCTATAGATCATAATGGTACGATATTCTTTTGTGTGTCCCTGAAAAAGAGCCACCGTTATTATATACGCCAATAAAAATAGTACACCTAATTAATTATAACTCACTTATATTTCAACCTAATTTGACATCATTTGAATGATTACAGAATGTCATCGGAATTCTTTTGTATGGTCCTGTAAATAAAATTAGCTTATACATACCTCCTTTTTTTTTTTTTTTTTTCTTGAGAGAGAGAGCAATAAAACATGTTTTTATGTATGTTTATAACATATGTTAATTCCACTGAATGCCGCATAAACGCGTTAAAATGCGCTTAGATAAAAATTTGCCCATAAGTTCTAATGTTATGAAATTCTTTTGCTTTTCTCTGTAAAAGAGCACCAGTAAAAACATTTCAACAAAAATAATTGTTCGAAATTTGACAAAATTTGGATGATTACATGACATTGTCAGAATACTTTTGTAAGGTCCTGTACATTGATTATGAAGCCTATACACACATATTTCATTTCTATGGAAAAGATCAATTTAAGAATATCAATAATGTACGCTAATTTCATTTCGTTGGATGCAGAGTGACAAAGTTAAAATTCGCTTAAACGAAATTCCCCATAGGCCGTAATGATACGAAACAATTTGTTGTGTCTCTGTACACGATCCATAAATAATCTACACATAAAAAATTACACAGCTATTTCTATACAGAGCCTGAACATGTATACGAATTTGCAAGTCAATCGGGAGATTTTTGCGGCCGCTATCGCGGTACATATACAAATTCTGTCCGTAGGCCGTAATGATAAGAAAAACTTTGGAGTGTCCCTGTACACGAACTACAAATGGAATACACACCTAAAACTATACATCTAATACTGTGTCGTTCATAAACATGTGTACCAAATTCCAAGTCAATAGCATGATTTTTGCGGCCGCTATCACGAAACAGACAGACACACAAACAGAACAGAAAATCTTTTTTAATCTCCACATGGAGGCCTCGATTTACGTTTTGCCAATAATTTAACTAAAATATCAGTGTAAAACTTACCGTATAACACTTTCGTAGGTAATCTATACTGTTGTCTAAAGGCAGTTAGAACAGTTCATTAATTGGAAGAAGAAGCAAATGGGTAGATATTTTTCTTTCACGAATATATAAAACTTTCCATTGATCAACACACAGTCTCACTTTAGCTGAGCTTATTTGAGAAAAACAATTTACCTCTGAATGTATCTCATTGCCGATGTGCAAACAAAAAGTAATTTCTTCTGATATTATATTATCTGTAATAATTCTACTTATAGGAAAAAAAAATGATAACAGAATTCGATCAAAATGTTAATAATACGCAGGATAATGATGTCGAGAGAAACTTTACATCTTATTTGAGAAAAATATTACATTTTTTAATTTATCTAATTCCCGATATGCAAACACTATGCCATTTTTTTCTCACATTCCATTAAATGTAAATAATACTTAAAAAAACATGAAAAGAAAACAATAGTAGAATTGTATGAAAATGTCAATGAATATTGACTCAAGATATTGTAAACATAAACAAAACATATCAAATGCAAGCGGGGCGCTAGCGCGAGTACTAACATCAGCCGTCATTGGATCGAAATGCCAGAAGAAAAAAATTAACTGTTTTGATTGGAGATTAAGCAAAGAACCGAGAAGAGAATCTTGCTATCTCTAAAAGCAGGTAAAATGGCAGGACCGCAGGAACGTCAAATTTGTAGAATTTATTTAATCAATTTTAAAATAATGCGCACATCTTCAGACCAGAACATTGCGAATTTGTAGATAACTGAATATTCTTTTAATTTTAGCATTAAATTGAAATTGCCCCTCGATGATTGAAACGGACTTGAACGATATCCAGCCATGGCCCACGGCCTATATGGGTATTCCTAGCAATGAGTTGGCAAGCTCCGGTTACAGAACACTCTTTTGTGGCCCTCAGCCTGTTTTAGGTATTTTTCTACTATTTTCAGGGCTTCTATCTTCAAGCTCCTTGGAATGGAGCATTATATGCAATAACATAAGTCTGATGGTCAAAGGAAAGGAAAAGAGTTTAATTGTGACTCTCCTGGTTTTACTCATAAGGAGTATTTAAAGCTTAACAGAAGGATTGCAAAGAAGGACAGCAAAGAATGAGGAAGGTCATTGGCCACCTTACTGGTCACTGTACCCTTAAGAGGCATCTGAACATTATGGGATTCAGATCCTATTTGTTGTGATTGTTGTCTAGAAGAGAAGACTGCTTGGCACATTTTATGTGACTGTGAGGTTTGACCCCTGGTCTATCTGCCTAGCTATCAGTGTCCTACTGAGAGCTGCCCTCCATATTGAATCATAAGTCAAGTCATAATGTAGTTTTTTTCCATTTACTTTCTTTAATTAATTTGATTGGGAACTTAATATATATATATATAACAACAGGCTTTGCCCACTTTGCTAATCACTATTTTTAAATGATTTTGAAAAATTTTGAATAATTAAAATGTTTAAGTAAATATATTTCGATAAAGACTATTTTCATCACAACTTTATTGTGGTACCCCCTAGGTGACACTAAACATTTTTTGCCATTTTGGTGATGAATTGAAATGGTTATTATATTTGCATAAGTAAAGACGTTTGAACTACTTTGGTGCCAAATTTCGAAAAGGGGGCCCCATATTAAAACTGTGTCCTATATTCAGCAAATCAAAACCATGGCCACGTATTATGATATACAATCGTTAATGAAATGTAAATGACATTTAATTATTTGTATTTCATTATGTTGATTAGAAACACAGTTAATTTAAAATAAACTAAATGTGCATTCACTTTAGGGAACAGCTTTAGTACAGGATTCCCTTGTCAAAATATCAAATTTGGCACCAAAGTAGCTCGGACGATTTTCACAAAGGTTTTTATTTACAAAAAGGCGATAACAATTTTAATCCTTCACCAAATTGGCAAAAAATAATAAAAGCCACCAAGGGGGTCCTATACTAAAATTGTGCTCACATTACTTTCAGGAAATAAAAAATCATATAAGTCAATTCAATTAATTTAAATTAATATGTTAAAAATAAATAAATCTAAATAAAAATTTTAAAGCTATTATGACGTCAGTGTTATTGATGTTCTTGAAGATACAAATTTAATTATTCAATTGTAAAGAAGTGTTTCTTTTTATGTTAAAAAAAATAAAGGTAATGAAAAGTTGTAAGCATTTTATATTATTGACATCAGTTTGAAATTACAACTCTAAGAAAAATGTTGGGTTAAAAAAAAATATAGATATATATACATAATTCTTTTTTTTTTTTTTTTTTTAAAGAATCTAATAGAAATTCAGAAAATAAAGATATGTTGCAAATCTGCTTCACACTCCTTTATATCGCCAAATAGTGACAAAAATTAAAGTCACCAAGGGGATCATATACTAAAGCTGTAATGCTAAATGGTCTAGATCCAGGGCCATATAGAGAGGTGTGGAGGCCCTGGGGCAAAGAAAATGTGGAGGCCCCCTATGCTCAGCAGTGTATCTATAGAGGCTAGAAGCGATTCTTTTACATACAATAATTACAACATTTAATGTTTTTTAACATACATTATTGACATCATTTAAAGAATGAGTTGTAACTGTAAGACTGTCCCAAGTGTCAACTGATAAATCGCACTGTAGTTTCAATACCACCTATGTTAGTGAATTAACAAGATAAAATACAAACTTTCACAATGTAAACTATTTTATTGGTTTTTCCTGACAGCATTTCAAATTAAAAGATAGACATATAAATCTATAAAGATTTAATAAAAGAAACTTTTCAAGCTTCTTTCATCACAAAAATATTAAAATTCCTGTGTAAACCAGATCTCTGAGTAAGCAATTCTCTATGCTAGAAAGTGACAGACAGAAAGATGGTCTTCTTTCAATATAATTTTCAATCTGTTTTTAAGAAATTTTATTTTCGAAAATGAATGTTCACTGCTGCAATAAAACATCATTGATCTTAAATACATTCTCAATGCTATTATTTTTGTTATAGAAAACGTAGCTTTTAAATTGTGATTTTGAAACATTCCATAGTAGAAAAGCAAAAGTTATTTTGAGCGAGTGTCTCAGTTATAGATCTGTTATATATTGCTATCAAGGTAATAAACTGAATTTCTTTTCCAATACAGAAATCTTGAGTCTAAATTTTTACTAATTCTTGAACAATACTTATTGACAGTAGTTTTTTGGATATTTATCTTGTTATAGAAATGTGAAATATGGTTTTATTATTTGCATTATATAAAATAAAGTTTCATCTTTCAATCCTTTCATTATATATATATTATATATTTAATTGTATTATTCTTGTGTGGTGCATGCTTTTCTATTAAACATCAGTATGTTTTTATTTCTTTTATGAGTTTATTTATTTTGAGGATTAAAAAAAAAATTCAATTTAAGTACAAATTTGTTTCTCTGTATATATCTAATCTTAAGAAGGAAAATGTCAAAATATTTGAAATATTTATGAAAAAGTAATAAATAACTTTCAGCATATCAATCTTATAAACTTTAATAAATTTTAAATCCAACGTTTCGGCTAAATACCTTCATTAGCCTTCCTCAGGGAAAAATGATGTTAAAAAACACATAAACATAGAAAATTTAAGTACATGATACCACAATTACAACTTCAAAACATTTAACAGATGATTACACAAATTGTAAAAATATACTATATACATTTTTAAAAATATGCTAAAACACTCAAAGGAACATGAAATATGATCACCACAAGACAAGGATAAATAGCTACAAAAGCAAAGGTTAAAAATATCAAAATTGCGGGGTTGCCAGAACTAACTTAAAGCAGGGTAACCATAAATTAATTTAAGCCCAAGAAATGAAGCCAAATTGAGGGGGGTTTACGGATAAGGAATCGTTACAAATTTCTGATTTTCTTTTAATAATTTCGAATGATTCATAAAGAAGTGCTTGGTTTCTATTGTCAGTATTGTAAATTATTTTGGCATTTTCAAAATCGGGGTCAATGGGATTAGTATTATAATTTCTAGAAAAAGCTGTGTTGGGTCTATTATATTTTAAATCTGCAATATGCTCCTTCATTCTATCACAAAAAGGTCTATTGGTCATACCTATATAGTAGTTAGTTTTATTATCAACTTTATATGGGATTTCATAAACACCAGATTTTAATTTGGGGGGAGGAGGATCAAGTTTTTTAGAAATTAATGAATTTAATTTTAAAGGAGCTTTAGCAACCAAATTAACTTTTTTATGTTTAAATAATTTAGAAATTCCTTCATGAAGAGATGGCAAATATTGAATTTTCTTAAACTTACTATTAGAAGATTTATTATCATTAGAAGATGAAGAAGGGGGAGGAGGGGACATAATTTTATAAATTAATTTATTTATAGTCTTTATTTTATAACCATAATTAATAGCCAAATTATAAATAAAATCGATTTCATGGTCTAAGGCCTCAAGGGTAGAACTATGACTAAAAGCACGTTTAATCAGAAATCTAAAATTAGCTATTTTATAGGACCAGGGTAAAGGATAATTGCTATGAAAAGTATATGGAATAATATTGGGCTTTCTATAAACAGAAGTTTCAACATATTGATTAAATCGTTTAATTTTAATATCCAAAAAGGTTAAAATATTATCGTTATTTTCAGTTTCTAAAGTATATTGAAGGTTAGGTTTTACGTTATTGATTATATCTAAAAAATCTTTAGGGGAACTAGATGGATCTTGCCAAATTATAAAAACATCATCTACAAATCTTTTCCACAATTTAATACAATGCATATTTTTTTGAACAAAATTATTCTCAAAATCTCTTAATTCAAACTCAGCTAAAAGCCCAGATATAGCTGAGCCCATAGGTGCTCCGTTAAGTTGTTTATAGATATTATCGTTAAATTTAAAATAATTATTATATATTACCAATTTCAAGGCTTCTTTAATAGCAGTTTTTTCAGATTGAGAATATTCAGTAGATAAATTGAGTCTATTACTTATTATATGAAAAATACAGTCCAAATCTATTGAGGGAAACAAGTTCACAATATCTAAACTAGCAAGGGAATCATGCAGCTGTATATTCTGTTCAAATAGATCATCTAAAAATTTAGCCGGATCAGAAATTGAATAAGTAGATTCAATTTAAGTAGTAGTATTCAATAAGTAGATTAATTTATGGTTACCCTGCTTTAAGTTAGTTCTGGCAACCCCGCAATTTTGATATTTTTAACCTTTGCTTTTGTAGCTATTTATCCTTGTCTTGTGGTGATCATATTTCATGTTCCTTTGAGTGTTTTAGCATATTTTTAAAAATGTATATAGTATATTTTTACAATTTGTGTAATCATCTGTTAAATGTTTTGAAGTTGTAATTGTGGTATCATGTACTTAAATTTTCTATGTTTATGTGTTTTTTAACATCATTTTTCCCTGAGGAAGGCTAATGAAGGTATTTAGCCGAAACGTTGGATTTAAAATTTATTAAAGTTTATAA
The DNA here is from genome assembly GCA_963930645.1 of Salticus scenicus. Taxonomy (NCBI): domain Eukaryota; kingdom Metazoa; phylum Arthropoda; class Arachnida; order Araneae; family Salticidae; genus Salticus; species Salticus scenicus. The sequence continues at coordinate 244,468,753 of OZ005653.1, forward strand.
GATTGATATGCTGAAAGTTATTTATTACTTTTTTATAATTATAAATGCAGCATATATAAAAAAGTGGAATAAATATACCTATTTGAAATATGATAGGAATGGGGGCATAATTTTAACTTGTTCTTGCTCTGTATTAAAATTATATAATAATTATTAAAAATGTTAGAGTTAAAATGGGGGTCTTTATTTAATATCTTTTAACCAATTAACTAACTGGACAACAAATTACGGCATTATATATATTTTGTTCTAATTAATAAGTGCACCAGTTTTATAGTGATTGGTTGAATGGTGTATTTTGTATAGCGAATTAACACCTAATACTAGGGATGCACTGAATATTCGGTATCTATTTGGTATTCGGCTAGACTACCGAATATTTGGTTTGGTTCGAATATCAAATTATTTGGCTACTATTCGGCTAGTTGAACATATAAAAATTCTGCTATTTTTAATTGTCATTAAATTAAGATTTTTCAAAGTAATTAAGAAATAGATTATATTTAAATAAAAACAGTTGTTTTATCTAGTTTCAAGTAACATTAAAAAAAATTAATTAGACACATTAATCATAAAAATTAATAATATCTAACAAAATTCGTCTTTATCAATAACAGTATAATGTTGTATGTTTCTAAAGTAAAGTAAAATAAGAAAGAGCATACATAATTCACATGATGTTGCCATCTAGGAAACTTCAAGAGATCAAACAAAGATCACATCCAAATCTGGCAGGAAAAAATGACACATGTCATAAAATAGCAATTTTAAATTTGTTATTGAAAAATGCATATGAAGTGCCCCCAACATGCATGAAAAGCATCACATCTCTATCCCACAATTTATTCACATGAGAGTGAGAGACATTTACATCAGTTTTAATGTAAATTGGCCAATAGGTTGTTACTTTTAAATTGATTTTTCTCAAATGCTGCATTTCTGGTTTGCGTTATAATTACTTATGTGTAGTAATATTTCCTAATAATTTTCTATATTTATATAAACCACTGTTTCTGAATAGTAGTTTTTTATATTTTTTCATAATTAAAAAAAAAAAGAAAAAAAATTACTAAATGCAAATGGTATAACTGAAAAATTTGCAAAAATTAGGGAACTGACATCTGAAATATAGGAGTACATCAGCCAGCCGAATATTCAGTATTCGGTAGAATAGTTAGTATTTGATATCCATATCAATGTCCTCATATTAAAATTAAGGAACATTTGAATTTACTTATTTTCATCTTAAGAAAGTATTTAAACTTACCTTTATTTATTTGTTAAATCCTTTTTTGATATTTAAAATTTACTTTGCATCTATCTTTTCAAACATCGTTACTCTGTTTACTATATCGGCGTTGCCATTTCCAGTCTGCATAATCTTTCCTATTTGTGCTGTTGCCACTTCTTGGGAATTATCATTTTTAATTATGTTTCGTTTTTCTCCACCGGGTGTCGTGGCGCAGCGGTCAATGTTGTTATGCAGATCAACTTGTTTAGAGAGTATATAAGGCCGTGATGTTTGGAGATACGTTAGTTTCAGTTGAGTTTCAGTTGGGTCTCAGCTGAGTTTCAGTTCTAGTTTCGATAAGCTTCAACTGGTTGTGACTTTGAGTTCCAGCTCTGTTGAATAGCTGCTGGCAGCTGTTCTGAGCTGTGGATATGTTGTAGAATGCTCATGTTTAATGCTGAACTCAAAATTTAAATAATTAAAGTAAATCTTTTTTGTTAAATTGTTGTTGTTAAAGTTTAAATAGTTTGATGATGTTGAGATTGTTTACCTTCGTTAAGTTTAAAATCTTTTTAATAATTTCTTCATAAGCTTGAATGGATGAATTTCATGAGAACTTTTTTATAATGCTTGAACTTTGCTTTCTTCTGATCATTGGAATATCGTGGTCATTCGGCGTCCGTCAATTGATTTGAATCTTATCCTAAAAGTTAAGCTTGATCTAAATCTTTTTATTCATTGGTCATTTGGGGACCATGAAATTTGGGATCGTATAGCTGACTTTGTTCTTCAAAACTCAATGGTATTCGCTGGTCATCGGGCGACCGCGATCTTCAATATGCATCAATAAGTGTTATCTTCAAGTGTTTGTGTTTTTTCTTCAATAATTTACGTGATGTGTGATTAGGCACTCTTCTATAATATATTGAAATGCTTATGACTATGTGACGTAGTGTTTTCCATCCATTCTCCCATATTGGTCATATGGCGATCAAGAAAATGGATTTGAATGATGTGCTAAAATCTATCTATCTTCTTGTGACATCAAGTAATGATAATATATTGTAAAAAGGTAATATAGTTTCGTTTTGAGAATTAATCTTGTTAAATGAATTTTGAAATTTTGTTATATATATTTATATTAAATCTTTTCCATAGTTATTGTTATAATTGTTTTGAATCTATTATATCTTCATGAATAAATTTATTTTCGTTTCAAATATTTTTGTATTTACTGAGTCTGAAACATTTACATGCTAGTCAAATTGACATCCTCTAAACTTAAATAATTCTATTGCAGTTTTTTTATCTGCTTAATATAATTTTGTTTAAGATAGACCTTAAAGTGTCTAACAATCTGGGTTATGGGCCCAGTTTAAATAAAGTTCTTTTTGACTAGTTTTTTTGTAGACTCAGTGGATTCAATTTGTTTCTTTTGTGGTATATTTAAATTGTTTAATCATGGCGTATAATTTAGTGCCTCAAATAGTTAAACTTAATTCTCATAATAACTCTGGTTGGAAATGTGACATGAAGTTCCTTTTAATGGAAAAAAATGCCTACGATATCGTAACTGGTATCGAAGAGCAACCTGTAAAGAGTGATACAGTCACTGTTGAGTCTATAAAAGATTTTAAGAGAAGGCAGAATGCTGCTATGTCCTTAATCTATTTAAATATCGAACCAGAATATCAGAGTTTAATTAGCGAATGTGATGATCCCGCTAAAGCTTGGGAAATCCTCAAAGTCAATTTCCAACCAGACAGTAGAAGTCACCATATGAAGTTATATTCTGAATTAATGTCCTGTTTTTTTGACCCTGGCGAATCTATGGCAATTTATGCAGCAAAAATTTCAAAAATAGCTGATCAATTAAAATCTATTGGTAAACCTATAAATGACGAGTATTTGTGTTTTCAGATTTTACGTTTTTTGCCTAATAAGTTTGACCAAATCGTCCAGCAAATTTAAGATGGACTAATAAAGATTTTGAGTTTAAAAATATTGTAACTGAACTTTGTGCTGAGGAGACACGTCTCCAACTCAGAAATCTTGATAAATCTAGGGTTGATTGTAATATTGAAGCCCAGAGTGCTAAGTTTAAGAAAAGACCTGTTTTTACTTGCTGGCGATGTGGAAAAAAGGGTCATATCAGTAAAGATTGTCGGGTAAAATTAAGTAATGATAAATCTGCTAGAGATAATACATTTAAAGGTAATTTTGTAAAAAAAGGTGACTCCGCTCAACAGCCAAAATGTGATAAAACTCCCCCCCATAAAAATAAAGGTTTTAAAGCTCAGAATTATATTGCTGAAGCTAATTTAAGTGGTTTTAATAGAGAGGGCAGCTGGGCTTTCGATACCGCCGCCTCTCACCACTTCTGCAAAGATAAATCTTCTTTTTGTAATTTCACCGAAATTTCTGGTGATGAGTTGCACGTGGCTGTTGACGGGGTTACTTTCCCCATTACTGGAAAAGGGGAAGTTGAATTAGATTTTAATGGTGTTATTATAAAACTTTGGAATGTCCTTTTCTCACCAAATTTAAGGAAGAATTTGTTAAGTGGTTCTAGATTCGACCAGGGTGGTGCTAAATTTACTGGAAAGGCTGGTAAACTAAATGTGGTCGATAAATATGGCAAGTTTCTTTTTTCTGCTAAGCTCTATGACGGGATTTATTATACTTTTCCAAAAATCATAAGAAATAATCATAATGTTAAAATGAATGGGGGGCAGAATTCCAAAACTAATGTTGATCTAAATTTTAATGCTGAAATTTCAGCTTCACCAGTAATTAAAACTGCCAATATTAAAGATATAGATACATGGCACTTGCGTTTTGATCACATTAGTCCTGATTTAATTTATAATACTATTCGTAATTCTGCAGTTAAAGGTCTTCCTCATTTAAAATCTGTTGATAATTTTTTTTGTGATCCCTGTCATTTGAGTAAGCAAAATCGTGTCTCTTTCAAGCCTCTTGGTTCTTCTTCATCTAAAAAGCCATTAGATAGAATTTTTCTTGATACTTGGGGTCCTGTTAAAATTTCTGGAAAGAAGGGTGAACGTTTTTTTGTGTCTATTATAGACGATTTTTCAGGTAAAACTTCTGTTTACCCCCTCCAGGAGAAATCTATGTGTTTCAAAGTCTTTAAAAGACACGTTCTACGAGCAGAAAGATTTCTAGGGACCAAGTTGAAAGCTTTGAGAACGGATAATGGCAAAGAATTTGATAATGAACTGTTTAAGGCTTTTTGTAGAGAAAATGGGGTAAAACATGAGTTGACTAATGCCTATACACCAGAGGAAAATGGGGTTTGTAAGAGGTTTAACCAGACAATAATGAATTGTGTTCGGGCAATGCTTAAATCTAGTGGCTTGTCTGACGATTTTTGGCCTGAAGCATGCATGCATTTTACATACACGTGGAACAGGATTTGTCATGGTAGAAACTCTAAAACACCTCTTGAACTATATTCTGGTAATAAGCCTTCAGTAAGACATTTAAGGCCATTTGGCACTTTGGCTTACGTCGGTGTTCCTAAGGTCAGGCGCAAGAACAAATTAGATGCTAAGTCTAAACGTGGTGTCCTCGTTGGATATGCCTTACGTACCCGTGGATACAGGATCTGGTTGGAAGAGGACAAGAAGATTGTTGAGACGATAAATGTATCTTTTGTTGAGAGCAGTGATGTGTCACGCAGTGGAGCGGTGATGGGCGACCCTTCTTTTGAGTTGGTGCTTGTCCCAGAGGAGCAGCCATGGCCCGTTGATCGGTGTCATACTGATCCGGAGCCTGGACCCTCTGGTGTCTTGCCCAGCGAGACTGAAGATGTCGATCCAGCCGTTCTCCCTGCCACTCCTGCTTCTCCTCAAGCTTCGTCTCCCAGCTGGAAGACTAATCCGATTTGGTACAGAAAAGTTGTGCCTAGGCCAAAAGGAAAGAAGATCGACATTTACTACTACCCTGATGGTGAAGGCAAAAGGTCATGTCAACGAACTCCAAAGGAAGTCGAGAAATTTTGTAATGATAATGGTTTAATTTTTAATTCTAATGACTTTGATTTTTCTAAATTTAATACTTTTTCTGGTGTTGTTAATCCTAGCATTATACCTTCCGCGTCCAGCACTACTAGCTGACTAGATGTGGTGGTCCCGCGAACGTATAAGCAGGCTCAAAAATCTAAACAGTTTGATAAGTGGCATGAGGCTATGCTTGAAGAATTTAATTGTATGACTACTAGAGGTGTTTGGCATTTTGTGAAACTTCCTGTGAATAAATCTGTGTTAGGAAACCGCTGGGTTTATACAGTCAAGCGTGACGAGTCTGGTACCATAGTTAGGTATAAGGCAAGGTTAGTCGCGCAAGGTTTCAACCAGGTCCAGGGAGAATCATATGATGAAACATTCTCACCTGTCATAAATTTTTCTGTTGTAAGGTTTTTCTTTTCTTTGCTGGTCTCATACTGCGGGTGGTTTAACGTACAATGTGACGTAAAATGTGCTTACTTATACGCTCCTCTGAATGAGGAAATTTACATGAATCAACCAACTGGATTTGCTGAAAAAGGCAAAGAGGATTGGGTGTGTAAATTAGACAGAGCATTGTACGGGCTGCATCAATCTGGTAGGTTATGGTTTTATGAGTTAAATAAAGTATTGTTGGAACTTGGTTTTAATAAATTTAAAAATTGTAATTGTGCATATTCATATTTTGATTTTTCCGTTTTATTGGTTTATGTAGATGACATAGTTATTTTTTCTAGGACTGAATCACAGGCAAATAACATTTTAGACCTTTTACAGTCTAAATTTGACTTAAAAATTTTGGGTACCACTCGTAAGCTTTTAGGTGTGGAATTCGAGTACACGGATACTGGGGTTCTGATCCATCAGGGTCAATATATTGCCGAAGTTAATGAGAGGTTTCAAAACCATCGGATACCTGTCTCTTCCTTGCCTATAGTTAAAGGTGTACAATTTTCTAAGAGTGATTGTCCAGTCGTTCAGTCTGATATTGAAGAAGCATCTCATTTACCTTACAGGAATCTTTTAGGTTGTATTTCTTTTCTAGCAAACCGTACAAGACCTGATATTGCATATGCCGCAAATATATTTTCTCAGTTCCAACAAAATCCTGGTTTTAAACATTGGCAAGGCTTACTTAAACTTTTAGGTTACATTAAATACACCAGTCATTATAAACTATCTCAACTGCACAGACATTAAAATAATTTCATACTCTGACGCTGACTTCGCCGCTAGTTCATATAGAACTTCAGTTTATGAACTCCTGTTATAATGGACTCTCGTTAATATGGACAAAAACTGCTGGCCCTTGATTATCCGTTTTAACGAGAGTTCACTGTATATATTATTATTCAACTTGATTTAAGTTGGTATACCTGTGGAAAAAGCAAATATATGGCAAACAAATGAAAAATCATAAAATCATTATCCAAATTATGAAATAATAATTAATAGTAGGCACATAAAACTTTCGCAGATCATTTAGAGTGATGCTATAAACAGTCAATAAAAAGCAGAAACCATTACAAGAAACCACAAAAAATATATGTTCCATTTTATTAGCTGTCTTCAAATAAGAATGCTGGGCACTAATGGGTTAAGCAGCAAAATGATTGAGAAATACATGTTTTTTTTTTTCAAAAATGCCAGGACTTCCAATAAAAGGTTCAAGTATTTCCTGCTCAGAAGAAGTGTAAGGCAGTATTGCAGCCAAACCTTTAAATGAAAACAGCTTTAAGCTAAATTTGTTCACTTACCTTGGGGGTTCTTAAAGACTATACACAGGTATTATGTAGATTGAAGATTCCCTCTCATCTTAAACTTGTCTTGTTTGAGAATGAAATGGATGTAGCAAATCATTTGTTATATCCTTTATAGGGGCTAACACATTCTGTAATGAAACTAGTAGTAAAATTTCTGTGTAAAAAGTTTCCAGATGTATCTACAGATATGAGCTTTTAATAATTCTTGCTGACATTTACATGTATCATTTTAATAATTCTCTCTTTGAAAAAAATCTCTCTTCCATTTTGGACCTATTAACTGGATGATACCTTCATTTTAATTGACACTTCTCTACACAATATGATATATTACAGATTACACTTTCTCCACAATAACACTCGATTTACACATGAAACTGGAAACAATGGTTCACTGTTTTTCCTGGATAAATTTGTCTCTTGCAGTCAAAAAGGCTTCAACACTACCATTTACTATAAAAATTTTGCAGTTTCATCACCTCCCCATGCTCATTCAAGTTATTCACCTGCCCCCAAAATAGCTACTTTTTTTAATGCTTTTGTGAATCATGCCCCAACATTTATTTTGAATCTCTCAACTCTGAAATTAAATATCAAACTGAAAAATCATCAATGTTGGGAGATTACAATCTTTCGATGGTTGATAAGGCTTTTGTAAAATTACAGTTTCCCCCATCCTTCTAAATCTATTTTCCAATATCAGTAGTGTTTTGCCTTTTTTTCTCTAAATATTATTTCATCAGCGGTTCTTCAAAAATATAACTTGAAAATAATCTTCTCTTGCATGAACTTCCCTTGCCATGTTGAAAGATTGTATTATTATACACTAGCCGCTTTTGGTGACCAGCTGGTTTGCGATCCTTGAAAAATCTGACCATACAAAACTCCCGCTCGGTGGCACCTTTTTCCTGTTTTAGGACCTACAACAGCTTATTGACATATAGTGCAAAAAGCTTTATTGAAAATTTTAACTGTAGTAAATTCCAGCTCAGTAGTGCTTGCAGCACCCTCTTCCCGTTTCAGTATTTGAAACAGCCTGTTCGCTCACCATGTCATGATCTTTGGAAATTCTAACCTTAGCAAAGTTCCGTTCGGTAGAATTTACAACAGCTTGCTTGCTCATAGTACAAATATAGCTTTGAAAATTTTAACTGTATCAAACTTCTGCTCTGTGGCAACTACAGCGCTCTTTTATTTTTTATGATTTGAAACATCTTGTTCGCTCACCGTGTAAAGGAATATTGAAAATTCTAACTATGGCAAATCCCCAAACCTGTGACCATTTTCAACAGTCTAACTCTATTTTTATTGCTTTGCCCCTCTGCCCCCCCCCCTCCTATTCCTCCTAATAATTTTACACTTTCGAAAATATCCTCATTTGATTTCTAGACCTCAAAAACCTTTTTTACATCAATTTTGAACAGTCTAACTCAATTTCTATTTTTTTTTTTTTTTTTGCCCCTTCGTCCCCTATTCCCACTCCTCCTAATAATTTTACACTTTCGAAGATATTCTCATTCCACTTGTAGGCCCCAAAAACCTATGTGTATGAATTTTGAACAGTTTAACTCAATTTCTATTTTTTTTTTTTGCCCCTTCGTCCCCTATTCCCACTCCTCCTAATAATTTTACACTTTCGAAGATATTCTCATTCCACTTGTAGGCCCCAAAAACCTATGTGTATGAATTTTGAATAGTCTAACTCAGTATCTAGTTTTTTGCCCCTTCACCCCTCCTAAATATTTTACACTTTCAAAAATATCCTCATTCGATTTGTCACCCCTCCCCCCCCCCCTCCCACTCTTCCCAATAATTTTACAATTTCAAAAATATCCTCATTCAATTTCTAGACCCCCAAAAACCCTTATATATCAAGTATGAACGGTGTAACTCAGTTTATATTTTTTTGCCTCTTCGCCTCCCCCCCCCCAACAATTTCCTCATTCCACTTGTAGGCTCCAAAAACCTATTTGTACCAGTTTTGAACTGTCTAAATGTATTTTTATTTATTTATTTATTTTTTTTTTTTACTTCCATTACCTGACTACCGTAGGTAATGGAAGTATTGTATTTGGTTCAAAAATTCGATATCGAGATTTCACCTGATTTACATGTTTTAAGGTCTCTTGAGTTCAAAAAAGGGGTTTTTGGCAATTGGTCAATGTATATGTGTGTGTGTGTGTATGTGAGGAATCTTCTGACTAGCATATCTCTGAAACTAATAAAGATTCAGCTACAAAACTTCAGAATTAAGACAGAACTGGTGTACAGATGAATTTTCTAAATTTTGGTGAAAAAAGGTAAACCAGAAGTGGGACATCCGAAACTGGAAATGTGGCCGTAAGTCCATATCTCAAAAATGGCTCTAACGATTTTCTTCAAAGTTGCTATATAAACACTCTATTAGATGTCCTTTCGAAGGATATAGTTGGTTAGTTCAGGAAAATTGATAGGCGTCCTGTATAAATAGCTGAATTTCAGGTACTGAGAGTGGATTCCTTTCAAAACGGCTGTATGAATTTTTTTCAAACTTGCAATATTAACCCTCTTTTAAATATCCTTTTGTATGTAATTGTTGTTTTCCAGTCAACAACTGAATATGCCAAGTTTTGGTAAAAATTGCTGTCTCAAAAATGGCTCTAACAATTTTCTTGAAAACTGTTACATAAACCCATTTTAAATATCCTTTCTTATGCTTTATGTGGTTATTACAGAAAAATAATAGTCATCCTGATCAGATAGATCAGTTTTAGATCTCGGAAATTGGTGTATCAAATAAATAAAAAAACCTACCTTTTTTCAAGAAATTAACAAATTGGTTATTGACAAGCATTGTTGTAAGAGTAATCATACTTTTAATATCAATTCAACTAAAATAATCTTAAATATTTACATGAATTTTATTTTCTTGAAGCTTTCCATATTTATGAAAGTCATAAAAATATTGTTATTTTGCAATACCACTGGTCCCACAGACATGAACATAAGTTGGTCCACGGGTATATCATGGGTTCACTACCAAAAAATCCTTAATACTTAAAGTAGTCAGAGAAAATCTAACTGACCACATTAAATTTATTTCTTACTATATAGAATTTTGCACTTTTAATAAACTCCAACTTAGCTCCAGTATTTTCGCAAATCTATCTTTATTATTATGAAAAGCAAATTTGCAATGATGATGTTCGATTTTATCGTTACATAGATGATATTGTATTTTATCTCAACAAGCACTCACAAAATGACTTTTCCTTAAATTATCCACCTAATTTAAAGCTAAATCGAAATACTCTAACTAATCAATCAATTAACTTTTTAGATCTCAAAATAATCATTGATGGTAATAAAATTTACACAAATATCTATGACAAACGGCAAGATTTTAGTTTTAAAGTAAACATATTTACACATTTTAATTCTTGTCTGCATCTTTCGATATTTAGAAACATCATCATTAACCATTTATTTCGAATTAATAATTTATGCTCTGCGAAGTTTAAAAACAAGAACATTAATAAACTGATCACAGCCACTGCTAAAATGGGTTTTCCTAAAAACTTTGTATTTTCTATTTTATATCCTTAACCATGTCTCGGTCAGTACATTATATATATATAAAAAAAAAAAGCTGTGTACACTTTTGTGTATATTAACAAAAAATTACAAAATAATAAAAGACAATAAAAAAGGTGGCGGTTGGGTGGGCAGATGTTTGATTACGGAGGTGGGGTGTTGTTGTAAGGCTGGGTGGGTTTGTGGGAAAAAAAAAAAACAGAAGGCCTTTTTGCTTTGCAGCATTTACTTTGTATTACTGTGCACACTTTCTTTTTCCAATAAAATTTCAGCTTCTTCCTTTTTGAGTTGTCAACTATTCTTAAAATTCTAATCATACTATTAAACACAATGTAATCAATCAGTGAATTTCATTGTTGCTTCGTGGTTTCATTGTTATTCATCTGCTTTAAAATTTTGCTTTTTTAAATCCATATGACTCCTATTCTGGTCGTGGCAGGCTGGGTGAGTGTTGCCGGCGTGAAACTAGTTTAACCCCACAGGCAAGTCACAAGCCTTGCCTCCTTCCTTCCTATCTTAAGTTTCTTAAATTATTTTTTCCTAAATTTTGATAGAGTTTATGGTTTTAAGTTAAGATTTGTTGTGTTACTTTATTGATTAGTTTGTTTTCCAGGCTGTTAATTAATAAATCTGGTTTCTTTACATTAGTGTATTTCATCCACTGATATTTTTTTTTTTTTTTTTAAATCTTATTGGTCATTGGTGTTTCAGTGATCATGTATCTGTTGCTTGGCTTCTACTATGCTTAATATATTATCATTATATATATATATATATATATATATATAATAGTTATGACTAATTTTCTAGGCCAGAAACATGAAAATATCTCAAAGTATGAAATAAAAATACATCTGTGAAATGTGGAAAGGTGAAGCACTTTTTCATTGCATATTTTCACTAAAACACATCATGTAGCAGATTAATAGTCAAAACAAATAAAATTTGTTTACAGTGTAATATTTTTAGCAGATTCATTTGATGACTTATTCAATTTATTTAAGTAAGGGCAGTTTTCATCAATTATTTCAATCATTATAATCTTTTTAAAAGTAATAATTTCACTATTAGTCCTGCAGAATATCAGATTCTATCCAGTGCAGATCAGGTTGATTTTTGGTGAATTTGTATTAGCAGACAAACAAGGAATTTGAATGTTGATTATTTTTGAGATATTTCTAAATGTTTTACTAAAAAAGTGACTAACTTAACATAAAAAAAAATATTTATTAAATCAAATTTTTTTTTTGTTGTTTTTAGCATAACATACTGACTTAAATGTCAGTTTTATACAGTGGTTTTTTTAAGGTCTAACCTGACTTTTACCTTTTAACTAAATGTTGTTAATGACAAAAATGATATACAATATATCACAAAATTTTTTTCATGCTATCAAAAGCTTTAAAAATTCAAATGATTTATTTACATAACATGATCTGTCACAATCAAAGTAGACTAGGATTATACCAATTATAAGCGTTCAGTTTATTTTTAAAAACAAACCAACAGGAGAGAAAAAATAAATTAAATAATAATAATTAAATTATAAATTGATAAAAAGCTATTTTGTATAAATTACTGCAAACAATACATATATTGAAAATGAAACATTTCATACTTCTAAAGAGCAAGATTTTCTCTAAATTAAGAGAAGCAATAAATTGTGAATTTTATTTTAGATTTGGTATGAATATACATGTATAAATAATTAATTTTTGAAAGTGACAAAATTAGCATTTCTTTATTTAAAAAAAAAAAAAATTAAATGAGTTTTTACGGATATCGTCGGCTATTTCACAAATGGTCATATCTTATTTTCCATGATTTTACAGAAACAAGTCCAACAGTGGTGTAAATAGCTAAAATGCAAAATCCCTGAAAACTGCTATTTAGCTGCAGAATGAATGATGAAGAGAGATTTATTATTGATATATCATATGGCTATTATTAAAAGTATTTATTTATACCTATAATAAATGACATTTAGAGAGTTCTCAATAAGGCAAATGAAACACTCAAAATAATTTTGTTAATATTAAAATTTTTAATTTTACAAGAGCATTTTTAATTACATTTAAAACAATACCTTTCATAAAGCTCTTGGACATGGGTCGAAGTACTTTCTGGGTGGCACCGCCCTTTCCTCAGCAACCTTTAGTGTTGTCCGCTACTGTCGTAGGATTCCTTCTCTGTTGCTTCTTTAGAAGATGGTGCCACACTTGGTGTAGATCTGTGCGCGACTCGTGCCTGTTGCATGCTGATTGTTCACTAACTATTTCAATTGTTTCGCGGTAAAATATGAAATAAATTAATATAATGTGAATAAAATAGATATAAATTTTAACGAAACCCGAAAAATCCCCAACTACTATAACCCGGACTGCGCATTTTACCGCAAAACAATTGAAATAGTTAGTGACGAATCAGCATGCAACGGGCACAAGTTGCGTGCAGATCTACACCAAGTGTGGCATCATCCTCTAAAGAAGCAACAGAGAAGGAATCCTACAACAGTATCAACAGTAGCGGACAACACTAAAGGTTGCTGAGGAAAGGGCGGTGCCGCCCAGAAAGTACTTTAACCGATGTCCAAGAGCTTTATGAAAGGTATTGTTTTAAATATAATTAATTTTTTTTATTAAAAATAAATTAATGAATGTGAAATTTAGACAGCAAAGAAGTTTAAAAACTCTGAAATCAGGGGTAACCCCCAAAAATCTCACTCTTAGTTCTCGTAAGATAGTGAAATCTTTAAGAATAGTAAGAAATATAGACCATGAGTGATTTATTTATTTATACAACCATTCATGAGATGGCTGACAATATTACAAAAAAGTTATTTAAAAAATAACATGAATACATAGTTGGTAGATTTTATCTACAACTTCCAACAAATGGGGAAAAAAAGAAAAAGTAATGAAAATTTTAAAATGCTTAGGAATTCTTAAAATGATTTTTTTTTTTTTCCTTTCGTAACTCAGTTAATTCATATATGAGGCAATTCATAAAAGAAATGATACTGCAAAACAAACAAAGAATTTTAAGCACATGTTATCCTACAAAATATTACAAATAGATCATTGATATAATACTAATTGAAGATGATTCGTGATAAAAACATATATTACAAAAATAAGGACCAACAGCAAAAATTGTCCAATTATTTACATTTTATTGTTTGATGAAGGGTGATTTATCAGACAGCGCTCAACTTATAAATGGAATTGTTGTGTTCTAGGTTTTAGATGCAGTCCCCAACCTCTGAAAACATGGAATTTTTATACAAAAGCTATATTTTTCCCATATCATCTGTTGTCAGACTGTACAGCTTGTGCTTGAGAAGAAGGAACATTTTCGGATACATTAGTATTACGTGCAGCTGAAGAAGAATATTTTCTCTGTAAACTTAGTATCAGGTCTTTTAATTCTTGTCGTTTCTTGGCTATTTTTTCCTTTGGAAACCAGTTTAACAGACTGGGAATGGGGCTATCAAAGTAAGGGATTGGATTCTGAAAGGATAAATACAAATATATATACACAAACATACATATAACATGAGTATGGCAGTATGAAATCATCTAATAGAACAGATAATCGTAACTCTGAAAACAATTACTATGCATTTATTTATAGTGCAACACTGAAAATCTGGAATGCTCCTGACTGGGACAATACCAGATTCTTAGTCATTCCAAAGAAAATGATATGTGTATGTCCAAATACTAGAAAAATAGGTAAATTCAAGCTTTAAATTATATAATAGGATTCATAAAAAATTTACTTTAATACTTTTATTTTATTTACAATTTCTGTTTCAAATTAAACAAGCAAAAATAAATTAATTAAAGCAATAAATTAAATAGATTAAATAAAATTAAAAAATTAACTTAAAAAACAAACATTCATTTATTTATTACGCTATTTGTGTACTAAAATTAAGTTACAATAAAAGAAAGTATGATAAGAATATAAATGAAATAAAAACATTTTTAAAACATGTCTATTATTCCCCCCCCTCCCCCCAACCTGTTTTTTTAGTTTTCAACCAAAGTTTATTTCTGATTTTTTGCAATACAATCAAAAGTTCATATTCAGTGATTGATTTTTAAGGCCATTTTGATAGAATATTTTATACTATTAAGTGAGGAATATTTGTATATTTCACTGTTCTCGAAAACGGTAGTTCGGAAAGTCACGAGATTTAACACAAAGGTGCCTCCCGAAGGATCATTGTGCACACCGAAGTCAGAATTTCGAATTTTTGTTTACTTTTCTTTTAATTAATAAAAATATGAAAAGAATAAGCTAATAATAGCAGAAAAATAGCCATTTAAATTTAACCCATGATTTAATTGTTGCCAAAAAAAAAAAAAAACTCATACTATTAAGTGAGCAATATTTGTAGTTAAATTTTATCCATAATTTAATTGTTGCCAAAAAAAAAAAAAAAAAATACGAGTTTATTATTATTTTCTTTTTTCAACAGGAAAATAAATGCATTTATCTAAACATGAACAAAAAAAATAAATAAATAAATAAAAATAAATTATGCATCTCACAAAGATTGACGTTATTTTTTATTTAAAATTTCTTTTACACATTGATAAAGTGCTAATATAGTTTACGATGCTAAGATATATTGTATTAAAATCAGTTTTATTTATAGATCCTCCTGGGTGATTTTTAGGCTGATTTCTTTAGAAATCGACCTATTGCAATCACTTTGTTTATCTATCTATATTAATATTATAAATACGAAAGTTTGGATAGATGGATGTTTGTCACTCAATCATGCCACAATGACTAAACAGATCTGGATGAGATTTGGTACAGAGATAGAGAATAGTCTGGAATAAAACATAGGCTACTATTTATACCGGGAATTTGATTAGATTTTTTAAAATTAATTAAAATATGAAATTAATAAACTGGTAATTGACATAATATAAGCCATTTAAATTTTTAATTGTTGCCAAAAAAGTTTGAGGTATTATTTATTTATTTATTTTTCTAAAATGAAATATGCTTTAACGCGAAAAATAAAAAAAATTAATAAATGTTAAATTGGTCGATGAGAAAATGATACTTTGTAATTTTAAAATAAAATAGTAATACAGTGGAGCACCGTTTATACGTTTTTCAAGGGACCGTTCCTAAAAAACGTATAACTGAAAAAAACGTACAACTGAAAATTCATTTTAACATTAATACACAATAAAGTATCATATTAATAATGAAAGTCTAATCAATTTTCATAATTTCCTTTACATTTATTCGAATAAGATATATTTTAATCATATTTAAAATATTTTTAAAAGGTTGAATAAAAATTAAATAATAATTAAAAATATAGAAATTCAGAAATTCTTTTCAAGATTTCGATTTTAACCTTTAAAGACAAAGCCTTTTGTTCTCTAAATGAAGATGACATTTTTGCAAACGATTAAAAGGAAGGAAAAATAAATAAATGTTTCTCTAACTGTAATGTCAAATAAACACGATAAGAAAATCCTCTACGGAACGGAAGTGAGTAATAAATCTTCAAGTTTACAAAATGCCTATAAAGTTGTGGGCTTTTTTCCTTTCATACCCCATTCCTGGAATCAATTAAAAGAGAAAGTGGGCGGTCTTCAAGTGGTCACTGGCTACTTGGCTTATCTCTGAAAATTTCTCTAACCCCCCTTCCCCCCAGGCTATCGATGCAGGTCGCAATTTGTTCTATAGCCGCACTTTGTTACCATAGTTCTAAGAAAAAATAATCGAAAAAACATAAGAATAAAACATAAAGAGCATTCATCTTTTTTTTTTTTTTTTTTTTTAATCTTGGAACGAAACTCAAACTTGGGATTCTACAAGGAGGAAAAAAAAAAAAACGTATAAGTGAAACTAAGAATTTACTTGTGTCGTATAAACGAAATATTTTAACATTAGAATTCAATGGAATGATTTGGGACCGAAGTCGAAAAACGTATAAATGAGAAAAACGTATAAATGAGAAACGTATAAAAGGTGCTCCACTGTATTACAAATCGAACATTTTCTTCTGAATTTTATTTCACAGCATTTTTTTTATATACCTCAACTTCAGATTTTTTTATTTTTTTTTTTTAGACGGTGGATGAAACACGCTTGGCATAAAAGCCAATTCAGCATTATATTAAAGGTATTTTCCTATTGATAATTCTGGACATTTTTTTTTTTTTTTTTTTTGATGCTGAAGTAGATCAGACATTTTTCGCCAAGGAAAAGATAGAAAGAAATACGCAAGCGAAATGATGATGTCACTCGCCGTTCGTGGATGCTAGAAAAATATTTCCTATGTTAAACGCCCACTGGGTTTTTGTAAAAAGTTATTAAAAATCGAGGAAAATTATTTCTCGATTTTAATCCCCATATTTATGTATATATATGTATTAGTTATCATGTCCATCCGTTAGATAAAGTTATTTTTGTTGTAAAATTGACAAAGTTTGAATTTTTTATTTCAAAACTCTAGAAAAAAAAAACATGGCAAACTTCCATATTCGATTGAAAACACAAACACATCATTTCAAAGGATGATATTTACACAATAAATATCCAAATAATATACTAATTAAAAGGAAAATGATAAATATTCTATCATAATTTGAAATCAAATTTGTTTTCAAATGTCTAAGTAATCTGATATAAGATATCTTAATCTGATATAAGATACTAATATGTTGCAGCGGAATAGATTTGATATCAGTCATCCTTGGCAGAAAAAAAAAATATCGCCAAATTATTTGGCAAAAATAATTTAATTCCTTTCAAAAATCATGGTTATTTTAACAACTTATATTAAGAGAGTAATGAATAATATGAAACAATATTTCGTACAATCGATATTACGAAAATATACATCTGGCATGTATATTTTCGTATTACGTTTTTGATCACCAAATACAATAAGCGCCAAGAACGACAGAGTTTTGAAATTTAAAATTAAAATTTTGTGAATTTGACAGCAAAATAACTCAATCTAACACATGCACATGATAACTAATCTATACTAATATTATAAATGTGAAAGTTTGGATGGATGTTTGTTACTCAATCACGCCACAACGGCTGAACGTATCTGGATGAAATTTTGTACAGAGATAGATAATAGTCTGGAATAAGACATAGGCTACTATTTATACCGGAAAAATGTAAATTTTTAATAAATCTATATAATATAGATATTTCTTCTATAATAAAACTTTAAAATAATTTATTTTAATTTTTAATTGTTGCCAAAGAATATTTCACGCGAATAATAATAATAATAAAAAAAAATATTAAATATTAAATTTGCTTAGGCACATGACAACATGACGTCATTATCAAAATTAAATAATAAGAAAATGAAAGCTAATTCAGATCTGTATTAAAGAGCTTTATTTGTTGATAATCCTGGGTATATTTTTAATTTTAATACTGAAGTAGATAGGACATTTTTCGCCAAGGACTCTATTTTTGTGACAGCAACTTTAAGCCAAGTAGTCCATAAAAAATATAAACAAATCTGTACATATAAAAGAGTAAACTCACTGATTCACTGACTCAACACTGCCATGACGATTCTCTGGGAAAGAGGGTCACAAATTTTAGTGACCAGGTTGGTTTTCCGAGCCTGACCCCCCACTAAGACGGAATTTTGCAAAATACCCCCTGTCCCCCTTGGGGGGCAGAAGGCATAATTTGGCTCCAAATTACTTAACGGTGAAGAAATTGCAGATGGAAAGACCAGACTTGAGTACAAAAAAATTATTTTCTGCGATTTTGGAATTTTAAGGGGGGGAGGGAAGGGAAAAGGTTTTCGAAAAATGGTACTCAACACACGAGGAAATCGAACTGAACACACACTACAAAGGGATTTTGTGAAATTCCACCCTACCACCCTTTGGAGAATGGGGGGCAAAAACATGTATTCATACGTAACGCTGCACTAAATTATCTTAGGTAGGAAATTTTTCATGTAATGGACGATTATATGTATCTAACTCATAGTATGAAGAGATTTTGCGAAATTTCTTCCTCCTTCCCTCCTTTAAGAGCGGGGGGAAAGATTAAAAAAAAAAAAAAAGTTTTAAAGCATAGCTCAGTTTTAAATAATTTCAGGATCTCAATTTTTTGATGTGTCAGTTAGGTATAAGTAAGCAACATGCAATATAAAGTAATTTTGGAAATTTACTCCCCCCCACCTTCCCCTTGGGGCGGGCGGAGCAAAAACCACATTTTGAAGCTTAAATCCGTCGAAATTACCTAAGAATGCCGAATTTTGGTGTGTGGGTGTTAATTAAGTGTGAGAAATATGCACTTTGATGAGATTTTGTAAAACTTTCAATTTTAACTGCGAGGGAGGGGGAGTAAAAAGCAGGTAAGGGACTGCCGAAGGCATTGGGGCTCCAGACTCGACTGTGACGAGCGGGAATACCGCTACAGAAAGTAGCAGGAACTTAAACTTAAGATTTTGACGGATTTCAATGAATTTTTTTTTTTTTTTTTTTAGATACTTTATGATTAATGATATGATGCTATTTTGGGGATTCATTTCAATATAATGGCCAGCGAAGCGGGCAAAGCCTGCTAGTATAACATTAAGTAATCTATCAGCTGACATTTTATTCTGCTGACTAATATTTTTTTTAATACACATACACGTCCAGATCCTCAAAAAATTTTAATCATTTAATCTCAAAAATACAGAATGCATAAAAGTTATATGTGACATTATTAAATTTAGTTACAACTTTTGCTGATAGATCAGATGGCAGCACCAAACAATTTTCTGAATTTTTAACCCTTAACTACTGTGACTAAAATTCTCTCACAACTACTGTGAGCGGTCTCATAGACCGCTTGATTAAAACTTATTTAAAACGTCGAATAAATGGTAAGCTATTGATTGTATGCTATTATTTATCTACTAAATTGTTTAATTTATCTTTTTTTTATTATTATTATTATTTTTAAAGGCAATTTTGGAGAACTTAAACGGGTATCCCGACATATGAACGTGCAAGAGAATACCGATAGTGCAACATTGCATCGATGAGCATGAATTATATAATTTTAAACTCGCTAGTATTCTCACTAGTGTAACAAAAAATTATAGATATAGTAAAAAAGTATTATTAATTGTGGAAAATATTGCACTATAAAAAAATATTATTAGTTCCATTAAAAATACATAGTTGCAAACTACTCCGGATTATAGCTAACACAACTTCTCAGTTGAAACTTTTTCAAAATACACAAATATAATGTATATATGTTGAAATAAAAATAAAAATAGTGGTAGTCAACATCCGGAGTAGTTGGCATCGGTATTTAAATAAAACAGTAAATAAAATGAAACTTGCATACACATTTTTTTTATTTTTTTTTTATATAAATTTACAAGTTCCAGAATTTCATTCTGTGTGAGATACACCAGATGTTTTCTTGAACAAGACGAAGCCATTTTTTTTTCATAAAATTACAAAAAATATCATTAATATATCTAGAGAAACAATACTACTCATCGGACAAAAACAGACTCGTATCTGCTGTCAGCGGTCTCACATACCGCTAGAAAAAAGAAAAGTAGAAAAAAAAAAATAACTAAACCCTGTTCGCTGAACGACAAGTGGAATGTGACCTTGGCCGATGGTTTTAGGAAGGTAGAAAAGAGGGCCTGGATCATTACCTATTTTGAGGAGTGTTAATGATGGCTAGAAAATGGCGAGCGGTCTGTCAGACCGATGACAGCAGTTAAGGGTTAATATGAATGATTTCTGTTCAGGGTTATTCCATATGAAAACACCCAAAATTAGAAAAATTTGTTGCTCCATAGTAACGGATAAAAAAAAAAAAAAAAAAAAAAAAAACCCACTAAAACTTATGGTGGTTAAACCAAAATATATCAATTTGTAAAATATTTCGTCCATTATTGGCCAAGATTGAAAGATATTGATAGACATTTGAAAAACAGTCATTTTTACAAAATATCGGCCATCTTGGATTTGGCACTACTATGAAAAATTACAATAACTTGAGAAATAATGGTCCAAATTCAACAATTCTGGTACTAAATAGAAGCTATAATGTGAAAAATATGAATCCAGTGTTTAAATAAAATAAAATATATGTTTTACTGTTTTTTTACTTGAAAAATGAAAAAAATCATCTTTAGAATTTTGCCAAATTTAATGGACTGTAAAAAAAAATGGCCTATCATATATTTTTTTAAAACTTGGTAGAAACACTAATCAATATGTGAAGTTTAAGTATAAAAAAAAATTAGGAATGTAATATTGCTTAAAAACTAAAAAAAATTTTTTTTTTTAATCTAGGATATTGAGGCATAAAACTCCTTGTTTTATGCTAAACAGTGCTTGCTCACTAGTGAAAAGTTTTCTAGAAAATAAAGTTTTTATTTTGATGTATATTCATTATCTTTGTATTGAGCTAGTTAGAAATTATTAATAAAAAAATGAAAGCTTTATTGTTGGAGGAAAGTTGTCAATATCAGACCTGCCAACTCTCCCTTTTTCACGGGAGACTCCTGTTTTTTAGTCCTGTCTCCCGTTTTTCTGTTTTAATGTGTATTTCTCCCGTTTTTCTAATATTTTCGAAAAATCAAACTAAAAATGCTAATTTTTAAAAATTCGTAGGTGCCATCTTCTCGGATTTACGAAAGCCTTCCAATTCACAATCTTTCTCCATCCACAACATAAATGTTGATATTCATTTAAAATACTTTATGAAATTTTAGAATCTCCAAAGAAACAGAATCCTTTAATATTTCTCACACATATAATTATTTTTAACTCCCCCTCCACCCTGTATTTTCTTATCTCCAACTGGTGATCGGTGATCAAATATAGAACTCTTTTGTTTCCCATTCTTTTTCCATCCACAAGCTACAACAAAAATGTCAAAAATGTCAAGTTCATTTTAAACTTGCTTTATTAGATTCTAGAGCCTATAAAGAAGTAGAAATGTTTAACAGTTCACATTCATATAATTATCAATTGACACCTCCCCCCCCTCCCATTATTTCCTCCTCTCTCCAATCAATGATCAAATGTCCTTTGATGCTCAAGCTTTCTCATTTTAGATTTTTGAGGGCAGATTTGAATTTTTAAGTGCACATTTCGCATTTAACCCTTTCAGCGTTAGCCGTTTTTCGGTATGTCTGTTTAATGATTCATAAAATTAATACTATGCACAGTATAAATATGAAAATTTAATACAATACTCTATACATGTTTATCAATCTTATTTTCTCGAAAAAAGCAACATATATTTCAAAATTTAGCCATACCAGCCTTTTGTTTTGACTATGCTTGACGGAAAAAGACGGGCTTAACGCTTATAGGGTTAAATTCTAAACACTTAATTTAACTAGTATGTTGTGGCCACCACAAGACTTTCTTCTATATTTACCTATACATATTCAATCAGTAACAATATTAAAAAAAAAAAAAAAAAAAAAGTAAGATTTTTTTTCTGTTTTTTTTTTTTTTTTTTTTTTTTTTTGTTAAAAGTAAAAAAAATCGATAACTTTGTTTTAAATTATCACAGATTTATAGTTCAACCATTCGTTTTAAAGGTATTGACGAGACCTTTCGAAAGATACCCATCTTGAAAATTTATCCCCCCAGGGGGGGGGGAAGCGATGCCCCCCCATGCAGAAAATTTTTTTCCTAGTTACATACTACTATTATCAATAATTCATATTAATTTTACAATCACAAGTTTAAAACAACTCTTATTATGCACATTTATACGAATTTTTGTCCTATGCTGCCATGTTAAAAATTTAGATAAAATGCTATCACAGCGCCACCTGTTGAGCTATTGATCCCCAAACATAATCAGCACCAGTTAATATCGGGGACAAACTAAATACCAAGTTTGGTTTTGTTAAAAGTAAAAAAAATCGATAACTTTGGTTTAAATTATCACTGATTTATGGTTCAACCATTCGTTTTAAAGGTATTGACGAGACCTTTCGAAAGATACCCATCTTGAAACTTCCCCCCCCCCCCCCGGTGTGGGGGGGGGGAACCGATGCCCCCACATGCACAAAAATTTTTTCCTAGTTAACTACTACTATTATCAACCTGATCTTTCGAAAGATACCCATTGTGAAAATTTACCCCCCCCCCTGGGGAGGTATTTCCCCCCTAGGGGGGGGGGAGCGATGCCCCCATGCAGAAATTTTTTTTCCTAGTTACATACTACTATTATCAATAATTCATATTAATTTTACAATCACAAGTTTAAAACAACTCTAATTATGCACATTTATACGAATTTTTGTCCTATGCTGCCATGTTAAAAATTTAGATAAAATGCTATCACAGCGCCACCTGTTGAGCTATTGATCCCCAAACATAATCAGCACCAGTTTATGTCGGGGACCAACTAAATACCAAGTTTGGTTAAATTTCATTAAAAAAAAAAATTGCGATTTTTTTCAGTTTTTTTTTTTTGTTAAAAGTAAAAAAAATCGATAACTTTGTTTTAAATTATCACAGATTTATGGTTCAACCATTCGTTTTAAAGGTATTGACGAGACCTTTCGAAAGATACCCATCTTGAAACTTTGCCCCCCCGGGTGGGTACTCCCCCCCCGTAGTGGTGGTGGGGGGGCGAACCGATGCCCCCACATGCACAAAAATTTTTTCCCAGTTAACTATTACTATTATCAACGAGACCTTTCGAAAGATACCCATCTTGAAAATTTACTTCCCCCCGGGGCGGGGGGTACTTCCCCCCCAGGGGGGGAACCGATGCCCCCACATGCAAATTTTTTTTTCCTAGTTAACTACTACTATTATCAATAATTCATATTAATTTTACAATCACAAGTGTAAAATAACTCTCTTTATGCCCATTTATACGGAATTTTGTCCTATGCTGCCATGTTAAAAATTTGCATAAAATGCGATCACAACGCCACCTATTAAGCGATTGATCCCAAAATCTAATCAGCACCAGTTTATGTCAGGGTGCAACTAAATACCAAGTTTGGTTAAATTTCATTCATTGGTTTGTGAGATACAGCGTCCACAAAAAAATGATACAGACAGACAGACATTTTCTAAAAACTATTAATTCGTAATCTAGACATCCCAAAACATGTAAATCCATCAAAAAACGGAGGTCGAAAATTTTCGCGAATCCAATACTTTCTCTATATTACATATAGAAGAAAGTAAAAAGTTAGTTGTAAATATGCATATAAAAAAGAAAAAAGTCTATGCTTTAACTTTTTTGCTTGTTAATATGCTGATTGTCACACACAATAGTTTTATTTATATTTACAGCATTTTTCTTCAGTTTGTAGGCAATTTTCTACAAAGGCAGTAATGGGGAAAAATAATAATAATAAAGTAGATTGGGGCAAGAAGGGTGCTTTTTTTTTTTTTTTTCCCCTTTTTTTCCAAGCAAAGAGCAGGCAAGGTGCAGCAACCTCCTGAAATTATCTGGGGAAAACTCTGGATCAATGTTCATAAAAACTTGTTTTATTAGATTTTAGAACCAACTGAAGTGATAGAAGTGCTTAATATTCTTTACATAATATAGTTATTTTTAGATTTTGTTAATGAGCTTGTTAACTATTTGTTTTCCCCCAATAAGTTTAAAATATAAATCACCAAACAAAAGTTATATTAGGTCTTTTTAGTTAAAAAAAAGTATCATGTATTGAATAAAATAGATTTTTTTTGTTTTTCTCCATGAAACCGTAAATCTCCCTTTTTCTCCCTTGAAATTACATAAAATCTCCTGTTTTTTTTCCCACCAAGGTTGGAATATCTGCAATATGTATTTTGGTGGATGCTAAATATAGTATTTTAACCAAAATGAAATGTTAAATGCAACAAAATAAAATTAGAAGCTACAAACCTCAAAAAAGCTTTCCACATATTGAAGAACATACACACCACAATCAGAATAATTATTTTGTTGCGGGCACTGCATAATATAACCTTGCATTGTAGTTTTGTCGAAGATTTTTCTAGTTCCTTTTCTCATCTTCCATTCAATCTCAAGATATCTAAAAGGTCGATAAAATAAAATATAAGAGATAATTTAAATTATAATATACCTTATACAAGCTTTTCATAATTTTTGGCTGATTAATTTCAGTCACAATCGTGACCATCCTCAGAGCCAAGAATAATTTAAATAATAATTTAAATTAGTATGCTTTTCTTTAAAAATAAATGAAATAAATTAGCCGCTACCGGGCATGTACTTCTTTCGGAAGATTATCAACGTTGCGTACGTCCTTTGGATGAAAACCTTCAAGATAGAAAAAACGACGTTCTCTTAATAATTTAAATTAGTATGCTTTTCTTTAAAAATAAATGAAATAAGAGATAATTTTTCCCTTACCCTTTAAAAAAGAAAGTGAAAAAAAGAAATGAAATATCATTTATTTCAAACTAGCAATTAAATATGACTTTGTTCACATTAAAAATTTAACATAAATTATCTATTAAAGAAGTAGAATTATCAATTATGATACTGAAATTTATAAATAACTTATTTGCTAATTAAAACTAAAGCATAGGTGCCAAGTCTCTGTTACTTTAACAGAGACTTCATACTGGAATGTTTCAATAAATGTTTATAGTTTATTTAACCCTTTGGGTACATTTGACGAGTGAACCTCGTCATCTGCTTACTTGTGCGAAGTTACAGTGGATGAGTCTGATTCGTCATCTGAATTTAAGACGCCGGCATTGACGTTTGCGGCACCCCCATGCTTTTTTCAAGACACTCTGAGTAATGAATTTTTTTTTAATTCATTGTTACCACTAATTTTATACAATAATTTCTACCCGGGATAATTGTGGCAGATTACAATAAATGTATCCAGAAGTTTTTCCGCATAAAATTAGTTGTGGCAAGAATGATAGAAATTTCTTATCCTTCTGAGTGTCCTGAAAAAAGGGCAGAGAGTACAACCCCTGCAATTGCCTGACGTTTGTTTATGAAATCTTACAGTTGCAAATAAGGTTAATTCCACTTATCTTTATTATTACCCCTGTTTATTGATACGCTAACCTATGTCTGAAATAAAAACATTATATGATTGTTCCAATGAAGTAGAATTACAGCTGTACATAGCTGCCAACCTAGCGATTTAAAAATTAGGAGCACAAGACTTAAAAAATAGGAGCAAACACGAAAAAATAGGAGCAAATTTTATAATACCAAATCCTTGAATGCGACTTCCACATATAAATCATAATTACACAGTTTTAATGTTAATTTACATTAAAACTGTGTAGTAGTTAGTAAGTTTTAATGTTAGTAAATTTTAAAATCATTCTAAGTATATTAGAGTAAAAAAATCAAAGAAAAGAGAAATTCCATTAAGTAAAGAAACCTTACATACTTCTTGAGAAAAGCCTTAGTACTTGCGGGAAGGGGCCCCTCCCATCGTCAGAGGGGCCCACCAGCGGCCGAGCGGTTCTACGCTCAAAGCTGGTAGATGGGAGGTGCCGGGTTCGATCCCAGGTCGCGCTCATCGACCTAGCCGTTCGGAGTTTTCCGTGGTTTCCTCCGAAACTCGCGTAAATACGGGCTAGGACCCCTTAGAAAGACCCCCACGGAGGGCATTCCCCCTCTAGGCCTAGGACACATAAGGAGTCAATCGGCCTTAATCCACCAACCAACCAACCCATCGTCAGAGGCAGCACGGTGGCGGCTTGCTTAGTTGTGTTGACACTGTTGACTTCTCAGTGTCAACACAACTAAGCAAGCCACCACCGTGCTGCCTCTGACGATGGGAGGGGCCCCTTCCCGCAAGTACTAAGGCTTTTCTCAAGAAGTATGTAAGGTTTCTTTACTTAATTGAGTTATAATTTTGCTTCTTGTTTTACGAATATTTAATTTAATGTCTTACCTGAAAAGAGAAATATTTAGCTTAAGTTAGTGAGACTCCATTGATCTAAAACTTTCTCTACTATGTGCAACTGATATGAATGACTGATATAATAATTCCAGCGTGCTTTAATCCTGATTGATACTACAAACATTTATTTTTATTTCAACCATGCTAAAATTATTCTTTTTAACACTGAAATATTTATTTTAAAAAAATCTACACAAAATTTAAATATTACAGTTCAGGAAAAACATTTATTTACTTATTTAAGGCTACAAAGGTAGCAGATTTTGCTTTTTTTTAAAATTCCTTTTTATATTTTTGGGAATAACAAACAGAAATTTGTGATTTTGCAATCAAAATAGATTGCAAAGTAGAAATTCTCATAGAACTTCTGAAGTCCGTTTTATTTCTGCGGACAAGACTGAATATCCGCTCACATGTTGCATTGCTATGTGGGAATGTTAGTATTCCCAACATAGTCTTACTTAACCTGTTGTACAGCAGCTGATTGCAAGAATCTGTTTCTTTGGACAATGCATCCCACTGTTCATCAATTCTCTGTAAATTAATCACATTTTCTGGTACATGAGCAGTTTGATAATGTAAAAATTCTGCTTCAAGTTTATCAATAGCTTGAAACACAGTTTCAGATGCTTCCTTTTTGAGCAAACATGGGTAATTATTAATGAAAAATTTTAAAGATGAAAAAGAAACAGTTTCTTTTTTAGAAATATCAGCTACCATGGCATGTTGTAGAAGGTCAAAATTAATGGGGAAATTGGACATGATATAATTACAGGAAGTAATTAAATAGCTTTTAACTTTACAGAAAAAAGTTTTGGCTTCCTTTGTTGATAATTTCTTCAAAATTTCTGCTGCTTCTGAACCAATAGTGATTTCAGCATTGGATTTATGGTTTGAACTATTTTTATACTCTACATTGAATACTGAATCTGAGGCTTTAATAACATCAGCAGGGCTCCCACTCAACTTTTGTTACAAAAAGGGGACCACATTTTTTGAAAAAAAAAAAAAAAAAAAAAAAAACGGGCTAAAGGGAATCACTTTTTAAAGGGGAAAAAAAAGAACGTTATTGTATTAACGTATTACTTTAGCGAATTTTACTGTCAATAAAATAAACTGAAAAAAATTCTACACTTTTTTAGCAACTTCTTCCATACATAAAATCGTAATATAAAGTAAAAAGTACCTAAATTAAACAAAACTTCAGAATTAAAGAGGCACATTGTAAAAACTTTCTATTTTACCCCTACTTCAAAACCAAATATACCAAAATAATCGTCTCTCATCCATTTCATCATAAAAATGCGCTGTCCACCCTCAAAAAGCAAAACCAATGGTACACTTTTTTAAAAAAAGAGGGGTTGTGGGGGCATATTACATTTCAATTCTAGAAAATTGAAATTAAATGAAATTTTTATTTCAATAATTTCTAGGCGTTTAAAAAATTTAATTATATAATACTCTTGCAAGCGATTGTTGAAACATGAGATCTTTTTCGCCTCTGGCAACATTTGAGTTATTATTTTATGCTGAATCCCTAAATATGTGATTAGTAATTACATACACAAAGAAAAGGCTTTTTGTGCCGGAAAGGGGGAAAAAAAAAACTTTTTTTTTGCAAATTTTTTATCAAATTGTTATTTTTATTTTTTTACTTTTTTTTAAACAGGTCAATAGACTAAATATATGCTGCAATTTTAATCACAATTAATTAGCAATTATTTCATTGCTTATCTTCAAATTTCATGTTTTATTTATTTATTTATTTTTTTTTCATAGCTGTTTTTCGATACATGTGATCACTTCATTACAAATCCTCAAAATTTCTTTGTGTGTGTGCCTAACTCATTGAATGTGCCATATTCTGGCAGCTGATTACTGAAATCTGGGATCATTATGCCACTGATAGACAAAAGCAAGGTTTTAATTGCTAAAATTCTAGGAGCAATTTTGGTGTAAGAAAAAAAACTCATTTTGGAGCATCAATTTGCCGTTTCAGAGCAGATTTCTTAGTTTGGAATATCAAAACTGTATTTTGTGGTGAAAAATATCCAGATTTTTAATAACATAGTTTTGCTTAATTCTAACAAAAATTAATGTCCGCATGGATATGTGTTTGCCTATGTACACATCATCCTCAAATCTAATAGAAAATTTTCTTATCACATGATTCTTGAAAGTTTCATATGATGTTGAACATGGGAGTAGCAATTCAAAAATCATGGGAGGGGCTCAAAATATTTCATTATAAAAATGGCTTAAGATTATTATCAAGAAAATCAATTAATAATTAAATATCAATTAATATTCTCTAATTATTAGTATTAGTTACAAAATATTGTTAAATTATGAACATTTGTAAGATTTTAATTTGGTTTTTAAATGGGTGATTACTTCATTTGCCCTTAAAAGGAAATTTTGTAATAATCAATATAGGGGGGGGGGGGAGCTCCCTGAGCCCCTCCCTGTCCTACGCCCATGATGCTGAATAACACACTGGATGTGGATACAGAGTGTAGCCTCTTATTTTATTTTTATGCAGAGTGTTATCTCATTTGTACTATCTTATCAGCTGATGATTATTTTAGAAGCTATTTATTTGACAAATTATAATAATAAGAGATATATGTAAAATTTTTGTAACTGATTGCCAAAATAAGTGACTATTTCGCCACTAATGGAGAAAAGTTATATTTAATTGCAACTAGTTGCTGAAAATAGGCTATTATTTTGCCCCTAATGCTTAAAATTTGCATTTTCTTTTGCTTTTTTCAAAGCTAATTCTCAAAATATGCGATATTCCGCGATCGATCGACGAAATACGCGATCATTTCAGTACTAATTTATAAAATCGCTCTATTTTTCAGATTCTCGGAATAGCAAGTAATTTTGAGTCTATCATCGAAATAAGCGATCATTTCAGCGATAACTGAAAAAAATCGCGCTTTTTTTCAAAGCAGATTCCCGAAATATGTGATAGTATTGCGATAGATTGTCAAAATACGCGGTTATTTTTTTATTCTATTTTTTATGCTTTTCCTTTTTTTAAAATTGGCTCTAAGAAAAAAAAAAGTTACTTTTTTAAAACCTTTTTCCCTAAATCGGCAATTTTGCGATCGATTGTCGAAAAACGCGATCATTTCACCATTAATGGATAAAATTCGACTTTTTCAATGCAGATTCCTAAATATATTATTTTTGCTACTAACTGTCGAAATACGCGATTATTTTGATACGATCGTCGAAATACGGGATCACTTTACTGCTGTTTAATAAAATTCGCGCTTTGATCAAAGCAGATTTCCAAAATACGCGAAATTTTTGAGAGTGATTGCCGTAATGCGCGATTATTTAAAATTGACTTAAAATCGACGCTATTTTTCAAAGCAAATTCCCAAAATATGTAATTTTACGACGTACTGTTGAATATGTGATTATCTGACTGCTAATTAATAAAATTCGTGCATTTTTTCAAAGTAGATCCCTGAAATATGTGATAATTTTACGACTGATCGCCGAAATAAACGATTCACCTATAAATGATAAAATTGGCACTTTTTTTTCAAAGCAGACTCCCGCAACGCAATAAGCGATAATTGTGCAGCCGAGACTGCTAAAATACGCGATCATTTCACAATTGATAAAATTCACGCTTTTTTCAAAGCAAATTCCCGAAATATACAAAAAATTTGCGACCGACCCCATACACAATCATTTCACCATTTACTGATAAAATCCACGCTTTTTATTTATTTATTTCAGCAAATTTCTGAAATAAAGGAGCATTTCATTGCTAATTGTGAAAATTTGCGTTTTTCTTAGTCTATTGATGAAATAAACAATTATTTCGCCGTTTTTTTTTTTTTTTTCTCTCTTTTCCTCCGACTTTTTTTTTTTTTTTTTCTTTGAAGCATATTCCGAAAATAAGTAATTCATTAGCCATTAATTGCAAAAATTACAATCTCTCCCTCTTTTTTTTTTTTTTTTTCAGCTAATATTATGTAATTTTCTTATATTCGAATTTTTTCAATAAACAATTTTAAAATGTATATTTTTATAAGAAATTTATTTTATGTCGCCGATTTCTGTGAAAGCCCAATTTAAGATCGTCGATCATAGTTAAGTACACGTTTCCAAAACTATCTTGCAATTATTTCATTTGTTCCATCAGTGCAAACTTCAAAAAAAAAAAAAAAAAAAATGAAATAAACCTTTACGTAAGAAACAGTTTTGTACTGCTTCTGATAATTTATTGTCCATAAAAAAAAAAGGGCAAAGTTCATAAGAAAAATAAATAAATAAATAGCGGGGGTGGGGCGGCTGGATTTACGCTCGCGGAATTGTTGTTGACGGATATTTTTTAATTTGGACGCGAATCTCGCAATCCTGCGAGAACGAACACGTGAATTTTGACTCTAAGCAAATTCAATGACTATTCAAAGAAGTTCGCTTTTCAGAGAGACAAAAAAAAAAAATATATATATAAATAACGTAAACAGAATGAGGAATAATTTTATTTACATTTTCAGTAAGCATACCTTCACGATCACGGAATCACAAAGTAATTCCTACCACGCGAGCGCGATAGAAATTATCGGAAGAGAGAAAGGAAGCGGCAAAAGAGTAAAATAAAATGATATGCATCTCTGCTATTCCCCCTCTCCACTACTAGCGCATGCGTATACAAAGGCGAAAATTTTCTCCCAAGTCAAACTCGTTACCCGCGCGTATATGTTCTCCTCCTTCCCCCTTCGCTCTCTCTTTACGGCAATGATCTGGGGAAATCCTGCAACGTAGGAAGGGAAGATGGTTTGAAAAGAATAATAATTCTGCGTTTGCAAAATATATTTCCCAGAGTTTTCGTATTTTTAATCGGCGTGCAGGCTAAATTGTCCAATGGATAAGAAGAGTGACAAAAAAAAAAAAAAAAAAAAAAAAAAAGTAAAAAAGAAAAATTGTCAAATTTGAAAAATCGGAGTTTTTTCGATAATATTCGGATTACCGGAGTTCACTAAAAAAATCGGGTAAACTCCGATTAAATCGGAGCAGTTGGCAGCTATGGCTGTATGATAACAGTGAATTAGATAGTGATGATAGTGAAGTAATACCAGTACGTCGAAAATTCATGCGGCTTTTATCGAATGATAGTGAATCTTCTATCGAACAATTGCAAGAACAATGAATTTGGGAAGAAAAAGAAAATCTTGCTCATATAAAACAATTTCAAGAAATACCTGGAATCAGTGCGTTGTGCCTGCGTAGATTAGGTGATAATCCTACACCATTGAAAGTGCTGGACCAAGTTCTTACTGAAATTTTTTAGTAGAAGAAACGAATAAATATGCCAGTCAGATAATTGAGAAAGAAGGCTGTGCAAATAAAAGAAACCTAAAGTGGTTTCCAGTAACTGTGGATGAAATGAAAGGATATATTGCATTATGTATTATGTCTCAAGTAAAAAAAAATCTAAATTGAGTTCATATTGGTCAAAAAGTATTATAAATACTCCAATTTTTGCACTATGCCACGGGATAGGTTTTTTGATATCACAAGATTCCTTCACTTTACAGACAATGAAAAGTTGGATAAAAATGATAGAATTAGGAAGATCAGAAATTTAGTTGATTATCTGAACAATACATTCAATAATCTTTATACTTCAGAGAGCGCAGTATCACTAGATGAATCTCTCATGAAGTTCAAAGGATGTTTGAGTTATATTCAGTTCAATCCATCGAAACGAGCGCAATTCGGCATAAAAATCTATAAACTTTGCGAGTCTTCATCAGGTTATTGCAATCGTTTTAAAATCTATGTTGGCGAAGATATAAAATACCGGGAACTGATATACCGACATCTGAGAGTGTTGTTCTAGAAGTGGTGCAACCAATTTTGAAAAAAGGCTACACACTATACATGGACAATTGGTATTTGTCTCCACAATTATATTTAAAATTGCTAGAACAAGATACAAATTCAGTTGGAACTGTGCGAAAGAACAGAAAACACATGACAAAAGAGCTTGCTTCCTTCAAACTAAAAAAAGGAGAGGCCAAAATGTTATCATTCCACGGTTTGTTAGCACTAAGATGGAAAGATAAGAAAGAAGTATACATGCTTAGCACAAAACATTCAAATATTGATTTAGTTGATACAGGGGAGCGAAAAGAAATGATGACAATTTTGACAAAATTATATATGGAAGGCGTTGATAAACAGGATGAATTGCTAGCGTGCTTTCCTGTTATGAGAAAATGCATAAAAGGTTACAAAAAAAATGGCATTTTATCTAATAGACATGGCTATTTTAAATTCACATGTTCTACATAGTAAAGTCAATTGTGAAACCAAAACAAGCATTGTCCAATTTCGTTTAGAAATCGCTGAAGAATTATTGGCGCAAGTGGTCCTGCCAAATTGTAATATCTTACAAGTAGCGATGCACCACATCGTTTGCAAGCAAAAAATTGGACACATTTTCCGGAGAATATTCCGGCAACAGAATTAAAGAAACACCCTACAAAACGGTGTCGCATGTTATGCTATAAATATAAAATAAGAAAAGAAACCACTTGGCAATGCAAACAATGCCAGGTACCTATGCATTTACCGACGTGTTATGGAAAATACCACATGGTACACAATTATTAGACTTTAAGTTGGTTCTTAGTTGTTTCTATATAAATATTTCTATTTTGTTTCATTTATATATTTATTTATATTTATTTTTAACTAAAATGCTGTTTCAAAAATATATTTATATCACCAATATAAAATATACTGGTTATCACCAATATAAAATATATTGGTGTATATTCGAAATTCCAAGTAAAATGTATTACTTTTACATATTAATCCATATAGCGACAAATTAAATCCAGAGCTGCCAACCAAATCCAGCACTCTTTTCATACACCACTTAATTTGTAGAGTAATTCTCTTCAAATATATTTACGATGAAGAAAACAAATACTCTATTATGTGATGCAAAAAAGGGGCGGTACTAATGATTTGCTGGATCAGGTTGGCAGCTCTGTAAATCTGTCCCATGGGCATAAAAATAATTCAGTACTCAAAGGGTTAATTATATTTATTTGCCAAAAATATATGAGACGGGTTCATTTTTAAAAATACTTGTGGTAAATCTGATTTAAAAATTAGTAATGTTGGCATCTCTGCTGAACTAGAAAATTAAAAAGAAATAAAAGCTAAAGCTCTCTGTACTGGATTTTTAGTTAACTGCCTAAAAGTAAAAACTGGCATAAAAATGATTGTACATATAAAATATTTCCAATATTTTATTGCTTAACTATACTTATAATGGAATTCTAAGCATTATGTATTTGAAAGCTTAGAAACATGTCTATTGTGTATCAACTTAAATCTGTATGGAATATTCACAAGTGCGATAGTATTTAATCGCTTTGTTCAAACGAGCTGAAATTTGTAGGCAAGTTATAAGTCACCGTTCTGCACAAAATGAAAAAATTTTAATAAATCTAGCTTTTTTTTTTTTTTAAATAACAGGAACATATACAGAACAATTCTTTACCATTATGGCCTATCGACTGAGATATTGTCTAAACTGTCTTTGATATTTTGTCTAAATTCATTGTTTGAAGAATTTGTTAAGTATAACAATTGTTAGGAATGAATGTTTGTAAGAATAAAATTTGTTAAGTACGCTATAAGACATCATCGCACAAACTGTACGCAGTTTTAATGAACACAGTGCTTATAGTTCTTTTACAGAGTTTCAAAAAGAAATTTGTTATCACTACGTAATATGGACTCGAATTATTTGAATTGCATTAGTGTTAAAACTCAATATTGGATCAAAATATAAACTGGTAAGTATGCTACAGGCTATTGGTGCAAGAATCATATAAATATACATAACTGTATAAGGCTTTTTTTTTAAAATAATGTAGTTGAATTGGCTAAGCCTTTAACTATGATGGTAGTTTAGAAACAATTTTACAAGTCTGTTTTGCATTCTAATTCCATTCGGGTTTTTTTTAATTGAGAATTTTTACATTCAACCTATTTTTCTATATTAAACAGTAAACCCCACCTATTTTGTTAATTTTTTCTTCTAGGGTTCGTTTAAAGGATTCAAAATTTATCACCAGTAATTGATGAAGTAAATACCACTTGTGTATATTTTTGTCAACGTAAAAAAGGGAGTTTAATACAAATACTCAAAGTCACATTTACTTTTCTTTTCTGTGTTGTTTTGTATTCAAGAACAATGAAAGGCGGGGCCTGTCTGCTTTAGAAAACAGGAATTCTTGATGCTAACACTAATGTCTAAAAATCATAATTTTTGTTTCATTTCTTTGCGTTTGACGTTGCTGCTATATAATTTGACCCTTAAATAAAAAAAATAAAATATTTTGTTTAATTTTCTTTGTTACTTTTTAAGATTTGCTTCATTATATCATACAAAACTTTATGAGAGACGACCCCGCTAAACCACTCCAAAAGAAAGATTTATCTCGAAAACTAATAACTAGAATAAGCTGCAAATTTGCACACCCATATTTTTCAGCATTAGGATTCATTTTATATAAAAATTAATATAGGTCATTGTGAAACTTTAATTTTAGGAAATTGCTAAAATTGTGAAACTTCAAGATGTAAATACTTTAAATTGTGAAACATTAAGATATTAAATTTAAATGTAATAGTATAATTTCAATCAAATTAAAATTAGGAAATATGAGAGCTTTAACACTCAAACGATTAATTTCTTAAATCCTAAAAATTCATTTGTAAATAAATCTACAATTAAATAAGACTATATTTAATGGCCGTAGTAGTAATTGCGTTGGTAGTAAACAAGATCCGATGACGACTTAAGAAAACACTTGAGCTGAAATAAAATTTAAAATAAAATAACTCACCACACTACCAGACTTGAAAGAAGACAAAAAATTCTTTACCACAATTATTCACTTTTTATTTTGCATAAACACACACATATATTAAAATGCTGGCCAGCACTGGATATTCAACGACTTAAATAAACGTAGTGGATACATTTGTTGACCTAAGTTAATGGGTCATGATTGCCTTAAATAATTTGACGATCTTATTTTTGTTTTCTTCCAAAAGTGAAAACTCATTACACATTTCGGTGATTGTATCTTTGTTTGTTTTACACTATAGTCACGTTTCAGTTATTTCAGTCATAAGTTCAGTTTCTGAATATGAAATCAATCGAGAATCCGCTCAATATTTGAAAACACTTCCCGGTGATAATACTGGATGACTGGTATTTAACAGAACAAAATGGCGCAAGACACCTTCCGGTGGTATATGCGCAAGGCACTTTCCTGTGATACTAATAGATGACTGCTATTCAACAAAATGAAATGGTGCAAGACACTTTCCGGTAATAATGAGCGCAAGACACTTTCCTGTGGTACTAATAGATGACTGATATTCAACACAGCAATATGTTGTATCACGATCGGCAGCTCAAAATGGCGCCCGGTATCACTTGACGGATCATAGATTAAAACGAGCACTTCGTAGATATAAAATTCATCAATCTTTCACTGGAGTAATTTATTGACATCAATCTTGAAACTGAATTGGGCATTAGTCGAATAAGTTGTATTCCACTCCCTAATCCAAGACAGGAGTGGAATTGTAAAGAAAAAGCTATAGACAAGATCTGCTGAACATAATTCTTCAACGGAAAATTTTGACTCTGGCTTCGGCT
The DNA here is from genome assembly GCA_963930645.1 of Salticus scenicus. Classification (NCBI taxonomy): domain Eukaryota; kingdom Metazoa; phylum Arthropoda; class Arachnida; order Araneae; family Salticidae; genus Salticus; species Salticus scenicus. The sequence goes on from OZ005653.1 coordinate 244,505,006, forward strand.
CTGAGTCCACGGCATAAAACTGCCGGGCTCTTAGCCTCACGACTCACTCCTACTTGTTCTCTTCTGAATCTGATCAAAACGAATCTTTTCGCCGGCGAATTTCGAATGAACGCCGTCTTCCACCAAGTCAAGCGCATCGCTACTTCCTGATCAAAGTTCCAGAATGTTCTCCAAGATTGTAGAAGGAATTCCCTGCCTGCCTCCCCTCTTATCGGGTGGGAAAAAGGAAGAAGCGATGAGAGAAAATGGCTGACCGGTGAAAGTGAAAAAAAAAAAACAGTGGCGCGCGTATTTAAAATAGGCAAAATTGTTGTATTAAAATTTTGAAGTTGGATCGCGATATTTTCAACGTATATGGATGGGGAATATCTCATTTTAAAGGCAATGATTTGAAGATTACTCCTGTATCGATGTCATTGCTGAGGTACCTACCGACAATATCTTATTTTGGAATCTAAAAGGGAAAGTAAAATATTAAGGAATGGTTATAATTGACTGTTTGTAAAATTGTTTCATTAGATTTTGAGCGATTTAGCGTTTTATCTGAAAACGAAATTATTTTAGAATGTAGTATTACAGGAGTAATTAGGTTTTATGGTGGATTATTATCCATAATTATGTATATTGGCTATTTTAATAACTTTTAACGATGTCTGCGTCGGGAAATTTTAATGAAATAAATGTTACTGATATTTTTAACGATGTATACGTCGGGAAATTTTAATTTAAAAATGTTACTAATAAACCAGTGTGTAACAGTCATAATTCATAATTTTATGAATGTGAATTCATTAATATTTTTGAGAATTAAAAATATTTTTCAAAATCAAAAGTAATGATGTATTATGTTTGGGTATCTTCACTGTATCTCGTAAAAAAAAAAAAAAAAAAAAAAAATTATATCGATCAAGTTATTTTTTTGTGAAGATATTAATAAAAGTTTGAAACATGAATTTAACATTAGCACCTTCAAACTTTGAACACTTATAACTCTGTGAAAAAAAAGTAAAATATACAACCAATATACTTTTTTGCGTTGTCATGATCCCAGGAATTCAAATATAATATAAAAAAAGGGCATTACCATTGAAAAAATCAAAGTTGGTACGCATTTTAATATGTAGACGACCCACAATTCAAAATTTCAGTTCATTTTCTGAAACTACTCACAATTCCAGATTGAATACCTATAAATTTTTTGTGCATCAATTAGCAACGAAGTTACGTCGAGTGTTGCGCTCCCCTCCCCCTCAACTTGAATTTTTCTCCCTACTTGAATAGGAGTACGCTTTGTATAAGTGCCCCCAGATAGTGCTAAATGAGCAACAGCTGAGCAGCCAAGACCGTATCCTAAATTTTGAATATATGAATGTTTACATATATATATTACATGTTAAATATCATGGCTAACCTTAAATACCAAGGACTTTAAAGATCCTTATTAAGGAATATTGAAATGTAAAGAGACTTTACGGATTTTTAAGGTCATACAAATCCTGAAACCTTAACGAATAATAACGAATGTAATGACAGCAAGCATTTGATGAGAGTAAGTAAAAGCATGGCAACTGCTCCTGAAGAGCACAATAAAGGAAGAAAACAGTTAACAGAATGAGGCATTGTGATAGGTGAAGAAAGCCTGAATGATGGCTCTAAAAGCTACCACAAAAACAAATTTTTTTTTTAATTATATATATTAATATATATATATATATATATATATATATATATATATGTATGTATTTATATAAATGCATACATATTTTAAGGTTTTAATTTAACTTACTCTCTCAGCAACGTGACGATTCTTGAACGATTTGGGCCATTCAAAGAATCAAAGATACAAATGCAGGGTCTAAAAAAGAATGTTAACTTTATTATTTTGTATTTAGAAAGATTGAAAATGAGAAAAAGAAAGGTTAAAATTAATTACTCATTTAATTTTAAATGTAAATAAAAATGCCTATAATACTAAAATATTTACCATATTAATAACTGGAATCAAATAATACTGGGAATGTACAAAATATTAGATATCCTTTCTTGTGTACACTGCTCAAAAAAATTAGGGGAGCACAAAATTACACAAATACTTATGCCGATAACTAGTGTCAAATAAAGCATCCATAATTTTAACATTAAAATAAAATGATTAAAGCGACCTATTTAAAAGTTCCATGTGAGATTATATCCATAATTTTGTTACGTCATGTTGTATGTGTTAAATTATGGGTGTTTTATTTGACATTAGTTATCAGTATAAGTGTTTGCATAATTTCGTAAAAACCATGTGCTCCCCTAATGTTTGTGAGCAGTGTACTACGTGGTTATTACAGAAGAATCAACAGTTACCTGCTTATGCTTAGGTAGATGAATTTTAGATGTCGGAAATCGTTATTAAAAAAAAAACCTCTAATTTTTTTTTTTTTCTTTTTTTTTTTTAACTCGCAATGCAAACTTTGTTTTATATGTCATTACACATATAAAGTTTCTCTTACCGGAAAAATTTTAGGTGTCTACTTTGTTAGATCAATTTCATATCTTCTAAACACATTACATCTAAAAAATACATAAATACATGTAACAGTGGGTAATAAAAGTCGTGTGGTTGTTTCCCACCAGATTTTTTTAATAGCAGTTATACCGTGGGCTCACTGACCTAAAAGAATCAATGGGCATTTCACTTACAATTGTGTTGCCTACTGAAATTCAGTTCAATTTATTTAATAATATCCATTGATAAATTTATTTACATGAAAATAAAATGAACATACAATTAAAATAAATCACCTTATAGTTACCCATCACACTGAGCCTTACAACAGTTCTCCATCTCATTGTGCCTTATAATAGTTCCCAATCACTTAACACTAATCATTGTCTTAACACTAATCATTAGACTGTTTATTAAATTTGTTCATTATTATTATTATTATTATTATTTTTAAAGGACAGAAAAAGAAATAAAAATGTTACATACACTTCTTTTCGGCGTCGAATTTTTTCTGGATGAGTGCTACTATCAGCTGCTTCAGGCATAGCTTCTTCAGAATCAGGTTCTTCACGTTCAAACATTGAACTACTACTGGCAACAGAATTTTCATCAGAGTTTACATTGTTCCCTTGAAAAAATAAATAAATAAAATTCAATAGAGTAAAAATAAATTCACTTTTTATTTTTATAGTATGCTGGGAGCTTTGTATTTTTTATATATTTGATTTTAAATAATTAACATTAATGTATTTTTATCTGTAAATAAAAATGAATCACTACTTTTCTATTTGTCAATATTTTCTCTAACTTGGCTTGCATGAATTATTTTTCAGCTTGAATATTCTATTTAAAATTTAAAATTTCAATTTTAAAATACTATATTGTCAGCTAATGAGTAGATTAATGCAATTTATTTATTTTAATATAATGCAAACATTTCATTTTAAATTAATACTCTTAAATTCAATTATTAACTAGTATGATGTGGACACCACATGACTTTCTTCTATATAATTGTACTCAAAATCCGTTCAATACAAATTATTTATTAAATTACTAAATTATTTTCTATTATGCAGATGATTGTTATCTCACGGAATTATATCAGTAAATGCCGAAAGAAAATCAATTTTTTGCAATTATCAGGAGAAATACGATTTTTCTTTTTTTTTTTTCGTCAAAAAATTAAAAAAATCAATAACTTTGCTTTAAATTATCCAAGATCTATAGTTCAACCATTCGTTTTAAAGGCACTGACAAGATCTTTACTCTCCTCCAAGGGGGTACTCCCCCCAGGGGGGGAAGGGATGCTCCCACATGCACAAAAAATTTCCCCTAGTTTACTACTACTATTATTAATAATTCATATTAATTTCATAATCAAATATTATGAATAATTTTCATTATGCACATTTATACGAAATTTTGCCCTATACTGCCATGTTAAAATTTAGAAAAAAATGCGATGGCAGCACCACCTGTTGAGCGATTGATCCCCAAATCTAATCAGCACCAGTTTATGTCAGGGCCCAACTAAATACCAACTTTGGTTAAGTTTCGTTCATTGGTTCGTGAGATACAGCATCCACAAAATTTGTGATACACACAGACAGACATTTTCTAAAAACAGTCGAATTGTGCTCAAGACATCCCAAGACGTGTAAATCCATCGAAAACTGGAGTTTGAAAATTTTCACAAATCCAATACTTTCTCTATATATACATATAGAAGAAAGTAAAAATCATCTGGTAATAGTTTAATACTTCTCTTATTATTATTATTAGCATATCTTTACATAGATGTGTAATGTCTTTACACAAACTTATTAAGTTCAAATTTCTGAGAAATATGTTTAACTATTTGAAAGGCAAATATTTTTGCATTAAATACATATATATATTTATTTAAAACCTTTAATTGTGGTTATGGTTGAAAATCTTAACTGACATAAATATAATAATGAAAATAATTTATATTTCTGCGTAGGTTGTGATTTTGCTTTCTTATTGGCACTTGAACTTATGTACACTTCCAAAATTATTCAATAAATTGTTTCTTTCTAAGAAAATTAGTTCCAAAGTAATATACAGAACAAAATAAATGGTTGCTTTCAAGATAAACAGCTGTTAATTAACATAATAATGATGCTTTAATAAAGAGTAGTATACTTATGAGAAATATTAGAATAATTATATTCATATTTCAAACTGATACCTGGACACATATTTCTTTAGAACTTTACAGGGCACCACAATCAAAATCTTTTAGGGCACACCAATGTCAATGACACTTCCTTTGATATTCACTAAAATGTATGAATAACTTTAAAAATTAAAAGGATATTTTTTTTGTTCATTTACATACTCTTAAAATTTAAATTTTTAAAAATCGGTAAATCTAATTTTTTTTTTTTTTTTTTTATAATTGTAATTAAAAGCCATCCTGCAAACTTTTAAAAGATCTGCAGTCATCAGGGGGCAGAATTAGATAACCAGATGCAATACTGGTCATGCCCTCGTTTTGCCGACACTAAAATTTCTTACCTTCTTTCATTGACAAATTCTTAAAAAAAAGGGAAAATCATAATTATCGGTTCAACAACCCCCCCCCCCTTTCGCCGACAGCGAAGGTTCACCCCCATTTCACCGACACTAAAAGTTTTTAATGCATTTAAGAATGTTAAACATCTGGAAGAAGTGTGTTGTTTGAAGGTAATAATGCTAAAAAACTTGGAAGCTGAGATGCAAAAAAGATCAGGAAATAAATAAGCTGCACCCAGAGTTAAAAATTAGAATGGGAAAAACAGATGTTAAAGGCACTTAATTATTTTTTCTTAGTTTCCAAAATTGTTTACTCAGACATAATTTTTAAATTTTTTAATAGGATAAGACTTAGTTTATTATTATTATTATTATTTACATAAATAATAAATACAAGCACAAAAGTTAATATGAGTACATTTATACTAAAAAACTAAATTAATTAATTAATTAAAAATTAAAAACTTTCATAATGCAGAATTAACAGTACAATTTCTTTTTAATTATCTGTTGGCCAACTCATTTTTAAATTCAGTCGAATTCCAAGTATTACATCTTCAAGCAAAATGAGAACTACTATAAATATTCATTTTTTTTTTTTTTGGTTGTTTAAATTATTAATTTTTACTTTCAGTTTTATAAGCCCAAATTTGATTAAATTAATTCAGTATTTCAGAAATTATCATAATAACAAATTTTTGATTATGTATTGTTAAACTAAGTAATAACAATTGGTAGAAAATAAATAAATAAAAATAAATAAATTTAAATACATATATACTTGTAACAGCATTTATATGATTTACTTAATAACTGGTTTTTATTGAGCTTATGTATACATGCGTTTAAACCGAGAATTTTTTTAAAAATAATAAAAAACAAGCATTTTGAAAATTTCAGTAGACTCCAGAAATCTGACGATCACGACCAATGTAAACAACGGAATTTATGATAAAGTTCAAAGAAGAAAATCATGATAAAACTTATTTCAATTGTTGTTACTAAAATAACAACAATTGAAATAAGTTCTATCTAATGAGATAAGGAAAGTTAATTTTAAGCAAGATCCAGGGCTTGGAGATAAGTATCAAAATTCTTTTAACCCAATAATATTTGTGCTTAAACACACACACACAGAGGAAGGGGGACAAAAAAAGAAGAAGAATCCTTAGACCTATATAAATAAATAAATTATTTGTCTTTACCTATATTTCTAAACTGTAATAAAAATAGCAAATTTACAATACAATTATTCTTATATTAGCAGGCTATGCCCACTGGTCACTGGTCACTAAAATGGTGACACATTTAAATGAATTTCTAAAAGAATTTATCACTGTTTATTTTTATACATCCTTATAAGTAAAAACCTAAAAAAAAAAAAAAAAAAAAAAAAAGAAAAGAAAAAGAAAAGAAAAGAAAAAGAAAAGAAAAATACATTGCTCTAAACCTCGCTTTGGGTAACCGATGCCTATGGCAGCTTCATTTACTCTTTCAAGAACTGCGATTTAACAGATGGCTGTATATCAGCATGTAATATTTCAGTTTTTGAACCATGTATTTTTATAGCCCTTGTTTTTTACACTATATTACAGTCTGATTCCGACCAATATAATAAATAAAAGAAAATGTAGATTTTTCTTTTAAAAGGAATTAAATAAATAAAAAACAAATAAATTTTAATTAAATTTAAATAAGTTTAATATCGTCTTTAATAAATACTCAGAGACTCCAACCTTCCAGGAAGTTTGTCAGTAGTACCCAGTGTTAGAAATAAGAATTTTGAAACTAGGCGTCAAAATAACGCCTGGATTAAATTTGTTGGGCGTCCAAATTAAAATTCTAGGTGCCATCTATAATTAAATATGTATATTTAAAATAATAATAATAATAATAATAAAGCATCAACTTGTAAATAGCATATGCAAGATTATATAAAAAATATTTATGTAATGAATGTAATTACATTGACAATATTAAACGTACATATTTAAAATCACAAATTCATTCTTCGCCCAGAAGATACATCATTCCACCACAATTTAATAGCATTTTCTGGGCAGAAATCTTCAAATTTAGGGATGTTTAATTTAATCATTAATAAATCGTCAACTACTTTCATAGAGAAATGATTTCTTAAATCAGTTTTTATTAGGTTCAAACTAGGTTTTTATTAGGTTAGGTGAAATAGACATGATGAGGAAAAAATCCAGGCGTCAAATATGGCACCTATGATTGGAATTCTAGACGTCAAAATGAAAAAACAGGTCGCAAAATACGACTAACGACCGCTTATTTCTAACCCTGGTAGTACCTATGTACAGTATACACGACATTTTACGTCGTTCAGTAATATACGCACCAAATCTTCGCATAAAAAAATGTAGTCGCAAAAGCACTGTAATAAAATTAAACCAACTTAAAATTGAGCAAAAATACTTACTTTTGTTATTAAAAAATCGTCTTTTCAATAAAGTAAAAAAATAACTATTTAGACAGGTCTCAAGCAGTTCTAAATAAACACAATAATTTAAGTGATTGAACTAAAAACAAAAATTAGTTATGCAAAAATGTGTTACTTAATTATTCTTAACTAAAAGAAATATACTACCAAATAATTACTCAATGGCTAACAAAAATTTATTTTGTTGCTTAAGACAAAGACTATACAAAATAACTTTGAGAGAATAAGCTAAAATGCCCAAAATTGCTTTTTTACATATAAAATATATTTTTAAACAGGTTTTAGTTAAAAAAATTAGTTAACTATTGATGCTGGTAACTAAAATATATTTATAAAATTAGTGAGCAACATATATTTTAAAATCAAAATATATGTATTTATCAGTTTGAAAAGGTGTAATGAAAAAGTGATTCAATTCACTATGGTATAAAAAAAAAAAAAAAAAAGGATTTCCTATTTAGGTTCAGGTTTATTCATTTACTTTGAATTCACTTTTAGAGTTGCCTGTTTAGCAGCCTTGAGTTCACTGTGGGTAAATTGCTTTGAATAGCACATTTCATTTGAAGAAAACATCTTTGATTTCTCTATCAAAAGAGATTAAAGAGTTGCAGTACCCAAATTTGGTCTAAATTCAGTTTGATTTTTAGCAATAACATCGGAAAAATCAGAACACATTTTAAAAAAAATTAGAACAATATTGAATAATAATAATAAGAAGAATTTTTACTCAGAGAAAAAGAAAATAAATGTTTTATAAAAAAAAAAAAAAAAAAAAAAAAAAAGAATTAAAACTTAATCAGTTAACTAATAATTAATTTGACATTTCTTGAAAGCCAATCACATAGAAATTTATTTATTTTTTCGTCTTTTATCAATATCAAGGAATCTAGCATTATCGGAAATTATGTTCGCTTTCTAACAAAATTAAGTTTAAAATAAATGAGATAATAAATAAATAAGCTACATTAAAAAAAGAAAGAAAAAATCGACGAGAATTTCGAAGCGCAAGTGTAAACTAAACAAACAGCAAAGCATTTCCTTCTCTCACGGGCCGGGCCGCCTGCCGGTTAGAATGCAGTATGTATGATGATCTCCGATGTCCGATAATGATTCACCCTCTCCTCACTCTAGCTTTTCCATTCAAAAAGTTCCCTTCGCATCCAAGCATGGCGTGATGCGCAACAAATAGCGAGCGCCGATTAAAAACCTCCCGTGATTAAAGAAAGAGAAAGCTGACCACTTCTTTTCCCTCCCCACACCCCCTCCTGTCAAGAGACAGCCGCGGCCGCGAAAGCTCAGACTTTGGAATGAGCGGTAAGAAAACAGAACCACTGCTCTTATCAGTTGTGTTCGTTTCCGGCTTAGAAGCGCAGACAAACGGCGTTCGCTAATAATGTATTGCACAAATAGAAACCAAAACTGAATAGTAGGCAATTTTTTTGCGATTGCCGTCTGCAGAAAATTTCCGTGAACACCGTTCGCGCTGGCGGCATTCCGGGAGGCGAAATCTGCAGTAAAATATGCTGAGAATCGGTAAAAAAAATTAAAAAGCTTTTTCAAAAAGTTTTCCGTAATTTTCGGAACAGTTTCCGTAATCCGTAGTTGAACATCAAAATCCGTAGAAACTACGGAGAATCCGTAGTACTTGGAGTCTCTGAATACTACCTTTTTTTTCTGACAAATATTATAAATTAGCAAATAAATAAAATAAAATAAAGATTTTCTTTTCAAAAGAAATTATTTTAAAAACAATTAAATAATGAAAAGTTGCTATATGATAAATGCTGCTATACTATAAATTTTATATGTGTGTTTTAATTACATTTATACTCTTTATTTATCTTCATCTATTTATTTTTCATATATCTTATCTATTGACAATGTATTATAGTATCATTTTCTCTTTTTCTTTCTATGCGGAAAAGGAAATTTTGGTATTGGACTAAATTTCTGCCACATTTTAATTTTACAAAAGAAATTTTGCTCATTTTGTCCCAAAAAAAAAAAAAAAAAAAAAAAAATTTATTCACCACGTGTTTGTGCACCTGGGCCTATGAATCTTATAAACTGGTAAAAAGGGGTAGACTGGACACGTAAATAGTACCTGCCATTTCGTCAAATTGAAATTTCCTTTCCACTTGTTTTCCCCATTCCTTAGAAGGAAAAATCCCTAAATAGCTCAAAAGGAATGGGAAAAACAGGGGGGTAGGAAAATTCTTGTCGGTGAAACGGGGGTCACTTAATTTGTCATATGATATGAGTGAGTTTTGTGTCAATGGTCCTACTAGATTTTGTTGTGTGTTGATGAGTCAGACAGCTGAATGAGTAGAATATCCTTTTTATATAAAGATATGCTCAATAAATGTGATTCCCAAATATAATTAATTTTTTTACAAAGCCTTAGTAGTATGAATTTCATTAAATAAACTAAACTAATTGTTGGAATAAACAATAGCAATAAATAAATAAATAATTTAAATTAGGGATGATATTGGCAAAAAGAAAAAAAAGTTGATATTGTATGCACAAGCATTACATTGAAATGAAATACTAGAATTTTGATGACTTAAATCTATTATAATAGAGTAATACATATGTTTTTTAATCTTCAATACATAGAAAAAGAACAAATGATTATCAGGTTTCATAGTGAAGTATGGGAAAAAATTCCCTGAGTTTTCCAAACAGTTTTCAAAAAGTATTAGCGACATATTACAAGTAACACTCCATTAGAGAGGAGAAAATACGTCTATTATATAATGTCATGTTATTGCTGATCATGATAGAAATTCATGTAGAAATCATTGTTTATATGTGTATTTTCATGATACTTAATCACTTGAATTTTGATAAGAATATAAACAAGAAAAATATATTATGAAAAAAATGAAATATTCATTTTTCTAGGTTTTATAATTAATTTTTCTAGAGTTTTACTGAAAGTTTTCATTTTCCTTTTTTCTCTAAAGTTTTTTTTTAACAAAATTTAAATTTCCAAAGTATTCCAGGTTTTCCCTGATGAGCATAAACCCTTATTATGCATTAGTATTTAATTAAGTATTTAATGAATTAATTTGATTATCTGATGTAACAAACGCACATCAGAATGACAAAAAATGCTGAGAAAACTTGGTTGAAGGGGGAGTTAAATTTATTTAAAAAAAAAAAAAAACTTAAATCAACTGAAAAGCTGAAAAATCTCATCCCTGAAAAATAAATAAATTTACCAAATAAGTTGTTAGAATATTGTACTTAAAAAACTTAAAATAACTTCTTCCAAAACAAAAAATGGATTAAAATAAAATACTGTAGTCGAAAATATATTACCAATGACAGATTTGCCAACTCAATTGTATTTTAAAATATATATACAGTATAGGATCCGTTATCCGGAAACCCGTTATCCAGAATGTTCCGAAAACCAGAATGCAAAAGGCCAACTACCAAAATTTTTAATTATCGTAAAATTTAAGAATTAAAGTTATACAATAGCAGAGGTCAGAATTATAGTTTTACAACCTACTTTCTATAATGCTACGGTGTTATTCTGAGGAAATATGGTGAGCACAAAATTGTCCAAATAATTACTGAAAATTTTGCAAAATTTAGGTTAGAAAATGAATTTTTATTGTTTTTTTTAATAGATAAACATTAATAACACATACTTCTTAAAGTGCCCAATAGCAGATGAATTTTATCCTTGAACTCAGGTCACATGCATGAAGTCCCAATTGTTATAAAATTTTTAAATAGTTTTTATTAATTTCCATTATTTTTAGAATTCATTTCATAAAATATTTGAAACATTTATGAACTATTAGTATCAGAGCAGAGACACACTATAAGCAAAAAAATATCATAGAAATTTTTGCAAAATCCAAATGAAAGGATGTTACTCTCAGGTCCAAAATTAAATTTTATATATGTTTATTTATTTTTCATTTATTATTACTGTTGTTATTTATAGTTTGAAATTCTAATTAAGAATGTTTTTTTTTTTTATTTTGTGGAAATAATTTATTAAATGAACAAATATATAGGTAAAGTGTTTACATATATATTATTCATGCTTATCACTGCTATTTATGAAATTATTTTGTACTATTTTTATACATATAATAAAGTGTTCCGAATTACGGAAAAACCCCTTATCCAGAATATCCCAGGTCCCAAGCTTTCTGGATAACAGATCCTATACTGTATATTTATAGATTTTAGAGGGAAAGTGTCGAAAATTACCATCAACAGTTGAATTGGCTTCCTTGACTTGTTTTGTATCATCTTGATCGTCAGAGGAAGTTACATTATCACAAGATTTGTTAGTTTTTGTTTCTGGTTTAGTGGGACTTTCAGAAGCTTCAGGAACAAGCCCTGGATAACACACAATTGCAAGAAACCAATGAACATTTTGATTTACTGGAATGATAATAAAATCTTTGGAGAATATATCAACATGCCTTGTCCATGTTTTCACCTGGCTATGGCGTCTCATTTGTACACTAAAAGGAAAAAATAGAATAATCATGTTTCGTATTACCTAGAAAAATTTAAAACTAAAATTAACAAGGAATTTACACATTAATTAACACATTAACTAATCAACTTCAAATATACATAAAGATATATATCTTTATTAAAACTATTGAAAATATGATTTACATAGCATACTTATGAAATATAGTTAGCACATAAATTGTGCATAATTTTTCTCACACCAGTTCTGGGTGGTTTTTTTTTTTTTTTTTTTTTTTTAATTTTTTGTATTGTAATCTGCCTTCATCTCAAAGAAATTTACAGGAGGATGTTGAGTCAAGCATATAAATCGGATGTATATATTAAAAATAAGTAACATACAGTGAATGCAATAAATTATCACCTGCAGATGTCTCCGGACCATCCTCAGGAGTGCATTCTAGACCGTCACCAATTATCCATAGCGCAGTACTAGTGTGACGTTAAACCCAACCAACTAACAGGACGAAATTAAGGGTAGAATTGTAGATTGTCTCCAATTGCCCATTGCATAGCTCTAATGAGATATTGAACGCCCACAACTCATTTTCTGTGGAGTTGTTTGTTGTTTGTACTTGTTTGTCGAAGGTTCATACTGCCAAATGTCTTATAAGAAAAATGTGTTCAGATTGGAAATGTTTTTCTTTTAGTTTTAAAGAAACAGCTTTGTTTTTTTAACATATGTTTTATTTTATTTAAATTTATATAAAAGCCCTGATCCCTCTGTGGAGGATAAAAATTGTGATGGCATGTCTCCGGACCATCTTTAGGGGTGCATCCTAGACTGTCGCCAATTACCCATTGTGCAGTACTAGTGTGACGTTAAACCCTACTCACTTACCTATTTTTTTAATGTCGTTATTAAGAACTTAGCGTTAATGAATTCGTAATTATAATTAACACAGCTTATTTAATTGAAATGTTACATGTTACTTAGAATTTTGACTAAGTAAGTCGAAATCTGGTAAATCTGATTTTTGTTAATCTATTCTCAACTGCATATGGAGTTCGTTTGGCTATCAAAAAGAAAGAAGAACATTTACATCTATTTAATCTTCATTGCAATGAAATTCTCAAGAATGTAGTTTCCAAACAGGCAATTTTTTGGAAATATTGCAGACATGCTTTCATTTTTAAAAATATTTTCTAGATTATCTATTGCGACTCAGCAGCTAATATTTTAGAATGATACTATTTATGATTAAATCTTATGTCAGTATTTTTTTCAAGAAAATCGGCGATTAGCACTTCAAAGAGTTCCTTTGTAAGACATTCTCTATAATTCAATTTTAAGCTGTAGGTTCTGAAATTATATTAAGTGCCACACAAAAGTGACCATACAAAAAGTTACCGTACAACAACTGCAAAACAAAAAGAACCCATTTATGCAAGGTTTGACTAAAGCAAGGCAATCTGAGCCAATGCCCCAGTTCTTTACACTGGGTTGAGCTTCTGAGTTAATTAATAGCAGCAGCACCTGCCAGCCAATATATGTATAAATTAAAACTGGAGAAGTTGTGCACATTAGAATCTAAGATATAGTCTTTCCATAAACAACAGAAATTAAGGCATAACAAAACTACATCACCATTCAACTGATATACATCCAAAAAGGAAATAGCAGCAATGTAGCGCCATCTGTCAGTCGACATACATTAAAAAAAATTTTATAGACCTAAAGCCTTGAAAAACAGTACTTAAAATTTTTGGAGGTAACGAATAGATTGTGCATACCTTCATTAGTGTAAAGTTAATGAGGTAGAGATGAGGGACAAAACATTTTTATATTATAATATAGAGCTTTGAAAATTTGTGTTTTATTTGAGGTGAGGAATCAATTGCACCTGTACTTCACTGTTTACATCGATAGACCTAACAATAGAAAGTTGAGTGAACACAATAAATCCCAGGCATTCGGTTTTGTTTCTGTGAATCCTGACATCACACATAAGAGGATCTTAATGCTACATCCACTGAGTCACGGAAGGATGAAAGGGGAAAAGTAGCTGTTTTTGAGAAGACATCAGCAGTGATGAGCTTTCTTACTGTTCTTATCTGTTACTGCAGTTTCAATTTTGGGTTGATGTTGTCGAATGCTCTTCAGAAAATAAATAAATAAATATATTGGACTATTTTACATAATATGCTTGAAAAACATTTTCCAGGTTTTTACAATTTTCTCTGATTTTTTTCCTTAATTTCAAATAGCAGGTTTTCCCTGACCCATGGGAATCCTGATTGCACATACTTCATACATTCAAAAGTAAAAATTTATTAGAGCGACATATGGGAACAGGGACAAAATAGAAGTGCGTAAAAAGTAAAAATGATGTCTAATATAGTATAATCTTGAAAATCCTGAATGCTTTAATCAGCACTAAAGTTACTTTGTAAATTCTGGAGTTTTAGAGACTTTTAAAAATATTAAATAAAAATTATTGCATTTAATAAACACACACACACACACACACACACACACACACAAAAACTGATAGTATATTTCAACTTAATAAACAAATATTATTATCTAAAATTAAATATAAATAACACTGATTTATAAACATGTAAAAATTAAAAGAGTTAGTTATAAATATAAAAAACTTACTTTTTTGGAATCTCATCAGGTTTTGCACGCTCAGGTTTATAAGTAAGACGAGGGAAGAAATAAGAACTAAATATATGTGTTTTTTCTTTGTGGTATTCAGACAATTTTTCATTATAAAGATATCTGAAAATCAATTAATAAAAAAATCAGATAACAATTTTAAATGATTTACTTTTAAAAATCAGATTAATTTATAAATTACTAGCTTATGTTAGAATATTGTACATAGAGTAAATTTCAACCATGAATCAAAATTAATTAATATAATAAACCATTAACATTCACAAGTTCTGATTATTCCTAAATATAAAACTTAACAAATATAACAAGGAAAAATCAAAAAGTTGAAGAACAGCAATGGCAATTTAGTAGTGACTTCTGTTAAAAACGACCTATTCAATGTAGCGAGATATTCAACACAGGAGGTATAATTAACTTCTTCTGTCCTTTATCATTTAAGATTTTTTTTTTTTTTTTTTTTAATATATATATAAAAAATTTACTGTTTAGGTGAATAAAAAAAATTTCTTAATGCACATTTGAAATTGAGTTTCATTGCTAGTATTGTATTTATTTAGCATATTATTTGTTTTACTCCAAAGTTAAAAACTTCTCAACTAAAATTTTGGTATTTACCCAGTATAAAGAAGTCCATCCAAATATTCAAGTTTTTTTTTTTTTTTTTTTTTTTTTTTTTTGTTATAAACATCACTGATATCAAGGTATTAAAAGTCAAATCTTACATCCTAAATTATGTATCAAAAGAATTGTGTAATCCATTGAAGAAAAATACTCATATTGAAAATATCCATGAGTAGCAAAAATCAAGAAAACTCATATCTGGTAGCCTTTAAATTTGAGCTATGGGAGATTTTCCTTTTAATTTTAGTATTTTTCCATAAAGAATTTTACTGCTTAGGAGCATGCCGAATTAGGCCACAAATAAATCTCATATAACAATGAAGGAAAGTAAACAAAAGATACAATACAGAAAATCTTAGAAGATGATTTAAGGTTACATGAATAAAAGGCATCAAAGATTTAATCTTTGTTGCTTAAAAAAAAAAAACTAGTTGGCATAGGTGAACTATGCTCAGTTCCCCATCATATTTATGTTCTCATAAATTTCTAGTATGAGACATATTATAATCATGTTAAGAGAAATGAATTTGACCAAAGCTTGGCACAGTGACAGAATGAAATCCCCACCTAATAGGCTATCCACCGTTCACTTCGATATATTTATCTTATTCTAATCTATGAATTTATTTTATCAGGGTCAATTCAGTTGTTTATTTTTTATGCTACTATTTGCAATGCAATAATCCTCAAAATTCCTATTTATATAAAAAAATTTCAATTTCGCTATGTTGATAAAATCTTAAATTACGATTAACTTACGAAATTTTCCCATTAGAATATTTGTAGTCAATCATGTTCAAACAAGTATCATAAAAGTTATTTTGAAGTTCTCTGATATATTTATAATCCTCAAAATGGACCTTTATGTTCAATTTTACCTTATGCTGCCATGTTAAGTAAATCGTTAATTCCAAATAACTTATGAATTTTTTAAATTGGAAAATTCATAGTCTATGATACTCATGCCAGTATCTAAATAATATTTAAAAAGTGGTCTGACATCTTTACAATGAAAATATCCCACAAAATTGACGTTTATGTGAAACTTTGCCCTATTCTGTCATGTTAAGAAATTCATAAATTCCAAATAACTTGCGAAACTTTCAAAGTAGCATGTTTATAGTTAATGACGTTCATTCCGAATTCAAAACTGATATTTTAAACCTGTTCTGACATCTCTACAGTAAAAATTTTCTACTTAATGGATGTTTAAGTGAAATTTTTGCCCTATTCTTCCATGTTAAAAAAATCGTAAATTTATAATAACTTACGAAGTTTTTTAATTCAAATGTTGCAAATGAATAGGTTCTTGCCAGTGTTGAAATAATATTTTAAAACTGATCTCTGACCTCTTTGCGATCATTTGCTCGTGATATATCGTATACATAGATTAACAAACTAACTAACTAACAAACAGCCTATAGACGGACACCATACAAATTTTGTCATTTTCGGATTCTTCACACCTGAAAACGTGTAAAAAAGTAAAAAAAAAAAAAAAAAAAAAAAAAGGAGGTCAAAAATTTTCACGATTACCTAAGTTCCCCATACCTATAGTATGATGGGGAACTAAAAGAAAATTTACTTAGAATATTAGCAGTGTTAAGAATAATAAGTTTAATAATTTAATGTTATTATGATTCAATTTAATTTTGTGATATTTATAAGTATGTCTAAGTTTTCGCATAGCTTCACAACTGCATAAACAAAAATGATAAAACTGAATACAAACAAAACATATCACCTGTCACTAATTTCCTTTTGAAGGATTTTAAATAAGTAAAATTAACATAGAGCAATTCATATATATCATACTAGCGGGTCAGTATTTTTAAATGAATATGGTTAAACTTTTGCACAATTTAAACAGTAAGTGGTGTGTGATGGCCACAATATATACGTTTTCTTATGAAAACAACCAACCCTTCAACTATGATTATATTAGTAAAATATTTTGTTTCTTTTTTTTTTTTTTTTTTTAATACATATCAGGCACACATTTTTTAGTACTGTAGAAAATGTGTAAATGTTTTTGTTTTATAATTCTGAACAAAACCTATATTTTTGTGGCAAGTGTAGGAATGAGTATGTTAGACTTAAGTTTTATTCTTCATCGCAATATTGCACAAATAAATAGAATGCTAAATAAATATGTTTAAGTAAATTATATTTAAAATGTGTTTAAAAGAATAGTACATGACATATGTTTATATTTTATTGTTTTAAAATAAAGAAAAAAAGAAATGTACAACACAACAAAAAATAAAACTAATGCCGGATATCTGTATCCGGCAGGCAAAGGAGCTCCGGATACCCGATATCCGGCATCCACCAAAATCACTATCCGTTTCATCCCTACAAAAAAGAGACAAATGTGAAAAAAAGAGAGACAAACAGCTAGAATAGCTAGCCACTCCTAGGTCTGGTCTTGCTATTATAGCCGCTAGTGAACAAAATTGTATATTGGTGCTCAAGGGTGAAAATGGTCTTCCCTGACGATTTTTTTTCACCTTTCTGAGTTTCTCCTACTTAAAAAATATTCATTCTTATTGGTCTATGTGGTTTCAGTGATCTTGTATCTGTTGCTTGGCGTATACTATGTTTAATAATTCATTGTTATGTATATATATGTATTAATTTTGTTTTCATGTTATTTAGAAAATTTCCAACCATTAAAATGCTTTTGTTTTCCATAAACTGATTTTTAATATTTGACTTTGAAACTATAAAGTGCAAAATATGCTCTTAGTTAATTTTTCTCACTTTACAGCTTTAAAACAAAATATTAAATTAAAAAAAGTAATAATAATAATTTTTAGAAAACCAACATTTTTAACAAAACAGAATTTAAAAAATACATAGCTAGTAAGTAATTTATTTAGCCCATAGAATAACATGAGGTTAAATTGCTAGTCAAATTACTAAAGTATTCCCTTAATGAATAAAAATACCTTGTTATTATTATTAAGCATTTCAGTTATGAGATATTTCAATACTAATATTTACAATTTTTATTTAAAAAATGTTTTTTTAAGTGTGTAAAACCCTCATGTGATGGAAGACGTAATTTAAAAAATTAAATATGATTACAGTTTGTAATTTGAGACTAACAAATAACCTCCAATTTTGCAGACAATGCAAATAATAATATAAAAGATGTTTTACAGTAATTTTCTGTAATTTATAATTTACAGAACAAAATGTACTTACTTCAAATAAAAGTCTATTATCGCATCATTTAAAAATTCACCTTCATTCAAACATGCTAAATCTTCATTTGTGATAGGTATTCCACCTGTCTGGGGTGGAGGGGGGTATGTCAACAGCCTAGAAAGTTGAAGAAAAATAAATATTTATTTTAAAGTAATGTTGTATTTTACAAGCATGCAAATTTGTAAAAAGTTCTTTTTTTGCATTATATTTAGTTGTACTTTTCTTTTCTGAATAAAGGAGGAATTAAAGATCATTTCCAGTCATGAATGCATTTTATATTCTGTGTATATTAATTTTCAGATTTCTATAGCTTATTTTATTTACTTATTTTCTTTTTTAAAAATTATTGCCCACAGAAAAAGTTTTATGTGAAAAATTGAAAATTATTGAAATATTAAGATAAATATTAAGATAGATATCTCAGTATTTTCAATGCTTTTTTAAGCAATTTATCTTCAATATCATTTTTTCTTATTTTGCTGTTATGCATAAATGTTAAATAAATTTTATAATCAAACAAATAAATAATTTTGAATAGCTAAAAAGAAATGTCCAAATATAATTTAAGTCTTTATTAAAGCATAAACTAAAATGGGTGGCTAGCATTAGAACTTTTCCATGACTATTTTTTGACATTTTCCCAGATTTATGCTGTTTATTTCCCAAAAAAATTCCATGACGTTACAATTCAGCAATTTACAATACTGAGCTTTAAAATATGTGTATTTCCCCAAAATTTGTTATTTCCAGACTTCAGATGAAATTCCTTGACTTATGGATTTTTAATAAGACAAACTATAAATTATTTAAACTTGTGTAAATGATTGCAAAGAGAGAAACGTTGAGCAATTTCCATTTTTGTGTGATAAAATACATAAATTCACAGACGAACATTGAATTACAGTATAATTAGATCATGCATTAAAATCTTAAAATTATTATTTTTTAAAAATATTATGGAGAACTCATTTTCTGAATATTCCAACATATTTTCGGAACAATATAACAAATAGTAACAGTCAAAACTTTGAACAAATGTTGATTCAACTCCAACTTATTCTTAAGTCAGGTGCCTTAACAAATCTTGTTTACAAACATAAAATATTTCTTTTTTTCATTCATCACTGACACAACCAATCTACAAGTAGACAATCAAGAATGGGTAATGAGTAAGATTCATACCAGTGATAAAAATATAGGGATCAAAAAGAGACCACCAATGTTATGACTTTGTGATTCAAAATTATAAAATGATAGATAATATACATATGAACACACACTAATTTTTTGTTTGTTCTTAATGAAAAAGTACTTTTTCTGCAAAAAATTTTTTATATCAATTTTACTTCCCAGAAATGTAAAACTGTAAAATAAAATGAGTTTTTAGCAAAAACTTATTTTAAATTACCTACAAATAAAATGCAGAGGCCAATGGTGATTGTGAATATGTAATTTACTGCAGGAAGGTCCAATCCTCTCATTATAAAAAATATTAATTTTAATTAGCTTTAGCAATCATATGAATTTGATATTTTAATGTTATTTTATAAATTTAACTACCACAAAAAATGAAACTTTGGTACTAAAAATTAAAGAAATACCTTAACACACCTGGCAGAGGCATATGCACATGCTAATATCATTGCCTTTCTTTCCTGATCAATAATATTAAAAAACAGCTGTCAAAAGAAAAATATATTCTACCCAGCAAGTGTAATAAAATGGGTAAAGTATTTATAAACAAATGATCATAAATAGAATGTCTAAAATTACATTTGTAAAATAAAGCAAGATATTGTGTTAGGCACCTCAATTCACCCAAATCTTGCTACAGTTGCTTGAAAAAAGGGAGAGAAAAAAAAAAGATTTGAACTTTTCTTTTGACTGTGTAATATTTCACAATAAATGTGATGAATTACAACAATAATTCAAGAAACAACACGATTTAGCCTTAATATAATTTCTTGAAAAAAATTAAATGAATCAGAGCATTATAGGAGAAGTTTTTTTTTTTTTTTTTAAGTTTGTTATATTAAATTGTGAAACAAAAAGTGACAGTGATAAAACTACGAGAGAGGAGGAATTCAACTTTTGATAAACAAATAATGATTAAAATAGTCTAAATTAATTTTTATCCCAAAATTTTGTAAATATCAAAATTAATTGAAATTAATAATTTTTGAAATCTAAATAGAAAAAATAAGTACCATATATATTTTAAGTGACAAAATTGTTGTCCATCTGTGCATTTTGGTGGAAATTTGCAAATAATTTAGAAACAACTGTCGTAATGATAGTGTAAACCCTAGAAATCTTTTTTTTTTTTTTTTTTTTGAGAGAGAAAGAGATATTTGATTAATTAAGAAAAAAAAATGTCTATAATCACCTAGTGACAGGCTGAGGAGGTACTTGTCTCACAGCCACTGGTTGCTGTAAATAAGAAAAGAACATTTTATGAAATATACAGTTACCAAGAGAGAAAAAATTCTCTAAAAAAACTTACAAATACTAAAATGCATTATATTTCAAAACTACGAAAGAAAAAAAAAAAAAAACCTAAAGAAATTAAAAAGCAAATATGGCAGTAACTAACATAACTACATCTTAACTTTTTATTAATAATTTCATGTCTTTTTACATACATTTTGCAAAAGATAATATGACATGAACCTTCAATAAAAACTACTCTTTTTTTTTCATTTAACTTAGAGAAGAGTGTGAACTATGTGCAGCTTCAAAGTACATTTCTAAAAATAGGAAGATCTAAATGCATGAGTTTTCCCAATTAGACAACATCAGGCAATTTTTTCACAGAAGTTTAAGTGTCAAATTCATGTTTTGATTTTCAAAAACTTACAGGAATACATTTGCAAATGCTTACATTTTAGATAATTAACAACTGTAGAAAATAATCAAAGTTATTTAACAACGCTAAAAAAAAAAAAAAAAAAAAAAAAAAAAAAAGAAGAAGAAGATTCATAAAACTCAATATAAAAATTTTAATCCATAAAGTCTTAAATTTAAATTGCCATATATTTGTAAATAAAAGCCAACAGTTTTCTTTTCTCACTCTTAAGAAATTAGAAACCCATATATAAAGCAGACTATTATAATGTTTTGCTTTTGAAAAAGTTCCAAATATTCTCAATTTATACAGTACTAGCAGGCAACGCCCGCTTCGCTGGTCCCTATTTTTAAATTAATCAATATAATTACCGAATTCTCAAAACTGCATTAATTTTTATCACATGAAAAAAAAAAAGAGAAACAAAATCTGATTAGGAAAAATGTCGCACTGGGTTCTCACAGCCTTCGGAAAAAATTCCCAAAAATGCTCTAACACTTATTTCTATTATTTTCCCCCTTCGCCCCCCCCCTCCCGTCTATCCTAATAATTTTACAAATTCGAAAATATCCGCAATCGATTTGTAAGTATGAAAAACCTCTATGTACCAGTTTTGAACGATCTATCTCCTTTTTTTTTTGCCCCTCTACTCCTTCTCCTTCCTGCCCCTCGCAATAATTTAAAAAATTCGAAAATATCCGCAATCGATTTGTAGGTATCGAAAACCTCTATGTACCAATTTTGAATTATCTCTTTTTTTTTTTGCCCCTCCGCCCTCACCCCTTTCCAGCCCTCCTAATAGCTTTACACTTTCGAAAATATCCCCATTCGACTTGCAGGCCTCTAAAACCTACCTGTACCAATTTTGAACAGCCTAACTGTATTTTTGTTTTTGCCCATAGCCCCCCGTTACCGCCCCATGCCCTTCCCACCGCTCCTAAGTTTACAAATTCGAAAATATCCGCAATTGATTTGTAAGTATCGAAAACCTCTATATACCAATTTTGAACGATCTAACTCTATTTTTATTTTTTTGCCTCCCCTCTCCTCTCCCTTCCTGGCCCTCCTAATAACTTTACACTTTCGAAAATATCCCCATTCGACTTGCAGGCCTCTAAAACCTATCTGAACCAATTTTGAACGGCCTAACTGTATTTCTATTTGTTTTTGCCCCATAGCCCCCCTTCCCGCTCCTAATAATTTTACAAATTCAAAAATTACTGCAATCAATTTGTAAGTATCGAAAGCCTCTATGTACCAATTTTGAACGATCTAATACTATTATTATTTTTTTGCCCCCCCCACCTCTCCGCTCCCCCCTTCTCGCCCCTCCTATTAACTTTACACAATCTAAATATCCCCATTCGACTTGCAGGCCTTTAAAACCTATCTGTACCAATTTTGAACGGCCTAACTGTATTTCTATTTGTTTTGGCTCCATAGCCCCCCCCCCTTGCTGCCCCACCTGGGGGCTGAATTTCTAAAATTCCAGAAATTGTTTTTTAGATATTTGCCTTAGCTATATTTTAGAGCAAAAATTTCTTGTATATCTATTTTTTTTGTTTGAGATATATAGGGTTATGCGAAATCACGTTTTGCCCCCCACCCCCCGCGGCGACCGAATTTTGAAAATTCCAGAAATTGGTTTTTAGACATTTGTGTTAGCTATATTTTAAAGCAAAAATTTTACGGATATCTGTTTTTTTGTTTGAGATATGAAGGATTTTGTGAAATCATGTTTTGCCCCTCCCCCCCTCCCCCCCTTGGGGGCGAATTTTGTAAAATCGCTTCTTAGTGGATGCCTACGTCATAGAAAGAACATTGTCACAAAATTTCATGCTTCTAGGTCTTAGGGTTTGGTCTGCGCGGTGATGAATCACCCCCTCACTCACTCACTCAGTCAGTCAGGAAGAACGATTTTCTATATATAGATTAAATCCTTCAGGGTGGCTAGCATTTGATTCTTTTTTTTTGTAATTTCCCTGACTTTTCCAGGTCATTTTCTTTCATTTTGGCATGGCATTTTTTGTCTAGAATTTCTTCAGTGTAACTTAAGTTTTGCACCCCACCCCCTCAAGAAGTAGGCAAAATTTTCTGGCTTTAGCAAGTTTAATCAAATTCTCTGACATTTCCCTGATTTCCTGATTTACCAGGTTACTAGCCACTCTGATCTTTTATCTGGTACACCAAAATACAAAAATTTCTAAATTTCAATTAGAAATTTGGGGGGGGGGGGGGGAGAAGAGAGACAAAATAGAAAATTTTGTAATATTATAAATTAAATAATTACTATACTGTTCGAAGTAATTGGGACAAATGGGAAAAAAAGATTTTTTGTAAAAACCTTAGCTTTTAATCATTATATAACTGAAGTAGACTGATAAATTTCTATATTAGTATGAAGTATGTTCTCCTTTAGCAGAAATGACCTCTTCAACATGTCTTAACATTGACTCCATAGTGTAGCGCACATGAAAGACTTCATCGTGGAACCCCACTTGTATAGCACTTTTTATCATTTGTTCTGTTGTTGTGCAATTCATCTTAGCTAAACGATTCTTGAGAATAGGCCATAAGTTTTCAATGGGATTTAGGTCTGGTGAATTACCAGGCCAATCAAGCACTTTTATTTTATTTTCATGCATAAAAGTCCGGACCAATTTCGAATTGTGACAAGGGGCCAAGTCATGTGGAAATGTTCCGTCAAACAGGGGTGCAGAAAATGTTCAGACCTCTGAAATTTCCCCAGAACACATTCTAAATTTCCCCCAATTTTTTTTTTTTTTTTTTTTTTGGGGGGGGGGGGGGTCTTTCTTTAGTCCAAATACCGAGGGAGATTTTTTATGCTACTATATTACATTTTTTTTCTTAACTACATTGAAATTTAATGTTGCTATTAATGTCCACCAGATGGAAAATTAAAAAGTTTAAGGTAATTAGATTTATTAATTAGCATAATGTTTAAGGCTATAATTCTACATAATTCTAAATAATTAATGTTGCTTTGTTTTATTGCATTTTGCTGTCTATGAAAATTTAAAATACCTTTTTATTACAGAATTATGAAATCAAGAATAAGACAAACATGCATGAACTATAATCATTTAATAAAAATTCTATAATTTTCTGCTTAAAGATGAATTATTGTGGGACATGGTATCAGAAAAGTAAGAAAAATGACTTAACTGATATGTACGAAACAGAACAAAAGCTGTACAAACAGAAAAAAAAGTTATGTGCTATAATATAATAAGAGACAAATTGCTATAGAGATACAAAATGTACAAAACAAGGGCAAATTTTAACCTTGAGCATGAAAATAGTGCTCAAATGTTGAATGACAGAATCAACAGCTAATTAAGACAATTGTTTATATGTATAAAAAATATATAAGTTTTAAAACCCTGCCTTCCCCCCCCCCAGGGAGAAGGGGAGAAAAAAAAAACTTATGTTGAAGATATCACAAACTAACTTTCTTCTATATTTTCCTATACAAATTCATGCAATAGATTTTTTTTTTTTAATCCTTTATTAATGCAGATGATTTTCATCTTAGAGAGGTATTAGTCTAAATGTACAACGGAAGTGAATTTTTACTGTGCAGATATTTTTCCCATTCTCGAGGAAAATTGCAGTATAGCAGTGCCAACTTCCGCGTATATACACCCAATTTAATAAAAATTATGTCTCATAATAACCTTTCCCTGTATTAAGTTTAGTTCGATTATACGCAACAGACCCTGAGTTACAGATTTCTCATAAAATGCGAAAATCGCTGTATAACAGCACCACCTGTTGAGCGATTGGCACCAAAAATTGACAAACTAATTTATGTTAAGATGCATCTACATACAGTTTTTATATGCAATTCTGTGCTGTAGTTCCTGAGATATAGCCTTCCCTGAAATTGTGGAAATTGATGTATAACAGCGCCACCTGTTGTGCAATTGGCACCAAAAGTTGATAGACAGTAATAAATGTCAAAATGCATCTGTATATTAATTTACATGAAATTCTGTACAGTATAGTTCCCAAGATACAGTCGCTACAAAATTTTACTCACACACACACACACATATGGGCAGATATTTTCTAAAAATGGTCAAATTGTGTTCTGGACCTCTCAAAACGTGTAAATCCATCGAAAACCAGAAATCGAAAATTTTTATCAATCATATACTTTCTTCTATTGAATAATAATAACAATAATAAACTGAAGAATAGTATGTATGTTACTTTAATGCAAAGTAATTTTAAATTGAGAAAACAATACAAAGAAGCTTAAGTATAATCTATAATATTAAAACACAAGGGTACTTCTTTAAGACCAAAATTGCCTGATCTGGGCATGCGCAAGAAAATTATGAACCAATACGGAACGGGAATATTCCTTCCCCTTTATGCAGTGCAATATGAACATTGATGATAGAATTCGAGCAGACGACATTCATATTTCGCATGTCTATGGCAGACATCTGATTAAAGCTCAATAATAAAAACAATTCACACGATAATTCATTGATTCATATTTTCCAAAGAAGTATATTAAAAACAAAGCAATTCGTGAATACTTATCGGCTATCGCCGTATGCATTTTCATTTCACCGAAAATTTTCCTACACAGGATAATATTTTAAGAGTTTTTGTGGCGCCATCTCTTATCATATAAACATACCATACCATATTTCCTAATATTTAAAAAAAAAATATTTTAAAATTAATAAATTGTCAGTGTTTATTCTTCTTTAAAAGTTAACTTTTATCAATTGAAAACTTTGTTTAGAAAAAATAAAGGTAGATGTTTAAAATCAAAGGAAGTTTCATTTTTTTTTTTTTTTTTTTTTAATCTAATTTTAAATTGATCTCATATATTTCATTTCTGTACTATATTACAAAAAAAATAATTTAAAAAGAATAACCTTAAAAATATTGATATTTTATACGAGTAAAAATATACATAGAATAATTTATTATTAAAAATTTAATGAGCAAATTAACTTGCTAAAGTATTAAATGCATTCTTATTTATTCAGGCCCTGAGTAGTACATTCTATTTCTAAGGGCAAATAAATTGTAATCTATAATAATAATAAAAGAAGATGTTTGTCTGTCTGTGCATCTATACGTTCAGCCCCTACTGAACGCAGAAGTATAAAATTTGACATACGGGTGCTCAGAGGCCATCCCGAGTTGATGGTGAAAACAGAATTTAAAAATTTTAATTAGTTCCGGAGATATTAATTAAAATGTAAAAAGCGATCTCAATTACTGCACCATGATTGCATAAAAATAGATATTTTAACGGAGTTAAAATCAGAAAAAGTGGAAAATGAATTAGAAATATTAGTTCGATCGTTACGAATTTGGTACCAAATGAAAGGGGATTTTTTTCCGAATCTGAGAGTGAAAGTGGCTTATCTCTACAGCAATTAGATTTTTTAAAATTAACTAAAGTATGAAATTTAGTTGGCAACAGGCAGACGATTTTCTAAGCTGTCTCGATCGGAAACAAAACACATGCGAGACAACTGTCTGTGATGAAAACGGAAATGGTTGTAATCAATTAAGATATCATGTGTTTTATACTGGGGGGAAAATTGCAATTTTCAAACTTTTTCATATTTTCATTTACCGTACATTTGAATGAATATTCGGCTTAGACAGTATATCATAAAGCTACTGTTCAATTTTCATGAAAATATATGAATAAATAAAATAATCTGGTGTGTCACTCACACGACTTTCTCTTACCCTTAAATTTAATACTATAAATACAGGTTGCAGATTAAGAGGTAAGATAACGAGAACTGTCATGTAAACCTATGCTAAACAATTCAAATTAGGCTTCAAAAGAGTTTTATACGATAATTAGTTCTGTGAGAGGGGGGCTACCGCCCCTCTCAACCCCCCGTTTCATTAATGCACCTACATTTATATAGAATTTAATTCGGTTATTAAAAAATAATTTATTAAAATTATTATTTAAAAAAATTATTTTTTATGATAATGCAGACGATTTCCATATTAGAGAGGTAGTGTAACACTAAATATCCAAAAAAAGTCCATTTTACTTAATATTAAAAAAAAAAAAAAAAAATACGATTTTTTTTTCTAAGTTTTTTTTTCATTAAAATAAAAAAAAAATCTATAACTTTGTTTTAAATTATCACAGATTTATAGTTTAACCATTCGTTTTAAAGGTATTCGCAAGCTCTTTTGAATGATACCCATCATGAAAATTTACTCCCTCGAGGGGGGACTTCCCCCCCCAGGGGGGGGGGGGGGAGGCGAGGCTCCTACATACACAAAAGTTTTTTCCCAAATAACTATCTCTATTACAAAAAATATATGTTCTTTTTATTTGGTTTAGTGCAGTCTATAGACGTTAAACTCTACTTACCTGCAATTTCCCCCATAGACGTAATGTATTAGAATTCTCTTGATTGTCCCTGTACACGAACCATTTGCTTGATCTTAACGAAAAGTTTACTGTAGCATCCCTATATGATACACATTTAGAATACCAAGTTTGAACTTTCTGCCATAATTTTTTTTTGAGATATGCTGATAACAGACAGACACACAGACCATTTGCTAAAAACATGATTTTCGTATTCAGGGGACCTCAAAACGTGTAAATATAACAAAATCTTGCGTTCGAAAATTTGACCCAAAAACAATACTTTCTCTACCTTATGGGTAAGAGAAAGTAAAAATGATATATTTATTGGAAAAAGATTAAGTTTTCTTTTTCGGAGATACAGCGTTGAAATTTCGTAGTATTTGGTTTTAATGCCCGATAATTCGATTGTGAATATTTTTGAAAGAGTACGATTATTAGGGAGGGCTTAAGGGAGGGGGAAAAGGGGCAAAAAAAAAAAAAAAAAAAAAAAAAAAGAGTTACAGCGTTTCAAATTGGTTGGTATATTTAGATTTTAAGGCAAGGTAAATCGATTGCGAATATTTTCGAGTGTAAAATTATTATTATCCACGGAAAGGGGGGGGGGGCGGGGAGCGAAAAGGCAAAGATGTAGAAAAGGAACGGGAGTTTCTGAGAAAACCACGGAACACCCAGAACACCTTTATTCTTTAATATTTTGCAGAGTTTCGAATTCCAATTTCTGCTCACATATCGTACTAAGGATTTTTTACGTTATATAGCCCAGAATTATGCAAGTTTCGGAGAAAACCATGGATAAGTCGGACACAAATCTTTTTATAAAAATGTCTATATTAGCTTTGTATCTCAGCTTCTAATCAACATAATTTCATAAGTAATACATCATTTAAAAAGTCATTTGAATTACAATTGATGAGTATGTGTTGCAAATCTCTGTCGCCAGAGGGCGCTTTCATATTTTAATAATTCAATATCAAGAATTCTACTTATAACACATCATTTGAAATATTACGGACTTTTAAACTGGTGTAAGCCGTTAAATTCCGTACGGGAGTTTCAGAGAAAACCACAGAATAGCCAGAACACCTTTATTACAATATCTCAAATTCTAATTATGATGCAGGCTTTCGAATTCCGATATTCCATTCACATTTCGTATTAAGGATTTTTAACACGCAAGTTTCAAAGAAAAAAAAAAAAACCCGAAAAAATCAGATTTAAATTTTGTTATAACAATGTTTATATTACCTTTGTATCTCAGCATCTAATTAACATAATTTCATAGGTAAAATATCATTTTAAGCCTTTTAAACTGAAATTAAGGAGTACATATTGCAAATCTCTGTCGCCAGAGGGCGCTTTTTCATTTTAATTATTCAATATCTTCAATTCTGATTATCAGTAAATTACTTATAGGGAGAAGATTGGGAGACCGTAGGCCCCACCGGGTTCCGGATTTGCCACAATCAGAACTTTCAAGGTCCTTTATATGGTGAACGAACAGGCTATTTCAAATCGTGAAACGTAAAGCGGCGCCTTAGTCGCCACAGAGTGAAAATTTGCTACAGTTAAAAATTTCAAATATATTTGTGGTATGAGCATGGAAGCTGTTGTAAGTTCTAAAACAGGGATAAGGCGCCGCAGGCGCAACCGAGCTGGACTTTGCTGAAGTCAGAATTTTGAAAGATCGTAACATGGTGAGCCAACAGGCTGTTTCAGATATTGAAACGGGAAGAGGGCGCCACAGGCGCTACCGAGTAGTAATTTACTGCGATTAAATTTTTCAATAAAGTTATATTCACTATACGTCAATGAGCTGTTGAAGGACCTGATTTGGGAGGCGCCACCAAGCGGGAGTTTCGTAAAGTCGAACATTTCAAGGATCGCGAACCAGCTGGTCGCCGAAGGCGGCTAGTCTTCTATATAATAATAAAAGAAGATGTCTGTTTGTCTGTCTGTCTGTCTGTCTCTCTGTCTGAGCATCTATATGTTCAGCCCCTACTGAACGCAGAAGTATAAAATTTGACATACGGGTGCCCAGAAGCCTTCCCGAGTTAATAGTGAAAACAGAATTTAAAAATTTTAATTAGTTGCGGAGATATTAATTAAAATATAAACCTATGTCTAATCAAAAAGCGATCTCAAACACTGAGAATTCACTGCGATTGCATAAAAATAGATATTTTAACGGAGTTAAAAGCAGAAAAAATGGAAAATAAATTAGAAATATTAGTCCAATCGTTACAAATTTGGTACCAAATGAAAGGGCATTTTTTTTCGAATCTAAGAATGCAAGCGGCTTATCGATACATCAATTAGATTTTTAAAAATTAACTAAAGTATGAAATTTAGTTGGCAACAGGCAGACGACAGTCTGTGATGAAAATGGAAATGGTTGTAATCAATTAAGATATCACGTGCTTTACACTGGGGGGGGGGGGGGGGAATTGCAATTTTCAAACTTTTTCAAATTTTCATTTACCGTACATTTGAATGAATATTCGGCTTCGACAGCATATTATAAAGCTACTGTTCACTTTTCATGAAAAAATATGAAAAAATAAAAAAAAATGACATATTTATTGGAAAAAGATTAAGTTTTCTTTTTATTTTGCAGTAATATGCCATTGAAATTTCGTAGTATTTGGTTTTAATGCCCGATAATTTGATTGTGAATATTTTTGAAAGAGTACGATTATTAGGGAGGGCTTAAGGGAGGGGGAAAAGGGGCAAAAAAAAAAAAAAAAAAAGAGTTACAGCGTTTGAAATTGGTTGGTATATTTGGATTTTAAGGCAAGGTAAATCGATTGCGAATATTTTCGAGTGTAAAATTATTATTATCCACGGAAAGGGGGGGGTGGGGAGCGAAAAGGCAAAGATGTAGAAAAGGAACGGGAGTTTCGGAGAAAACCACGGAACACCCAGAACACCTTTATTCTTTAATATTTTGCAGAGTTTCGAATTCCAATTTCTGCTCACATATCGTACTAAGGATTTTTTACGTTATATAGCCCAGAATTATGCAAGTTTCGGAGAAAACCATGGATAAGTCGGACACAAATCTTTTTATAAAAATGTCTATATTAGCTTTGTATCTCAGCTTCTAATCAACATAATTTCATAAGTAATACATCATTTAAAAAGTTATTTGAATTACAATTGATGAGTATGTGTTGCAAATCTCTGTCGCCAGAGGGCGCTTTCATATTTTAATAATTCAATATCAAGAATTCTACTTATAACACATCATTTGAAATATTACGGACTTTTAAACTGGTGTAAGCCGTTAAATTCCGTACGGGAGTTTCAGAGAAAACCACAGAATAGCCAGAACACCTTTATTACAATATCTCAAATTCTAATTATGATGCAGGCTTTCGAATTCCGATATTCCATTCACATTTCGTATTAAGGATTTTTAACACGCAAGTTTCAAAGAAAAAAAAAAAAAACCCGAAAAAATCAGATTTAAATTTTGTTATAACAATGTTTATATTACCTTTGTATCTCAGCATCTAATTAACATAATTTCATAGGTAAAATATCATTTTAAGCCTTTTAAACTGAAATTAAGGAGTACATATTGCAAATCTCTGTCGCCAGAGGGCGCTTTTTCATTTTAATTATTCAATATCTTCAATTCTGATTATCAGTAAATTACTTATAGGGAGAAGATTGGGAGACCGTAGGCCCCACCGGGTTCCGGATTTGCCACAATCAGAACTTTCAAGGTCCTTTATATGGTGAACGAACAGGCTATTTCAAATCGTGAAACGTAAAGCGGCGCCTTAGTCGCCACAGAGTGAAAATTTGCTACAGTTAAAAATTTCAAATATATTTGTGGTATGAGCATGGAAGCTGTTGTAAGTTCTAAAACAGGGATAAGGCGCCGCAGGCGCAACCGAGCTGGACTTTGCTGAAGTCAGAATTTTGAAAGATCGTAACATGGTGAGCCAACAGGCTGTTTCAGATATTGAAACGGGAAGAGGGCGCCACAGGCGCTACCGAGTAGTAATTTACTGCGATTAAATTTTTCAATAAAGTTATATTCACTATACGTCAATGAGCTGTTGAAGGACCTGATTTGGGAGGCGCCACCAAGCGGGAGTTTCGTAAAGTCGAACATTTCAAGGATCGCGAACCAGCTGGTCGCCGAAGGCGGCTAGTCTTCTATATAATAATAAAAGAAGATGTCTGTTTGTCTGTCTGTCTGTCTGTCTCTCTGTCTGAGCATCTATATGTTCAGCCCCTACTGAACGCAGAAGTATAAAATTTGACATACGGGTGCCCAGAAGCCTTCCCGAGTTAATAGTGAAAACAGAATTTAAAAATTTTAATTAGTTGCGGAGATATTAATTAAAATATAAACCTATGTCTAATCAAAAAGCGATCTCAAACACTGAGAATTCACTGCGATTGCATAAAAATAGATATTTTAACGGAGTTAAAAGCAGAAAAAATGGAAAATAAATTAGAAATATTAGTCCAATCGTTACAAATTTGGTACCAAATGAAAGGGCATTTTTTTTCGAATCTAAGAATGCAAGCGGCTTATCGATACATCAATTAGATTTTTAAAAATTAACTAAAGTATGAAATTTAGTTGGCAACAGGCAGACGACAGTCTGTGATGAAAACGGAAATGGTTGTAATCAATTAAGATATCACGTGCTTTACACTGGGGGGGGGGGGGGGGGGGAATTGCAATTTTCAAACTTTTTCAAATTTTCATTTACCGTACATTTGAATGAATATTCGGCTTCGACAGCATATTATAAAGCTACTGTTCACTTTTCATGAAAAAATATGAAAAAATAAAAAAAAATGACATATTTATTGGAAAAAGATTAAGTTTTCTTTTTATTTTGCAGTAATATGCCATTGAAATTTCGTAGTATTTGGTTTTAATGCCCGATAATTCGATTGTGAATATTTTTGAAAGAGTACGATTATTAGGGAGGGCTTAAGGGAGGGGGAAAAGGGGCAAAAAAAAAAAGAGTTACAGCGTTTGAAATTGGTTGGTATATTTAGATTTTAAGGCAAGGTAAATCGATTGCGAATATTTTCGAGTGTAAAATTATTATTATCCACGGAAAGGGGTGGGTGGGGAGCGAAAAGGCAAAGATGTAGAAAAGGAACGGGAGTTTCGGAGAAAACCACGGAACACCCAGAACACCTTTATTCTTTAATATTTTGCAGAGTTTCGAATTGCAATGTCTGCTCACATATCGTACTAAGGATTTTTTACGTTATATAGCCCAGAATTATGCAAGTTTCGGAGAAAACCATGGATAAGTCGGACACAAATCTTTTTATAAAAATGTCTATATTAGCTTTGTATCTCAGCTTCTAATCAACATAATTTCATAAGTAATACATCATTTAAAAAGTTATTTGAATTACAATTGATGAGTATGTGTTGCAAATCTCTGTCGCCAGAGGGCGCTTTCATATTTTAATAATTCAATATCAAGAATTCTACTTATAACACATCATTTGAAATATTACGGACTTTTAAACTGGTGTAAGCCGTTAAATTCCGTACGGGAGTTTCAGAGAAAACCACAGAATAGCCAGAACACCTTTATTACAATATCTCAAATTCTAATTATGATGCAGGCTTTCGAATTCCGATACTCCATTCACATTTCGTATTAAGGATTTTTAACACGCAAGTTTCAAAGAAAAAAAAAAAAAACCCGAAAAAATCAGATTTAAATTTTGTTATAACAATGTTTATATTACCTTTGTATCTCAGCATCTAATTAACATAATTTCATAGGTAAAATATCATTTTAAGCCTTTTAAACTGAAATTAAGGAGTACATATTGCAAATCTCTGTCGCCAGAGGGCGCTTTTTCATTTTAATTATTCAATATCTTCAATTCTGATTATCAGTAAATTACTTATAGGGAGAAGATTGGGAGACCGTAGGCCCCACCGGGTTCCGGATTTGCCACAATCAGAACTTTCAAGGTCCTTTATATGGTGAACGAACAGGCTATTTCAAATCGTGAAACGTAAAGCGGCACCTTAGTCGCCACAGAGTGAAAATTTGCTACAGTTAAAAATTTCAAATATATTTGTGGTATGAGCATGGAAGCTGTTGTAAGTTCTAAAACAGGGATAAGGCGCCGCAGGCGCAACCGAGCTGGACTTTGCTGAAGTCAGAATTTTGAAAGATCGTAACATGGTGAGCCAACAGGCTGTTTCAGATATTGAAACGGGAAGAGGGCGCCGCAGGCGCTACCGAGTAGTAATTTACTGCGATTAAATTTTTCAATAAAGTTATCTTCACTATACGTCAATGAGCTGTTGAAGGACCTGATTTGGGAGGCGCCACCAAGCGGGAGTTTCGTAAAGTCGAACATTTCAAGGATCGCGAACCAGCTGGTCGCCGAAGGCGGCTAGTCTTCTATATAATAATAAAAGAAGATGTCTGTTTGTCTGTCTGTCTGTCTGTCTCTCTGTCTGGGCATCTATATGTTCAGCCCCTACTGAACGCAGAAGTATAAAATTTGACATACGGGTGCCCAGAAGCCTTCCCGAGTTAATAGTGAAAACAGAATTTAAAATTTTTAATTAGATGCGGAGATATTAATTAAAATATAAACCTATGTCTAATCAAAAAGCGATCTCAAACACTGAGAATTCACCGCGATTGCATAAAAATAGATATTTTAACGGAGTTAAAAGCAGAAAAAATGGAAAATAAATTAGAAATATTAGTCCAATCGTTACAAATTTGGTACCAAATGAAAGGGCATTTTTTTTCGAATCTAAGAATGCAAGCGGCTTATCGATACATCAATTAGATTTTTAAAAATTAACTAAAGTATGAAATTTAGTTGGCAACAGGCAGACGACAGTCTGTGATGAAAACGGAAATGGTTGTAATCAATTAAGATATCACGTGCTTTACACTGGGGGGGGGGGGGGGGGGGGGGGAATTGCAATTTTCAAACTTTTTCAAATTTTCATTTACCGTACATTTGAATGAATATTCGGCTTCGACAGCATATTATAAAGCTACTGTTACCTTTTCATGAAAAAATATGAAAAAATAAAAAAAAATGACATATTTATTGGAAAAAGATTAAGTTTTCTTTTTATTTTGCAGTAATATGCCATTGAAATTTCGTAGTATTTGGTTTTAATGCCCGATAATTCGATTGTGAATATTTTTGAAAGAGTACGATTATTAGGGAGGGCTTGAGGGAGGGGGAAAAGGGGCAAAAATTAAAAAAAAAAAAAAAAGAGTTACAGCGTTTGAAATTGGTTGGTATATTTAGATTTTAAGGCAAGGTAAATCGATTGCGGATATTTTCGAGTGTAAAATTATTATTATCGACGGAAAGGAGGGGGGGGGGGGGAGAGAGCTAAGAGGCAAAGATGTAGAAAAGGAACGGGAGTTTCGGAGAAAACCACGGAACACCCAGAACAGAACACCTTTATTCTTCAATATTTTGCAGAGTTTCGAATTCCAATTTCTTATCACATATCGTACTAAGGATTTTTTACGTTATATAGCCCGGAATTATGCAAGTTTCGGAGAAAACCATGGATAAGTCGGACAAAAATCTTTTTATAAAAATGTCTATATATTAGCTTTGTATCTCAGCTTCTAATTAACATAATTTCATAAGTAATATATCATTTAAAAAGTTATTTGAATTACAATTGATGAGTATGTGTTGCAAATATCTGTCGCCAGAGGGCACTTTGATATTTTAATAATTCAATATCTAGAATTCTACTTATAACACATCATTTTAAATATTACGGACTTTTAAACTGATGTAAGCCGTTAAATTCCGTACGGAAGTTTCAGAGAAAACCACAGAAAAGTCAGAACACCTTTATTACAATATCTCCAATTCTAATTATGATGCAGGCTTTCGAATTCCGATACTCCGTTCACATTTCGTATTAAGGATTTTTAACACGCAAGTTTCAAAGAAAAAAAAAAAACGAAAAAATCAGACACAAATTTTGTTATAACAATGTTTATATTACCTTTGTATCTCAGCATCTAATTAACATAATTTCATAGGTAAAATATCATTTTAAGCCTTTTAAACTGAAATTGAGGAGTACATATCGCACATCTCTGTTGCCAGAGGGCGCTTTGTCATTTTAATAAGTTTCTACCGCCAGATGGCGCTGTGATATTTAAAAATTTTAAGGTGTCCTGATTAGGTTTTCTTTCGTATTTCAGCTACTAATTAAAATAATTTCATAAGTAATACATCATTTGAAAGCTTTGATGATTTAGCATTGAACAGTAGATTACAGAAGTTTCTACCGCCAGATGGCACTGTGATATTTTAAAATTTCAATATTTCAAATTCTAACCCAGTAACCACGATTAAATTACTTTTAATGCATCATTCAAAAGTTATTTTAAAGTATTTTAATATTATCGAAAGTGGGATTCGAAATTTCACCTGATTTACATGTTTTAAGGTCTCCTGATTTGCTTTTCTTTTTTATCTCAGCTCCTAATTAACATAATTTCATAAGTAATGGTTATTTTAAAAGTTATTTGAATTGGAATTGAAGAGTATATATTGCAAATCTCTGTCGGAATTGAACAGTAGATTACAAAAATTTCTACCGCCAGATGGCGCTGTAATATTTTAAAATTTCAATATTTCAAATTCAAATTATGATTAATTATTTTTAATTCATCATTCGAAAGATATTTTAAAATTCTTTTATATTATCGAAAGTGGAAATCGAGATCAGGGAGGGGGAAAAGGGGCAAAAAAAAAAAAAAAAAGAGTTACTGCGTTTGAAATTGGTTGGTATATTTAGATTTTAAGGCAGGGTAAATCGAATGCGAATATTTTCGAGTGTAAAATTATTATTATCGGCGGAAAGGGGGAGGGGAGAGCTAAGGGGCAAAGATGTAGAAAAGGAACGGGAGTTTCGGAGAAAACAACGGAATACCCAGAACACCTTTATTCTTTAATATTTTGCAGAGTTTCGAATTCGAATTTCTGCTCACATATCGTACTAAGGATTTTTAACATTATATAGCCCGGAATTATGCAAGTTTCGGAGAAAACCAGGGATAAGTCGGATTACTGAAAGAAATTTCGGAGAATAAAAAAAAAAATACATTTTAATTTACATTTAATTGCAAATAAAATTTTATTCTAATACGTGTATTTTAAATTCTAATTATGATTATTATTATTATTATTTTTTTTTTTAATACGTCATTCGATACACATTTTAAAGTACTTTTACATTATCGAAAATGGCATTCGAGATTTCACCCGATTTACACGTTTTGAGGTTTCCTGATTAGGTTTTCTTTTGTATCTCTTAAATTATCGAAAGTTTTCACCAGATTTACACGTTTTGAGGTCTCCTGAATCAGTTTTCTTTTATATCTCAGTTATTAATAAAAAAAAATTCATAAGTAATACATCATTTGAAAGCTTTGTTGTGTTGATACACATTTTAAAGTACTTTTACATTATCGAAAATGGAATTCGAGATTTCACCCGATTTACACGTTTTGAGGTGTCCTGATTAGGTTTTCTTTTGTATCTCAGCTACTAATTTAAATAATTTCATAAGTAATACATCATTAGAAAGCTTTTTTGATTTGGAATCGTACAGTGGAATACAGAAATTTGTACCGCCAGATGGCGCTGTAATATTTTAAAATTTCAATATTTCAATTTCTAATTTATTTTTAATACATCATTCGAAAGATATTTTAAAGTTCTTTTAAATTATCGAAAGTTTTCACCAGATTTACACGTTTTGAGGTCTCCTGAATCAGTTTTTTTTTTTTTTTTTTTTTTTTGTATCTCAGTTATTAATTAAAAAAATTCATAAGTAATACATCATTTGAAAGCTTATTTTAGTTGATATACATTTTAAAGTACTTTTACATTATCGAAAATGGAATTCGAGATTTCACCCGATTTACACGTTTTGATGTGTCCTGATTAGGTTTTCTTTTGTATCTCATCTACTAATTAAAATAATTTCATGAGTAATACATCATTTGAAAGCTTTGTTTATCTGGAATGGAACAATAGATTACAGAAATTTCTACCGCCAGATGCCGCTGTAATATTTTTAAATTTCAATATTTCAAATTCTAATTCTGATTAAATTATTTCTAATACATCATTCGAAAGATATTTTAAACTTCTTTTATATTATCGAAAGTGGAATTCGATATTTCACCTGATTTACAATTTTAAGGTGTCCTGATCAGGTTTTCTTTTGCATCTCAGCTAATTGAGTAAGACCGTTCAAAATTGGTATATGTAAGTTAATTAGGAGGGGCTGGAAGGGTGGGGAAGGAATAGGTGTGCAGCGTGCATGGGTTTGGGCCCCGGTGCGAGTTTTTAACCGATGATAAAAGATTTTTTTTTAAATTTTATATTCTTAATAATAAAATTTTGAGTTGAGAAGGAATATGCGTGTACAGCGCACGTACATCCTCAAACATGCGCGCTGGGGTCCCGGATGCTTTACCCGATGCTAAATAATATATTTTTTAAATCCTTTTCTTAAGAATGAAAGTTTATGAGTAAAAACATGGAATTTTGAGAAGTCATAAGGATGGTGAAGGAATACGTGCGCGCAGCGCACGGGTCTACGCTGCCAAAGGCAGTGGGGACCCGGTGCGACATTTTTCCCGATCAGAAATTTTTTTTTCTTTTTTTATCGCATGATAAAAATTAATGCAATTTTGAGAATTCATTAATTATTGTGATTCATTTAAAAATAGTGACCAGCGAAGCGGGCGTAGCCTGCTAGTTATAGAATATAAAGAAAACACAAAACACTATTAAAATTTATTTTAAATTAAATTATTTCGCCTTATAAATTTATGTGATTTTAAAAGTATTTATATATATATATATAAATAATAATAATAATCTGAGATTTTTTTTTTTTTTTTTAATTGACAGATTATAGATGGTGCCACTGTCATAATATAACTGAAATGGAATATTATAGATGCGAGTACAGTGGATTTTAAACTGGTTAAGAGCAATGCGGATTATTAAAACAGAGATGTTTAAAACTTTATGCCGTGAAAAGATTTAAGATGCACATGATACGTCAAATTTTAGACAGGTATTAACTAGTTTTAGATTAATAACAATTAATATGAAATGATTAGGCTCCTACAAACATCCATAAAAAAACAACAGAAGTTTTAATTAATTGCTAAAATTAAAATTGTTATGTGAAAACTGAACTTTAAGACACAAAAGAACCAACTCATTCAAAAATTTTTGTTTAATCACTCACAGCTAATTGCTCAAATACTTTTTTTTCCTTCGTTTTTTTTTTTTTTTTTTTTTGTGTGTGTGTGTATGTATGTGGTTCCATTGGGAGGGGGAGAAGGGGCGGCAATTGCTGAATGCACAATCGTAACTCATAACTTTTGTAAATAAAACTCAAAACGATGCAAAAAAAAAAAAAAAGTATTTCCTACTTCTCTTTCCCCTTCTTCCCTCCCTGTTTTATCTGCTAAAGTAAACAAACACATCCTTTCTCCCACCATCCTGTCATTAAAGTGTTTGTTTATTTATGTGGACTGTGTAATTATTCTTGTAGCCTTTTAACTAGACTTTAAAAAAGAAAAAAAGTTAGATTTAATACTTTCTCTAGCTTAAATGAATCATCAAATATTTATCATCAAACTTCAAATACTTAATACTTTTTTTTTTTTTTTTTTTTGGGGGGGGGGGGGGGGGTATTTAAAGGGAATACACTTGTAACAGAAGAATACAGCTATTAATTTGTAGTTTAATATTAGAAAGTTTGTTTTTGCAGTATTTTTTTTTTTTTTTTTACTTCCGCTTTAATTTTTATTTTATTCTAAGATAATAACTAGTGGATCTGCAGATCAGGAGCCTCAACGTCCTATTTGCATCAGACATTATTCAATACGTCATTTTTATTTATTCCTTATTATATAATAGTATATATTGATTCGATCGACTTATTACCATAATCAGATACATTCCTGAGGGGGGTGGTAGCCCCCCTCAACCCCCTCCTGTATCTCTCTTTGTATACCTATTTGTATATCATATAAAGTGTTACGGAATTGTAAATAATTGCATTTATTTTTGTATAAATTCTTTCAAAAGAGGCTTAGTATGTCGATAAAATGCTAATTTTGTGCATTTCTAGTCGTTTTAGCGTTAAAATAGCCTAATTTTCCTTTAAAAACGCATTAAAAAGCTCCAATAAGGGAAGAAATGGATTTGGCGACTCTTTCCCTCCTTGGCGATTTTTTTGGCAACCTTGGCGAGAAAATCCTTATTAGGGATATACCAAATATAAAAGCTCTAATGTCATTGGCTGATGAGATACGAGAATTTTCCAGTCTGTGTTCGATAGAAAAATATAAAAGGAGCATTTTTTTAGCCAAGGCGGCCAATCTCAGATATGTGTCAGTTTCGTCAAATGCTTGCTTTGCTTGAGCCGCTTTGAATGAGACTTGCTTTATGTGTTATTGATAAACAGTTTGTAATGTTGTTTTGCTGTTAACGGTTGTTGTTTAAGCTATGTTTACTGGTTGAATTGAAGCTGATACTTGGTTTATAGACCTGTATTTTTCTGGAACTTTCTGTGAATAAATCCCTGAATTTTTGCAAGTTTCGCCTTTCATTCTCGGACAACTTACGAACCCCCAAGTCCGCAACAATGTGTATTCTTAATAAACAACAGTGTTGTATTATTTCCCTGAAATTCATAAATACCAAATTTCATACAAAAAAAAATTAC
Source organism: Salticus scenicus (assembly GCA_963930645.1). Taxonomy (NCBI): domain Eukaryota; kingdom Metazoa; phylum Arthropoda; class Arachnida; order Araneae; family Salticidae; genus Salticus; species Salticus scenicus. The sequence goes on from OZ005653.1 coordinate 244,545,503, forward strand.
ATAGCATATCGGAAATATTTTGTGTAACCTTTAAACTAATTATCAATTCTATGCCCACAATTTTCAACAGGAAAACATGCTTTTAAAATTCATTATACTTGATGGGGTGTAACCATGTTAAAATACACTTTTAAGAAATACCGACTATAGACCGTAATAGTACGAAATTCCTTTATGTATTCCAGAAAAATAGCCACAGTCATTATAAACGCCAATAATAAGAATAAACCTAATTAATTATAACTCATTAATTTTTTTAACTAATTTGACATCATTTGGATGATTACAGTACATACTCGGAATTATTTTGTGTGGTCCCATAAATTATTTAGTCTATACATAACCTTTTTTAAGAGTAAACATGATTTTAAGCATCTTTATAATGTATGTTAACTTTATTAAGTTTAATTCAGCATAAACGGATTAAAGTGCGCGCTTAAATTAAAAATTTGTCCATAGGCTTTAATGTTACGAAATTCTTTCGTGTATCTTTGTAAACGAACCATAAACATTGTATACACCAGTAAAAACTATTCAGCTTATTTTGCATTTAAAATTAATAATTATTCCAAATTTAACATCGTTTGGATGACTACGTGACATTGTCAGAACACTTTTGTAAGGTCCTGTACATTAATTAGAAAGCTTAAGAGCACATATTTTCTTCAAACAACATAAGTTTAAGCAACTTACTCACGTGCACTAGTTTCATTTTCTTCATTGCAAAGTAATGATATTAAAATGTGTTTAAACGAAATTCACCCCATACGCCGTAATGTTAAGAATTTTGGCATATCCCTGTACACAGTTTATAAAAAATATAGCAAAAAAATTATATAGCTACTTATATGCAAAGCTGGAACGTGTGCGCCAATTTGCAAGTCAATCGAAGGATTTTTTGCGGCCGCTATTGCGGTACATACAAATTCTTCCCATAGGCCGTAAAGATAAGAAAAACTTTGGCGCGTCCCTGTACACGAACTACAAATGGAATTCACACCTAACACTATTCAGCTAATTTCGTGGGGATCATGGACATGTGTACAAAATTTCAAGTCAATAGCGTGATTTTTGCAGCCGCTATCGCACGACAGACAGACAGACAGACGGAACCCAAAATCCTTTTGAGTCTCAACAGAGGGCCTCCATTGACGTTTCGGCAAAAATTGGAAGTCAATAGCTTGATTTTTGCGGTGGCTATCGCGGTACATACAGATTCTTCCATAGGCCGTAATGATAGAAAATCTTTGGGGTGTCCCTGTACACGAACTACAAATGCAATACACACCTAAAACTATACAGCTGATTTCGTGGGGCTCATGAACATGTGTACCAAATTGCAAGTTAATATCGTGATGTTTGTGGCCGCTATCGTCGTACATACAAATTCCTCCCATAGGCCGTAATGATAAGAAACACTTTGGCGTGTCCCTGTACACGAATTACAAATGGAATACACACCCAAAACTATACAGATGATTTCGTGGGGCACATGAACACGTGTACCAAATTGCAAGTCAATAGTGCTATTTTTGCGGCCGCTATCGCGCGATCGACAGACACACAGACACAGCCCAAAACCGTTTTGAGTCTCAACAGAGGGCCTCCACTGACGTTTCGGCAAATATTCAAAATTTCCCCAGAATATCGTTCATGCGTTCGGACATATTCTGCACCCCTGCCGTCAAATGTTTCTATGAATGGAACAATCCTACTGATTAATATTTCTATGTATTTGACAGAATTCATCATGCCTTTAAGAGGAACTAAGCTTCCAGTGTCATTTGTTGTGAAAAAACCCCAAAACATCGGTTTAGAAGGGCGTTTTACAGTCTGTTGGATATGATCTGGTCGTAGAGTTTCACCTTCACTTCGTCTACTACTCTGGATTTGTATCCCTGCACAAATAAATGTGTTTTACCACTGAAAATCACCTTCTTCCAGTCGTTAACAGTCTATGATCGGTATTTTTTGGCCCATGCTAAATGTTTTTTCACCATTTTCTGAGTTAGAAATTGTTTTTTCCTCGGTCTTGTTGTGTTATGATCAACTTCCAGAAGCATTTTCTGTACAGTTAAGGTACTCACTTCAACACCATAATCCAATAAATCCCTTCGAATGTCTTAGCTTGTCTTTCTTGGATTTATTTTGCTATTTCTTATTAGAATTTTATCAGTTCTTGGTGTAGATTTCCATTTATGCCCACATTTTCCTTTTCTTTTTGGAGATGATCCAGAATCTTAAAATGTTCTTAAAAATCTTGAAACACTTGATTTGCCCACACCATCTGCTGTAACTATATCTCTCAAAGTGATAGAAGAGTATTCATTAAGAGCGATTATTTTAGAATACTTCCTTGGAGTATCCATCTTTGAAAAAGCAAAAGCAACGCATGTTACACGGAAACCACCAGCTGCCACACTGAAAGGCTCACAACTGAACTACTGATACACTAAAACTAGTCAAATGAGTAAATTATAGTCAAGGTTGATCCGTCACACTACCTCTATGCAGATATAACCGGTTTGAAGCGGTTCGAGACATCACTAGTAACCACATACCAACTGGGGCAAGAAAAGCATGTTTGTCCTAATTAATTCAAACAGTATAGTATATATTTTTATCATAAATTTAAAGAATTGGAGCATCAGTAATTGTGATGATGGCAGCAAGGATGATATTTTATATGAAGAGGAGATAAATTTTATTACTGAAGAGATTAAGATAATAAAAATTCATCAGACAGCTCAATGATTGAACATGAATTTCAAGATATATTCAGAAACTCCAATTCTGACACAGACTTTGAAGTGTTTATCAAACTTTTTTTTTTTTTTTCTTAAATATTGTATTGAAAACTGCCAAAAATATAATTATTCATTGTGGCGATAATGCAAAAAATAAGAAATAGAAACAATTTTGAGAATAAAACAACTGATTTGCATTAATCGAATTATACATATCTTATCAAAAATATTTTTTTCTTTTTTATAAATTTAAGATAAGATAAAAATATACAATACTGACAATTCATTTCTTTTCATAAGATCAACACTTTTTATGAAATTAGATCTGCATATAGCACACACCTCTATTTTAGCTTTAGAAATGGTTCCAAAAATTCTTAACTTATACATGGAAATCTGCGGTATATAATATATATATATGAAAAACAGATTTTTTTTTTTTTTTACAATGTACTAGTACACACCAGAAAACTCATAACACATAATGATAAATTTTACAACACCACATTAAAAATTCACTAACAAATAACACTTCCCTTCCAAAACAAATAAATAAAAGTAATTAAGCTATTGCTTACTTTCTATATTATTCTCTACTCCCCCAATGCCCTCATCTATAATCATTGTCTTTTAGCAGCAATAAAAATACTGAGAAATACTGAACTGCTTTACTGGCTGAATTGGAAAAAGCACATATTTTAGAATGTCATGTATAGTAAATATACTGAGATTATGAATATTTAAACACCTATGTGTTAAGTTGTATAAAGAAAAAAATGTTTTCAATAAAAATTTTATTTGTGTATTTTAATTTTCTAATATGTTATACTTTAATCATACTACTGGACAGCACAAAATATGATGTATTCAGTATACATGTAATGCATTTCCCAATCCCTCCTTTTCAATAATGAAGAGGAGTCATTTCGCATGACTAATTATCCTTTATTGAATCCTATAAGCAGACTTGACCAGCAGGTACTCGCTCTAAGTTGTTCTATAAAACCTTGTGTTCTATAAAACCATAAAAATGGCTGCAAGACTATTTGCTGTACAGCTTCAAGGAGTTGTGGGTTTATCATCATGTAACTTTTATGCAAATTCTGAGCTCTGAGACTGTAAAGCTAGCTTTTAATATATTAGTTTCTCTACTTACTGCTAGAAGATTTGTTAACACATCCTTAGTTTAATTGATTATTAATCTTACAATCAACAATTAAGCTGGGTTCTAGATATCTAGGGTTTAATTAATAAACATGAGTTTAGTCACAAGAGAGGAGAACTGCACATATTCAGCTAATTTTGCTTTCAAAACATCCAACCGGCTTATAAAGTCTGTTTCAGTGAAATAAAGTTTACAGGGGCAATGAATTATGAATTTTAAATAAGATTTTCTTTGGCTAAGTTTTGTATTAGGCAGAGCACAGGTTACCAGTAAACACTAATTTTCCTGAAGATGAGGATAAGCCATATTGGTTTGTCAGCTTAAAAAAAACCCTTAACCCTAAACTAGAGGTGCACAACTTGCGGCCCAGTAGCCATCAATTTGCGGCCCGCAGAAGGGCCAACATTATAGATCACATGAATCATCAGCAGGAGCGAAAATATAAAAAAGAGATAAAATATTTTATTTTTTGCACTTGCAAAACTGGCATTTATGAAAACTTTCCTTCTTTTTGTGGGGGAGGGAGGGATGAAAATGTTGGATTTTATACATATTTCTAAGTAATGTAACCCATAATAGGTTTCTTAAAATTTTAATGGAAAAATTACGGAATAATCTATTGGTGATTATTTATCTTTATCTATCTGAAAAGATTAAAAACTGAAAAATGTAACGATCACTAAATAAAAGCTCCTTCTCCATTTTTTTTTTTTTTTTTAATCTGTCTCCAAAACATAATTAAATGTATTAAAATTAATGATGAAATAATGCAAATGATGAAGTAATGATTTAATGTAAATTTATAGTAATAACTAATTTCCATTAAAAAATAAATAATAAAAACTTCAAATGTGCAGTTAGTTGAATTTATTTCTGTCTGGTGACATAAAAAATAAAAAAAAGACTGATTGATTCTTATTTATTTTGTAGAACTGATAAAAACACAGACCACAATAATGATGGGGATCATTTATGATTTATGGGGTCGCAAACAGAAATGAAGCAGCAGCTAAAAGAATGTATAGGACACAATTTTATAGCATTCATAGCTAACAAAACATTCAAATGCTTTTATCTTAGTATTATAAATGTACAAATCATTCTGATTTGTAATTTTTTTTTTTTTTTAAATCTGTGCACAAATGTTTGAATTATGACAAGAAGAAAAAACAAACTGAAAACATTTTGAAGTTTTAAAGATATTTCTGTCTAAGTTAGTGACACATTTGTGATCCTCAGAGAAAGCAGCAATCAAAAGAATAGTGCTACAGAGATTCCTGCAGCTAAAGAAGTTCCACACTCTGAAATCGGACAAAAAAGTCTTGGTGTCCATTACAACGATAGTGCACCTGATGATAGTGTGCATCTATCTATCTATATCTATATATATTTATTACACAGCGACTATATCTGCATAGTTTAATTCTTTTATATTATCTTGCCTGTGGCTCTTCATGTCCCAGTCAACAGCGAGAGTGGCCCTCCAGCTAAAAAGGTTGTGCACTCCTACACTAAACTTTTATCAAAATTGTTACAGCCATTTTTGAGAAACCCAGGACATATGATATACAAGAGTAATATCTTGTAAGACATATGATATACACTTGTCTTGACATATGATATACAAGAGTAATGTCTTGTGTATACTTGTAATACAAGTATACACAAGATTAACTCACTTATTAATGAGGATAAAGCAATGATTTCTTACAGCTTAAAACCTTGAATAAAATGCAAGTTCATTGCCTACAGTGCTATTTTCCCTTTAATGCCCTTTCTCAACATAACTTTTCTCCTCTTCTTCTTCTTCAAAAAAAAAAGCACTAGTATATTCCTTCTATACAAATGCTATGTATTAAATAAATACCCTTCCCCCCCCCCCCTTCTCCTAATAATAATAATAATAAATAAAATAAAAAAAGGTCTGAATTATAGAGTAGAACAAAAAGTAATCAAATTATAAAAATCGTATAAAAAAAAAAAAAAAAAAAAAATAGCTTACTGTTACTTTTTACAATAAGAATCTAACTTTTCTCTCTTTCATGCATGCACCACCCATAAAGAAAGACATTTTATAAGAAAATGCAAAGACAGAAAAAAAAAGGTTATATCACAATAATAAAATGTAATTTACAACAACCATCTATATTTCCCCTCCTAATCTTGCTTAGAAAATTGATGGGATTAGAGTTTTCAAGGTTATTAAAATACAATACTTGAATGTTACATAGATCTGTTTGGTGGTTAGGATAACAAATGTATCATCTATACTTCCAAATGTTATTAATTTTTTTCTCAAAATATAGGTACAAATTAGATAGTAAACTTAAAGTAGCTCTAACTTGTAGAATACTTCTCTTTTGTTTTATAATTTATTACTGTTCAGAAAGAAATGAATATTAAAATATTCTTAAAAAAAAAAAAAAAAAAAAAAAAAAAAAAAAGTGAAAATCATATTTTTTAATGTTATAAATATTTATGGGATCATTTATCTGCCCCGATTGGCAACAACCTCTAATCAGCTGGACAGCAACTCAGCTCCATAAAATGTGCAGTTAAAAGCAGAGTGACAAAAACAGAGAATGGAGCTGCTAGTCCAGAATGGAGATACATTTTTTATTTGAAGACAGAAAAGAATAATTTTAATATAATTTTGTTATTACATTAGATAATATTTTTTTAATTAAGAAACTTCTTAATTTCGACAATTAATTATTTCATTCAAATGTTTATGTTTTACTAGTATTTGTCCAATTGTCTCACTAAATGTCCCAGTGCCTAAATCTTGTGAGATTACTGAACTGAGTTGTCTGTGATCACTGACTCCAAAAATCGCATAAAAGGGATGTTAGAAGTTATTGACACTTAAAGACCCACAGATTTACCTAATAAAAAAATTTAAGATTTTTCAAATTTGATTACAGATAACAATGTGAGTGAACATTTTATTCTCAGCATGTTACTTCAAGATATTCCAGAAACTTCTTTCACACTCAAAAATGAAAAAAAAAAAATAGAACATTAAGTTAATGAATCGATTTTTATTCAATATAAAAGGAGACCGTGAAAACAAATAGTGACATTATAAATTTAAAACTGAATTTCCAGAATTCATGAACAAATCAAAACAAATTGCAGTATTTTCACTGCCAGAATTAATTACTCTAGGTAATTTACTAAATATAAGTAATAAAAAATCTTTAAATGAAATTCAAGTTTGCTTAATTATATTGTTAACAGATCTTATTAAATTAAATGATGCTGTTAAACGAGATGATATATCTGATTTAGAAACTGAAAAAAGTACCAACATAAAACAATCATAACCATTCTCAAGATAAATCAAATATACATTTTTTACCCCTTCAGAACTTATCTATTTCATATGACATTCCTACTCCACCTACAAATCCATTTACCACTCCACAACTTCTAGTTTCAAGCCTTATGTCATTCAATATACACTTTTCAGACATACCATTATATCTCCATTTGATGATTTTTCTTCTCAAAATATTAATACTTGGATAACGCATTTCAAAGACACTTGTAATTTATTTGAACTGAATGAACTGCCAAAATTTATTTTTCTAAAATGTTCATTAACTGGTACAGCAGATTTTTGAATTAATAGTCTGCAGTTTTATTAATTAATTATACATTCATTTCTATGATAAAATGAAAACATTTCTTATTGATGAATTTACCTCATTTTTTAATTCAGCTGACCTTCATACAATGTTATGTAAACCAGTATTGAAAGGTTGTGAATCCTTGCAAGAATATTTTCTTTCTATGAAATTTATATGTACTGATTCAAACATTGAAGGTTTCACGTTAATACGACATATTGTAATGATATTCCAGATCAAGTGCATCACAAATCAATTGTATATGGATGCACTACTCTTCAGAATTTAAAAATAAACTTAAAATGTACAACAAAATTTGTGTTGATTATGAAAATACAAAGCAGGCTAAACCTAACCCGGATACAGCAAAGCTAGTGACGCCACCCCCCCCAAAAAGACCTCAAAACATGCTGTCATAATTGTAGACTTTAAATGTCCCTATTCGTCAACCCTATAATATTATTTTAACTGGCTTTGGTAATAATTTTCTTTCACCTATCTTTTCTTCCCCCCCCCCCCCCGCCCCCGATAAAATTACAATTTATAATTCTGATTATGATGCTTTTATATACATTATCTCAGATGACAACTTCACATATGATTTAATTGCTGGCACAGATATATTGATACAACAGTGTGCTTTAACTATTTCTAAAAATGGTATTTTATTACAGAAATTTTCACATGCAGAAATACTCCTCAAACCTTGAAAGTTAATTTTTCTCATTCGCATTCTATCAGTAAATCTACTGCCAATTTCAACTCTTCATATAAATGTAATTATCTTTCAAATATTATCAACAATCCTTCTGTTTCTCCAAATAAATCAACTCATCATGAATCAGAAAGAAATAAAAAAACAAAAAGCCTAAATTCAGCGAAATATTCAATGCTAATCTCAGTGGAAGTAACACTTGCTACTTTAAGTAATCCGCTGAATAGTAAACATTTTCCAACACCCAGCAATATTGTAGAACTAGTTGAATTTATTGTTCATACTTTAACTTTTGCAACCAAATTCCAAATTATTTTGTTATTCCAAAACAAAACCTCTGTTTTTATTAAATAACACCAACTCTTGTTTTTTTTTTTTTTTTTTTTTAATTAAGCTTTTCTAGCATTTCATTATACTTAAAAATGAATTGTGCAATGAAAAATGTTTAAATAATACCCTAAATGAATCCTTGAAATTATGTCAACAAAAGTTAAAATTAAATGAAGCTGAAAACACTCAATTGAAATTAGAAATCAATCAGGCCCATTTCAAAATAATTGAATTACAAACACTGAACACAAAACTTCTTTTTTTGAACTTACAAATGCTTTATGAAATACTAAAATTAGTTATCAAAGTTTAAATGAAGAACTCATTAATTTAAAATATGATTTTGCTTTTTTGAAATCTTAATATAACCAAGACATATTGTGATGGAGAGCATTACCTGTCTACAGAGAGTATTCCTAAAAAAAATGTCGCTACTGACAATTCACCAGGTACTGAAAACGTAAGCAGACTAAAAACAGTTTGCTTGTTAAAAATACTGTTAATAACATCTATTCGATCGACAAATTACATAAAAATCTCGATATTGATATTGACAGAAGTTATACTTCAAGAAAAAATCTACAACATATGACTTGAAACAGGGTTGACACTGAAACAGGAGAATGAAATTCCCTGACTTTTCCAGGTGCGTTCTAAGAAAATTCCAGTCTAACCATATATTGAACATTGGCTCTGTTGAGGGCAAAATAATTATAATACTACTTGAAAACACAAGAAATACATATGACAAAAAATACAAACAGTGATAGAATCTGTAGCTTATAAAAAAAATAAGAAATTTCTTTCATGATCGGAAAAGAAGGCTGGGATGTTTAAAAAAAATGGCATAAGCTAAGAAAAACACTGAAAAATGATTGAAAAATGGCGGAAAAGTTGTTTCTTCTTTAGCGATCATCATATGAAATTCCCTGACTTTTTTAGATTCTGGCTCAGGGTGGCTAGTCATTTCCTTCCAAAAAAATCCCTGACTTTTCCCTGACCTTTTTACGAAAACAATTAAGCTTTCATGTGACGCCGACAAAGTTTACACAGATGACACGAAAATAAATAACATTACATTTCTCTCCCCCCCCCCCCCCCACCAAAAAAAAAATTAAATAAATAAATTTAAAATTTTGCTGTTTTAAAAAAAAATGTCATATATCAAAATATTTATCTACTTTTTAATTTTTTTATGACAGGACTTTCAATAGTATGACTAGATTCCAAAATTTGAAATTCTACCTTGAGAGATACTTGTGTATAAGAGTTGCCTATAATATTTTTCAATTGTTTGGAGTTTACCATTTTTCCTTTCCTTTTTACATACTTGCCAACCAATTTTAATAAAAAAAGGGATGATTTTTATTGAAAAACCAGAAGATTTCATAAAAAAAAAAAAAAAAAAAAAAAAAAGGGGGGAAGATTTTTTTTTTTTTCTTTCTCTCTCTCTTTGACGTAATAACCTACAGTTTTACAATTTTAATATTTAGAAGCAATCTATAAAAACGTTTTACTATAGATTGATTATACTAAATATATAAAAGTTTTAAATGAAGTTATTTCTCTTCAACATATAAATATCTACAAAACAGAATCTGTAAGAAATCTATTTAACAGTAGACAAAAAACTTAGTAAAGTTAAAGTATAACTAATTTTTTTAAATAAATAGAATATGATTTTTGTGCATGTACATTAATCATACATATAAAAAAAAGTAGCAGTAGCTAATTGTCAGTTTCAAACGTGCATAAAACCAACTGAGTATTAATTTTTTTAAATTGATTTGGAATAAATTTTTCTGCCTGAAAAAAAAAAAAATCTTCATTTTTTCCCCCATGTTTACACATTTGGTATAAATATGACAAACAAATATTTAATTTAATTGAGGAAAAATAAATAGATTCATTAAATTCAACAATAAAGATCTAAAAATAATTACATACGTGAGAAATATTGAGCACTTCCATTGCTTTATTGTTTCTAGAATTGATCATTGATCAAAATCCGGGGAAGGGGGGGGGGAGGAAGGGGTATACAAAAATAATTACAGAGTAAGAAATATTAAACTCTTTCAATTCAACTCTACTTCTGGAATCTAACGAAAGAAGTTTAAAATATAATCATTTATGTTGCTGATGGATAAAGATTAGGAAACAAAAGACTTCTGCAGAACATTTGATTGCTGATCACTAGTTGGAGATAAATGAAAGGAGGAGGGGGGTGGGGTGGGGCAAAAAATAATTACATCAGAAAGAAATATTTAACAATTCTAGTTCTTTACATGTTCTAGAATCTCATAAAGCAAGTTTGAAATTAATATTGACATTTATGTTATGGATGGAGAAAGATTGGGAATCAGGAGTTTTCGTAGAACATTTGGGTTTTCCTTTTAAAACGAACGATATCCGCGACTTTTTCAAAAACGGAAGATTTCATCATCTGTCCGGAAGACCGGAAGATATGTTTAAAAACAGGAAGTCTTCCGGGAAAACCGGAAAAGTTGGCAAGTATGTTTTTATATAAAGATGAATTTTCTTTTTTCAATTAAATTTTTGAAAATTAAAAAAATAAATAAATAAACTAACTTACGATTATTTAATGTATTTTGCATCTTATGTTTACATATCAAAGTTACAGATTTTAACGGAAAAATACTTATTAAAATCAAAGCGATTTTCGGAGAAAACTACGGAAAACTCCGACTGCAGGGTTCGCGCGACAACGCGAGAATCTGGCAATATTTAAAAAAATCCCACTTAAAAAAATTTTTATATACGCGCTTTTCCCGCATTTATATTCCCACTGTTAATTAACAAATTAGTACAGAATTCCTTGTCCAACTTTTTTATTTATTTTTTTATTTAATGGTGAATAATTAATTGATAAACCTCCCCCCCCCCCTTTCCAGAAAAACAACGGTCAAAGGTCAGACGGATCAGCTTTTTTTTTTTTTTTTTTTTTTCCTATGGTTTTTTTTTTTTTTTTTTTTAATGAGCGCAATCGATTTATCACTGAAAAATGCAGTTTGGAACTCCCTTTTAATTATCACAGCTGTCAGGTCAATGTTGATTTAATATTTTGCCGCGGCAGTCTGGTTGAGGCTTCACTACTGTTTGAGATAACTGTACTTTGTTTTTCTTTGTAGAATCCAAGAGTGAGAGAATCCGGCGTTTGCTAGAAATGGGAAGTTGCAGATGGGAAATTATAATATTCTTTTTATTTATGTTCTTTCTTCTACCCCCCACAGAAACGTCGGTTAAAGAGTGTAAACAATCAATTTTAGATTACATTTTGTGGTTAACACTGTAAAAAAGTTTAAAATATGTTAACCATACAATTTGGGGATAAAACTTGGTGGCTTCTGCATTACTTTTTTTTTTCCCCCTCATTGATTTTTCGGAGCATTTTTTAGAGTCATATATAATAGTCTAAAATTTTAATGCTTAAAAAAGACATCTGGTAATAGTCAAAAATATTTTTTTAGATTAGCTTTTGAGATGAAAGTTCGTATAATAATTTGAGACCTCTTTAACTAAAGCATTTTTAATTTAAATGAAAAAAAAAAAAAGAAAGAAAGAAAATGTGATCCCCCCCCCCCTTCAAAATGCGGTACTAAAACTTAACTTTTATGCAAATGAATTGTAAAATTTTTAGATATATAATTAATGGACTTATAAGGATTAAATATCTACATAAAATTGTAATTTATTATTATTATTAAATTATTTTTCTTTTGAATACGATTTAATAGAAACATCTGCAATGTTTCTTTTCACTTTCTTTCTTTCTTTTTAAAGATGATAGGCCGTCTTATTTATTTAAATTTAATTTAAATTAGCTAAAATTAAGCTCTTAAAATGAGAAACATGGTATTTTTCTAATGTGTATCCACATTACATTAATATAAATTTTAGTATAACTTCTTACAAATTGGTTAAAATTTATTTTATTTATTTTTTTTAAGATAAAAAACCTGAATATAACGTTTGAAATTCTATACTTTAAAGATTTGGGGATACAATTCGCTTAAGCTAAATAATATTACACTCTGAGACATTTTAGTTTATATTTTAATAATGGTAGCACTAGGGTTAAAGCCAGTTGACTAAAAGAAAGACCTGAGTTGTATACTCTCTGTAAAGTTACATAGCCCTTATTTATGTGAGTTTAGGAGAAAAATATGGAAAACTCCAAATGTATATGTCGACGAAAGCGACCTGGTATCGTACTTGGCAATTCCCGTCTACCAGCTTCCAGATATTTTAATTAAATTTATCAGAACATTGCAGAATTTTGCAATAGTAGTTATAAAACTTTAATTTTTGAGATAATTTTATTTTATGCAGTTTTTTTCCATAATGTTGAATTTAAGATTCGCCATCAAATTTTTTTTTTCTCCCAAAATTTCGTTTTACATCCCACTTTAATAATGTTTTTATGTTTGAATAATGAATAGTATTAATGCTAAACAACATATCGTGCGAGGGTTTGGGCCACACCTGTGAAAATTTGCATGAGCCGCCACTGCCAATAGGTAATAACCTCAATTCAGTCAGACAACAACTTAGCTAAATGAAATGCATGACTAAAAGCAGAGTGATAAAAATGATGATGGCGAATGGAACTTGTAGTCCAGAATGGAAATACATACCTAAGAATTTAAAAAAAAAATTACTTTCCGAGGTCAATTTTGAGTGCTTTAGAATATTGCTTTTGCAAATTTCTATATAAATGACCCATTTGCTTTTTAATTTTTTAAATTATTATTTATTTTATCTAATAAGAATATAAACATCCTAAGTATTAGGTTACAACTTTCTATGAGTATGATATTTTTAAATCTGAATATTAGATTTCATAATATACATATAAGGGTAAAAAAAAAAAAAAGTTAATTTAAGAAAAAGCTATTCAAAAATTCATAAATCTCTATTAAAAATTATAGACTGCTAATAAATCATAAATTTCCCTTATAAACTTAATTTTATGGCAAAAAACTTAATAAATTGGACAAAATTGTGACAAAATTAGCTGACTTGTATGCTTTTTACATGTGTCTGTGGTTAACTGTTGCATGAAAATTAAGCCAGGACATATTTTTGTAAGCCCTGGAAGAATTATTAACCAATCAGAATCCAGAATTTCTAGAATAAAAAGCGAAACCACAAACAAAGAGAGTTTTTTCACCATTAACTGATACCAAATTAATGTACGACTTGTTGGGAGTATGCGACATACCACTGACGATTGGCCTGACAGCTATTTCAAGACATTTTCGCAGACTTAAAAATTTAAGAACATTTAATTGAAAATTGTTTTTTATTTTTATTTTTTATTCTATTATTTTTTTTAATTTAATCTACAAACATACTAGTAAGCCATCAAACAATCAATTAGTCCAGTTTTTATATCTACTCTACAATCAATTACACTAAAAAGTTAAATAATCAATTGAAGGAAAAATGTAGTTGGATTCTCTATAAATGTAAAATATGTATAGAGAATGATATATTTTCTAGAAGACTGAAAGAATCAATGGAGTTAGCTTGCTTGCCTATTTAATATTAGCTGCTATACTAATATTGATGATAAAATCTGAAAAACAATATTTAATTAAAATGAATTTTTAAGAGCTTATTTGAGCTTGGTGATTGCCTGATAATTGCATGATGTGTGATTACTACGCTTGTTTGAAAACTTACTTGTATTGTTGTTACTGATATGAGATTTTCAGAAGATATCGGGATAGGTTGGAGTTGAGGTTGTGCTACTTCACACCTGATAATTTGGTTCTGTGGAAGATAAAATTCATCACAAAAAGATTTTAACAGTATCTATAGGATGCAGAATATTACAGAAATGATAAAAGCAGATTGGTATTCTGAATATGCAATATGAAAATTTTGGGATCAAATTTTATGATTAAAAAAGCAATATGTCAGCTACAATTATATCTATTAAATAAAAAAATTCCATGGCATGTTAAAGTACAAGTATCATTAGGTGTATCAATCTGCAAACATTTTTCTTATGATCATCTTTTAAAATTTGCAGATAGCACTTTACGACTATTTTTGATTTTTAAAATTAGTGATTAACTACACTATCCAAATATACCTAAATATCATAGAAGTATATTAGATATTTACAATGATGTATCTTTTAACGGGTATGTGAGATAAAACTAATTTAAATCAATAAAATGACATATTTTTCTTGAGTGCATTAATAATGATAAAATGAGGAAAAAAAAAAAAAAACTAAATTTTCAGCAGGAAGGGAAGGAAGATGTATTATAATAAAGAATATAAAATTCCATATTTAACAAGAAAGCTTGTAATACTTCATTTATATGACATATAAATACTGGTGGACAAAATTAAAAGATGGAACACATTATCTGCAAAAATGTGTTCTATCTCTTAATTTTGTCCACCAGCATATATATATATATACTATGAACAAAAAGTAAATGAATTAAAATATAAATAAATAAAAAGATAAATGAATATATTACTAATTATTATCTCTTATAAACACCATAGCATACAAAATTAAGAGAATACAGTGTTAATTAAGATAATGAAAGTGAAAAGAATATAAAAAGTACAATTAATAATAATAAGTATATCTTTTCATTAAACTCAAAATCGAGGATGTTAGAAAGTAGGAGAAAAAGAAGTCAAATATTCACTTATAAGTACATACTACAACATCACGCAAATAAATCATTGAAAAAAAAAATAATCTGGTGTGTCACTCACACGACTTTCTCTTACCCTGAAATTTAACACTATAAATACAGGTTGCAGATTAAAAGGTAAGATAACGAGTACTGTTATGTAAACCTGTGTTAAACAATTCATATTAGGCTTCTGAAGAGTTTTATATGATAATTAGTTCTGTGTGAGGGGGGCTACTGCGCCCCCTCAACGCCCCGTTTCATCAATGCACCTACATTTACATAGAATTTAATTCGGTTATTAAAAAATAATTCTGTTTTTTAAAAATAATTTATTAAAATTATTATTTAAAAAAAATATCTCTTATGATAATGCAGACGATTTCCATATTAGAGAACTGGTATAACACCAAATATCTAAAAAAAAGTCCATTTTATTCTCATCATTAAAAAGATGGGGGGGGGGGGGGGGGAAACTAGTATGTTGTGGCCACCACAAGACTTTCTTCTATATTTTCCTATATACATATTCAACCAGTAACAATATTTAAAAAAAAAAAAAAAAAAAAAAAAAAATTACGATTTTTTTTCAGTTTTTTTTTTTTTTTTTTTTTGTTAGAAGTAAAAAAAATCGATAACTTTGTTTTAAATTATCACAGATTTATAGTTCAACCATTCGTTTTAAAGCTATTGACGAGATCTTTCGAAAGATACCCATCTTGAAAATTTACCCCCCGGGGGGGTACTTCCCCCCCAGGGGGGGAACCGGTGCCCCCACATGCACAAAATTTTTTTCGTAGTTAACTACTACTATTATCAATAATTGATATTAATTTTACAATCACAAGTTTAAAATAACGCTCATTATGTACATTTATACGAAATTTTGTCCTATATTGCCAT
Organism: Salticus scenicus; assembly: GCA_963930645.1. Classification (NCBI taxonomy): domain Eukaryota; kingdom Metazoa; phylum Arthropoda; class Arachnida; order Araneae; family Salticidae; genus Salticus; species Salticus scenicus. The sequence continues at coordinate 244,561,681 of OZ005653.1, forward strand.
GTTAAAAATTTAGAAAAAATGCGATCACAGCGCCACCTGTTGAGCTATTGATCCCTAAATGTAATCAGGACCAGTTTATGTCAGGGACCAACTAAATACCAAGTTTGGTTAAGTTTCGTTAAAAAAAAAAAAAAAAAAAATACGATTTTTTTTCTAAGTTTTTTTTTTTTTTTGGTTAAAAGTAAAAAAATCGATAACTTTGTTTCAAATTGTCACAGATTTATAGTTCAACCATTCGTTTTAAAGGTATTGACGAGATCTTTCGAAAGATATCCATCTTGAAAATTTACCCCCCCCCCGGGGGGGTACTTCCCCCCCAGGGAGGGAACCGGTGCCCCCACATGCACAAAAATTTTTTCGTAGTTAACTACTACTATTATCAATAATTCATATTAATTTTACAATCACAAGTTTAAAATAACGCTCATTATGTACATTTATAAGAAATTTTGTCCTATTCTGCCATGTTAAAAGTTTACATAAAATGCGATCACAGCGCCATCTGCCGGGCGATTGATCCCAAAATCTAATCAGACCCTTTCCATGTCAGGGTCCAACTATACACCAAGTTTGGTTCAATTTCATTCATCGGTTCGTGAGATATGGTGTGACATACGAAATTTTGCGATCACAGCGCCACCTGCTGGACGATTGATCCCCAAATCTAATCAGCACCATGCCCCGTCAGGTTCCAACTATATACCAAGTTTGGTTGAATTTCATTCATTAGTTCGTGAGATACGGTGAAAAATACGAAAATTTGTCCTATACTGCCATGTTAAAAATTTACATAAAATGCGATCACAGCGCCACCTGATGGGCTATTGATCCCAAAATCTAATCAGCACAATGCCCCGCCAGGGTCCAACTATATACAAAGTTTGGTTGAATTTCATTCATTGGTTCGTGAGATACGGTGAAAACACTAAACCACAGACAGACAGACAGACAGACAGACAGACAGACACACAGACAGACATTTTTTAAAAACTATCAATTCGTGTTCAGGACATCCCAAAACGTGTAGATCCGTCAAAAAATGGAGGTCGAAAATTTTCGCGAATCCAATACTTTCTCTATATTACATATAGAAGAAAGTAAAAAAATGATTTTTTTTCTCTAATTTTTTTTTTTTTTTTCCATTAAAAGTTAAAAAAAAAAATCGATAACTTTGTTTTAAATTATCGCAGATCGATGGTTCAACCATTCGTTTTAAAGGTATTGGCGAGCTCTTTTGAAAGATACCCATCATGAAAATTTATTCCCCTCGAGGGGGGAAGGCGAGGCTCCTACATACACAAATTTTTTTTCCCAGTTAACTATCTTTATTACAAAAAATATATATTCGTTTCATTTGGTTTAGTTCAGTCTATAGACATTAAACTCTACTTTCCTGCAATTTCCCCCATAGACGTAATGTATTAGAATTCTCTTGATTGTCCCTGTACACGAACCATTTGCTTGATCTTAACGAAAAGCTTACTGTAGCATCCCTATATGATACACATTTAGAATACCAAGTTTGAACTTTCTGCCATAATTTGTTTTTAAGATATGCTGATAACAGACAGACACACAGACAGACACACACACAGACCATTTGCTAAAAACATGATTTTCGTATTCAGGGGACCTCAAAACGTGTAAATATAACAAAATCTCGCGTTCGAAAATTTGAGCCAAAAACAATACTTTCTCTACCTTATGGGTAAGAGAAAGTAAAAATAATAATAAAATAAACTATCATAGAAAGTTTGTATTTTGATCAAAAAAAAGATAAAATTATAATATAAAATACAGATTAATTTGATTCATCTAAACAAAATTACATATATCTGCAATAAAAAGCATTCCTATTTTCTCTTACCCATATACGGTTGTGAAACTATTCTTTTTGTATCGAATTTTCAAACTCAATCTTAAGCAGAGCTATAATACATAACTGTATAAAAACAAAACATCTCACTTGTATGTTGTAGCTACAACAAGACTTTCTTCTACAAATTCACTTTGTACAAATAATTTAATAAAATTACTAATTATTATTACAATATTATCCACCAATGATGAATGCAGACAATTTTCATCTTAGAGAAAACTAACACAGTTTTATTCTTTATAAATAATATCTTTAAAAATGCATTTTCAATGGTTATCTCACATATCAGGTTTCGTATAATTATATGAAATAGAAGTTGAGATATAGCCTTCCCGTACTGGGGAGAAATTGCAGTATAGTAGCACCACCTGTTGGCCAATATGCATCCAAATAGAATCAGCATAATGTATCATAACGGCCTTCTCACATATAAAGTTATGTTTGATTATATGCAATAGAACATGAGCTATAGCCTTCCCTTAAATTGCAGAAATTACTGTATAGCAGCACCACATGTTGAGCGATGAGCATCAAAAGTTTATAGGCACTTATTTAAGGGGTTACATCCAGTTGTAATTTTCAAAAAATCGATTTTTTTTTTTTTTACATATTTTGAATGTACGTATATTTGATAATATTGTCTGAAAATTTCATATCGATCCGGCAATTAGTTTTGGAGAAATTTGCATATTTGTAAAGACGTCTCCTTACGGTGAAGGCCGCACCTTTTGGTGACATAGAAGTAATGAAAAAAGAATGCATAGGTCATGTCCAAAAGCGAATGGGTAAACGACTAAGAGAATGTGTAAACAAAACTACAACAGAAACGACTGATAAAAATGGGAAGAAACGTCAGAAAAAGGTACTTGCTGGAAAGGGTAAACTGACTGGTAAAATGATCGATAAATTAACTGTCTATTATGGATTAGCAATAAGAAGACACTGTGATTCTGTTGAAAATATGTCTAATGCCATTTGGGCTTCTTATTATCATAATTGCTCCACTGACGACAATCCTCAACATGGTAAATGCCCGACTGGAGAAGACTCATGGTGTTCTTGGCAGAAAGCACGAGCCTTGGACACATTATCAAGCTACAAACATGATTATCAACCCTTACCACCTGATGTTGCTGAAGCTATACTTCCAATTTACGTAGATCTGAGTAATGAAAAATTATTAGAAAGATGCGTTGGTGGTTTCACGCAAAATAATAATGAAAGTTATAATCAGCTGATATGGAAAATAACTCCAAAAATAATCCCATGTGGCTCTAAGATCGTTGAAATTGCTGCTTATCATGCTGCCGGCATGTTCAATGAAGGAAAAACATCTCTTCTATACTTCATGAACGCAATGGGACTATCGCTTGGGCCTAATGCCCATGCCTATGTAGAAAAAGAGGACGCAGAGCGCATCTTGATCTCTGACGCACGAGCGCAAGGGAGCACGCGCGAGGGGAGAATGTCACGTAGACAACAACAGTTGGCTGTACTAGAAGCAAATGATGAAGCAGAAGGTTCCTCTTATGGTCCTGGAATAGATGACTCGATGTAAGTAGGAAAAAAAAAAATTTTAACTTACTTTAAATGGTTCCCAAAACTTTAAACGCGTTTATCTCGAAACGGTGTTTTCAAAGTCGGTGAGCAAAATATCTCCGAAACGGCTGGACCGATTGACTTGAAATTTTGACACGATTTTCTTAGATATTTTTGTCAGGTAATGATCGTAGGAATAAGGTTTCTGATAATAATTTCGATTTTTTTAGCCACCTTCAAGTGTAAATTTTCATGAAAAAAAAAACGATTTTTTTTGGGGGGAAGCCGCCATTTTGTCAAAAATCAAAATTTTGACTATTCCTACGATCATTACCTGTATTCATCTATCCTAAAAATAAATCTTTTGGTTTTTTTCATTTCAGATAATTTGGATCAGAGATATCTTGCTCACCGCCAGACACCTTTTTGTGGAAGTCCTCTAGGAGATCAACTACAGGAACAGCGGAACCCAATATTTTTGTAAACTCATCACGGATTCTTAACATACATTAAATTTGCTATATGTATATGTATTGTATATATTTCTTTAATAAAAGGCCTCTTCACAAAAAATTCACAAAAAAACACGTTTTTTCGTGCATACAACTGGATGTAACCCCTTAAATCAAGGTACATCTACATAGCCCTCCCTTAAATTATAGAAATTGCTGTATAGCAATGCCACCTATTGAGCAATTGATACCAAAAGCTGAGAGGCACTAATTTAGGTCAAAGTGCATCTATATATAAATTTATATGCAAATTCTCTGCAATAGTTCCTGAGATACAGTCACCACAAAATTTTTCACACACACAGAGACATTTTCTTTAAAAAAAAAAAAAAAATGGTCAAACCGTGTTCTGAACCTCTTAGAACATATAAATCTATCGAAAACCGAAACTTTTTACAAATCCAATACTTTCTTCTATTGAATATAGAAGAAAGTAATAAAAGGACAAAAATTAGGGCAAGCTGAAATTGTTTCTCCAATTAGCTTGTCAGTACATAAGAGAATTTCATCAAAATAAAGTTTTTTCAAGATCATTCAAGAAAAATCACAAAATGTTTTCAATATATAAAAAAAACTCTGTATTCAAAATTTTACGGAGATGAGAGTGGTAAATGGACTAAAAAGTCTGAAAATATATACAAAACCCATAAAATTGCTTGACTTTTGCAATAGTGTAATAATGAAATCAATGATTTGACAGTAAAAAAAAGGAAATAAAACATAGACAAGATTCCATAAATAAACATGGAAAATATAGGAAAATAGGTTGTTCAGACACATAGGAAAAGAAAGAGAGAAAGAAAAGAAATTTTTTTAAATGTACAACATTTCTGATGGTTTACATTAGAGGTGCACAACTTGCGGCCCAGTAGCCATCAATTTGCGGCCCGCAGAAGGACCAACATTATAGATCGCATGAATCATCAGCAGGAGCGAAAAAATAAAAGAGAGATAAAATATGTTATTTTTTGCACTCGCAAAACTGGCATTTATAAAAACTTTCCTTTTTTTTGTGAGGGAGGGGGGATTGAAAATGTTGGATTTTACACATATTTCTCAGTAATGTAACCCATGATAGGTTTCTTAAATTTTTAATGGAAAAATTACGGAATAATCTATTGGTGATTATTTATCTTTATCTATCTGAGTAGATTAAAAACTGAAAAATGTAACGATCACTAAATAAAAGCTCCTTCTCAATTTTTTTTTTTTTTTTTAATCTGTCTCCAAAACATAATTATATGTATTAAAATTAATGATGAAATAATGTAAATGATGAAGTAATGATTAAATGTAAATTTATAGTAATAATTAATTTCCATTAAAAAATAAATAAATAATAATAAAAACTTCAAATGTGCAGTTAGTTGAATTTATTTCTGTCTGGTGACATAAAAAAGAAAAAAAGACTGATTGATGCTTATTTATTTTGTTGAACTGATAAAAACACAGACCGCAATAATGATGGGGATCATTTATGATTTATGGGGTCACAAACAGAAATGAAGCAGCAGCTAAAAGAATGTATGGGATACAATTTTATAGCAGGCATAGCTGACAAAACATTCAAATGCTTTTATCTGGTGAGAATGGACCATTTTGTGCTTCAAAATGACCACCAAGATTTTCAGTGGTTGCAAATGTACTAGAATTGCATTCGCAAAAATATAAGACACACGAAGGGAGACTGAAAAGTTCCTAGCTTTGCACCCAGTGAGTTGAAATAGAAGAATAAATTTGGTGGCAAATAAAAGCTAAAGGTCTTAGTATTATAAATGTACAAATCATTCCAATTTGTAAAAATTTTTTTTAATCTGTGCACTAATGTTTGAATTCTGACAAGAAGAAAAAAAAAATTGAAAATATTTTGAAGTTTTAAAGAACTTTCTGTCTAAGTTAGCGACACATTTATGATCCTCAGACAAACGAGCAATCAAAAGAATAGTGCTACAGAGATTCCAGCAGCTAAGAAGTTCCACACTCAGAAATTGGATAAAGAAGTCTTGGTGTCCATTATAACGATAGTGCACCTCTATTTCTATATATATTTATTACACAGTGAATATATCTGCATAGTTTAATTCTTTTATATTATCTTGCCTGTGGCCCTTCATGTCCCAGTCAACAGCGAGACTGGCCCTCCAGCCAAAAAGGTTGTGCACCCCTACTTAAAATAATTTTACTTTTACATAAAACTCTGAAAATGCATCAAATATTCTTTAAAATTGTATACTGAAAAATAAATTCACTTTTGGTTAATTTAATCTGAATAAGCATGCTTCTGCTCGTTATAATTAGTAAAAAAAAAAATTAATAGTGGTATAATTTTTGTTTAGCTTTATAATATTTTAAACTTATTATTAAAAAAAAAAAAAAAAAAAAAAAAAAACCAGGGATATATGAATTTAGTAATAAAGTTCATCCCAACTTAACACAATTTAAAAAATAATTAATTAATTACATATATAAAAAATAGTGTTCGCTTTTATCTTTTTATATGGTTTAGGGTCTAATAAAACAACTAACATCAATATTGGTACTTATGTTGGGGACTAGAGACAAGATTTTGGTGCAATGTTTGATCACCGATCATTAGTTTAGAGAGGAGAAAAGGAAAGTAGAAAAAAAAAAAAAAAATCCCCCCCCCCACCCCCATTCTAAAAAATAAAAATAAATAAATAAAAGCAGAAATCTGAAAAAAAAAAAAAAAAAAAATCTCATCCCTATATATTGTGACACATAATAATTACTTAGTAAACACCTGTAGAATTTAATTATTCAGAACAAGTAATTACCTTCAGTTTAAATGTGACAGCAAGATTATATTAATGGCATAATTTGTCTGATGTGATATTTTATTGTTAAATAAAACTGAAAAGAGTTGTTTCAGTTTTACAAATATTATTTAAAATTTTATTTTGGCTTATATGTTAAAATTGATAACACATATAAATCATATACAATAATTATTTAGTAAACAACTGAAGAATTTACTTATTCAAAACTAGGGGGTGGGAATCGATTAAGAGTTTTAACTGGGTTAATCGTAGTTCATTAATCGATTAATTGAATTTTTAATCGGTTTTCATTTTCCTTTATATAATTTTATTTCAATGATGAATAAAACTCTCATATTGTGTGTATATACATATATATTATGCATAAGTTTAACTGAAAAAAAAAAAAAATTTTGTCTAATCAATTATATCTGTTTCATAACTGAAATTTAAATCAATTTTCAGAGTAATAATTGGTGACTTTAAGTGTTAATTTTATATAAATATTTTCACTTATTCAATTTTATTGATTTATTTATTTATTTTAAATAAATTAGTTTTTCGATTCATTTTGAAAGATACATTAAATGAATTTACACATATTTTAGTTTTATATTTGCAGGCCTTGTCCATTTCGCTTGTCACTATTTTTAAATGTATTCTCAAAATTCCATATCATTATCATAGAAATCTCAAACTCTTATATTTTAGTTCTTCTTTGTAACTTCGTACTAGAACACAGAATGTTATTTTCTGTTTCCACTTCAATAGTTACTGTCAGCAATTCTGAACAGACAATAAACGCTTGAAGATACTGTGAAACTCTGTTGACATTTCCCCCATCAGAGGGATAGTAGAAATCTCAACCCACTTTTTTTTTTTTAATCTTTAGCATTTTTATTTCTTGAAAGCTTCTTGTTTCTGAGAATACTATTACCCTAGCCAACACTTTCTGTAGAAAGCTACAAACAGATGGTGTTGCTCCAGCATGCACATGAAGCGGCATTTTTTTAAATAACTGTCCTCCCCCTTTTCTCTATCAGCAAAAGTGCAACAACTTCTTTTGAGAGGTTTTATTTTTATTTATTTATTTATTTGCTTTTTCATTATTTGATGGATGTTTCTTAGAATGTTTGTTAGCAAAATATGTGAAAAAATATTTTGTAGGCGGAACAATATTTTTACTTTAATTATTAGTTTGAAAATGTTAATCGGATTTTGAAAATAATCGAATTAATCGATCCGATTAACTCGATTAAAAAATTGATCGGGACTAAGCTTGATAGATTAACCGAACTGATTAATCGATTAATCGGCACAGCCTTATTCAAAACATGAATAAGTAAATTTCAGTTTAAATATGAAAGCAAGATTATATTTATGTCACAATATGTCTGGTGTTGTATTTTACTGTTATTACATATAAAATTTAAAGATAAATAATTTATTTTCTTAAACTGATAAACACATTTATTATTCTCTTTTTAGTATTATTATGGTTAAAATACTCAGATATAACTGACAGTATTTGTTTAAAGCTGATACAAAAGTAACAAAATTTCACTCGAAGTAATAATCATATATATGGGTCGTTCCATGTCAAATCAACACAGCTAAAAACCTGACCCAATCAGATTTTTATGAAATTGGGCTCATTTATTGTTCTATAGAGAAATGAATGTATACCAATCAGTAAGTCTCTATCTCTTTTAGTTTTTGATAGACAGGGCTGCAAAAATGGGTGAAAAATGTAAATTTTCAAAATTTGTCTACTACAAATGTACCCATATTTTGCTTTCTAATTAACCTAGAAATAAAAGATTAGTATCATTAGAAAACTTATAATACAGGCTTTCAAATGATATATCACACGTATATATTTTCAATTTTTTTCATTTTAAGGTCAAACATTTTTACCTTTGACCTTCAATATCTCAAAAAGTACATATTTAATTTTTTTTTTTAAATTATATGTTATTCTTCCGTTTATTATCCATGATTATTGTAAGTTCCAACAAGGCACGGCCATGAGATACTGAGTTATAAATTAAAATAGAGCTCTCTATCAGTATTTTTATACTAACCTAATGTAAGTTTTACAAAAAAAAAAAAAAAAAAAAGTCACCCTATGTTGAAACTTACAATAATTATACATGATAAACATAAGAACAACATATAAAATTAAATATTTATAGATTAAATGATTATATTTTTATATATTAAATAATTATATAATTAAAAGAAAATTAAAAGTGCATTTTTTGATATATTGAAAGTAAAAGGTCAAATGTTTGACCTTAAAAAGAAAAATTAAAAAATCTATATCATTTGAAAGTATTATAAGCTTTCTAATGATACCAATTTTATATCTCTAAGTTACTTAGGGAACAAAATATGGGTAAAACTTACGTTATGTTATTATGAAAATACTGATGGAGGGTACATATATTAATTTATAAATCAGCATCCCATGGCCGTTCCATGTTGAAATTTACAATGATTATAGATAATAAAAGTAAAAATAACATATAATTTTTTAAAGAATATTAAATATGTACTTTTTGAGATATTAAAAGTCAAAGGCCAAAATGTTTGACCTTAAAATGATGATTTTTTTTTTTTTAACGTATACATGTGATATATCATTTGAAAGCCTATATTATAAGCTTTTTAATGATACCAATCTTTTATCTCTAAGCTTTTTAATGATACCAATCTTTTATCTCTAAGTTAATTAGAACAGGGTTGCCACTCAAGCAGGAGAATGAAATTCCCTGACTTTTCCAGGTTTTCCAGGTGCGTTTGAAGAAAATTCCAGTCTAACTTGGTTGTGTTGAGGGCAAAATAATTACGGTACTACTTGAGAACACAAAAAATACATATGACAAAAGTTACATACAGAGATAGCATCTGTCACTTATAAGCAGAATAAGAAATTTCTTACACAAGCAGAAAGGAAGGCTGGCAATGTTTAAAAAAAAAAACTATAGAAGCTAACAGAAAAATGACCCTACGTTGGCGGAAAAATTGTTTTTTCTTTAGCAACCATCATAGGAAATTCCCTGACTTTTCCAGATTCTGGTAAAAATATTCAAATTCCCTGACTTTTCTGGTCAATTTTCAAATTCCCTGACTGTTCCAGGTTTTCTAGGTAGTGGCAACCCAGATAGAAAACAAAATATGGGTACATTTGTAGTAGACAAATTTTGAAAATTTGACCATTTTTGCAGCCATGCATATCAAAAACTAAAAGAGATAGGGAATTATTAATTGATATACATTCATTTCTCAATAGAACAAATAAATGAAATTTCATAAAATTCCGTGGGGATCAAGTTAAAAATGCAGGATTTTTTTTTTTTTTTTTTTTTTTGGTGTGTGTGTGTGTTACTTGACATGGAATGATCCACATATAAAAACGTATGACATTTTGTGGAAAGAATTGCAACATAAATTTCTTTAAATTTAAATGGGTAAAACTATTGTTAAAAGCTAGTTTTTGGTATGATCTAGCAATAATAAAGCAGCAATGTACTATTTGATTTCTTTTATTTTTTTTCATCAACTTTATTCTTTGCAATTACAGAATTTTTTCAAAGTGGCTAACATTAAAACTTTTTCAAATTCTCTGACTATTTTTCACCATTTTTTCTGACTTATCCTTGACTTATGCTCTTTATTTCCCAAAACATTTCACAAAATTAGCAAACAATTTAGCAATTTACAGTAAGGAGCTTTCAAATATGGCTTATTTTCATAACATTTGCCAAAATTTCCTGACTATCCTATGACTTTTCCAGACTCACTTAAATTCCCTGACTTTTCATGATTCCCTGCTTCAGTAACCCTCTGTTTTTTATTATTATTATTTGCAATAATGTTTTTAAAGAAAGTAGTAGCTAGTAATTTAAATAAAAGAATTTTATCATAGATTTAAATTAATTACAGGGTTCCCACTCAATTTCAAAAATAAAATTCCCTGACTTTTCCAGGTTTTCTAGGCCTATTTTTAGAAAATTCCAGTCACAAAATTCGGTTCGCGACATGAAAAATAGCTCACGGTATAAAACAGAACTTAGCTCACAACATAAAAGACAACATTGTAACGCGACTTGTGATATAAATTAAATGCTCAAAAAGCATTTTCCAGGTTTGTATCATCATTTTTCCAGGTTTTTGAGCAATATTTACAATTTCCCTTGATATTTCCTTGACTTTTTTTTAGTAATTTCAAATTCCCTGACTTTTCCAGGTTTTCCCTGACCCATGGGAACCCTGTAATTATTATACTATTAATACTCAGTTTCCTTTTAATAACAAATAAAAAAAAAAAATTCAAAGGTTTTTTTTTTTTTTTTTTTTTTTTTAATAATTAATTTGTTATTTGCATATCACAAAGATTTTAAATAATACGAAACAATAAATTCTCGTCTAGAAGCAAATTACTTAAAAAATAAATAAATAAATAAAAATTTTAGATTAATAAAATATCAGTTGTTTTATATTTTATATGAGATTGATTACTTGTATTTTTCTTTCAAATATACCATTTTATCGTAATTAATGCAGCAAAATAAAGAATACCCAATAGTTTTGTTTAATCTAAATGATTTAAACATTATTAAATAAAAAGTAATAAATTATTTTATAGTTAAAAGATAAAAACTGCAAATATTTGAGAAACTTAACAAAATTTAAAATGAATTTTAGATATAGAATTTCAAGATATATATTTTTTAAATATAGGAATCAAGTTTTAAGAATAATATAAACCTTTTTTGTTCAAATAATTGTTCAATATTCCCACAAAAAAGTTTATTCCTTAACAATACCATCATAACATCAATATAATATTTCTCTAACATGGACCAGTTACAATTAAATTTTGTCGAAATGATACAATAACAACATAAGGTGTTATCTGATTGGTGAGCCCAGATTGGATTCATGAAATCATAAATTCAGCTGCTGAGGATTCCAGCTACAAAAATTATACACTTGAAATGCACATTTCCTTAAAGAAATTTAAAAATATTAACTTTTTGTGTAGCAATGCTCAAAATCTCACATTTAAAAGTATATTTAGAAGTATTTAAAGCTAGTTAAGCCTCACATTTCATCTTTGGTTATTCAGCAGAAAGGTGGTGGAGCCATCTATTGATTAAGATCAAAATCCTCATATTAAGATACAATTTTAATGTAACAATAATTTGATTTTAAGAATGTTTAACTTAGCAGTGGAAAAAAAATCTTTTTTTCAAATTGAAATTATAAAGCATCAGATTTTATGAATTAGATTAAATGAGATGTAATTATGATTAAATAAAAAAATATATATTCTTCAAGAAAAGTGCCCCATCCCCCCCCCCCAAAAAAAAAAAAAAAAAAAAAAAATGATGTGTAAAAAGAAAAAGTGGGTATTTACAACATTCGGGAATAAACTGAAATATTGGCATGTCTGTGGTTCTACTTAATTTAATGCATAAATTAGGTTACAGATAGCAACTTGGTTCATCATAAGTACACTTTTTTTGTTTATTGTTTTTGCATCCTATAGTATATAGAATACAAATCTTTTTACTATATTGTGAATATTTTCTTCATTGTTTATATTATGTTTCATGTATAATATATTTGTGTTTTTGAGCTAGAATATTGTCTAATTTCTAGCCTTTTTGTGGTTTATCAGCAAAGCCCATGCCACTCAATTCCACAGATAATTGGAAGTATACTGTATTTAAAAATATATGAACATTTGAAAATTATAGGTTAAAACATTAACACCAAATAAAATTTAAAACAATAAAGGCATTAAAAACATTATGCAAAATTAAAACATTACTAAAGTTAATAAATATGTTGCCATCAATATGGACATTAGAAGATTTGCTTTAAGTTATAAGCCAAACAGATGTTTTAATGAATTCTTTGTTTAATCACACATTTTGTTCATCATCATTTAATTTTAGAATCAGAATTCAAAAACCCTTCTAAAATTATAATAGTTTTATGTGTGAGATTCTGTTACTTAGAGGGGAGGGAGGGCGGAATAAGAAAAATAATTTATAACCAAATATGCAAAAATATTCTACAAACTTAAAAAAGTTGATATATACATTAAACAGTAATATGACAATTAAAACTAATTATATTTATACAAAATTCGAAAGATCTATTTTTAGTTTATTAAGTGTTGTAAATAATTATAAAATGATACATTTATTGTCTAAATACAATCTTTAAAAAAAAAAAAAAAAAAAAAAAAAAACAGTATTTTTAAAACTAATATATAATTGAATCAATACCTGACTAGGAGTGGAAGTAACTAAAATTTCATTAGCTGTTTTCTGATCTAATTCCCTGATTCTCTCATTATTTATAAAGGTGTGTCGTAAAAATTTGCGCTGCTCTTCATTAACATTATCAATTAAAAAGGTAATCTTATTTATTTTGAAATCTGCAATGAAAGAAAGTAATAGCAGGTATAATTTCATCTCAGACAAAAATATTAGCAATATATTTTATCTGAATCTCAAATTAGTTTATAATTATTATACATATTATGTGGTATTGAAAATTTTTTTTTTTTTAACATAGTACAAATAAATGCAGCAATCCTTTTGGAAGAAAATAAATAAAGCATTTTAAACAACACAAAATATATTTTATGAATTTCATATGAAAACACGTAATTTCATACAAAAAAAAAAAAAAAAAAAAAAAATGTAAAGTGCATGGAAAAGTCCATGTGCAATCAATTTATCATAACAAAATTTTTTAAAGATTTAATTTTTTTACTAACAAGAATGGAAAAGAAAATTATTTTCTAGTGTAGTGCAGTGGTCAATAACGGTAGGAAGTTGGGCATAAAATGATTAGTTGTAATAATCTTACTTTTTTTTTTTTTTTTTTTTTTAACTGCTCAGACGCTGTAGTGGTTAGCATCCCTGACTCCTACAAGGTTGGGCCTGGGTTCGAATCCTGAAGAAGTCATGGATGTGTTTCCCTGTTAGGCATAGCGATGAATGCCCACTGGGTGCCCCTTCACAAATGGTCATCAATTCGGTGACCCCCCCTCGCAGGCCAATGCTTGTGGTATGTGCACCGCCCCATTAGAAAATAATAATCTCACTTGACAGTAAATAAATAAATTGCCACTGCTTTTTTTTTTTTTTTTTTTTGTATTTAATAAATGACCACACATATCTGCCTTGCATATAAATATAAATGTTACTCGCTTTTAAATAAAAAATAATTAATCAAACATCATTCCGCTTCTTTTGATTATCATAATAATTTCATACCTTAAAATATTGGCCAAGTAACTTACAGCTATTGCAAATTTTGCATATTATTTATTTTACACATATTTCATTCATAAACACAATCACAAAGTTATATTAACCACTTCACCGGCCACTGTAGTGTGTGGAAAGCTACATTTACCCCAAGTTATCTCGGGATGGCCGGTGAAGTGGTTAAAACTGACGATATATCACATTATTGAAACAGAACATTAGAGACAAAAGATAAAAGATATTAATATGAAAGTAAATTTCTAAATATAATTTTTTAAAAATAAGTTTTTAAGTTAATATATATATATAAAGAAAATACACTATTAAGCTAATGAAACACAAGAAAAACATATGAAGTTTATTAAAACAAGAAAACACAAATAGAAGCACAATTTTATTAAAACAAGCATTTACCATTAGATGTAGGATCAAAATAGCCAAGCTTGTTTTCAGACATATTTAAAGATTTTCTGACATTGTCAGCAAACATTGCAGTGGTTTCTACAAATAAAATTGGCAAACACTTCCCAAAATGTTGTAGCATTTTAATGATATCTGAGGGTTTTATTGTTATATTAACAATTTTATTGCCTAAAATAAAAGAGAAAAATGAAAGTGGATTATATTAAATTTATCATTTTAAAATGGGATTAATAAAATCTAAGAAAAGAAAAAAATTATATGAAATAAAAATTTATTTTATGTACCAATGAAAATTAATTAAATAATACAGTAATTTAAAAACAACATATTTTAAATTATCAACTTTAAAATTTTAAATGTAAAAAAAAAAAAAAAAAAAAACTTATTTTTTGGTTTAATAAACATTCTAGAATTGTCTAAAGATACTGCAAGAGACTTCATAATGCAAAAAGAGATAAAATGGATGAATTTTAATAGAATACTAGTTAATACCCGTCAAAATTTGACGAATGATGTGCAAATAAAATCTTTTCACTGCATAAAGTTTAAAACACCCTTGCTTTAATATTTTGCATTGCTCTTAACCAGTTTAAAACCCCCTGCTTTAACCAATTATCTTTTGGTTGGAGGAAGGAGAGATAAATTTCATGAAATTTCAATATACAAAATTTAAGCATACTTCATGTATTAAAAATAAAATCCCAAGGTTTTCCTAATTTTACTCTAAATATGACCCAAAGAATGTTAGGAGTAATTAAAAGAAAGGCAGAATTTATAGAAATTATCGAAAGAATTAATATTTCTTAATGATATAGTAGCAATATTTGTGATAATACTTATCAAAGCATCAAAGCATGTAAATTAATCCCACAATAGAATTCCTCCCTGTCACACCAAACCGACTAATAATCTACAGAACTGCACTCATTTCATGTTTACTGTGAAATTTATTCGTTGCTTTTCACGCAAAATGAATGAATACAAAGATTTACTACCAGATTATAATTATATTTACTTACTATCAGGGCTGCCACGGTTTAAACCAATTGGTTTAAACCAACTGTTTTTTTTCCTACAAAAACCAATTGGTTATTTTGGTTTTTTTCCTTTTCAAAAAATTCAAAATTTTTATTCTGTTGTCCCTTTTTTTAAATGAAATTTATAAATTATTTTTATGTAAATGATGTTTACTTTTAATTCAATTTATTTCACTTGTAATATTGCTTCAGAGAAGGTTTTAGTTATGTGTTTTAAGTGTTGGCTGTATTAATTAAAGGACTGGCTGTATTAAAAGTTGCTCACAAGGAACCTCCACCGTCAAGCAGTAAAGAAAGCTAGAAGAAATTATATTTTTCAGCAAGATTGTGCATCTGTACAAACAGCATATATCGTGAAAAAATGGTTCTGTGACAATAAAATTAAAGTTCTGGATTGACCCTCAAAAAGCCCCGATTTAAACATAATGGAGAACGTATAGGATATTCTGGTTCGCTGTGTTTACGTAAACGGAAGGCAGTTATGAAAGATGAACTAAAATTGGAAGGATAGAGGAAGACCTTGGAAGCTCATTAGCTTGGAAGACCTCATTCCACTATATCAGTCAATGCCAAGGCATTTACTGGCTGTTCTAGAAGTCCATGGTGGCTTTACAAAGCATTAGATACAGTATTTGTTAGCTCAGTTATTTATTTTTTACATGTGCTTAAATGCACATGTAAATTCATGCAACATGTATTTTTGTCATAAATTCAATAAAATTATTTTCTAAAAAATCATATTGGTCTTTCATTGTTTTGACTCTTATTTTTATTTCCTGAATCATACACATACAGTTTGCATAAGTGTCACCTATTCATATCTTTTTATTACACTTCTATACCATTCTAATTCTTAAAGCTAAGGTGTGTTTATATTCATGCACACACTGTAATATTTAATATTACACTTTTAATGTAAATTTTCCAGGATCACTTAAACCCAAATTAAAGATCTGATTATGCTGTAAAGCATTCTTGGTAATCTTCTTGTTAGTAAATTTGGTTTAAAAAAATTTTTGTAATAATAATTATTATTATTACTATTAGATTTTTTAAAAAAAATTACCATTATTTTCAGCTTATTATCCGCAAATTATCTGATAAACCAGGTGAAAATGCACAAGGTGTGTATTGTGCATTGATACATATATTATCCGTTGACTATTTTTACTTGAACCATAACTGTGACCAGGGGTCTGTCCAGACTTTTCAGACAGGGTACTGTTTTTGAGAAATTGTGAAAAATCTACATGAAATTTTGTGAATTAAATATTAATATGAAAATTAAGTCCTGTTGAACTTTTCGACTACTGTCCTCTTTAAAAAAAAAAAAAAAAAAAAAGTAATTTTACAAAATAAAGTTACAATTAAAGTAAGGTTTCATTTTAGATGATGATGGTTCACTTTTATAGAACTACACTCACACATATGCACAAACATCTTTTATAAAGTAGAAACTGAATAGCAGCTTTTTTAAGAAAATATAGTAAAGTACTTCAGATTACTATGTGACCTTCTGGTACACATTAGTTGCATGGAAAATTAGTTTTCGAAATGAAAGAGGTTTATCAAAGATCTCTTTTTAAAAGGAAATTTTTTGCGAAGGGCCCTTTTTCAAGATAAAAAATTTTGTGAAGGGTCCTGTTTTAGGATAAAAAAAATTTGTGAAGGGTCCTGTTTTAGGATATAAATGTTTGTGAAGGGTCCTGTTTTAGGATATAAAAGTTAAAGGAACCAGTCTCTACACAGACCCCTGGTGACTTTTATTTTTTATTCTACTTAAACAAAATGAGATATAAGTTTGATTTTCCACTCAACAGATGGTGTCATCAAACACTGTAACATTCTTTATCCCGTGCAGAGCTTATAATTTATTTTATTAGGTGTTCAAAAGTATGTTTGTTTATTAAAATGTGTACTGACTGCTTTTGTGCTTGATTACAATAATTCATTTGTAAAGCATGACATCATCACACAGGACAAACAGAAAAAAGTTATTTGATAAAGATGAAAAAGTGCGCTTTTAGATAGGTAGGTAGAGGGAAAATTGAGACACATGTTATGTCACAAAGGCAGCTTTGTCTTGAAATGTCTGTTTTTGAGGACCACAATTTTATACGTAGTCGTCACTTTGAGGCCTAGCATTCTTTTTCCCCTTCAATGTGCAGTTCTAATGTGCGATGAAAATAAAGGCACTAGCAACAAAGTAGTAGAAGTAAATTCTTAGCTTTCTTGTAAAAATATTAGCACTAGCAAATTTTTAAAATGGAAAAAACTAACTAGATAAAGTATCAGTATTTTAAGTAATTGTAGTTTATGTACAATGTTTACACATATGTTTCTATGTGTAAATAACAGTTTTAAAATGGCACTTAAGTACAACATAATGGCAACTAAGAAAACAATGTTAGTTGCCATTTGGCACCCAACTTGCTGATTCTAATTTTGACCCCTGATCCACAGATAATCTGCTGATGCGGATTATCTATAAATATTTTTTATAAATTTTCAAAAATCAACAGCTGGATGATTATTTGCCACTGCGCCAAAAATTACGGTAATGTTGGCAAGAATGATTTTTTAATTAAATGTTATTAAAGTTACTTTATTGATGTCTTGGATAAATTCTATCATTATTTAGAATAACAAAATGGGATGTATTATGGCTGTAATGTCTTAGAAATGATGAGGAGTCCTTTTAGGGTTAACTAATATTCTTTAGTGGAATGAAGCAGACTGGCCAGGAGCAAGGCAACTTGAGTGGGATTCGCTCTTAGTCAGAGGAGGTAAGATGTCAAAGTGTCCACATGGTCGATCGCCCTTGCAGATTCCCTGTAATTTCTCCCATTTATTTAGCAAAGATTACATAACAGAAAATGCTCTAATTTGCTTGTATTTTCATTTTTTGTCCACCAGATATTGATTATAATTGGTTAATAATCTTATGACCCCCACTTTAGCTTAGGTTCCAGATATCCAGGGAATAAATAATATGAAAGAACTGAACACGGACACTTGCAAATAGCATAGTAATAAGCAATTTTTCTGTTAATGTTACACAATATTTCAACTTTCATGTTATGAAGTCTTCTGCAGTAAAACAAACTTTAAAGGAGCAATTATGAATTATTGGTTATTTACAATTTTAAACTACGATTTCTTATCCTTCCATTTACATAGTCAACGCACAATGTGCATTGCTGCTTTGTTTGCAGCACTTGCACTTATTTTTTTCACCTGACAAAGGATCGTGTTTTCATTCGATAATTGTGGCAAATTCTTGCATTTTATGGCATTTATTCAAAGTTTTGTATTTATTACATTCCATGCAGATTTTTGATTGAAAAACAAATTTTGAATTATGATCTATATTAATTTTTGCATGAAAAGAATGTGCATCATCAAAAATATGGGTTTCCCAATTTACAGCTCATTCCTATGGAATACTAATTCCATGGAATAATAATTCCTATTTCTACATTGTTTTTAGAGTTACAGTGATATTTCAATTTTTATAGATCTTAGGAGGCTATCATTTGTTGTTATCATTTGTGTCATCTACAACTTTGCATACATATGATTTAAAATAGTTTATTGAAGTAAATTAATGCACACATTATTTCAAACAAGAATTAAAGGCCTAACAAGATGGTTAAGCAGTCAGAGATTAATAGATTTATACAAAATTATTTCCCCCCCCCCCCTAATCACAAGATTAATTAAAAGCAAAAAAGAATTTAGCTTAACAAGACTGTTAAGCAATCATAGTTAATAAAATTAAAATTTACAATACAAAAATTTACTAAAAATTTAACACTTATTACACAAAAGAAAATAAATTATTTACAATACTATTTAGAAGAACTATTTACAAAGTTAAAATTAAAAATTTTAAGTCCCTAAGAGCAAGTTAACTGCCAGGAAGGTTGACCATTCGCTATTGTAACAAAAACACAGCAAATTGCAGATGTCTGGGGAGTAGTCAAAAGTAGATGAATAGAGTTATTCAACCTATGGGGAAAAAGTAAATTTTGAGTAAGAATTCTGCATTATGTAATGTCAAAAGGATCTCGTCTTCTAAGATGGGGGTGAACCCATCCTCCTATGGTGAGTGGGTTTTCTGGCCTTTCCGATCCTTGGATCATCTGATTGTGTTTAATGCAAGATTCTGGACTTTTGGAATAGACCTGTGAAACTTCATTGCAAGTCTCTTTGTTCAATGTCGCTTGGTTTTATTTTCTATTTAATTTATTATTTATTTAATTATTTAAGTTGTTATTATTATTATTATTATTTTATGTTTCATTAAGTAATAGGTTTAGTTCCTACCAATACTTTAGTTTTCTACTTAAGCTTGATATTTTGAATTACAAAGTGGCAACGCTTTGGTGTTGCCACTTTGGTGTTTTAGTTGGAATTTTTTTAGAATTCAGAATTCAATTACTTTTTAGAAAAGAACAAAGTTTATCATTATTTTCGCCTTTAGTTGGCAGCATTTATGGAGGAATTGTAGAAAACTTATCATCATAATTTAAGAGTTTATTTTGCCCATTATAGTTGGCGTTCTATAGTTAAATAAGCTGTGTTTTTTAATAAATTTAGTTTTATGATATAGTTTAATGAAGAATTATGTGTTGGTGTTATGTATGTAAAGTGTTTTGTGATATGTATCAAGTACTACTGTGGTATATGTTAAATAAAAAAAAAAAAAAAAAAAGAACTCAAGAGTGATATTTCATTTTTTTTTTTTCAAATGAAAATACTTTTAGAAGTACAACATTCTTCTGGAGGCACTTCGGCGAGATGTGAGTACTTGTTCAATCTTATTAAACATATTTTGATATTAAGGAAAATTAGTTCATATATGTTAAGCAAGTTATTTTTTAAAAGCGACTGAACTTGAAAATTTAATAAAGTATTGAAGTTTTAAAGAGAGTTGTGATATATTTTACGTTAAAAATTTATCATTTACTTATAGATTTGAATGATATTTTTCATTTATAATAATTCTAAGAACAGTACTGTTGTATTATAAAAGGCATGCACTTTTGCTATTATTATTTAATTGAAGTTTAGTTTGAACTGTTTTCATTTTAATATATTGATAAATTTCTTTAAGCATGGATGAAAATGAGAAAAAAAGAATTGCACAAATTAAAATTGAAAGGGATCGGATTAAAAGTTCTTTAACGAGGTTGAAAAATGCTTTTGTAAGTTTAAATACAAAAACAGAGATTAAGATTAGATAACAGGTTTAGTTCCTACCAATACTTTAGTTTTCTATTTAAGTTTGATATTTTGAATTACAAAGTGGCAACACTTTGGTTTTTCAGTAAGAATTATTTTAGAATTCAAAACTCGATTACTTTTGTGAAAAGAACAAAGTTTATCATTATTTCCACCGTTTAGTTGGTGGCATTTATGGAAGAATTGTAGAAAATTTATCATCATAATTTAAGACTTTTTTTCGCCCATTATAGTTGACGTAATAAGTTGTGTTTTTTACTGGATTTAAGTTTTATGATACAGTTTAATGAAGAAGTAAGTGTTTGCTACATAAAGTGTTTTGTGAAATGTGTCAAGTATTACTGTGGTGTACGTTAAATAAATAAATAAAAAAAAAAGAGTGATATTTCTATTTTTTCAAATGAAAATACTTTTACAAGTACAACATTCTTAATTTCAGAAAAAATAAGCCTAATTTTCAGGTCTTTGTGAATGACATCAATGCGAACGTAGCAATAAGGTTGAACATACCTGCACAATTGTTTGTTTTGGAATACTTGAATTCTTTCAAGCGCTGTCTTTGAGGTAGACCCAAACACCATGGACTTGTAAAGCAACAATTTGTTTTTAACAGACAGGCCAAAAAAGAAAAGAGGGGATGGTAGTATTTTGAGCTTTATTCAGAGCTTCTGAAATATGCTTATGCCACGATAATTTAGAATCTAAGTGAATTCCTAGGTATTTATAAGAATTTTCCCAGGGAACAAGTTCATTATTGAGAAGAAAGTTAATGTTGGGGAATAGGACTTATTTGCAAAGAAAATGGTGGCACTTTTGGAACTGTTAACCTAAATTATCTATTTTTTGAGTCAAATTTCATACGAATGAAGGTAGTCTTGGAGTTTTTCAAACACAGAGTGTGGTTATGTATGTCTGTACATAGTAGCAGTATCATTGGCAAATAATAAAAGAAAAAGACAGGACAGCGGTAGAATAGCAAATTTTTAGTCTCTGAATTTGCAGCAAAGTAACCACTCAGTTAAGCCTGCCCAAAAAGGCAATTATCTAATACATCATACAAATAATGTCGTTTGTCAGTTTATGATTCTTTCATCATCGTGTATAGATACTTTTATTAGAATTTTTAGATGTATGTGTGTCAGTTTAAAAGAATATCGCTTGGTTTCTCAGACTGCCTTGGTTTTTAAGGTTTTGCTTTGTCTAGTAGATGTTTACAGTATCTTTAGTTGACAAAGTACAATTTTCTCAATATAATAGCGATGTTTCAGCTATGTAATTGTTTCCTTAGCATTATGAAATACAATAATTAGTTTTCTTCAAATAGAACTTTTAACTTGTGACTTTAACTACTTGAGATTTTTCATTAACTGAATTTCAAGTAATTTTTCTTACAATGATGTTTTTGTTTATAAATATCTTTTTATTGATTCTTATTCATTAAAAGCATCTTATTTAGTTAGCCTTAACATTTTGTTTATTTAATCATACTTTAATTTTTTTTTTTTTTTTAATCATGCTTTGTATTTATCTTAAACTGGTCATTAAATAAATATTAATTATATAAAAGAAAAAATTGATCAGTATTTCAGTCTAAATATTTTTATTTGTCTTAAATACATGCCGCTAAAACTAAAGTTAAACCACTCAATTACAGTAGTTCCTACTATAATAATTGTCATTTTAACTAATTATAAAAATAACTATCTTCAAAAAAAAAAAAAAAAAATTAAGATTTAACTTACTGTCTGTCACCATAGGAGCATTAAAAGAAATGCCGTCTGGAGCGAGGTAGACATTCATTGTTGCAGAAGCTGGCTTTGGATGAACTTTAAAAGAACCAATTCGGACACTCCGGCAACGTAGTGGTTGCTCTATTCCAGAAGCATTTTCTAATGTTTCTTTAACAGGACTCTGCTCTTCCTCTTCTTCAGGAGGAACTTCTTCCTCTTCCTCTTCTAATTCACTTGGATCTATTTCTTCTTCTTCCTCACCAATGCTATCCTCCTCCTCTACTTCCATTTCATCCATCTCTCTCTCTTCATCAGCATCTTCCTCTTCCTCTTCCTCCTCTTCTTCCTCCAACTCTTCATCAGATCCTGGAAAATGGTGGTCAGGAGTCTTCTGACTTGTGATGTTAGTCACACCAGGAAACTCAGGATCATCATCGGATCCAGGATCATTCTACAATTTAAGCAGAGAGAGGAACCATTTTAAAGTGATAGAAATTATCACGAATAATTATTACAATAAACATTAAGAAAAGCACTTTAAAAATATTTCAAGTTGAATATTCAAAAATTAGGATTGTATCCTAGACTTATGAATTTTACTTTCTTATTATGTGGTACATTATGAATTAAACAACCTACTTGATCCAAATGACGATGGCAATGTTATTAATATGAGCTACTAAGAGTAATGAATGTTGAATTCAAGTGTGTTAGATTTAAAATTATAGCTGGTCCTCACTTAAGAACATTATATATTTTCAGAAAAACTTTTAACAGTTTTCCTATCATACGTTAACACACAGACCTCAAAAGTAAAGTATTATCTATAAACGTACAGCTGTTTTTGAAGACTTATATTAAATGAAAATTTCTGCAAAGATTATAATATATATATATATATATATAAAAATAAAGATGATCTATTAAGCATAGTAGAAGCCAGGCAACAGATACAAGATCACTGAAACACCAATGACCAAAAAAAAAAAAAAAAATTATCAGTGGATGAAATACACTAATGTAAAGAAACCAGATCTATTAATTAACAGCCTGCAAAACAAACGAATCAATAAAGTAACACAACAAATCTTAACTTAAAACCATAAACTTATCAAAATTAATGAAAAAATAACCTTCTTAGGTTATTTTTTCCTACCTTGTGTTTCTTAAGGTAGGAAGAAAGGAGGCAGGCGGCAAGACTTGTGACTTGCCTGTGGGGTTAAACTAGTTTCACGCCGGCAACACTCACCCAGCCTGCCACGACCAGAAAAGGAGCCATATGGATTTAAAAAAGCAAAATGTCAAAGCAGATGAATAACAATGAAACCACGAAGCAACAATGAAATTCACTGATTGATTACATTGTGTTAAATAGTATAATTGAAATTTTAAATATAGTTGACAACTCAAAAAGGAATGTCGTGAAACACGACATCGTGTTTAATTAATTTTAATCACACTCTCATTAAATTTAGCAAAATCAAGTTATTATTCAATTTTCAGGCTAAATTTCCCTTAATTCAACTCTTTCCGTTTACACCTGCACGTTTGCCTCACAGCAACGATCGAAATTTTCTCCTTTGGTTCTTCTCACCGGACCCTGCTGTCATCCCGGTAGTGTAGAGGCTTCAGCGCTCCCCTTTTAGCGATCGCTCGCTCCTATTGGCTGAGCAACATCGTGACGTTTTTGGGGTATCTGGTTAGCGTCTGCCGGGAAGTTCTAACAGACAGAAGCGGACTTGCCATGGTTTGAGAAGGTCGGACATCTTCGGTGGTCGCGCTTTGCGCGCCACGTGCCGTTCTCGCGGCGTTGTCGCGTGGAAATATTCAACTACTAAAATTAACCCATTAGTATTTTAAAATGGATGAACTGATAACAAATTAATGTGATATTGTGAAACATTGGTTTGAGATGAATCATTTAGGGATGCTAGAATATAATTTAGTACGATTATCGCGATGATGTCTTTGGATTGGATTTACGACTTATGCCTAATCATATGGAGCAATTCGAGAGATGTCGGAGACGCCTGCACACGGATCCAGACCCCAGTCCTGCAAGAGTCAGTAATAAACATCTTAATCTGCATTTATTGTCTCCATTCTTTTTACTCCCAGCATTCATGGTAAGATTATTTTAATTTTATTTCCTGACATCGAAGTACGTGCCTCACAGCGATGTTTTCTTTTCAAACGGACCTGGTTTCACAGATTAATTCGGAATGTACTAAGGAACTATTTATTGAAGTTATGCTTGACGGAACTATTAATTAAAGCCTTTTTGCTGATTTCTGACTTAGACATTTTAAACTCTTATATTACTTAAAGAAATTCAGAATGCTCAATCTCGCTTTCGGTCTCGAATTCCTATTCGTCACAAGGAAGAAACTGAAATTTTAATGGAAAAAGAAAGTTTGCATAGTAATACAAAGTAAATGTAACAAGCCTTCTATTTTTTTTTTTTTTTTTTTTTAATTTCACAAACCCACCCAACCATCCAGCCTTACAACACCACCCCACCTCTGTAATCAAACTAATGATGATTTATTAATACAGGGTGTTCCAAAAGTCCCAGATCTCCTCCTAACAAGAAAATGAGTTGGAATTGTGAAAAATTCATTGAAATTGTTAAAAAAACACATGTTCAATGAATTCGAAAAAGACTTCTTTTGGTGAAAAAAGTTTAGGCCTAGAGGACTAGGAGGACGCTAGAGAGGGCAACTTTAAAATTTCAAATAAGAAGGTATGTCTTGGGATACATCTCTGGAAACGCCTCTTTAAAACAATGAATTTGATATAAATAGTTCTGTGCTACGATAATAATTAAAGGAGATACATGAGTTTTTAGACTTTTGAAATGTGTGCAGGACAAAACTATTTATATCAAATTCATTGTCTTGAAGAGACGTTACCAGGGATGTATCACAAGACATACTTTACTGTTTGAAATTTTAAAGTTGTCCTCCCTAGCGGCATTCCTATCACCCCTTGCCCGGGCCCAAACATTATTGGACAACGTATGTCTTGTGATACATCCCTGGAAATGCCTATTGAAGACAATGATTTTGATATAAATAGTTTTGTCTTGCAATGATTATTAAAGGAGATACATAAGTATAAAATCCACATTTCAAAAGTCTAGAAAACTCATGTATCTCCTTTAATAATCACCATAGGGCAAAACTATTTATATCAAATTCATTGTTTTGAAGAGACGTTTCCAGGGATGTATCACAAGACATACCTTCCCATTTGAAATTTTAAAGTTGCCCTCCCTAGTGGGACCCTAGCTCCCCCCCAATAGACATCATTAGTCCAAAATTAATTAAAAAAATTTTAAAGTATTTTCTGTTCTCACATTTTTCTAGAAATCTCACTTTGGTTAGATATTTTTTTATGAGAAAAAAAAAAAAAAACTGCAAAGTAGAAAAACTTACCATGAACACTGTTTGACGTACGTGTATATTATGTGTGTCTGGCTGTTTGTTCTGACTGACTGATTTATCATTGTCGAGCCAAATCCCTGCAACTAACGTAATCTTTTTAAAAACACCCCTATCATGATTACAGTATTTACTAAGAAGCAATTTTACAAAATTCATATCCCAAGGAGGAGGGGGCAAAATATAACTTTTTACATATCTTTTCATATCTCAAAGAACAAAAGATTCTTGCTTTAAAATATAATTAACACAAATATCTATCAAACACCAATTTCAAGAATTTGCCCCCCCCCCCCAAAAAAAAAAAAAGGATGAGGGGAGGAGGAATCAAAATGTGTTTTTCACATTTTTTTTATCTTAAAGGAATAAACAGATATTCATAAGATTGTTCCTTTAAAATGTAACAGTAACAGATATTTTAAATCTAAGTTTAGAAATTTCAAATAAATTGCCAAAGGGAGGAGATGAGGGAAGCAAAATGTGTTTATTATATACTAGCAGACTTTGCCTGCTTCATTGGTCACTATATTTTAAAAAAATTTCAACAAACATTACCCCTATATTTTAAATCATTTTATAAATTTAAAGAAACAAAAACAAAAACACTGAAATTGCTTAAAACCTCATTTTAGGTCTCTGCTCCTTCCTCACCAACATTATATTGATTCCATGTCCTCCCTGCTTACATTTGTGACTTAACCATATATTTCAATTTAAGTACTAACTAGTCAATAAATGGGGCTGCTATTGTTAAGAACTATGTTTTTTGAACAGATTGTGATCTTCACTCTATGACAACAGATAGCAGCACCAAGCAATCTCCCCAACTGAAAAAAAAAAAAAAAAAAACTCATGAAAAAATTGGATTTGAGGTGCATCAGGAGAGGTCAAAGTGCATCTATATGTAAAATTCTGTAAGTCTGCAATCGGCCATTTACCTATAAAGTAACCAACACACCTCTAAGCTCTAAGTTTAATTTTGTTTTATGTAACACTCTCATCATCCATAAGGTTTAGGATCAGATGCTGAAAGATTTCCTTATGTAAACTGACATATTTCCTATCAATTATCTGCAAAATGTAACATATTGGCACTTAGAGGATTGAACCCACGACCTTCAAGTATTAACATGATTGATACTCTAACTAAGTTAATGGGCCACAGAACTGCTTTTTTTTACATTTATGTTTCTCCTCTAGAGTCGATCACTTCTCCCCCCCACCCCCCCCCCCACCCCACATCACTTTCTGTCAAAGGCATTTGGTCGAGGGATGTATGATTTAATGACCATTGTGAAGGAGTACCCAATGGGTAGCTATTACTACCCTAACAAGGACAACACAGAGTGAAACATCCATGCTTTGCCTGATATTCAAGCTGAGTCCTACTGTGTGGGAGTCACAGATGCTAACCACCACATTATATGGGTGATGAGTTGACCATTTCAGAAATTTATATATTTTAAATTAATTAAAAAAAAAAAAATCAAAAATTAAGAAATTGAGCTTGAAGGTGCACCAGGAGAGGTCAACATGGACCTTCATGCAAAATTCTGTTGCTGTGCGAAAGGAAAAAAAAAATATTTCTATGCTTCTTGCTAAAAAATGTGAAAAATACAAATACCTAAAAATCAATTTGTGGAATACCAGGAGTTTGCTCTCTTGGGGAGGAAAGGAAAATTCATGTTTTCATGTATCACTTCATATCTTAAAAAATATATAACCTTGTTAATGTGAATCTTAAGGGCAGGGCCCGAAATTTCAACTTAGATTACACTCGCTGAAAAGAAAAGTTACTCGCCACAAAATATGATTAACTTACTCTATTTTTTACGTATAAAGTGACCAGAAATTTTTTATTGAAATAAGAGGAAAAATTACGCAATGTCTTATTTTATAAGAAAATAGAAGACATTCAATTTTGAAAAAGGTCATTTTTGAGGACACAAAATTGAATAAAAATTATAAAACAGATTCAAAAGTTACTTTACACAAGTGGTGGAAACATTATCTCAAATGATGAATTTTAATCAGTACACCTTAATTTAAATTAATAATATACGGACACGAGAGGAAAAATCCCTAATTTTTATAGGCGCCACTGGACAATATAGATTTTTTTTTTTTAATTATTAATTTTTGCCATGGACAAAAACTTTTTTTTTTCTTTTTTGTGGTACTTTCATGTAGTTACATAAAAATTGTTGGTAGACTTTTTTTTATTATTATTAAAATCATAATCATAAAATAAAAATGAAAAATGAAAAAATAAAATTTATATTTGACTGACAGAGCGATTTGTTTTAACAAACAGTTATTCTTTATCAACATCTTATAAAAGTTCTCACAAGTATAACCTAAATTAGTCTTAGTAGTTAATAAGTTTTTAAAGTAGGTATACAAAGGGGACTTTTTTCACATGTCTACATTTCGTCCGTTGAATAAAACAGTCACCTTGTGGAAGCATTTTTGCCAGGAGGAGATAAAATGAAATTTCCATATTTTTGTGAGGTGGTGGTAGTGTTATCATTAAGGCCAATTGTCTGCACTAGGGTTCTAAACCTGAGTAAAAGAGTCCTCCGTGAGGGTCTTTCTAAGATGTCCTAGCCCATATTTACGCTAGTTTCGGAGAAAACTACGGAAAACTCCTAGTGACTAAGCCAACGAGCGCGACTGGGTATCGAACCCAGCGTCTTATGTATATCAGCTTCGAGGACAGAACCTCTTGGTCACTGATTGGCCTATTTTTATGAAGAATATTATTCATGCAAAAGTGAGAACACATGTCAGCTTACCACGTATCAATCTGAGCACCACCTTCTTAAGAGGGGATAATACCTAATCTCGCCGGCAGCCTTCGCTCATGTTATTCTATGGGAAAATTTGTTGCTACAATTACACATTACCTAATGAATATTTTTAAATTCTGTTTTCGCAGTCAGAAAATTCATAACCGTTAAATGAGTACTCATTTTTGAAAAATTCATTTTTTTTAATTTTTACATTTTAATTTTGAGTTCAAAAATGCGATTTTTCACAAAATGCAATTTTCTCATTTTCTAATCGCAAAATGAAATACTAAAATTTAAAAAAATCAATTTTTGGAAAACAAGTACTAATTTAACGCTTATGAATTTTCTAAATGTGAAAACAGAATTGAAAAATATTCATTAGGTAATGAGTAATTATGTAAACAAATTTTCCCATAGAATAACATGGGCGAAGGCTGCCGGCGAGATTAGGTATTGTCCGCTCTTAATGATTTCATGACAATTTCAGTACTGGTTCCGTGTTCTGGATCAAAGAACCGTACAAATATAGGGAATACTTTTATTTCTTTGTGATTCGAAGAATCCGAATAGACATAAACCATAGTATGCTTTGGCAAGTTTATTAGAAAGTCGTTCTTTTGCGAACCTAAAGCAGAAAACACTGTTCACCGTTTGATACAGCCAATAGCTGATTGAGCTTCCCAGTTTTGTGAAATTTTTGACACTGAAGACTAAATCCCTTTCATTTGAAAAGGAGGACAGAAAACGAAAAAGATAAAAAAGAGGACTTTTTAGTTCTGTAATTATTATTATTATTTTCCATTTAAGAGGGCAGAGTGTTGAAAAAGAAGACTGTTCTCTTAAAAGGAGGATGTCTTACGTTTTTAAATCAATATATATATATATATATTTTTTTTTTTTGTAGCACCGTATACTGTAAGAATTCTATCTGCATTTAGACCGAAATTTTACTCGCCACAGTAAAATTTCCACTCGCCAATGGCGAGCTGGCGAGCGGATAATTTCACGCCCTGTTAAGGGGAATAAAAAATCTGTTCATCTACATATAACTAAACTAATCTTCAATTTGACAGGGATTGTAGAAACAGTTCATGTTAAAAGTATTTCACATTAACACGGTTCGGCTGTATATAAGACTGTTACTTTAAAATGGAATAAATATGAAAACCTTACAATTCCAGGAATTTCAAGAATGCAGATCCTAGGGGAAAAGAGGTAGAAGCTGGGTTTTCTATAAAAACCTTCATCAGAAATCTTTTCCGATGAATCATTTGGGCAATTAGAAATCTTTTTCTGATCACCAACTATCTACCTTGACATGAGCATGATCACAAAGAGGAAGCACTTTGTGAATTCACACTTAAAATAATTTAACAAGCAATTTATACACTACCTTTCCATAAATGACGGGACACTTTCAATTTCAGAAGTTTTTTTAAATACCTCAAAAACTACTACACAAACCATCTTGAAATTTCAGGAGCGTGAAGAACATGTTATGCATATTTCAGTGAAAATTTTGTGCCGAAAGTGAATGGGGGATCTGTAAAAAATTTAAGAAAAATAAAAGCATTTGGAATCAACCTGTAAAAAAAAGTCATGCTTGAAATGCAATCTGGCTGTAACATGTGATTAGAAGGGCTCTTTCTTATTATGTGTATACATTTTCATGTCTCTACCGCATGTCATAGCTGCCAACCTTCGAGAATCAAAATTAGGGAGATTTCGCATATGACATAATTTCTGACATAAATAGAATATTAATGGCATAGTAACTGTTGGAAAGAGAAGGAGCAAATAAAAAGAAATTTTAGCAGTATCTACAGGCTTTCTTCTTATTGCAAATAATGAGAAAAATAAATAAATAAATAAAACAATGAATTTAAAATACTACTAGATTATATTAAATTCTAACCATACTCATTTTATATATATACATGCATACATTGATTTGGGAAAAATTTTCCTACCTGAAAAGTCTATCTTCATCCCCCCCCCCCATGTTTACACATTTGGTATAGATATGACATATACATACTAATTTAATTGAGGAAAAATAGATTCATTAATTTAAGCAATAAGGTCTAAAAATAATTACATATGTGAGAAATATTGAGCACATCTATTGCTTTATTTTTTCTAGACTTGATCATTGATCACTATCTGGAGATAGAGAAGGGGGGGGGGGGAGGAGAATAAAAAAAATAATTACAGAGTAAGAAATATTAAACTCTTCCAATTTTATTTCTAGAATCTAATAAAGCAAGTTTAAAATGAACATTATCATTTATGTTGCAGATGGTTAAAGACTGGAAAATAAAAGACTTCTGCAGAGCATTTGATTGGCGATCGCTAATTGGAGATAAATAAAGGAGGGAGGGGGGGGAGGCATAAAATAATTACATGAGCAAGAAATATTTAACAATTCTTTTCCTTTACATGTTCTAGAATAATATAGAGCAAGTTTGAAATGAATATTGACATTTATATTGTGGATGGAGAAAGATAGGGAATCAGGAGCTTTCGTAAAACATTTAATCGCCCATAGTTTGACAAAAATTTTGTGAAAATTCGGGAGATATTAATGTTTATCAGGAATTCAGGAGACTGCCTCAAAATTCGGGAGTCTCCTGAATTTTTCGGGAGAGTTGGTAGCTATGGCATGTATTCAGGAAGATATAGTGGTTTCTTTAAAAAATTGCGAAAAACTTTGTCACTTTTTTAGCTATAACACGCAAGTTATTCAACCCAGTGCAAAACATTTTTCAGGAAATTCGACATAGAATATTAGATACAACATACTGCAATCAGCAATGGCGTTTACGCCATCACTGGTAATGACAGATTGCACATTAAATTTTAAGATCAATAGTGCAAGATAATAAAGTTCAATGTGCAATGTTAAAAAATTCTAAAATAGGTTTAGGAAAATTTTAATTGACATGTAATTCTGTATGAGGGGGGGCTGCCACTCCCTTCAACCCCCCGTCCAATTACAGTGCATAGGATTATTAAAAAATAAATATATATATAAAATAAATAAAAATATAAAATAAATAAAAATAAAAATCCAGGCTGTTATTAGTTTGCCTTCAAATTTGCCAGTCTTGATCAAATTTTTAAATGCAGGGGTCGATCCAGACAAAAATTGAGTCCCCTTTGCTGCCCCTTCACTAAATTCCACACTATAAAAGGGGACCCTTCACAAAATTCAAATCCATAAAAGGGGACCCTTCACAAAATTCAAATCCATAAAAGGGGACCCTTCACAAAATTCAAATCCATAAAGATGGACCCTTCACAAAATTCAAATCCATAAAAGAAGGACCCTTCACAAAATTCAAATTTATGGAATGAGCCCTTCACAAGATTTTGTTTTATACACACACACACACTAAAGTGATCTTTTTATAAAATGTTTCCATGTTTTCATTATTATTTTTAATTAATTGGTTCAATGAAACTAAGTTAACTTGATAATTAAACATTATTTAGAATGACTGTTAAAAATGGAAGGTTTTATACACAGATTTCCCCCCCCCCCCCCCCCAAAAAAAAAAAAAAAAAAAATCACAAAAAGGAGACCCAAATTTAAAACCTGGATCAACCCCTAAAATGGTAATCTAATATGAAATTCAAAATGCCAAATTGGTTCCTACAGTTATTTATTTTTAAGTTACTCTGACAACAGATATACATACAGATCAACCACTAAAAATTGAACTTTCATAATCAGGCTACCTCAAAACGTGATATTATACAAAAAACAGAGTTGAAAATAAAACTTCAAAAAAATACTTTGTTTAAGTACGGGTATGAAAAATTAATTTTACAGTACTCGTTGACATAGTAACATGCACAAATCACTTCCATTAAATTGCATTCAATAGAAAAGAACATTTTGCTTAATTCTGGGTAGCCCTGTAGTCTATAATTAATATGCACTATTAAGAATACTTTGTATTTAAAATTAGACTTACTTTAAAAACATTTAACATAAAAGAAATTACAAATCCTGCAATTTCCAAACCACTATCTACGCAGAACGGTTTTTTATGAATATAATAAATTCTGTTCATTTTGTTTCATTTAAGCCAGCCTATAGATGTTACACTGTACTTACCAGAAATTTCCCCATAGACATAATGTATCTGAATTCTTTTGGATGTCCCTGTACATGAACCATCAGCGAAAAGTTTATTGTAGCATTCCTCTCTCTCTCTCTCTCTCTCACACACACACACACACACACATTCAGGGAATCTGAAAACGTAAATATAACAACTCACTTTTGAAAATTTGACTCAAAAACTATACTTTTTCTAGCTATATGGGTAAGAGAAAGTAAAAAAACTTTTAAAAGTAATGATTACTTAATTTTCTACTTAACTGAAAGCCAAATCATACCTCATGATAAGCTGGACTAGACTGGTCAGATTCTCTTCCTTCATCAGATTCTCGGGGAAACATCCGAGCTTCACTGGCAAATGCTTCAGCAAAGTTCTTGAACCGTGCTTGCATATGCTCTTCCTCATCATCAGAAGAAAGAGTAAGACAAACTATCCATGGAAAAAAAAAAAAAAATCAAAATTCAAATAATTATTATTGTAAGGCCTCACCCCACTCCAAAAGATTAAAAAATAAATAAATAAGGAACAGAAGATACATTAATTCAGAAATAAAGTAAAATGTGTTTTGTTTTTTATGTATATGTTTGACTTTTTGCATATTTGACCTGCTACAAAAGTTATATATGTAACACTACAAGTCAAAACACAACTTATTTTAAACTTTTAAGTTATTCATGTACGAGTCGTCTTTGGCAACCAGCTGGTTTCAGGGTTCCCATTACAGGATCATCTTCAAAAAATTCCAGGTAATAACACTTGATTTACAATTGCAACATAACAGAAATGTGCCCCATTAAAATCCATTAACTAATACATATTTTTAAATTCCATTTTCGCATTCAGAAAGTTCACAACTCTTAAGTTAATTATCCTTTTCTAAAAATTTATTTTTTACTTTTTATTATTTTCTTTTGAGGCTGTAAAATGTAGTGAATGAGTTATAATATGGCAAAATTCTCCATAGAATAATATTGGTTTTGGCTTACGGTGTCGAAAGATAGGGAATCCCCTACCTTAAAGGCAAAAATTTCTTTGTGATCTTGCTTTCACAATGAAATTTAGAGAAGCAATTTAAGCAACAGTCCATATGGTACCCCCTATCAATGATATTTTTAACTAGTGTTTTTCTTCTTGCGTTATTTTCCTTCACTTGTAAATAATATGTGTACTAATTTTAGTATCATTTGGATTATTCAGTCAAGTTATAGGTAACTAGATAACTTGAAAGAGAGATATGCATTTTGTGGATGCTATATATATGTTTTTACAATATGAGATGATCAACATACTGATTTAAAAAGGTGTATAGTGTCTCTAGAGCATTTTTAAATTGATTTATCACTAAATTGAGATATTCGATGGAAGATAAATTATTTTAAGAAACCTGTATATTGCTTACTTCTAATAAAGACTCTAGTCAGACTTACAAAAAACAGGAATATTTAGAGCTTACTTAAATATAGTAAAAAATAAATAAAAATAATAATAATAATAAATAAATAACAAATTTCAGAAAGCTATGAAGTTAAACTGCTGCTATACAAATAAAGTTTACAGTATTGTTCACACTACAAGAGGAACGAGAAGGGTGCCTGTAATTAAAAGGACAAAAGAAAATGCATTGTTGTGTTTATCAGCAACAAATAATAATATTATGATAAAGTTGTTTTAATTTTGAATATTTTAATCAATTATAAAATTTTTAGTTAGCAAATAAATTTCTTTATAATATATTTCTTTATAGCTTTTAAGAAAATAGAAATACTGTAGTAAAGTAAAATTTTTAAAAAGAGACTTTTGTATATAAATAAGGGTATATTAAAAAAAGCAAAGTTGCTTAGCTCTTAAAAATGGCCTAGATGCAACATTACTTATAGATAAAATTGATTTGACTCTTTGAAACTTATTAAGTGACAAACAGATTTTATTAACCAGTGATTTTATTAAGCGGCAGTTACTGTATTATATTGCATGCTAAAATTCTACCTTTTATACCCAAATTTCAGAGATAATCTCTTAAAGAACATTTTATCACTGCTATTCTGTACCTACAGATGTAGTACATAGTTTAAGGTTTGAAAATAGTATTGATTAGGGCTTGGCAATTTGACACCTGCAAATGTCATGGCATCCTATGTGAGGCTTTAAAGTAACCTTTTTTTATTGCACATATACTAAGCATTTATAAATTAAGTAAATCTTATATGTTTTAATATTAATTTTTAAGGATTTTTAATTTTCCCTACGCAACCTCAATAAGCATTAAACTTCTATTACACCTGTATTGAAAAAAAAAAATGTTGCTGACCCTGTTATAGATGTATCTTACAAGCAAACAAACACAATATTTACAATTTATACTAACCAGGTTCAGCATATTTCCTTCTACCCCTAGCACGAGATTTTCCCCGAGGTGATCTTCCCAAATGAGCTTTTTCAAATGCTGATAGATAAGGATCTTTCTCAATCAAATCCTAAATTAAATAAAAGTATTTATTAAACAAACAACAAACAAGATTTTCAATAAGCATCCATTAACACATATAAAAAAAAAAAAAAAGCTTTTACTTTTAAAGAAAGGAGTACAACAATACTTAACATATTTAAATGACTATAATTATAGTAAAATCCAAAGCTGTGGAGTTGATACAGAAAATGACTGATTTCTTCATACATATACACAGCTCATTTCTTTAAAATACATTAAAAAAAAAAAAAAGGGGGGGGGCCACATAAAAAGTGTATAAGAATAAACATTTGGATATCAGATTATTTATAGTTTCTAGACTTAAGGTTGAAGTGCAACAATCTCAAAAAAAAGAGAGAGAGAGAGAGAAAAGAAAGAAAGAAAAAGAAACTCATCAGTTTTATGGTAGCTATATGTACAATGAATTTAAATTAAACACACAATATTGCAAGTTATTTTGTTTTGATTTCAAAGCTATGTTTTAAACAATGTCAGCTTACAATAAAATGTCAAATAGTAATAATTTACAAGGAAAGCAAATTTTACCAAAATCAACAATTTTAATCTTTAGTAGAGGATAGGAAAATGTTCAATGAATTCATCAGATAGGAGCGGAGGAAAAAAAAAAAAAAATGTACTTTTTGAGTTATTAAAGGTCAAAATGCTTGACCTTGAAATTTTTAAAAAATATATGCATATGACATATCCTTTAAAAGTCTATATTAAATGCTTTCCAATGATACCAAATTTATACCTCTAACATGGTTCATACACTTGACTTAGGAGTAAAAAAAATTCAAGGACTTTTCAAGCACCTTCCAGGAAATTTTCAAGCACTTTCAACCAGGATTTTAGATGTATCCACACACACACATTTATTTTATTTATTTATTTATTATTTTTTTTTTGGGGGGGGAGCAGTGGCGGATTTAGGGGGGGGCCTAAAACACTGTCATTCATAATTGAATTTTGCAATTGTAAATTTTTTATTGGTCTAGAATAACATTTTGAAAATTCTTAGCCCCCCCCCCCAAAAAAGTCAAGTTCTGGATCCGCCACTGGGGGGGGGAGTACCTACTTAAAAACCCAGTATCAAATGTGTTTATTAAATAAACACATTTGATACTGGGTTTTTAAATAATAATAAAATAAACTTTATTTATTTTTTAACATAACTAGGGGGCTCTGCCTCCTGCTCGTGTCACTTACCAACCCTCGACTCACCTTGCTTTATTAACCCCTGCATGGCTTTTTCTACCTGTCTGCTGCTTTCCCATGAAATAAATAGGAATATAAATAGTGCATTTCAAAACCTTCAATGATGCCTTAAACAAAGGTTTCTTAATTCTATCTGTAATATCTCTTTTGAACAGAACAGTGGGAACTCTCTTAATATCTCTTTTGAACAGAACAGTTTTGAACAGAAAAATCAATTGCAGCAGAAATGTTTTTTTTTTTTTTTTTTTTTTTTTTTTTTTTGAAAAAAAAAAAAAAAAAAAAAAAAAAATTGAAATTTAAGTATTTTTTAACGTATTACAGCAATTTTCAAGCAGTTTTAAGCACTTGAAAATGAAACTTTTTTTTCCAAGCACTTTTCAATGATTTTTAAAAGTGTACGAACCATGTCTAAATCAGTTAGGGAACAAAATATGGGTACATTTGTAACAAAAGAATTTTGAAAATTTTTACTTTTTACCCATTTTTTCATCCCCGTAAAAAAAAAAGAAAGGACTTATTAATTAGTATATACTCATTTCTCTGAAGAATAAATAAAGGAGCCCAATTTTGTAAAAATTTGAGGGGGGGTCAAGTTGAAAATGCAGCTTTTTTGTGTGTGTGTTGATTTAACATGGCTCATCACCTACATCTATAGTTATTTCATACAACTATTTTGTTTTTATAAGATTATTTCAAAATTAAATAAACTGCTTTGCACATTTTGCTTAATTGTTCAGGGCATTCTTAATTTTCACAAACTTTCTTCAATTTTCAAAGATACTTTTTAAATTTATAAATGGTGTACAATTTTTAAAAATCTGGATTGATCCCTGCATAAACATATTTTGATTATTAT
The DNA here is from genome assembly GCA_963930645.1 of Salticus scenicus. Classification (NCBI taxonomy): domain Eukaryota; kingdom Metazoa; phylum Arthropoda; class Arachnida; order Araneae; family Salticidae; genus Salticus; species Salticus scenicus. The sequence goes on from OZ005653.1 coordinate 244,599,029, forward strand.
TTTTAAAAACTACATAAATAAATTATTTGCCACTTACAGTTGGAACTTTAACTAAATTTACAGTAGAAGATGTAGAAGATGGCATTGATGATACAGAAGACTGTACAGGAGTTATTGTTAAACCAGATCTACTGGCCCTGAAGTTTAAAATAAAATTATGTTAATATATATACATATATAGAGTAGTAATAGGAAAGAAAAAAAGGCAACATATATTATTATATACATATACATAAGCATAATCTAATGTAGATTAGAATTTGCATACATGTGCATTATACTAAATCATTCTATGATTAAAATATAAAAATGTCAAGATATAAAAAAAGAAAAAAAATCTTAAAATACATATTTTGAAATTTTTATCTTAAAAAATTTTAATTTATAATGTTTCCTTATACAGAGTAATAATAGTTAAACATCATACAATTAAAATGCAACAATTGTTTCAAATCAAAATATAAGAAAAAATAAGAGATATTGAATATTTTCTCTGGTACAATCCTGAATAGTGATAATTCAATAATATGATGCAATACCATCAAAACAAAATTTATCACCACCAGCATGGAAAAACAAACTTAAGGCATATCACATAGGTTCAAAAATTCAACCAGGCCGATAAAAAAGTCAAGTAAAAAAAAAAACTATTACATATATTTCTATGCAACTATTGTACTTTTTGTGACCACAACACATGAGAAATTTCACTCAACTTTTAACCAAGCACAACATGATGAACTTTTCTAAATGATAGTCGAAAAAATTGACTACCCACTCACTGACGAGTGAAATGTTGCATAAAAATCCCTCATGCTATATGGCAATTTGAGATTCTATATGCCCAACATGGGCATCGGCACATAGGGGCAAGGGGGGGGGGGGGCACTTGCCCCCTCCTGGAAAATTCTAATAAGTAAAAAATTATTAAAAAATTACTATTAAAGCTTTAAAACAATGTCATCAGAATTCAAATGATCAAATAAAATTTATATCACAGAGCCAACAATTAGAGTCAAACCGACACGACCTGCACTTATAGGTTATCTCGAACTTTTTTCCAAAAACAGATTTTAAATCGACGATGAATTTTTCCGATTAGTATTGGTTTAGAATAAACTATATAATTTTTATAAGTAAAATGTTTTAGTTTATATTGCACACATACAAATTTGTGGTAGTAAATTCTTACACACAGGCTGACTTAATCACCTCAATCAACCAGCCAACCATTTAAATCTAACTAAATTTTTAAAAATATGCTGAAATTTTGCAATTTTAAGTTTGCCCTCTCCTGAAAAATTTTCTGGTGACGCCTCTGATGCCCAAGCAATAGAATATTGATTAATAAAACTACTGATCACTTAGACAATCAGGGTAAGTGCACCAGTAATTGACACTTTAAGAATTATAATCTGGGTTAGTTCCCTACAGAGTAACAGTTTTTCAATAAGTGTTCCTTAACTGGAAAATTCATTGTTTATGCCTGAGAAGTTGTGCATCATACAGAACTTGTTATAAAGATATTCTACTGTATTACCAATTTTCTCATTTGGCACGCAAAGTGAATTTGCAGATTTTTTTTCCTTTTTCTCCACAATATAAATAAATCATGTCCAGTTATTTCATCATCCCACTCTTAATTGTTAGTATAAGTTTCAGTTAACCTTGTGTGTAAATATGTATAAATAAAAGACTCACTTGATTTATAAATTTAAGACTGATTCTAGTTTATAAACTGGCTCACAGCCTTCCTTGTCGGAATGAGTTTACTTTCACAACGACAATACTTTGTGAAAAGTTGATAGAACATATGCTAGCATGCTTTGTTACTTTTAAAGATCAAAGGCAGTCCAATTAAATATTAATTAATTATTTTTTTAATAACACATAAGTCAAAAATTTATGCCAATTAATAGCTAGGATCTAAAACTTTTGTCATTAACTCGCACTTGTGATGTTAAAACTGCATTCATCTTGTCCCTTTCTCATTTGTTCTCAGTTCAGTCTTTTGCCCCTGCATAGTTGTTTTCTTTTGTGATCTTGTGGAGGCCCTCATCTTGACACATGCCACAGATTTCCCACTGTTTTAAAAAAGATGAGTTTTTCAACTGATGTTGGGGATTAGAGCGGCAACTTTTTATCGACCTTAAGTTTTTGATCAATGGTCATGGTGGTCTTTTAACTTCATGTGGATCTTTTAGAATGAACATATAAGAGCATAAATTTCTTTTTTTTTTTTTCTGGCATACAAAATCGTAAATGTATAATAATTTTTTTATACATATTGGATTTCATCTTCTGTTTTACAGAAATGTTGAGTACTCTTTATAACTTTTGTTTTTGATGCTTGTGTACGAAAGTTGGTCCTGATGATAACAGATAATAGAAGCTAAAAACTTAATAAATAAAGAACCAAGTCTCCCATTCATATATAAATTTTATTTCACACCTTGTCTCATATTTTTTTCTTAATCATCATCATAGCACAGTATTCTGGTAAGATTTGTCCATTACTTTTTTTTTTTTTTTTTTGCTTGTTATATTTTTATATCCAAGAGAACAAGAATTAAAAAAAAAGGGGGGTTGGGGGATTTTGGAGATTTCCACCACATGCATAGCTCATTATATATGATACTTCAATAGTCAATTGACCCAAAGAAATAAATGGGTATTGTGTGACACATCACAACTGCAATCAAAATTAATATAAAAATATAAAAGCTACATGATATTATTACAAAATGTTATGTTGATTACTCAATAAATACATTGTCACTGATTTCTCTATATATAGTAAAAGTGTCTGTTTCATGACTATTAATAATAAAACCAAGAACAATTTAATAGCACAGTACTATAAGAAAAATATTTGATTATTATAAATAATTTTTTCCACAGTAAAATTACATCAGTAAATATTCATCTATCTATAATAATAAAAGAAGATGTCTGTCTGTCTCTCTGTCTGTGCATCTATACGTTCAGCCCCTACTGAACGCAAAAGTACAAAATTTGACATGAGGGTGCTCAGAAGCCTTCCCTAGAGATAGTGCAAAAAGAATTAAAAAAATTGAATTAGATCTGGAGATATTAAACAATATATGTCCAGGGGTGCAGAATATGTCCGAACGAGGTTCGGGGGAAATTTTAACTGACTGGGGAAATTTTGAATATTTTTTTAAGAGAAAATAAAAATGTAAATCAAAAATAACAATTTGCTAGTTTGAAGTGCTTATACACTTACAGCGATATTTTTATGTTACACTGTATACTTTAAAGATTTATTACATAGAACAAATGACTTTGTATAGCAAAGTAGATTTTTGCATTATTGAGGGAAATTTATACTGTGTTTGGGGAAATTTCCAAGGTTTGAACATTTTCTGCACCCCTGCATATGTCAAATCAAAAAACGAGCAGATCATATTTTCCACCCTCTAAGTAGAATTCAGCGCGTTCCTCAAAAGAAGAAACACAGAGAGAAAATTTCGCAGGCGCTACCGAGTGGGAATTTACTGCAATTAAATTTTTCAATAAAGCTATTTTCACTATATGTCAATAAGCTGTTGTAAGACCTGACACAGGAAAAAGGCGCCGCAGGCACCACCGAGCGGAAGTTTCATAAAGTCAGATTTTTCAAGGATCGCGAACCAGCTGGTCACCGAAGGCGACTAGTAAAAAATAAATTTGAGCAACAAACTATAGTTTTATATTAAATAAAAGCATATGTTTATAAATTAAAGAGTTTTTTAAAAAAAAAAGTCTAATACTTTTGTCTGTGGATAGTTAAAATTTAAATAAACACACACAAGATATACTAACTTCAAATTATTGAATAACTGAGCTGCATTTTCATTTCCTTCTTCAGATGAACTGATATTATTTCCTTCTAAGGTTTTGTTACTCATATCAGCTGTACTAGTAGCAGCTCTTTTCACACACTTTTTCTTTGCAGGAGATGTTGTACTAAAAGCAATTAAGAGAAAACGTATTTATCAAAAATGATAAGCTCAATATTATAGATTGAAAGAAAACAACATAAATCTTAACATATAAGAATATACCTACTGTTGTGATAAAGTAACAATTTAACTACACCATTTATTAATAATTCTAAACTTTGACAATATTTATTTATTTTTAAATAATGAAACAACCTTCTCTGATTTAGAATTATGATTGCCTTAGAATTGATTGCTTTAGAATTTCAACTTTGAATCTTTGGCATGGCTTACTACAAAATCACCAGTTGCGAAAATAGTGTAAATGTTGTTGATCTCAGCAAATTAACTCTGTATTTCGGCAATTATTTCTGATTAAACACAAATCATTGTCAATTAGTGCAAAAAAACTTATGTCAACAACTGGCCACAGAGAAATTGCATTATCCAACTGGTCTAAACCGAGGTTGCAGAGTGGGCGGGAAATATGATCAACTCTCACTCCTAAAATTTTAAAGAATTTGGCTTCACGCCAGGGGTGCAAGAGTTTTCCTTTTCTTGCTTGCCTCTTCCCTTGACGAGGTAGCAACATGTTCGATCAATGCCTGCAATGGACTCATTGCCATTGCAAAAATTATAGTGTCTAATAATTTCAATAGTTTCCCTGTAAGATACGTAATACTGGTGATTGTAATTTGCAATTTTAATTGTATTATTAAAAATCTATATCAATTTTATTTTTGTGATGAGTTTTAGTTAATGTGGTTGTTATTTTGCTGAATCTAATATCATTAAAGTGTTCTTTGATGCAAGCTTTAATTTTTCATTTTGTTATGCCAATTTTTGTTATGCCTCTGGTACCTTCTTCATTGGTATAAGGGATTTTGTAAATTCCATCTGTTTCGGGAGGGGGGGGGGGGAATCTTTGTCATTTCTAAGTTGATAGATTTGGCAAAATAACCACCAGATACACTAAAACCCATCACTAAAATAAAATTGGTATAAATTTTAATAATGGAGTTAAAATTGCAATTTACAATAACCATGTATGCACCAGGGTTGCCACTTAAATAGAAGAATGAAATTCCCTGACTTTTTTAGGTTTTCCAGACGTGTTCTAAGAAAATTCCAGTCTAGCCATATATTGTGCATTGGCTGTGTTAAAGGCAAAATAATTATGGTATCACTTGAAAACACAAAGGTTACATATTACTTTGACATAAGGAGAGACTGCTCTCCATGGGGGTCCTTCTATGAGGTCTTGTTTAAAAAAATGGCAGAAGCTAAGAAAAAAAAATATGAAAAATGACTCTACGTTGGAGGAAAAATTAAGTTTTTTTTTGGCAATCATCCTATGAATGTCCCTAACTTTTCCAGATTCTGGTTAAAATATAAAAATTCCCTGACTTTCATGGTCAATTTTCAAATTCCCTGACTATTCCAGGTTTTCCAGGTAGTGTGGCAACCCTGATACACATCTTATAGAGAAACTTCTGAAATTATCAGAAACTGATTCTTGCAATGACTGTGAGTCTGCCACAGGCATTGATCGAACATGGCACCATCTTGGTGAGGGAAGAGCCAAGCGAGAAAAGACACCACTCGCAGTATGAACAGTTTCACCGCAAGTCAAGCTGCCGATGATGGTGGGGATACCCACCGAAAGTGCTACGGTCATCATCAGAAGCTAAAAGGTTTAATTTTTATTATAATTTTAAGATGTTTAAAGCTTTGATTTTTGTAATTAATATTAGAAATATATTTATTCAAACATTTCAATTATTTAATTTATTTTTATTCATTTAAATATAGTGACTAGCGAAGCAAGCAAAATCTCCTAGTGTATAATAAATTTAAATAGACATACAATTTTTCAAGTTATTTCATTTAGAATTTAAATATACATTTTAACCCTCTGCTGATCCTATTTAATTTCACTCCTCTGGTCAGTGTTGCCAAATATAGGAACTTTTTTTGTTAAATATCCACCACTAAATTTTATCTGTAACAGCTGCTTAATCACTTCAAAGGTTATTTGTTCATTATGTATATCAAATATCACTCCTCAAAATTATTGGTGACAGTTGAATGAAAGAGTTTCTAGATTTGGCAACAATGTTTAGAGCGTTAGGGCCGGCAAAGGGTTAAACCAACAGTGTCAACTTACAGCAAAATATCAGGCAGCAAGAGTTTGCAAGGAAACCAAACCTCACCCCAATCCTTACAAGGAAACGTTCTTTAGCTAAACTCACAGAATTTGATGAAATTGGTGCTTTTCTGTGCATCCTCACCAAGTACAGTTGCCTTTGACGTTAAAAGTGTTGACTTTTATTAATTTTTTTAATGCTTTCCGTTGCAATTAAGCAGCTAATTTTTTCACCGTAGATATTTTGAGCCATCTATCACCTGTAATTTTTTTGTTGAATTCTATGAAGGAATGGCAAATCACTCTCTATATTTATTTCATGTCAATAAATGCTTGAGTCAAAGTCAGGCATGTTTTTAGTGATCTCAAATCCTTTTACTCAAAAACCTACCCAACTCTGACACAATAACTCCGAATCCACCGCATTAGTCTAAACAAATCTGGTGTGCAAAAACCACACGACTTCCATTACCCATTTCTACACATACAATAAACTATTTTGGGAGATAATGTAGCCAGAAGGAATAAAACTGATCTAACTTATCAGACTCTTACCAATTTTGCTGTAGTAAGCAATTAATACATATCATAAAATATTGCAAAAGTTACCCCCCCCCCCCTCCCCTATTAAATGCCCCCTCTGCTTTTCACATGAATTTTATTTTTTCTGAAAATATCTAATAAGCATCCCTTACCGTGAGAGGTAGACTATCTGAATAGGAGACAGTTTTTTATGTTATTCATTTCTTTTGTAAGAGTCACCTTTCTAAATTGAATATTGATTTGTCAGGGTTGCTACACAAATCAGGAGAAAAAATTCCCAGAGTTTTCCCTGTCTCTTTTAGAAGTAAAATAGACGACATGCAATCATGCAGCATTAGAATCTAACATGTTTACAGGTCAATTGAACATATTTAGGGCATATTAATTTTATTACCTTACTATAGTTGGGGAAAAAAACCATAATTGATTTATTATAATGCTCTAAAATTTTTAAAAATATTTGATTATAAAAAAATTTCCAATGTTTTTCCAGAAAATTTCAAAATTCCCAGAATTTTCTCTGTTTTTGCAATAAATTTTGGAAACTCCCTGAGTTTTCCCTGTTCTTTAATAGATTTTCAAATTCCCTGAGTTTTCCAGGTTTTCCCGGTACCGTAGCAACTCTGTCTTATAAAGTTTCCTAAATTTTTCCAGTTAGTTGAATGCCAGTTAACTAATATTTTACTGTATTTACTTTTTCTTTTTTTCTTTTAATTTCTTTCTTTCTTTTTTGTTTCTTTTTTTTTTTTTTTTTTTTTTGGGGGGGGGGGGGGGGGGCACTGTAACTTAATATACATGTTTTGTTTTAAAATCCCACTTTATGCTCTTAATTTTAGCAGGAAAATATTAAAATTAGCAGTAGAGATGCTTTTTGAAACACAAATTGCCGAATTCTAAAACTAATGTGCTTGATTCATAAAAAAAGACATCTAAAAAGAGAGTTATGTAGCAAATTTAAAGAAAATTATCAGAGCCATTTTTGAGATACCAGCTTTCAATTCCATTTCCGATTTTCACCAAAACTTTGCAAACTCATTTGTATATTGGAAACCAAATAATACATATGAAAGGCCATTAGAGACAGTTCAATAAAAATATGCAGAGCTGTTGTTTAACCCTTTCATTCCCAACTTTTTCCCTCCATAAAACAATAAAACTTATATTTAGTCATAAATTTATTTCAAAGATAATATATATAAATATTTTTTTCAAATAGGAGTAATAACAGAGTACGAATTAATATAGCTAACAAAGCAACTGATAGATGTTTATTTATGTTTAATATCACCACTGATGCCACTAAAAATCATAACTTTTCAATAAATAAAAATATAAAAATTTTGGAAGAAATAAATATCGCAATTAATTAAAATACATATTATAAACATTAAAGAATAAAATAAAAATATTTCAAACAGTTAATTTACTTAAATTGCCCAAAACAGGAAACTGATTCCGATATTATTATCATAATAGCGTAAAATATACTTTCAATTATCAACAAGTATAGTGAAATCATCTAAAATAGGTATTTTTCGGTGGGAAAATGTATATAGATTTTAATATTGTTCATTTTGAATCAGCGGGAGTGTTAGATGGTAAAAAAGAAAATCTGAAATGTTATGATTCCAATTGGAATCACGGGGAAGGAAAGGGTTAAGATACCCACTTCAAAAACCTAAAATTGAAATCTGGACACTGACCAATTTTTCTGCAGTAACCAATTAATACATATGAAAGGACACTTGAAGGAGTGGGGGATTATGTAACAAATTTGAAGATAATCATTATAGCTGTTTTTGAGATTAGAACAAAAAAAAAAAAAAAAAAAAAGGACATCACTTTTGGTTTTCCAATTTTTACTGAAAGTTGGCAAACTATCTATACACTAGACCCATTTTAATTACAAAATTTCCTTGTTCTATGTTTTTCTTTTCATTTTTTTAGATATGATTAGTCAAAAAATTTCTGACACACACTTTTTTTTTTTAAATAAAAACAGGGGGGAAAAACGGGTAGACTTCTGAAAGAATGTCAACATTGGCTAAACTGGTAAAAGAATCTTTCACAATGAATCTTCAAATAAACATTTAAAATTAGAAGAAAATTGGTGAAAAAGCTGCCTGTATTTATTATACTTGGGTCAAATTCTTAATTCCATTTTTATTATAAAAGTACTTTATCCAAATATTTTATATCTAATGTGCAGTGGATTGTACTATGTATTTTATTCACATTTTGAGAATTCATGGTAATTTACTGATCCCAGTCTTCGAAATATGTTTCAGGGGTAGAAATTAAGAAAATAAAGTTACTGGTCCTCAGGACCAGTAATTTTTAGATTTCACTGGTTTGTTCTTCCATTCTATTATATTTTTAAAAATATTTAAATAATTGTAAACTATTTGTTTTACAAAGACTTTGTTTATAAATTTACAAGTCAGGTAGGATAAATTTTTGTAAATTAATTAAAAAATACAAATGAAGTCCTACATAAATCAAAAATTTATGCTTTAATAAGCGAGCTTAATGTCAACGTATTTACTATTAAGAAGTAAAAAAAAAGGTTATGCAAGTGAAATTAAATGAAAAGTTACAGAGAATAGGTTATATTGACAATTCTAAAGAAGTACACTTACTGTTATAATATATTATTCTGTGACAGATTTACGGGCAATTTTAGAAAAAAATAAAAAATACAAAAGAATTGAAAAGCTTCACTGGTCTGGTGGACCACTAAAATTTACATTTTGCTAGTCCATTAAATATTTTTGTGGTCCTGGGCCAACAGACCATTGTTAATTTCAAGCCCTGATGTTTATTATAAAATAGTTTTAAAATTAAAATGGAATTGGGATTCATAATTACAGGAACATTTGATTTAAGTTATCTTTATACTGCTACATTTTTGCTAATAAAATTTGCATTTATAGCATAATTGGTAAGCCTCAAAACTCACAATAGCTCTAAAGAAATTAACTTTTTCATTCATTCATTCTTTTATTTTTTATTATTTTTTATTTATTTATAAGTTCTAGTGATAACATTCCACACATAGAACAGAAGGAAATTTAAGTAACTAAGTTACTTTAAAAATAGTCTATGTTATGAGTAGAAGAAGGCATAAATAAACATAAATTTACAAAATAAACAGTTAACTCTAAGATCTATATTTAATAAAAATTATATAAAAGTGATAAATTAACAAGGGTATAAATTTAAAATAGGCTTTTTTTTTTTTACTTTATTAAAGGAAATTAAAAAACATATAAAACTTACAAAGCAGATACCCTTTTTGTTGTAGAGATTCTAGAAGAAACAGGAGTACCAGAACCACTGCCTGAAGTTTCGGTAGTCATATCTATGGGCATATTTCCAAATTACAAAACAAATCTACATTATAATTAAAAAATATGACATACAATAGAAACTCTATATAATACAGCTGCAAAGGAATAGCACACATTACTTTACACTATACTATGCACCATTACAGTCAATTATGACATCTGTATGTAATAGCAACCAATATTATATTGCTTCAGAAAGAAGTTAATATCATGTTACAGAAAAATCTTTAACTCATGAAGCATCAGACAGGGGTCGATCCAGACAAAAATTGGGACCCTTTGCTGCCCCTTCACAAAATTCAAATCTCTAAAATGGGCCCCTTCACAAAATTTAAATCCATAAAATCAGTCCCATCACAAAATTCAAATCCATAAAATAGGTCCCTTCACAAAATTCAGATTTATAAAAACAGCCTTTTTACAAGATTTCGTATTATAAAAATGATAAATTTTGTAAAAAATTTCCATGCTTACAGTATTTTTAATGAGTGTCTGTATTTGGCTCAATAAAATGCTATTAACTTGATATTAAACATTAGATAGAGTAACTGCTAAAATAAACGGTTTCACACTTTTTTTTTTTTTTTTTTTTAAAGAAATAAAATTTCACAAAAATAAATAAAAATTTCACAAAAATAATTTGTTTTTCACAAAAATGGACCCCAAAAATTAAAACCTAGATCAACCTCTGTCAGACATTTTAAAAATTGAGCTCTTATTTAATTTTCAAAACAATTGCAGGAAAAAAAAGTAAATTAGATGGTATTAGAAATTTTTTGCTTTTTTGTGAAAAATGGAATTTTAACATGGTGATTATTATTCTCATAAATCATTTTAATAAAAAATTTCTTAATAAAAAAAATAAAAAAAATCTGTTTTACAATATGATTTTAAGAGAGTTTTATTAACAAGAAAATCAAAATTACAGATTATTTAAAAAACTAAAAAGGTTAAAAATTGTTTAAAATTTTATTTGAAATATATTCTGTCATCTATGCGACCATCCTCAGCATACCTGTGAACCCGGGTATTTCTTCTGCTTTTCTCCTTCTTTGAGCAGTGTATCACATTGCATCAGTTGGTAATGGTTGAACCTTGTTGCAAACAACTGTGTCCACCAAAACTTACACATATTAACGATTAATGACATAACAACGGTTACTGTAATATGCAAGATTATTATTATTTTTTTTTCTTTTAATCTATGAATGCTATTAATTCTGAAGCTGTAGAGGTACTGGCAGATAAAGTTGCATGCAATGACGTTGAGCCAATCCCAATTAAACAAGGTGGCATGCTCTGCTCGGAGGAGAAGAAGGAAAAGAACAGCAACAGAAGAAGATAACATCAGGATAACAGATGTTCTAAAGGATAGTCGCATAGACAACTGAAAACACTTTAAATAAAACTTTAAACTGTGTTTAACTATTTAATTTATTTAGTTTTACTGTAATTATTATTGATTTATATGAATTTTAATAGATTACTAGATGTTAAGTAAAAAGATTGAAAATGTTTATCTATTTTTGAAGAACTTACAGAGTTCACACTAGAAAATAACATTGAGTGACATATTCCCACTTTCAGTAATTACTCATTTGTACTTCATAAATAACTGCAATTTTCAGCTTCTAAACATTGTAGCTGTTTGTTAATAAAATATACACACCTTCATATACTCTTTTTACAAATCTTTAGAATTTAGAAATGATTTTGAAAGAATTAACCAAATTTCTACTTCTTTTTCTTTTTTTTACTCAAGAAATTCTAGAGAAGCTAAAACAGAGAATCATAGGGTTCAAAGCAGGGTTGGGTTTTTGATGTCAAAAACTGGTTTAAACTGTCAAAAACTGGTTTAAACCGTCAAAAACCATATATGAAAAATCTAAACTATAATGTTAAATGATTTTATGCATATTTTTAAGTTGCAATGTACTAAGTACATAAATTAACATTCATCATTTGTATATATATATAATATTTTTCTAGAAAAAGAAAAAAAAAAGAAATGTTAGGAAATATATCAATGCATCATCATAAGGAAAGAGTGAACATTATATAAATCTTTTTTATAAATTGTCTTAAAGCTATAAAATTTGCGTATATAGGTGGTAAATTATAATAATACAATTAAGTATATAAAAAATTATTTAAAACTAATTGAATTTTTAAAAAAATCAAAATTTAAAATTTTTAAAAAATTTTTTATTTTTCCTGCTAATTATTATTAATTTTTCCTCTTTGCTTTAGCATTATTATGGTTTAAAAAAATATATTAAATGTATTATTAGGTTATTACTTTGTGAATTCAATGGTAGGTTAATTTTTTAAATTATGTTAAGTGCTGAAATTTCAATGAAAATTTTTAGCATTCAAACATAATATTTGAAAAACAAAAAGTAATGCTGACTCCAGAATAAAAGAGCCTGCAGGGGGAATTCAATAAAAAGGGCAAACTATTTTCAAAAAGGGTATTATTTGCATAATTTGCAGTCTTCTATGTTGTGATTTTTGCATGTGACAAAAGTAAATTACTAATTTTGCATGCATATATGTAGGCTATATGCATTTGTTCTTCCAGGAATGCTTTAAAAATATTGCTAGAAGGTTACATATCAGGAAGAAAAGTATTTAAAGGTTTCTAACATTTTTAAAATATTAGAAAGATCACTGGGTACTAATAAGTTTTTTAAAGGGCCGTCGGGTGCTATAAATGGTGGGAAAATGTTACATATCAGGAAGAAAAGTATTTAAAAGTTTCTAACATTTAAAATATTAGAAAGATCACTTGGTACTAATATGTTTTTAAAAGGGCCACCGGGTGCTAAAAATGTTGGGAAAAAGGCCACTGGGTGCTAAAAAGTGTTTGAAAGAGCCGCCAGGTGCAGCACCCAGCCAAATTAGCCTAGAGTTAGCACTAAAAAATCTGGAGTGACTTCACTCGAAATTTTAATGTATTTAATATTATATTTTAATGCATATAAATGCAGATTTTCATACCTTTAAGGCAGTAATTTATGAAAGATATCTGTCCACCATCCCTTTCATTAAAAATAATTAATTTAAAATTGCATTATGTAATTCATATTAAAATTTAGTTTAACTAGTAATGCAATACAATGCCTCAAATTTTTAATCATGCAACATTATAACTCAAAATGAAAGAACACGATGCAATATTTAATAGCACAATAATTTCATTCATTGGAGTAAAATACTTATGTCACCTTTTAATTATCAATCAGCATATACTTAGTAGAGCTTATTTTTTTAAAAACAAGACTGTAAAATTTTTATAACTGAAAACGCAATAAGTAGTTTACCTTAGAATATACAAATTCCTATATTCGATTTTTTTTTTTTTTTTTTGTGAAGATATAAATATAATTTTTTTGTACTTAAATAGAAATCATTAGCATTCATAAGAAACAGATAATACACTTCTAAGAATTATTTTTAACCATGAGACACACATAAATTAAACACACTTTTGTAAAATTACAATTTTTTATTTCTCTAAATATGACTACTTACTGTTAAAATATACCAAGAAGTGTAAAATGTGAGGTTTTTGACATGACAGTTTAAACTGTGGTTTAAACCGTCAAAAACTGGCATGCGTCAAAAACCTGCCAACCCTGGTTCAAAGCAATTATTACACAAAGCAACTAAAAAATGAATGAAATACTCTATGAACAATGCAGAAAAATTATGAGAAAATCCCCTGTGGAATATTTTTGAGTGGTACTATTAAAATACAGTGGGATTCTTGCAATCTCACCCTAATGTGAACCCTGCTTTGGGTCATCAAAACATAAAATAGGATATTTTTGCTAAAACATAAAAGAAAACTTACCAAAAATAAGAAAATTGGGCTATGGGGTACATCATGAAGTATCAAATTGAAATGGACATCAATACTAAATTTGGTAATTCTGTGACACTTACTTATAATAATATAGAAAAATTATTAAAAAAAAAAAAAAAAAAAAAAAAAAAAAATTCAAAACAAACCTTAAATTTAATTTTAATTGAACAAAAGTATGTATATATCCCCAAAGCAGAATACTTTTAAATGTTCTGTGATAAATTTTCATATGACCAAAAATGTTCTGCAGGAAAAATATATGACTTTTACAAATTTACTTTCACAATATTCTTGATTACTCATAGAAAATACATATCTAACAATTCGATTTGCTATAATATAAGCATATAGTAGCAAAAAAAAAAAAAAAAAAAAAAAAAAAATTAGTTAATAAATAATGATAAAATGACATTTAAAGACATTTTTACTGAAACTTGTAATTAGAGAAGAAAAAGAACTACGGTTGGATAGTGCAATTAACTTCTTCAGAAATATTTTAAATTGTTTATATAATTAAAAGAGAACGTCCATTCTTGAGGCTATAATTTACAATTTCCCACCCTTAATTTCCAAATATCTGCAATTGTTTTACAGTAAAGCCGTTTGTTCTGCGACGTTCAACCAAATTTTGACACATTCTCTTTGAGGGTATACATAATTTTAATTTTACAGTACATCTCCAAAATATTATGCAACCTTAAAGAGAAAAAATATAAATAAATAAAATAATTTATTAACATTACAAATTAATATATTTAAACTATATATATGTATATATATTTAAAGAAAAAGAATTACCAAATACTGCAGAAGCTTTTTGAATCACATCAGATGCTGCTTGAGTTCCCTGCAGAATTACTTTATTTTCAGTCACAGAGCCTTGAACGCTCTGAATACATATTGTTTGAACAGTAGATGAAAATATCTTTTTTGTTACTACAGCAGTTTGTGTTTCATTTCCTGAAGCATTAGAAGGTAAACGCATCTGGATGGATGATGATTTACTCTGAGTTGTTCTTGTACAGCTGCTGTCGACTGTGTTGGCAACCATTCTAACAGAATTCACTTTATTTTCAACAACCACAGGCGAATTACTAACAATATTGGCCTTACCATCATCTTTCAAAATAAAATTTTTTCTAGCTTTATTTTGAGTAATTTCAGAAGTTACTTTTACATTTTGAGACACCATACGATTTATATGTGATGTCTTAATATCCTGTTTGTTAACACATATTTGGCTAACATTTTTAATATCTGTTGTTTTCAGTGGAGTTACTCTTTGCACTGGAATTGATTTATTATCTTGAGTAAATATAAATTGTTGTCCTGTCCGTTGATTAGAAAAAACCTTGGTATCTGGAGGAGATGTAGGATTTAAATTAATTCTATCTTGATTAGTCTGTACTTTTCCCTCTATTAAATGCTGATTTTGAGAAACCCTTTGTCCTGTAGTTGTACGAACTGGAGTTTTATTTTCTGTAATTACATTCTGACTGCTTCTAGTAAAAACATTTTTATCAGGTAATAATGTACGTGTTTGACTTGCTTGTAATTTAATAGCAGAACTTGCTGTTATAGGACGACTTGCAGTTCCTTGTGATTTATCTGGATTAGAAATATTAACATTCCATGATGAGTTCATACCTTTACTTTCAGATGTAGTGGACTGATTTGGTTTAATCTGACTTTGAGTTACTTTAGTATCATGAAATGTACTCTGTGTTGTAATGCGCCCCATTGCAAGTCTAGATTCAGTATTATTAGATAAACGTGTTTGTAAAACCTGAGCTTTGTTCTCTGTCACAGTTTGAGATCGTGAAACTATAACAGGGGTTGACTTCGAAGTTTTATCTGCTGGCAGCACATTTTGTTTTGTTCTATTTTCACCAGAAACCTATAAAATTAAATTTCTTATATATACTTTATTTTCATTCACATTTCTTATTAAAAAATAAGTCATTTGCAATTGCATCTAATATTATTTACATTAATTCTGCAAACAATTTTATTATTAAAAAATTATTTTGCATACAAAATACAATGAATTCCCATCAAAAGACACACTCTGAGACTGTTGGATTTTTGAAATGAAAATAATGTAATTGCATGATAATTTTAGGCTTGTTTAGTTATATCATTCCTCCACAAAGAAAAGAAAAATTCATTTTGAAAAAGTATCTGTTTATTTTATTTTACTTTTTTCATTCCACAAGCTGAAATTTTAAAAAGTTAAAATGGTAATTCAGTTAAACAGAAGTCACAAGCCAGTTTTGGGTCTGAAAAAAAAAAAAAAAAAAAAATCTGAAAACTATTTAGAAGCAGGGGTTAGTTAGTTAACATTTAATAATGTCTATAAAAAAAAGCATATTGTGCCAAAATTCCAGTCTAACCATATATTGAGCACTGGTTGTGTTGAGGGCAAAATAATTACGTTACTACTTGAAAACACAAAAAATACATATGACAAAACTGATAGCATCTGTCGCTTATAAGCGAAATAAGAAATTTCTTTGACAAGCGAAAAGGAAAGCTAACGATGTTTAAAAAAATCGTGGAAGCTAAAAGGAAAAAAAACAACAGAAAAATGACCCTGCGATGGTGGATTTTTTTTTTTTTTTTAGCAACCATCGTATGAAATTCCCCGACTTTTATGGTCAGTTTTCGAATTTCCTGACTATTCCAGGTTCTTCAGGTAGCGTGGCAACCCTGTTTTATCATTTTACTTAGTTTGAACTCTCCTCCCCCACCACACACACACACAGAAAGAAAAAAAGTGTGCACTAAAATTTTTCACAAAAAAAAAAAAAAAAAAAAAAAAAAAAAAAAATCGTTAAGATTTTTCACAAAAATAGGTATTAAGTTTGAAATCCAGGATTGGCCCCTGTTACGGTGATATAAGAAAAACACCAAAAGGAACATAACATTATCAAAAGTAAAAAAAGTTTATAAAGTTATTTATAAGCTTTTTTTTTTAAAAAAAAAAAAAAAAAAAAAAAAAGAATTTTGCTGATTTTTCATGAAATAATTACTTTTTTAGAGGGAGAAAGAGAGAGGGGGAGAAAGAAAGTGAAAAAAGTGCTTAAATTTTTCATTAGTGTCAAAATATTCATATGTTTCTGAAATAAGCAGAAAAATCATCACTAATTTTAGCAATTATTTGAGATAAAGTGTAAATATTTTTCAAACTACAGTGAAATAATCGCATATTTCAGAATCAATTGCAAAAATATTTCGTATTTCAGAAATCAGATGCAATTAAAAAAGGAATTATATAGATTGGGAATTAGCTTATTTTGGGAATCAACTTTAAAAATAGTGCAAAATTTGTTAATTAGCAGCAAAAATATTACATATTTTGGCAATCTGTGGTAAAAAAAGTAACTTTTTTTCATATACTGATTAATATTAATATAATTATTTTTCTAAACAGCAGTTAGAACTATAGTATGGCAAAGCTATACTATAGTATGGCAATCATGAAAATTAATAAGGCGCCTATCACACACCAAAGAGGTAGAAGTTTTGGTGATTTAAGAAAAAATAATTCCACATTTTGAGAATCAGCTTTGAAAATAGTGTAAATTTTGTAGATTAGTAGCTAAATAATCATGTTTTTAAAAAATTATCAGAAAAAATATACCTTATTTTATCATATATTGTATATATTTTTAAAATCACACATTGAAAAAAGAAGGAATTTTGCTTGCTTTTTGGAGAAAAGTAAACATACTTTGGAAACAAACTGTGAAAAAAGTACCGAATTTTGCCAACAAGCCATAAAATATTCATGTATTTCTGAAATAGTTCAAGCATTTCTGAAACAAGTGACAAAAAATATCACTAACTTTTAGTAATTACCCATGATTATTATTTTTTTTTTTTTTTTTTTTACTTTAGCTATCCTATATTTTGGCAACCAACAGCAAAAATATGGCATACAAAATAATAATAATAAATTAAAAAAAAAAAAAAAAAAAGAAGAAAAAAAAGAAAAAAGCAGGCATTTTTTTTCATTTATGGTAAAATGATCACATATATATCAGTATCAGCTTTCAAAAAGTTTGAATTTTGTTAATTAGCAGTGAAATAATCACATATTTTGGCAATTGCTCTTCAAGGGGGATTTCTTTTTTTTTTTTTTTTTTTTAGCAACTAGCCACTATTAAGTGTTTTTTTTTTTTTTTTTTTTTTTTTTCCCAAACAACAGTGAAACACTGCTGTATTTCTACAATTACAATCAATTAATTGTAAAATAATCATGCATTTTGCAATCCATAGCAGAGGAAAACAAGAATGCAAAATCATGCAGTATGCATTGATTATTAACACTTTCCAAATGTATGTAATTGCTGTATTGTATAACTTTCAATACTCTTTGCCTACGTAATCACACAACAGACAGACAGTAGTTCTGAAAGGCATACACATAGACTAACTGAATTACTAATAATTCTTAAACATTGTCAGAAAGTGTTAAAAATGCTTAACACTAAAGAAAATGTAGCCCTTATATTCTAACTGCAGTCCACAATGTATCTGAATATTTTAGTGTAGCCCTGTAAATCTGAAGGATAACCAAATCATAGTCTATGCAAAATATTATTTTAGTATATTAAAAATCAATTCCAATTTCTGTATGATTTTTACAATAGAAAGTTCTTTAAATGTCATTTATAAAAATGTCTGTCCTAAAAAATGCAATGCATTGGCATTTTGGGGTGTCCTTGTACACAAACCAGTTGCACAGGACAGATTAATGCCATTTAAAATAGAGAACATTCCATAGTGAATTTCAATAACATGTATAATTTAGTAAAAATTCTGAAAATATCTACGGATGCTGGGGCAAGTAGATAGACAAAAAGACAGACAGTCGGACTGATAGATACTTAAATTGAAATCATATTCCCACTTAAAAAATGTTAAAAAGTGTTATATCGCTTAATGTAAACGAAATGCAATTTCAGCAAATTTGCAATAAAAGCCTTCAATGTAACTGAAAATTTTTGTGTGGCCCTGTAAATCTAACGCTAATCATACTACATTCCGTAGAAAGCATTCTTTTGTGCATATGAATAAAACATTTAATTTTTTTTTTTTTTTTTTAATTTGTTCGATATAAAGTTATTAAAATTTGGTTTATAGAAAAAAAATACCTTTCGAAGAACGAATGTTTTGGAATGCATTGGGTGTCACTGCATGGGCATTGGCACAATGTGGCAAGGGGGGGGCACTTGCTTCCCCCTGGAAAATTCTGATAAGCATCCCCCCCCCCTCCTGGAAAATTCTAATAAGCATTTTTTTCTTTAACTTTATAACTATGCTATCAGATTTTTTTTTTTTTTTTTCCCAGGTTATGAGCCCCTTTTTGAAATTTTTTCTGACAACACGACTGTGTCAGTGTACACAAATCATTGGTGGTACTTACTCCATTTTCTATAGCAAACATTCGATAGTGAACTTGAACAACATATTTCAATTTCATTGAAATTTGTTTAAAATAAAGGAATTAAATATAGTTCATAAAAATACCTCTCATAGAACATAATGCTTTGGAATAATTTTAGGCGTCCATGTACACAAGCTAGTAGAGATAATCACGACGGAACAACCGATTCAATAGGAAACCTTTTGAATAGGGAACCTTTTCAATAGGAACAACTGATAGTGAAGTTCAATATCATATATCAATTTCAAGAAATTCGATGCATATTTACGTGAGTTAGAGCGCAGATAGTCAGACGGACAGACAGACAAACTGAAGTTATTAACATTTTTAACTTTATTGGAAAGTGTTAAAAAAATTTAGAAAACAATAAAAATGATTAATAAACTTTCTTTATAGAACGATGAATAAGATATGAGAATTTCAGATAATTAAATATTTCATTTAATATCTAGGCCTTGAAAACACAGGGAAAACGATGGATTTGGGGGCTGGTGAATCTATTGCGAATTCAGTAGTGTGTAACAATCAATGGATGATGAGATTTAACTATCTGCAAATTCATAATTATTATTTAACAGCAGAGACACTTGTTGGCCAATATACACACAAATTAAAACTGAAGTTGTACACATTAGAGTCTGAGATATAGCCTTTCTAAAAACAAATGGTTTTATAACACACTAGTACTACCATTTAACCAATATACACTAAAAAAGAAATTGCAACACAATAGCACCACATGCTGGCTGTTTAACCCTTTATATCTCAAATTACCTTATTTTTGGAAAAATAGTTTGAAACTTTTTTATTATATTTCTTTATGCATGAGAAACATCTCATATTAAATTTAGAAACCTGTTACAATTTTTTCTTTCTTTCTTTTTTTTAAATTTAATATTGGGATTTAAAAGTCCTGACTTTTTTATGGGTTACAAAGGGTTAAAATAAGACCTAGAGTCTTGAAAAATCATATACAATCCAACCTCATTAATATGAATCTTAAGGGGAATAAAAAATTTGTTCATTTTATCAATAGTTCATGCTATCAGTAACTCAGAAGCTGATCTTCATATTGATGGGGATTGTGGAAACAGTTCATGCTAAAAGTAATTCACATTAATAAGGTTTGACTGTATAAGAGTTTTGGAGATGACAAAATGATTGTGCACACCTTCAAAGGTATAAAAAGTTACAATTTTTGGGGGGTAAAGAATCGATTGTGTATACTTTCAAAAATGTAAAATTTATAAGGGGGCAGATGGGGAACGAAATATTTACAAAATTTAAAATAGAGCTGAAACCTTGAAGTGTTGTAAGCTTTTGATGGTGACAAATCAATTGTGCATACTTTTAACCCTGCAATGGTTGTGAACATGTTTTTGGCATTGTTTGTCCCCCCCCCCCAAAAAAAAAAACAAACAGATATTTAAAATGTGCATAATTATAGGTTTTAAGCTTATTTCTTTAAGTATGAAAGGTCAGATAATAGTCATGAGGTTCATCTTTAAATGCATAGTAAAAAGTTCATTGTTTTAGTACATAATCAAGAACTTACAGTGAAAACAACATTGGAATTTTTCACCTCAGACGAACCCCTCACACGCTTAGAGGGTTAAAAATCTAAAATTATTAAGGGGAGGGGTCAAAGGAGGGTGTCACAGGCACCACCGAGCAATAGTTTACTATGGTCAAAAATTTCAACGGTCATTTTTTGCATGGTGAGTGAACAGGCTGTTTCAGATTATGAAAAGAGAAGATGGTATTACTGAGAGGGAGTTTGCTATGATCAAAATTTCCAAAGATGTTTACATGATGAATGAACAGACTGTTGTAGGTTCTGAAACAGGAGAGGTTGCTACTGGGTAGAGATCCTGAATGGAGAAAGACTGGACATTGACCCACCAATCAAATTCAGATATCTGTCACATTTGTTCAACCTGCCGTGTACAATGTTATGTTCTTCCATTTTTTTTTTTTTTTTTTTTTTTTAATGTTCATTCATATTTTTTCAAGTTGTGCTACATTTGTCATACCTTCCAATTTATCGCTAGAAGAATCAAGAAGATTGAGTTCAAGAAATGAATATTTCGTTAAAATCAAGATTTTCTCAATATTGTAGGGCATAGAAAAAATAATAATTTTTTTCTAATCAGATTCGAAAAACCATAGTTAGGAGAACTAGTTTTAAAAAATAACTAATTTAAACATTGATGCTAAGATAAACGATAAACCAATAAGTTTAGTTTTGACATTTAAAATCTGAAAAACAAATAGTACAGTAAGCATAACTGGAATTTATGTTTGACTTCTTTAGAAAAGTAAATTCTATCCTACAGGCATTGTGAAATATCTACTTATATTACTTCTTTTTTAGAAGTACCCATTTTTTAAATGAATACTTTTAAAGTCAAGTAAAATTTACTGATATTTTATGTAGGATAGCAAGCATACAAACTGCATTAAGTTTGTTCTAATAAGTAAACCCACGATGCAATAACAATGCAGATGCAGAAGAATCACTAAGTCACAAATTTGTTCTTTTCCAGTTTTATCAGTGATCGGCAATTTCATTCACTAAAAGAAGAGCTATGTCATAGGTTGTTTGGCATCATGATCTGCTTTGCAAAAGCCATTGCAAGATATGATTCACATTTTGAAAAAAAAAAAAAAATCTCTTAATGTTGAACTTAATCGGAATATGAAAATTAATGCACATAAATAATATTTTTATGTATAATTTTAAAATACATTCTCTCTCTACATATATAGATTTTTTTTTTCTTTTTAAATGGAAAAATTAAATACGTGGAAAATCTAAAAATCAGTACAATTTTGATTTCTGGCAAGAAGCAAAAGAAAATACAAAAATCATTAAGTCCTTCTTGCAAATCAAAAGGTAAATTATTTTGCTTAGAGATATTTTTTACCACTTAAAAAATGCTTTATTATTTTGTTAAATTAAATAATTCCTATGACTTCTACTGAAACGCATGTAATAATTTGCTTTTATTTGTTATACTGCATAAGTTATTGAACATTGTTTGCATAAAAGTCCTCTTAAAGATTGTTTATATATATCTATATTTATTTATTTAGTGTATAAAACTAATAAGAGCTAAAATAGCACATGAGACTCTACTTTGCATTAAAGTGGTGGAGATAAATTATTTAAATTAATATAAATTAAATTAAATCTTTTCATTATTTTCTTCTATAATTCAATAGAAGAATGTATTAGTTTCTTAAAATTTTCAACTTCTAGTTTTTGATAGATTTACACATTTTGAGAGGTCCAGAAAATGATTTAACCATTTTTAGAAAATGTCAGTTGGTGTACCGCAATTTCGCGCGTATAGTCCGCACCATCGTATAGTCCGCAGGTGAAGTTTTATGTAAAAAATATTTTAAATATCACCAGATTGTCCGCACTACCATATAGTCCGCGGGAGAAAAATATAACCCCCAAGAAAACAGCAAGTAAATCACTATTATGTAGTTTTATATGAAAATATTAAAGCATTCCCACTATTAACCCTTAACTGCTGTCATCGGTCTGACAGACCGCTCGCCATTTTCTAGCCCTCATTAACACCCCTCAAAATAGGTAATGATCCAGGCCCTCTTTTCTACCTTCCTAAAACGATCGGCCAAGGTCACATTCCACTTGTCAATCAGAGAACGGGGTTTAGTTATTTTTTTTTTTCTACTTTTCTTTTTTCTAGCGGTATGTGAGACCGCTGACAGCAGTTACGAGTCTGTTTTTGTCCGATGAGTAGTATTGTTTCTCTAGATATATTTATGATATTTTTTGTAATTTTATGAAAAAAAATGGCTATTTGTGTATTTTGAAAAAGTTTCAACTGAGAAGTTGTGTTAGCTATAATCCGGAGTAGTTTGCAACTATGTATTTTTAATGGAACTAATAATATTTTTTTATAGTGCAATATTTTCCATAATGAATAATACTTTTTTATTATATCTATAATGTTTTGTTACACTAGTGAGAACACTAGCGAGTTTAAAATTATATAATTAACGCTCATCGATGTAATGTTGCCCTATCGGTATTCTCTTGCACGTTCATATGTCGGGATACCCGTTTAAGTTCTCCAAAATTGCCTTTAAAATAATAATAATAATAATAATAAAAAAGATAAATTAAACAATTTAGTAGATAAATAATAGCATGCAATCAATAGCTTATCATTTATTCGACGTTTTCAATAAGTTTTAATCAAGCGGTCTGAGAGACCGCTCACAGTAGTTGTGAGAGAATTTTAGTCACAGTAGTTAAGGGTTAAAATAAATAGTATAAAGAAAAGAAGTACTTGTTATTAATAAACCATATTTTAAAAATTATACATTAAAAGAAACCTTTAAAGTTGATGTTTACATTTTCTATCAGAATTCCCGGTTGAATGGTTGAGTCATTGAGTGAGTTTTACTTTCCTACTAGAAATGCAGTATGGCTGATTGTATGTGATTCAGCACTAGGAGATATATTTTTTGGAAGATTATCTCAAAGTTTGTCATTGGTATTGCTCAGCAGTAAAACTTCGACGATATTTTGCGAACACAATTTAAAAAATAACAGTACAGGAATATTCAGCAGCGTGCTATCCTAATAGTGATCTTTTGCTTTATGTTCCATGGTTCGTTACCGATACGATGTTTTCTTTGTGTCTTATTCTTTTGTTTATGTTTATATTTGATCATCAGAATCGGCAGTTCGTAGTATTCGCATGTTTAATTCTGATTTTGAGGATTTGAACTGTGAATAACTAGCAGATAATCTGCACCACCGTATAGTCCGCGGGTGAAAAAATTTGCTTTTAAACACACATAGTCCGCGGACTATACGCGCGGAATTACGGTATGTGTGACAAAAAATTTATGGCAACTGTAGCTGAAGAATTTCATATAAATTTATAAGTATGTGTACCTTTAAATAAATTACTGACAAACAACATTTGTGCAAATTGTTCAATATGTGATGCTGTTATTCTGAGATTTCTTTCATTTAAATTAAAGAGAGTATATATATATATATTTTTGTGCCTGACATTTTGTGAATTGTGATGGTTAGATTTTCTTACTTTACTTTAAAAAAAAATGGGCGGAATTTAATTTGTAATTGGAACCAAATCAATAGATTCGGTCAAAGGAGGTTTAGTGTAAATATGTACATATTATTTAATTATTATTATTATTATTTTTTTTTTTTTTTAGTTCTCTCCACTTTTCATTAATCCAGATACTTATTATTCAAGAATTTAATTAAGTAATTGAATTTGGTATAGCCCACTTTCGATAAAACTAATGTAAATACATACTTGCCTTGTGATTTTTAATATACAAAAACATTTTTTCTCTATGACTCTGTTTAGTAAATTTTTAGATCCTTGCAAAAAATACTTAGCTTCACAGCAGTATTGTGCCCGGTACAAGGATATTTATAGGGATATCCTTGGATCGACATCCAGTTACCTATCATCTCCTCCTCCTTTACTTCAATTTAGAACATGTGGTTCTAATAGATGTAAAACTTGCCCTATGGCCTCTCACACACAATTGAATAATAATCACTCTTTGGTTCCATTTTGTCAGGCATACAATGTTATTTATAAAATCAATTGTGGTCATTGTAAACTTAGTTATATTGGTGAAACTTCAACTCCTCTTCATCTACGCATTAATCAGCATCGATCAGATTCTAAAAACCTTTCAGCTGCATCTTCTAAGTCAACTATAGAATTACAACACTTTAAATCACATAATTTTAATTCATGTACCATAGAGATTGTAAAAATTCAGAAAAAGAAAAGTGAGCGTCTATTTCTTGAATCAAAATTTATGCAATATTATAATACAATTTATCCATATGGCCTAAATTCCGAATACTTTAGTAAAACTACTAAAGCATTTTCTAACATCAACCCTCTACATGATTATTCGACTATTTATGCACAACTCAATCACAAAATTAACAATAAAACTTCTAGAACTAAACGAGGTAGTAAAAAAACAGATTTAATCTTTTCTAAAAGTGCCATTATTAAACTCATTTCAGATCTACAGACTAATTACTTATCTAACTATAACTGGTTCATTATTCGAAAATTTATTTTTGCAATTAAAAAGAAATACTTAGTAAACTTTCTGAATGTCTTTCAAAGCCAATCCTATAATAAACATTTTTCAGACATTTTTTATGATATTATAATGTACAAAATCAAACAATTTAATTTAAAACTTAATAAAAAGCCCAACAAATTTAAAACAAATACTCAATTAATTGTGAATTTTACAAATAAAATATTGAACAGTATTAACATTACGTCTATCATTAATGACAAAGAATGTTTGTTTCCGATTAAAGATTTAAATCTATCTCGTACCTTCAAATATCCTCTTCCTCTTGGCAGAAAGATATTCTATTATAATTCTGTATCTAAGTCTACCTCTTTTACTAACACTGTAACCTGTAAATGCAATGATCCTTCTTTCTCAAAATTTATTGACAGAGACCATGGACACATTATCACGGGTAATCTCAATATTATTGATAATTATCAATTAAAAAAATTCATGAAATTTGGCACCAAATTTAGACTTCCACTTAAAACTAGCATTCCACAAATCTTTCAACAGTTTTCTTATGACCTAGATTTATTTATTTATAAAATATCTATTACTCATAATAAACCTATTGCCTACTTCACTCAATGGAAAGTTTTAGTGTTACAAAAAATCAAAAATGCATTATTTATCAATTCTTCAAATCTGGTGTTATTTAAAAAATCTGTACTTCTTAACTCAATCAAATCACTACAGGATGACTTTGTGATCACTTATGTTGACAAATCACCTAATAATTATGCCATTATTTGTAAATCCTACTATCTCTCTATTTTAAACTCTTCAATCAATAATAGTAACATCTTCAGTTTAACTAATAATAACCTTATTATTAATAACCGAAAAATACATAATTACTATAAACTACTTCAACTTCCCTTCAATAACTTTAATTATCCTTATATAGTTCTCATACCTAAGTTTCACAAATCTCCAATTAAATTTCGCACTGTCACTGTTGGGTGTAACACTTATAACAACAATGCTAATAAAGCTCTACTGGATATTCTAAAACAAATTTACAAATGTACTTGCAAAGTTGATAATTTACACTGTCTTAAAAATAGCTTTCAATTAATTCAATACATAAAATCGCTCGATTCAATAGACAATATTATGACTTTCAAGATCTTTTCAATAATATTGGGTTATCACATCTTAGTAATATCATTTACAGTCTTTTTCAAGAATATAAAGCTCAAATTAATCTTCCTTACAATTTTAAAGCAGAAAAATTTAAAACTCTTCTTAACTTTGTTATCCATAATAATTATATCTTCCACAACAACGCTATCTATTTGCAACAATTAGGCATCCCACAAGGAGGTTGTAGCTCCAGTATTTTGGTAGATCTCTATCTTTATTATTATGAAAAGCAAATTTGCAATGATGATGTTCGATTTTATCGTTACATCGATGATATTATTGTATTTTATCTCAACAAGAACTCACAAAATGGCTTTTCCTTCAATTATCCACCTAATTTAAAGCTAACTCAAAATACTCTGACTAATCAATCAATTAACTTTTTAGATCTCAAAATAATCATCGATGGTAATAAACTTTACACAGATATCTATGACAAACGGCAAGATTTTTGTTTTAAGGTCAACTTATTTACACATTTTAATTCATGTCTGCATCTTTCGGTATTTAGAAACATCATCATTAATCATTTATTTCGAATTAATAATTTATGCTCTGCAAAGTTTAAAAACAAGAATATTAATAAACTGATCACAGCCACTGCTAAAATGGGTTTTCCTAAAAACTTTGTATTTTCTATTTTCTATCCTTAACCATGTCTCTGTCAGTACAAAAAAAAAAAAAAAAAAAAAGCTGTGTACACTCTTGTGTATATCAACAAAAAAATTACAAAATAATAAAAGACAATAAAAAAGGTGGCGGTTGGGTGGGCAGATGTTTGATTACGGAGGTGGGGTGGTGTTGTAAGGCTGGATGGTTGGGTGGGTTTGTGAAATTAAATTTAAAAAAAAAAAAAAAAAAAAACAGTAGAAGGCTTGTTGCATTTGCTTTGTATTACTATGCAAACTTTCATTTTCCAATGAAATTTCAGATTTTTCCTTTTTGAGTTGTCAACTATATTTAATGTTCTAATTATACTGTTAAACACAATGTGATCAATCGGTGAATTTCATTGTGGCTTCGTGGTTTCATTGTTGTTCATCTGCTTTGAAATTTTGCATTTTTAAATCCATATGGTTCATGTTCTGGTTGTGGCAGGCTGGGGGAGTGTTGCCGGCGTAAAACTAGTGTAACCCCACAGGCAAGTCACAAGTCTTGCCGCCTGCCTCCTTCTTCCTATCTTGTGTTTCTTGGGTTGTTTTTTCATTAATTTTGATAAGTTTATGGTTTTAAGTTAAGATTTGATGTTTTACTTTATTGATTCGTTTGTTTTGCAGACTGTTAATTAATAGATCTGGTTTCTTTACATTAGTGTATTTCATCCACTGATGATTTTTTTTTTTTTTAAATCTTATTGGTCATTGGTGTTTCAGTGATCTTGTATCTGTTGCTTGGCTTCTACTATGCTTAATAGATCATCTTTATTATATATATATATATATATATATATACACACAATATATCTCACATATCATTACAATATATATACAATATATATCATGAGTACAATATATCTCAACTTATATTGTACACAACTGAACAAAAATTAATATGTGAGAACATTTTGAAACATTACACTGAATTAAATAGGGAGATAGATGACACAGTTATGCTTCATTCCCCATTTCACAGCTATGCTGTCATCCTTCGGAAATAATAGAAGGGGGTCACTTAAAAAATAATTTTTAATATAGGTATCTTTCAAAAGAACTCAACAATACCTTTAACACAAATAGTTGAACGATTGATCTGTGATAATTTAAAACAAACTTATTTATTTTTTTCATTTTTAGCGACAACAATATACTAATATATATATAACACAATATTACTACTACTAATAATAATAATAAATGTGTGTATATATATATATATATTAGCAGCAGTAGTAGAAGAACATAAAATGGACATTTTTTTAACAAATATTATACTTAAAATTGTCTGCATTTATCATGGAAAATAATTATAATAAATCATATATTTTTTACTGAGGGAATTTTTATAGGAAATTAAGAAAAAGTTTTGTGATGGCCACAACATGCTAATTTTTTATTGTGGTTGGAAAAGCTGTAACTTTAAAAAAAAATATTTATGCTGAATATCTTTACCAAATACGTCATCTGCTCTCAGTCCATGACTGAAAGGATAACCATGCTCTTTGAACACTTGTCTGCCATGTTTGTTCAATTTCCAGTCTCTCATTATGTAGGGTCCCTATATCGAGCGAGCAAGAGTTTATTACGGTTAAATTTTTGAAGGATTGCACACTGGCTGGTCACTAAAGAGGGGCAGTTAGTATATAAAATATTTTACTTAAATTTACTTTTATGTTTCATTTGTACTATTGGTACTGATTTCCTTCAGAATTCAATTTCTGCATTAAATATCTAATGTGTATATGAGCTTTCTTTTAGAATAATTCCTTTAGATAAAATCATTTGCCCCCCCCCCCCCCCTTAAGTATGTATTATTATTTATTAATTTATATCTGAAAATTTTTGTTTTTAATGTACTTTTGAAAATTAAGTTAATTTTCTAATATAGTTCATCTTTTAATTTTTACATTAACAATGTAAATTTACATACACCAACATTTGCAAATTTCATAGAACTGACTATTATAATATCAAGCTAATTTAGAAAAATTTGATAGGGAAAAAAAAAAAATATATATATATATATATATATATATATATATATATACTTATATACTTACTGAAGATTGTAAAGTAAATGAACCAGGAATGCTATTAATAATTGAAACAGAGAGTCCTTGTTTCTAGAATAAAAATACTAATATATAAAAACTGCTGATTTTACAATAAGAAACTTGACAACTATGCAAAAGGATTCACATAACAAAATATTAAAATAATAATAATAAAAGAGCTGTAAGATTAATATTTTATCAAAAAATCTAACTAACAAAAATTGAATAAAATTACTTCACATCAAAATTCTTTCTATTTTTTAGATAATTATTTTCTCTATATATAATAATATTTATACAATACTACAATTAATATAAATAGCTAGGAGAAAAGTGTAACTGCAATAAAATGCATTGAAATACAGAACATTCCCTAAAATGATAGCAATTGGGTGAAAATTCAACTCTTAGATTTAATCCACACACATAAATAAAACAGCATACCAACAAACCATGTAAAAAGAAAAGTTGTATTATGTAAAAGAGAGAAAAAGTTACAAGTATTGAGTTCTGTTTGAAATTTCACCATAAATTTCCTGTTTACAAATAAATATTGTTACAAAAATGTTAATGATTTGCATGTAGAAAGTGGATTGTAAATCAAGATCTTAGTCCATAAATACACTTTATTCAATGAATATTCTTAAAGTAATTAAAAAAAAAAAAAAAAAAAAAACAGTTATCTGTACCACAAAAATAGATAAGCACCATTATTGCACACTGTAAAATCACAGAGCAGGAATATTACTGATTCAGGAACAATGACCACAGATTATTGTGCAATCTCTTGAGGACTTTATTGAAAAGCTTGAATACAACAAACTTCATTGGTTCTTATCCTTAAATAGTTTTGGTGATAGTTTGATATGAGAATACAAATAAATAAATCATTCTGAAAAAATCCTGTAAACTTCATTCCTAACTGAGACAGTAACTTCAGTCTTAATTTCTTCCAGATTTTAATAACACTCTTTTTGGCAGGCCACCAAGACCGACTTTTTTTTTTATTTTTATTTATTTATTTTTTTTTTGGGGGGGGGGGGGGGGAGAGAGAGAGAATTTTGAGGTAAGTTTATCAAGCAGAAACGGTCGTTTTGCCAAGCCAAGCTCAGAGAAAAGCAAAACAAACAAACTACCACTAACACAAAGCAGAACGCGCCAATAATAAAATCGACAGAAATAACCCAAGATCGTTAAATGCTTATTATACAGAAACCAACTTTCCCATGTTAAATCGGCAAATTTTTTTTCCGTAAAGTTTTAAATATTGGACGAACCAAATATCGCAGTAAAATGAAACAAAAAGTAAAATATTCGTATCAACGAGATCTTTAATTTGAGATAAAAACGAACTTTCTAAGTTAATAAGTAAAAAAATGGGAGCATTTTCAATTTAGCGTAAAATTAGATGTTTTGACAACTTTTTGAAAAAATTTCTTCTTCAAGAAATTTTTTTTAAAACAAGCTAGAGAATTCATATATGTGCAGAATTCTTTGAAAACTGGTGTTTCAGATAGACAATTACTTAATCTAGGGACTTTTATAAAATTTAGCTTTTAAAAATCAAAATTTCCTATCTTAATTGCTGAAAAACTGTTAAATATCGCCAAAGAGACATAAATTGCCAAATATGAAATTACTTCATCTCAGTTTACCCGAAAAATATTAATTTCAAATTGAGCTGCTTTTTCTTTTTATAAGTTGTTTTTTTTAACCAAAGAATCTTTGCTTTTATTATTTTGTACAATTTTAAATTTTTTATCCCTGAAAACAGAAATGAATACATTTTTGAATAACATTTGTTTCAAATCTATAGCTCGAATTGCTTATTTTTTTAATATTTTTTATACCTTAGAATAAGAAAGTCAGTACACGATATAGTATCCAATTTTAATATCCTTCAATTCAATCTGGCAATGATAATTATGATGCATAAAGATTTCTACTTCCTTCTATATAGTATACTAGCAGGCTTTGCCCGCTTGGCTTGTCATTTTATTGAAATGAATTTCGACTTTCGGTTTTTAATGGATTTACACGTTGTAAGAGCTCCTGAAAACAATTTGACTATTTTTAGAAAATTTCTATTTGCGTGTGTGTGTTCTATGTGTGTGGCGAAAGTTTTGTTCCAACTAGATATCAGGATCTACTGCTCAGAATTACATATAAATTTATATGCAATTGAACCTTGATGTATAATAGCGTTTATCAATATTTGGTGTCAATTGCTCAACATGGTGCTGCTATACAGTGATTGCCGCAATTTCAGAGAAGGCTATATCTGAGTAACTAATACATGGAATTGCATAAATTTACAAATAAATTTACATTGTTACAAATTATAGTGCTTATCAACTTTTGTACCAATATCTCAACATATGGCGCTGCTATACAGTGATTTTCGCAATTTAAGGAAAGGTTCTGTTGCATATAATGAAACAAAACTTAATATGTGAAAAGGCCATTTTGAGACATTATGCTGATTCAATCTCGATGCCTATCGGCCGATAAGTGGAGCTCATATACTACAATTTTTTTTTTTTAGAACTGAAAGGATGCCATCTGCATGGCGAAAATTTACTTCCGTTGGACATTTTGTGCAACAATACCTCTCTGAGTTGATAATATTCAGCATTCATAATGAAAAAAATAATAAATAATTTGTGCTGCGTTAATATGTATAGGAAAATGTAGAAGAAAGTTTTGTGATGGACACGACATACTAGTCTGCATAGAAAACCCATGGATAATGTCTAGCAACCAGAATTATAGAAAGTTTAACGCAAAGAAAACTTTGTAATACAGTTTAACGCAAAGAACAACATCGCACGAAAACTGAGTTGAAATCCAGGACATATCTGATGTAAAGTATCAGGTTAATTCCAGTAAATATAAAAACTATTTAAAAAAAATAAATGATATCTACAAAAAAGACACTTAAAATGTACAAAAAAGCCAAGCTCAAAGAAAGAGAATTGATTAAAGTTGTGTCTAAAAAGGGTGTGATATCAAATTCCCAAGCTTACATTCAAATACAGTGGAACCTGTCTAAAGTGACCACCCTAGGGACCAGCTAAAATGGTCACTATACGCAGGTGGTCACTTTATTAAGTCTGTTTAAAATTGGAAAATGGTCACTTTAGTCAGGAAAATGGTCACTTTAGTCAGGTGGTCACTTTACCAAGGTGGTCACTTTTACAGGTTCCACTGTACTTATTTAATATTCCCTTTTAACTAAATTTTCACATGTGAATCAAGTGCCTTATGATATGTTGATAGAAATCCTTCTTTCCTGTACTAAATACATCATAGCGTGTTTCTGAAAAATATTATTATTTTTATTTATGTATGATGGGCTTGGCGGCCATCTTTCAAGTAATGAATAAACATTCACACAATTTGAAAGAAGTTTCTTAAAATATATCTCATATAAAATTAATTTTGCTATTCCATTCAGCAGAGACGGAAATATTTCGATAACATGATTTCTTATAATTATTTAGTATTAAGTGCACTTCCATCCTATAAATGCCGGGAATAAAGAATATAAAAATTTAAATTAACGTAAAAACATGAAGGAGAGGCATAGAAGCTTCCACCCCCCATTATATTTACCCAATTTGAATTTAGCTTCTTGGAATAAATACCTCGTAAAAATAATATGGTTATTCCATTCAACAGGGGTTGAAATATTCAGATTAAAAAAAAAAAAAAATGCATTAAAAACATCGCAAAAGCCCCGTTAAGCACACAAGTTGAATCAATTTAAGTTTTAACAGTGTTAAGTTTGGCGCACTCCCATCCTATAATTATTTCTCATTGCGCAGCACTAGTGCAACATAAAACTCAATTAACCAACCAATCAACCAACTCATCCTATAATTGATGAGATTTATAGAATTCAAACTAACGTAAAACTTTGAAAGATGGCCGCCAAGCCCATCATACATAAATAAAAATAATAATATTTTTCAGAAATACGCTATGATGTATTTAGTACAGGAAAGAAGGATTTCTATCAACATATCATAAGGCACTTGATTCACATGTGAAAATTTAGTTAAAAGGGAATATTAAATAAGTATTTGAATGTAAGCTTGGGAATTTGATATCACACCCTTTTTAGACACAACTTTAATCAATTCTCTTTCTTTGAGCTTGGCTTTTTTGTACATTTTAAGTGTCTTTTTTGTAGATACCTTATTAAGAAATGAAATTGGCTTAAAATCATCTTTATCAATCAAAATATATATTTTAATATGGAAATTTAGGAGAAATGACTTCTGAACCTAAAGCTCTATTTTCAGTACAACTAATTGCCAACATAAAGGATGATTTAGCTACTCCTACTAGCCTACAAAATTTGTATTTTTCGTAAAAATAGTTCTTCAAACACGCTGGGACTAGGCTTTCAAAAGATTTCAAATGTCAAGAGAGATAGTCAGTTGTTAAGAAACTTTCGCTACCAAAATTTTTTGTGTGGAAACAGCAACCTTACAGTGTCAATTCCCACATTACTTTCAATTCAACATTCCAACGTTCATCAATTTAACAAAGAGGAGCCTGCCGAAGTGTCACCATACCCTGGCCGAATGCGAGACTAAATGCAATATCTGCACAGGTGGATCATATGTACAAGGGCTTATGGAAGTCAAGAAGGTGTAGGGGGTATTAGTAGTACTGACTCTAGGCTAATTTGGCAGGGTGCTCCACCCTGCTGCCCTTTTTGAACCCATTTTAGTACCCTGCAGCCCTTTTAAAAACATTTTGGCACCAAGTAGCCTTTTTATAACTTTTGAAATGTTTAGAGGCCTTTAGATACATTTCTTTCCGACTTTTCAACTTTCTTGCAATAGTTTTACAGCATTCCTGGAAGAACAAGTGCATATAGCCTAATATATACACATAAAATTAGTAATTTACTTTTGTCATGTACAAAAATCACAAGATAGAAGGCCGCAAATTATGCTCCTTTTGAAAATAGGTTGCCCTTTTCGTTGAAATCCCCCCGGCGGCTCTTTTATTCTAAAGTCAGCACTAGGGGGTATGTTTTGTATCTTCTCGGCAGAGCTGAAAACAGATGTTTTGGAGAAGGGAGAATGATTCTGGAGAAGGCAGGGGTTCTTGTGAACCACAGAAAGCAAATTTTTGATGAACATGCAGCCTATGTTTCATATCACTTTATTTAAATTTCTAATGTGAATTTACATGTAAACAGTATGTGTATTAAAAATGTGAATATCTAATATCTCCTGTGTTTACTTCCTGCCTCTAATTATTATATTTTAAAGATGTTTTTCTTAAATCTTTATCCATAATGGTACTACAAAATGATTATTTTGCAACAAATTAACAAATTTCTGCATTTTTGGCGACTAATTACCAAAATAAACAATTTTTTTGCAGGAACTTGCTGAAATGTCAGATCAGATTACGCACTGTTTCACAAAACTTATACTTGATTGCCGTAAATTAGCTCAAATATGAGGTTTTTTTTTTTTTACTTTTTCATCAATCGATTGTTGAAATGGTTATTGTTTCACTGCAAGTCATCAAACATCATGCTTTTTCTCAAAGCTGATTTCTGAAATAAGTGGTTATTCAACAAGCAGCAAATCAGCAAAATTCCTACCATTTTGATGCCTGCTTGCTGAAATATGTTATTCATGTAGCTCATCCCTAAAATATGCAATTTCCATGTCCAATTTTTATGAAGGATATCGTTTAATTTCACCAATATTTTTTTTAATAAAGGATCAGTTTCTGACTGCAATTTTTTCTTAAATAGATCTTCTTTAATGTAAAAACTGAGTTAGCACATATTAAATTATACATACCTACAAAATAATGGAAAATATTTCTCTCTCTCGATTTTGCCCATAAATGTTAAAGTTGCTTTAAATCTATTTTTATAGAATAAATAATTGACACTACACAGATAATTGCTTTTGATCAGAAATTTGCACTTTCAAAATATTATTTAGTATTAAGATAACTTAAACTTCACCTCTGTTGAAATGAGAAGAGAATTACCACAAAATGAGTCTTTTTCCATTTTTCTTCTTCAACCCCTGCCTTTTAGTATTCAATCCAGGGTTCGCCAAAGTGGGCCCAGCCCGAAAAAACCCAGGTGAGTTTTTTCGGGCGGGCCCAGTTGAAAAAACTCACTCAAAAACACAAAAAGTGGGTTTTTTCCATAGAATAATAATAAAGGAAGAAGGAGCATGCCAATACTCTAATGCTTGCAAACCCCTTCTAGTGAAATGCCAGCGAAAGCTACTTTTGCTCCTCTCAACCTTGAAGTAGGGCACCCATCCTCAGCCCATTTATCGCTGTTTGTTGTGGGTGCTGAATCGCAGACTGATTGACAGAGAGACGAGATGATTCAAAAATCTCGCCAACAAGTCGCCAACCAATCAGATGGAAGCACTGTTACAACCCTATACCCGGCATTCCTGGATTTTACAAACCGAAACCAAAACACATACGCTCCTTCTTCCTTTATAATTATTCTATGGTTTTTTCATAATCATTTGTATTTAACTATCGTAAATATAGAGAAATAGCCCTTGAACACAGTCAAGAAATCTCTTCAAATATCACCAAACTCTTAAATAGTGTGGGTCTGTATCAAGAAGCTGTTCTTCTTGAAAAACAATTGTCAGTTGTTGGAAATGCACTTGATAAGTTTCAGAAAGAAACGACATGTATTTCAGAGGCTGTTGAAATATGGCTAGAATTATTATCTTCCAAACTTCTGGAGCCTTATCGTGATTCTTTCAAGAAAAGATTTGCCCAGGCAATTCAACCAGCACACATTTTAGCCAACCTCACAGATCCCAAATTTAAAGGAAAGCACTTGAGTAAAGAGCAAGAAGATTCGGCAGAAATGTGGTTAGCTGATCACCACCCTGAATTTTTACCATGCATTTTAGCTTTCAAAATAAATGACCCCGATTATTTTCCTGCTTCCATGATGCTCGAGAACGTTGTAGAAAAATTTTCTTCTCAAAAATGGTGGCAGATCATGGCAAAAAAGTGTGAGCAAAATTCAAAATTTCCTCCTGGATTTGGAAAGTTTTTTTTCGGTTTACATTCAGCACCAGCTTCATCTGCATCAATTGAGAGATATTTCTCTACATTTGGATTAGTTTGGATTGGAACAAACTATGTAATCGTCTAGGACTTAATACAGCTACGAAACTCGTAAAAGTTTATCGTTATCTTTGAGCTAAACTCCCATTTTCCCCAGAAGAAGAAGACCAATTCTAGATTAACAAAATACCAAATCTTCTGTAATTTTTTACAATTTATAGAAATGAAAGAAGTTTAACTGCAGTTGTATAGACTATTCAACATTACTAATAAGTAGGTATGAAATATTTAACTTTTAAATTAAATTGTGTTTTCCAGTTTTCCTTCTTGTGATTTCATTGAAGAATGATCAGTTTAGATTTATATGTTATGTTATATGGTTAGATTAAGATGTAAAGGAGTAAAAGATGTAAATTTGAAAAAACTTGGAAACCCAGATTTCTCATGTAAAACCCCAAAAAAAACCCAGGTTTTTCATGAAAACCCTGAAAAAACCCAGGTTTTTCATGAAAACCCTGAAAAAACCCGGGTATTTGACATTGGACCCAGGTGAGCTGGGTTTTTTCGAACCCTGATTCAATCCTAATCACACAGCAGGGTTCATGTTAGAGCCCGGGATTGCGCAATATAAAAAAAAATCCCACTTAAAAATTTTTTAAATGAGTGATTTTCCCGCACTTATTTTAATGCTGTTCATAAACAAATTAGTACAAAATTTCTTGCTCTTATGCAATCCGCGATTATTTTTATATATATATATCTAATTCGCTGAATTCCACAAATTTATTTTTACTGGTTTTAAAAAAGTCGCGGATATCGTTCGGTTTAAAAAAATAAAAATAAATAAAAAAAAAGGGGTAACGATCGGCGATTAAATGTTCTACAAAAGCTTCCGATTCCCAGTCTTTCTCCATCTACAATATAAATGTCAATATCCATTTCAAATTAGCTTTATAAGATTCTAGAACCTGTAAAGAAATAGAATTGTTAAATATTTCTTACTCATGTAGTTATTTTTTGCCCACCTTCCCTTTTAATTATTTCCATCTAGCGATCAGCAATCAAATGTTCTGCAGAAGTCTTGGTCACAAAAAAAACAAAGGAAGAAAGAAAATTGCATTTTGACTTTTTCTCTTCATGTAATTTCTGAATTTTTAAAATAGAGTCACAATTAGCCCTCATTAAAGGAATTTTAGAACATGTGCATGAAATACATTTAGAGAACAGCCATTCTTGAATTTTTTTTTTTTTTTTTTTGGTGATTTTCTTTTTTCTTAAAATAATAATAAGTTACGAATATTTTCGTATTAACTGCATGTCATGAATTTTGGTTAACAAGATCACCATAAGAATGAAACAAGTTGTGATAATTAGAACATAAAGAAAATATTTTTTTTTTTTTTCAATATCTCCTAAAAGTTGAATTTAGCCAAAAAATACATGAACATATAGGCCAAAGAAAAATAAATAAAATGTTTGATTTTCAAACTTGTTTTAAATGTTCTCATTAATTACTTTCAAAAAAAGATTTTTCTAAAAAAAAAAAAATAATAATAATAATAATAATAAAAACATTTTTTTTAACCCCCCCCCCAAAAAAAAAAAAAAAAAACCATATATTTTTTTGAAAAAACACAAAAAGCTTGGGTTTTTTCGGGTTTTATTCGAAAAAACTCAACCCTGGATATAATACAAATGTCACCAAAATCAAAAATATCACCAAATTAAGTGCTTACATATAATGGATTACGGAGATCATTATTCTCTAGAAACAAACATATAAAAAAACTAGTTGGCATAGGTGGACTCTGCTCAGTTCCCCATCATATTTATGTTCTCATACATTTCTAGTGCGAGACATATTATAATCATGTTAAAAGAAATGAATTTGACCAAAGCTTGATATAGTGATAGAATGAAATCCCTGCCTAATAGGCTATCCACCGTTCACTTCGATATATATATATATATATCTTATTCTAATCTATTAATTTATTTTATCAGGGTCAATTCCATTGTTTAGTTTTCATGCTACTATTTCCAATGCAATAATCCTCAAAATTCATATTTATATGAAAAATTTACAATTTCGCTATGTTGATAAAATCGTAAATTACGAAATTTTCCTATTAGAATATTTGTATTCAATCATGTTCAAAGAAATATCATAAATGTAATTTTGAAGTTGTCTAATGTATTTATGATCCTCAAAATGGAAATTTATGCTCAATTTTGCCTTATTCTGACATGTTAAGTAAATCGTAAATTCCAAATAACTTACGAATTTTTTAAATTGGAAAAATCATAGTCTATGATATTCATGCCAGTATCCTATTTAATATTTCAAAAAAGGTTTGACATCTTTACGATGAAAATATCCCTCAAGATTGACGTTTATGTGAAATTTGGCTCTATGCTGCCATGTTAAGAAATTCGTAATTTTCCAATAACTTACGAAATTTTTATATTGGAAAATTCATAGTCATTAATATTCATGCCAGTGTTCTAAATAATATTTCAAAAGTAGTCTGACATCTTTACGATGAAAATATCTCTCAAAATTGACGTTTATGTGAAATTTTGCCCTATACTGCCATGTTAAGAAATTCGTAAATTTCCAATAACTTGCGAAATTTTCAAAGTAGCACATTTATAGTTACTGATGTTCATTCCGGCATCAAACCTGATATTTTAAAACTGGTCTGACATTTTTACAGTAAAAAGTTTCCATTTAATGCACGTTTAAGTGAATTTTCGTCCTATTCTCCCATGTTAAGAAAATCTTAAATTTCTCATAACTTACGAAGTTTTTTAATTCGAATGTTGCAAAAGAATAGGGTTCTTGCCAGTATCGAAAGTAATATTTTAAAACTGATCTGACCTCTCTGCTATCATTTGTTCGTGAGATATCGTGTTAACAGACTAACAAACTAACGGACTAACACACTAACAGACTGACCCACTGACACACTAACAGACACCCTACAGACAGACACCATACAAATTTTGTCATTTTCGGATTCCTCACACCTGAAAACGTGTAACAAAGTCAAAAAGCCGAGGTCGAAAATTTTCGTGTGATTACCTAAGTTCCCCATACCTATAGTATGATGGGGAACTAAAAAAATGATAAAAAACAAGAAATTACCAGTAAGAATTTTTTTTTTTTTTTAATAGCAACATTGACATTTATTTTATTATTTTTTACAACATAGATCACATTTTAATTTTTTCATGGAAAATGACGTCATGACAGAAAACAATGTCATAAGAGAAACTTTTTTCATGGTGGCAAATAGAGTACCTTTATTAACCTGAAGTTTTAATTAATAACTTTGTTAATTAAGATGATAGAAATTTCTAAGCAACTGAAATGTTCTCCTTGGATTATTCGGCAAACACTGACACCTCACATGATGCAAAGAGCACTGCTCTCTGCTCTCAGCAAGGAGATGTGGTCACAGACACAAAAAAAAATTGACACCAGCGGCCAGGGTTGGGTTTCTTCCAGAAGAAATCAGTTTCTTCCAGGACAGTGGAAGAAAGCAGAAAAAACTGGAAGAAACCAACCAGAAGACAAAACAGATGTTCAAAATTAAAATTTATGAACGATATAAACTCAAAGCAAAAAATATAGTGTCAAATCTAAAGTATAATCCAATTAATATTAAAAACATTTTTAGAAAAATAAGTTAAATTTGATAAACTTAAATAAAGCACCCTTTACATGTCTCTTGTTTATAGGTCTTTTTAGTGAAGTCCCGATTCATTCATATTCATTTTAATGCAAAAATTCTTTGTTTATATGCCTCTAATATCGGTTATACGTCTTTTCCATTTTACTAAAATTCGCAAAATTTGTTGACCTGTCATTATTTTCCATTCTAAATAAGACGGATTTTTCCTAGAAACATCTTAAATGGAGGAACACAGAAATGATCGAAAAATACTGATCAGAGAATCAATTGAATTCACAGTAGAATTTTTAATACTCATAGACAAGCAGCAAATAAAATGAATATTAAAGATTTTTAATGTTATTAAATAACTATCTGTATGGCCATAAATCATATGCTTATTATTAAAGATATGCAATATATATAATTAATATACATAATGTGTTCATATAGTTCTTAAGAAATGTAATATAATACTAAATATATTATATATGTAATTAGCAGGGTTCTCCTTTGGGCCTTTGAGAAGGGCGTCGCGCCCTGCCTGCCCTTTAAATTTCTATGAGTGCCCTAACTGCCCTTTAAAGTACAAAAAATGCGCCCTCCTTGCCCAAAAAACGTACCCTTTATGCCCGAAAATCGCGCCCTTCTTGCTCCCAAATTTAACCACCATGACCCAAAATAGTGCATTTTCCCCCCTTTTTAAATATTCTTAGTGCTTTATTAATACAAATTTTCTTTCTAAAAGCTTTTTCACTTTTCTGTGTGGTCTTACTGCAAAAGCGAGTTGACACTTAGCAGGTATATAAACTATTTATCAGCTTAAACATAGTTGCCGCGGAACTTCTTCAAATGACCCTGCTGGCTTAGGGTAGGGTGGGGTGGGGAACAAACAAAATGCCTCCTCGTTGTTAGCCAGTGTTGCCAACATAAAAATTTTTCACCCGCTAAAAGAACACATGAAAATCCACTAAAAATTCAATTGCCCATAGTGTAGCAACAGTGCAATGTAATATCGAATCCGCTAAATTTAGCGAAAATTCCGCTAAATTGGCAACACTGTTGTTAGCAGAAAGAGAAGGGGAAAATATAGAAGATTTTGCTCTTTTCTTTTCCAATAATCCTTTTGCGAC
Source organism: Salticus scenicus (assembly GCA_963930645.1). NCBI lineage: Eukaryota > Metazoa > Arthropoda > Arachnida > Araneae > Salticidae > Salticus > Salticus scenicus. Next base: position 244,640,231 of record OZ005653.1, read on the forward strand.
CTCGTTTTTTCCCCCTTACCCCTTCCGATTTTCCAGAAATTAAAAAAAGCTGGCAGTGTCCAATCTCTTTTTTTCGTGCTGTATTTTTATTTCTTTAGCACAGACAAGGATATCTTTCTCTGTGTTATTTAGTAAATAGTAAGGACGTTAAGTATTCAGAGGAAGCCCCCCCCAAAAAAAGCACACTTTTTTTTACAAATTTCGGGTAATATTTCTATTTCGTACTTTTTATTTTAGAGCCATTTTTTTTAAAGCTGGACAAAGTCTATGGAGGTGTGATAGTTGACATCTTCAATTTTTCCGAAACTTTCAGGATAAATGTGTTAGTAGTACTGTGATAAGAAAAAGTGAAATTTAATTTTTTCTGAATTTGATTTGTTCGACCTACAGAGGGGGTCAAAGTCTGAGGCCGTAAATAAAGGGTGCCATTTTAATATCATTTTACTCCTAAAGCTGCTTGACCCATGTCAATTTTTTTAAATACGGATACTACTTGATACTAAGTACATTTTAGCATAAACAGTTTGATGGGTCATTCATGGCTTTAAAGGCCAGGGTCATTCAAAAGTGCAGTTTTCGTTGATTTTTTCCATGTTTTCAGTCTGAATATCTGCTAAAGCCATGAGTGCCCCATAAAAATAATTATGGGGTTAATTACACACCTTAGTACAGAACTTAAAAATATTTAAAATTGCATGGGTCACTCTTGGCTTTAGTTTTTAGTAGATAAACGGTCTCAAAGTTGAAAATTTTCAAAAAAAGGTCAAATTTGATGGTAAATTACTCTACAAGCCATGAGTCAATAACTATGAGAGAGAGTTTTAATTATACCCTAGATGGTCTAGTTTTAGACCCAGGTTACAAACCTATGGGGCTTGTAAGATTTATTTAGAAATAGTCTATTTTATATCGCCAATGTTCTATGTAGTACAAAACGCTTGCGACCCAATTGTGTAATACATTAATGCTTGTTTAAAACTTCCCATTTTACATTGCAGAGGTCAGCATCACAATAAATATAAAATAAATATAAAATTAAAAAATCTGGAGTGGCTCCACTCGACTTTCCGAACATTGAGTAATTAACAGTTTTGTAGATAAAGCCTATAAATGCTAGATTCGCCAAAATGCTTATAGTTAGTGCAACAGTGATTTATAATATTCATATAAATTTTCAGCTCAATTGAATCAGGCATTTAGATGCTATCGCACTTTTAAAAATTTGGTCCCATAGGCCCTAAAGTTAAAAGAATTTTTCTTTGTGTCCCTGTAAAAACACTATAAGTGCTAGAGCTAGATTCTCCAAATTCTATACTGACTGAGTATCTGTGACCTATAATATGTGTATAAATGTTTTGCTCAATTGAATAAAGCATTTAGATGCTATCGCACTTTTAAGATTTTGGTCCCATAGGCCATAATGATAAACAAGTTTTCTTTGTGTCCCTGTAAAAAAACTATAAGTGCTAGATTCATCAAAATCGATAGGGTTCTTGCTACGGTGACTACCAACTTACAGCTCATTCGAGCAAAGCGTTTAGACGCTAGCGTGTTCACTCACACACATACACACACACATACATATATCATCGTAAAAAGAGTGAAGACGGACTCAGGGAACCTTGAAACGTATAGAAACATCAAAATCTCAAATTCGGATTTTTGACATGATTACAATACTTTCCTCACTATAGTGTTCGGAAAGTAATAACCTAAGATACATCTGAAATGTGCATATTGTTATATGCTGTAAAACATATATAGGGTGATGAAAACAAGACTGTATACAAAATAATAATAATAATAATAATAATAATTGCGCATGAGACTAATTGAAACAGGTGTTTCAAGTAACTTCCCCTATATTTGTTTCAGTTGGCCCCTGCCCACAATTTTCACTTCACGAGATGTTAAGCTACCAGTACTTATGCTCGTGGGCGTTTCAAATCATATGATTAGCAAGCTGCACCTATACACTATAAACGCTGAATCAATCAGAAACATTCACCAATTTTTGTTACATAAAATGCAACATCACTTAAAAATTTGAATTTTTACTCACAGTAAAAAACAGTACTCAAAAACAGCTTTATCCTCATAAAATCGACAGATGTTTACATACACATCTTTTTTTACATAGTAAAGTAGGTTTTCTGTGTCTGTACTTCCCTTTATTGGCAATGAATAAGAACTTAAAAATTGTATTTTTTTTTTCCATGTTTCAACTTACTCCGTACTTCAACTTGCCCCCGTCTCCCTTATGTAATTTTTACTTTCCGAACACTATAGTGAGGAAAGTATTGCAGTCATGTCAAAAATACGAATTTGAGATTTTGATATTTCTATACGTTTCGAGGTCCCCTGAGTCCGTTTTCACTATTTTTGCGATGATGATGTATGTATGTATGTGTGTGAGTGAACACGCTATCGTCTAAACGCTTTGCTCGAATGAGCTGCAAGTTGGTACGCATGCTGGAAGTCACCGTAGCACGAACTCTATTAATTTTCATGAATCTAGCCCTTATAGTTTTTTTACAGGGACGCACAGAAAAATTCTTTATCATTATGGCATATGGGACCAAAATTTTAAAAGTGTGCCTCATTCAATTGAGTAAAAAAATCATACACATATTATAGGTCACAGATACTCAATCTGTATAGATTTTAGAGAATCTAGAAGTTATGGTTTTTTTTACAGGGATACAAAGAAAAATTATTTATCATTATGGCCTATGAGGCCAAATTTTTAAAAGTGTGATAGTGTCTAAACGCCTTATTAATCTGAGCAAAAAATTTGTACACATGTTATAGGTCACAGTTGCACCAACTGTATAGATTTTGGTGAATTTAGCACTTACAGTTTTCTTACAGGGACACAAAGAAAAATTCTTTATCATTAGGGCCTATTATGGGACCAAATTTTTAAAAGTGCGATAGCATCTAAACGCCTGATTCAATTGAGCTGAAAATTTATATGAATATTATAAATCACTGTTGCACTAACTATAAGCATTTTGGTGAATCTAGCATTTATAGGCTTTATCTACAAAACTGTTAATTACTCAATGTTCGGAAAGTCGAGTGGAGTCACTCCAGATTTTTTAATTTTATATTTATTTTATATTTATTGTGATGCTGACCTCTGCAATGTAAAATGGGAAGTTTTAAACAAGCATTAATGTATTACACAATTGGGTCTCAAGCGTTTTGTACTACATAGAACATTGGCGATATAAAATAGACTATATCTAAATAAATCTTACAAGCCCCATAGGTTTGTAACCTGGGTCTAAAACTAGACCATCTAGGGTATAATTAAAACTCTCTCTCATAGTTATTGACTCATGGCTTATAGAGTAATTTACCATCAAATTTGACCTTTTTTTGAAAATTTTCAACTTTGAGACTGTTTAACTACTAAAGCCAAGAGTGACCCATGCAATTTTAAATATTTTTAAGTTCTGTACTAAGGTGTGTAATTAACCCCATAATTATTTTTATGGGCACTCATGGCTTTAGCAGATATTCAGACTGAAAACATGGAAAAAATCAACGAAAACTGCACTTTTGAATGACCCTGGCCTTTAAAGCCATGAATGACCCACCAAACTGTTTATGCTAAAATGTACTTAGTATCAAGTAGTATCCGTATTTAAAAAAATTGACATGGGTCACGCATGGCTTTAGGAGTAAAATGATATTAAAATGGCACCCTTTATTTACGGCCTCAGACTTTGACCCCCTCTGTAGGTCGAACAAATCAAATTCAGAAAAAATTAAATTTCACTTTTTCTTATCACAGTACTACTAACACATCCTGAAAGTTTCGGAAAAATTGAAGATGTCAACTATCAAAAGTGTCCAACTTTAAAAAAAAATGACTCTTAATAAGTAGGACTTGATAAATTTTAAAATACTTGGTAGCCAGGAAAAAAGTGTTCATAAACTGAGAATGGATATGATGATATAATAAAGAGTAGCATAACTTTAATCATTTTAAAATTATTATATTTAATGCATATATCTTTAATTCATAATTTAATTTTAAAAAAATAAATATAAACTATATTCTTTACTAAAGATGACTTTTGTTGGATTGTGTAAATTTGTGAACAAAGTTAATAAAATTTAAGTATTCATAATTAACTTTAAAATATATATATATATATTTTTTTTTTACCTTTTAACGATTTAAAAAATATGCGTAGTTTTTAAGGGCATTAACAACAGTTTGAAAAGTAGTTATTCTTACACGATGAATTTTTAAGAATTTTGAATAGAATTCTGACTTAAACAATAGCTTAAGAAAAAAAAAAAAAAAAAGACTATTTTTGGACAATTAGAAAAAAAATATATTAAGAAATGAAAACATCAGCAATGAGTAAAAAGTTGTAGAGTCCGCATAGCTCCTACTTTTACACACACACACGCAGCCTATTTTACAGAAACTCTTAATCTATTTCTTATTCTTTCACACATCTGAACAGAGACTGCGGCATAATCCGATCTTTTTCTTTATAAATTTTCAATCTTGCCTTTTAACTAACCAACAGCTGCTTCATAAATCATGATTTTTTTTTTTTTTTTTTTTTTAAATCTTTGAAATCGCGTTAACAAAAATAACAAAATCTACTTACTTTTACGATCTAGCTGAAGAATCACAAAAATCATCGTTAAGTTCAATCTCATAAATAAGTTAAAAAAAAAAAAAAAAAAAAAACATTGACTCAGGAAAGAGAAGTGTTTGTTTACATTAGATGAAAAACCGCAATCAATTAGAATCAAAAGCTGAAAGAAGGGAGAATGAAAAGGAAATCTAGATTGTGCAGTGCTTTGATTTTTATTTACACGATAATCACAGACTATTCTATTTATTTGTGACAATAACAAAAGTTCAGTTATTTTAATGATAAAAATTATAAATATATAAAATAAAAACTTCCTGACGTAAAATAATTATTTGATAATAGATTTAAAGCTAATAAACTTCTAACGGTGATGTTGTGGTATACAGGTTTAAGGCTGGTCGACTACGCGAAAGTCCTAGACCTGGGAGATATGCCTTTCGTTAAAGAATTTTTAAATTGTTTTAATCCGTATTCGCGCATTTCGGAGTCAAAGACGGAAACTCCGAAGTTTCACAGGCGGAGTGTCTACCATTGTAGAAAGAAAAAGAATATTTTTTATGATTTTTATTGGGATAATTGAATATATGATAACCCAGTTTTTACAGTGTGGGGCCATTCTAAGAAAATTACAGATATGAAACGGATATTTCACCAAGAATTGGCACAAAACTTTTACTTAAAAACTGACTCTTCACGAAAATCATACGAATTAATTGCACAGAAATAAGCCAAATCAAAACATTTAATTTTTAAGAAATCAGGCACCAAAAAGCAAAGACTTCCGAATTAAGATTAAATATTTTAGTATTTTTGGAAAATTTTGAAATTTGTGTAAAAATGATATCACATTTCGGTAATCAGTCACAAAATTATTACAAATCATTAAAAGAAAAATAAATAAAACACTTAATTAAATCGATTAATGTAAAATTAAAGCCTATCTTAGCTATTGCTATTAAACATAAATTTTGATAATTAACGGAAAAATGATTACATACTTCCGCTATCGGCTAATAAAAATATTGTGAATTTAGAAAGTCAGCTTTTTATAAAGCGCGGATTTTATTAACATCGGAATAATAAAGTATTTCATAAATAGTTGCAATTAAACGTAAATTTTCGAAAGTTAGCGGTGGAATCGAAATGATCCTGTATTTCCGAAATCGGCTGCAAAATTACTGCATATTTTGAGATTAAACTATGAAAACAACTCAAATTTCATCGATTAATGACAGAATAGATAATTATTTGAAAATTCAGCTTTGAAAACAATGTGATTTTAATCTTAGCATCAAAGTAATAGAGTATTTTGATTCTTACAGTTTTTTTTTTATTTTCTTCTATATTTATTAGAAGAAAGTACTGGATTCGTAAAAATTTTCGAGTTCCGGTTTTTGACGGATTTACACGTTTTGTGAGGTCTAGAACACAATTTGACCATTTTTAGACAATGTCTGACTGTGTGTGTATGTGTGATAAAAATTTTGTGGCAACTGTATCTCCGGAACTACAGCTCAGAATTGTATCTAAATTTATATGTCGATACACCTTGACCTAAATTAGTGCCTATCAACTTTTGGTGAAAATCGCTCAACAGGTGGCGCTGCTATGCAACGATTTCTGCAATTTAAGGGAGGCTATATCTCAGGTTCTATTGCATCTAATCGAACAAAACTTGATTATATAAGAAGGTCATTATGAGACATTATGTTGATTCAATGTAAATGCTTATCAGCCAACAGGTTGTGCTCCTATACAGCGATTTCTGCAATTTATGGGAAGACTATATCTCAGGAACTACTGCACAAAATTGCATATAAATTTATATGTAAATGCACCTTGATATAAATTAGTATCTATCAACTTTTAGCATCAACCACTCAACAGGTGGTGCTGCTGCAGTGTTTTCTGCAATTTAAGGAAAGTCTATATCTCAGGTTCTATTGCATATAATCAAACAAAACTTGATATGTGCAAAGGCCATTATGAGACATTATGCTGATTCAAATTGGATGCTTATAGACCAATAGATGGCACTGCTATATTGGAAATTTCCTCAATAATGGGAAGGCTATATCTCAGTCTCAGCTTGTATGGCATATAACTGTACGAAATGTGATATGTTAGATAACCATTATAAAAGCATATTTTTAAGATGTTATTTATAGACAATAAAGCTCTTTCTTTGGATATTTAGTGTTAGCTTTCTCTAAGATGAAAATCATTTGCATTCATCATGTTAGATAATTTTAATAAATAATAGTTTTAACAAATTATTTGTCCTTAGTGAATTTGTATAGGAAAATATAGAAGAAAGTCTTGTGGTGGCCACAACATACTATTTTTTTTTTCCACAAAATAAATATATTAACCTGTGATAATCTTTGATGGTTAGATAATGCAGTGTTCAAAATTATCAGAGCGACCTCTGTTTTTCATGCTAGTTATTTTGTTTTTATAGAAATTTCTCATTTTGGGTGTTAAATTTTCCTTATATGTATAAGAACTGTATAAATATAACTCATTATAGGTACAAATAAGTACTTTTAATAATAACCTATATAAGTTTTCCTCCATTATTCATTCTACAGCCAAGTAACAGTTTCCAGGGATTTTGCATGTTGGATAGTTCATCCCTAATAGTTGTAGGAGCTACATTTTTAGAGATCAAATTTCAAAAGAATATTTCATTTGCCATTATTGAAATTCAGCAAACAAAGGGGATCTACTAAATTTACCAACTGATTGTAACATTAGAAATTGGCAATAATACCTAAAAAATTGGAAACTATTAGAAAAAATAGCATTAATTAATTAAATCTAACTTTTTATCACTACTATTTGATTAGAATGTTTAATATTTTTCTTTAATAATCACTAAAAAAGGTCTTTGGTTTTTATCTTAAGAAATTTGCAAAAATCTTATTAAAGATAATTTTATTATAGCTCTTTACTTTCATTTCAACATTTATAAGATTTTCAAGAGCTTTTACATATTTTTCAGGAAACAATTTTAATACTTTTTATTAGGTTTAATAGTTAAAGATAAAAGAATGTGAAAAAATAGATTTATTTAATTTTTGCTGACTATTTTGTGCATTTAGTGAAAATTCACTATATTTTCAGAAGGGAGGGGGGGGGCGAAAATTGCTGATTGCTTAACAACTGCATTTATAAATATAATAAAATTGTTTGTAATTTTGGTGGATATTTTTTGCGAAGCGATATGCCCTTTTTATAAAATGTGCCCTCTTTTTATAGCACCACCCTGCCCCTTTTTCCTTGGTACCAGCACCCTGCCCTTTTTCACACCTAGGGGGAACTCTGAATTAGTATATACCCAGTCATGCATTAATAGTATAATTTTTCTCACTTTTTATCTTAAATCTTTTTTTTTTAATTGTTGTCTTAAAAAATGTATAATATACATTTACTTTCTTAAGAAACTTTATTAATTAATATTTTCATATAAATTTTGCTTAAGTGTCATTAAATTTGTAGTAATCAAAGTACTGTTATTAAAATTTCGATTATACATCTTTTCATTTTATGTCCTTTTACGTCAGTCCCTTGAAAGATGTATAAACGATGTTTTACTGTATATACAGGTGATAGGTTTTTACTTTCAATGCTAATATTTTTAGAACTTTTTGCATAGATACTATCTCATATTATTATATGTTCAAACAGTACAAGTGATAATAATTACGTAATTTTTAGCCATAATATTTGCACTTTTTTTTTTTTTTAAGGATACAATTTTTTGTATAAACTCGAAGCTGGTACCCAATGAACTGTATCAATATGTAAGATACCTACTTTTAAACTCGCATGCATGTTCTCCAGGATTTAAAAGAAAAAAAATCTGTTGTTAGTATTCATCTATTTTAAGTTGAAAAATAAATTGCAGTATTGAACTGCTGAAAAACTTTTCATTTGTTATACAGTCAACTCCCTCTAACTCGCAAAAGTTTTGTCCAGAGGTTGTGCGGATTATAGGAATTTGCAGATCAGAAATCATTGCCTTTGTTTTCAGTTTTTTTTTTTTTTTTTCAGATACAAAGTCAGTAATTATCTTATACTATTAAGTGAGCAATATTTGTATATATATATATTTCACTGTTCTCGAAAACGGTAGCTCAGACAGTCCACGAGATTTAACACAAAGGTGCTGTCCGAAGGGTCATTGTGCACATCGAAGTCAGATTTTCGAATTTTTGATTAGTTTTCTTTTAATTAATAAAAATATGAAAATAAAACTTCCCATTTCTATAAGAACGCAGATAGAGAATCTTAGGAGAGATTTTTGGTTTATTTGATTTTCATTCGAGTGTATTTTACATTGAATTACAGCTACAATATGAGGAATTACAAGAGATTTGATAGGTTTATTTGATTTTCATTGATTTGAGTGTATTTTATGTTGAACTAGAGCTACGTTATGAGGAATTACAAAAGATTTGATTGGTTTATTTCATTTTCATTGATTTGAGTGTATTTTACATTGAACTAGAGCCACGTTATGAAGAATTACGAGAGATTTGATTGGTTTATTTGATTTTCATTGATTTTTCAGGTAGGGGTGTCCAGTGATGTTTTTTTGGTTTTAACATGCTTGACAGTGAAATATGCATGACAGTGACTGCGAAAAGGAGTTCCGTGCGTTTTCAGATTCATGCACAGCGATGTAGGTGTGTCCAGTGATGTTTTTTAGTTTTAACATGTGTGATAGTGATTGCTGTGGAACCGAATTTTGTGCGTTTTAAGATTCATGCACAGCGCGGTAGGGGTGTCCAGTGATTTTTTTTCCCCTAACATGCGTAATAGTGATTGCCGCGGAACCGAGTTTCGTGTGTTCTGAGATTCATGCACAGTGTTGTAGGGTTGTTCAGTGATTCTTTATTTTTTTGGTTTTCATGTGAGTGAAGCGTACATACGTGCGTTATAGTGATTGCTGCAAAAACGACTTACGTGCGTTCTTGATTCGACCATTCATCGAATAGTGACTTTTACTGTACAAGTAACAGCTTCACTGTTTCCAGAATATTCAAAGAATTAACATTTCTATTTGACTGTTTTCGAGAATATTCAAAGAATTAACATTTCTATTTGACTTTTTTCGAGAATATTCATTTTAATAATAGTTTTGTTGCACATTTCGAGAAGTTCAAAAAATGTTTGCTATTGTCAAGGAGATCCCATACTAAAACTGCGAAGAAAATAGCGGCCAATCAAAATATTAAACGTTTCAATTATTCAATTAAAAAGAAATTCTTTAAATATAGTGCCCAGCGAAGCCTGCTAGTAAATTCATAAATAGACATAAAAATGGAAAGATGATTTCTAATAAATTTTAGAATAAAATATTTCTTCAATATTAATAAAACTAATCTATCACATTGATATATGGTGGTAAATAATTCAAGCCTATTCAAACAATAGGTACCAACGAAATGTAAACAAACATATTTAACCCTTGTTTTCCCCCATTTTGTAGTTGAAATTTAGTAAAGCCCGCCTCATTCAAAAAGTACGCTAATTTGCCAAAGATAGCAAACGTAACCAGTGGAATGTTGCAACTTCTAAACGATACAAAAAGGCATGGTGCTGGTGCTTTTCACCAAATGGGGCAAGCCGCACCTGGAAGCAATTTTTCTGCAGTAATGCATTGATCTTGGGAAAGCGAGGGTTAAAAAATACAAAACAAAATATTTTTGAAAGTACAGAAATAATATTCATCACTGATTATTTTTAATTTTGTTAAATATTGATGTAATAAGGGTTTGTTTTTAAAATTTCCTATGCTTTCCTGACATTCTTTGGCATGACTTAGCACTAGTAAGTATGAATTGAAGGATAATAAATACAAGAATGTTATTCCCCCTCCCCCCTTTGTGTTTCAATGCAAGGATTAAGCTTAAAATTTGAATTAAAAGAAGTAAAAATATGAGAAATGTTGTGATTTTTTTTTTTTTTTTTTTTTTTTTTTTTTAATATGAGATTAAATTTCTTTTACATTAAAAAATCAATTGCGAATTAGAAAGATTTGCAGATTACAGGTTTGTGGATTAAAAGGTTTTGACTGTACTGTATTTGACTATAAGGAAAATAAAGTTTTTGATAACATTTTGTAATACAGTAATTATTGCGTACTGATTCTTTTAATTAACTGGATGTTTTTTAAAAGCTGTTTTATCAGAAAGTATAAGCAAGTGATCTCAACTATTTATTACTAGTTAAAAAAATAAAATTGTTTAAATTATGAAACTTTACACTGTTTAAATTGAAATTGACTTTTTTTACTGGATTTTGGGTATTTTGGAGTGTGACCCTCAGATACCGAAGATCACTTCGAAGATTTTTACCGAAGATCACTTTGGTAAAAATTTTATAATTATTAATTAAATATGTAATTAAATTTTTATAGGTACCTATAATTAAAGTTACTTAAAGTTGTTTATAAGATAAATGCATCCATTGTATCTTATAAACCTGCAATTTATAGGATAAATTTTTAAGAAAAACAGTTTCTTCCACTTGAAAGACACCTATTTCTTTCAGATGGTTTTTTCCGTATTTTTTTCTGTCTTGAAAGAAACTTGCCAACCCTGCCAGCAGTAACTTATTTTTAAAATATAAAGAAATAATTTGCCTTCCAGATCAGTGTCCTTATTCTTCCCTTTTTGATGTTCTAGCGTAACCTCTGGTTTTAATAAAGATCACACATAGAAATGTTTATTATAAATAAAATAACACTGGAATAAAAGTGAAGTCATACCTGGATTTGTTTTAATGTTTCAACAGTATCACGAGGCATATTAGCTTTTGATTGCTGCTGATCCATTTTGTTATTTAACTATCACGTTCTGGAAGAAAAATAAATAAATAAATAAAATATTACACAAATTAATTGGTTCAAAATATAATCAGAATTTCAAAAGAATTTTAAAACATTGCAAAATATTGAAAATTTATTTTTATATAAAAGCAGGAAAAATGAATCTGATAAAAAATTTATTAAAGACTATTATGTTGTGACCATCCCCAAACTTTCTTTTATATTTTCCTACACAAATTTATACACAGCAGATTATTTATTTAAAAAAATTATGTGTAGGTGGTTTTCATTTCAAAAAAGTTTAATTCTAACTATTGAAAGAAAGTCAAATTTGTGCTTTATGGAATCATTGAAAATGTTTACAAATCTAATGCTTTCTAAGAGTATTAGATTTCCAAGAGATCACCTCTCTAAATGACCCTTTTGTTTTCAAACAGAATTTTCCACACAAACATATAATGTTAAATTTTCCTAGTTAAAAGTCCTTCAAAGAAGAAACATTTTAAACTTGTCTACTGTAATTTCGGGGAGATAAGCCGCAACTTATACGATTTTAAAAGTCTAATTTTGGTACATGCGGGGTATGTAACAGGGCGGCATATCTGGCTTTTTTTTTTTCTTTTAGTAGCACTTGAATAACCACTGACGGTCAAAGTTTTACTTCGGACAATTTATTTCTCAAACACAATATCAGCACAGACAGCTTATAAAAATAAAAGTAATAAAAGCGCCGTGGAGTCCAAGCTATACAAGATCAAGCACATACGCACGCCGTGGAGTTTGTTCTCGAGCAAACTCTGTGGAAATTGTTCTCAAGCTATAACAATCCATAGCACACATGCAAACCATCAGATCTAGTTAACACTTTTTAGAGTTACTAGTTAACACGTTGAGTGCCACGCAAATTCTTAAAATCCATTAAAATTCCATAATGATTCCTCCTGTAATAAATAAAAATTAAGTAAACTTTCACTGAAATGTTTGAAGTATAACATGTTCTGCACAGTCCTAAAGTTTCAAGATGATTCCTTCAGTACTTAGAGATCTATGACAAAATGTCTAGAATCTAGAATGGCTGACATGACGCTCAACATATTAATTATAAAGAGAAAATATCTAGGCCTGGAAACATCTTCAGTGTTGTATAAACAAAACTGCTTTGTATTTCATATCATAAACACTTGTTGAAAGCCCTTCTGAGCATATTAAAATGAGGAATAATGCTATTCATAATTTCCAAAGCTTCATTAGGGCTATGTGAACCAGAAGCATTGTGAATGTGATAACTAATAACCTGGGGGTAACTAAAGTAGTAGGCACCCTTTACCATTCTAATTCTAGGCAACCTAGATGGATGGTGGTTCTCTTTGAAATAGAATCTCTTCTAAGGATGATTCTCTTCGAAAATCACAGAAATTTATAATTTTTTCCAAAAAACTTAAAAAAAAATGCACGGAAAGAGAGTGAGGGGAAAGAAAATTTTCTTTTTGTGAAAAATAAAAGAGAAAAGGCCAGAAATTGGAAGGAATGTTTAGCTCTTTAAACTCTTTTTTTAATTCATTCTAACGAATATTGAAGTTATTTATCAGTTGATGTGTTTCTGAAGGTCAACAGTGAAAGTTGATCTAAAGTCTGCTGTATGAAATAATCAAGTTTGTTTTACATTAGAAATGTGTTCATTTTGTTTTTGTGGATAAATGATTGGTATATATTTTAAAAAATTTAAGTCCAAAAGAATTGTGGGGAAACTAATTCAAAGGAGAACAAAGAAAAAATGTGTATTGTTCAGAAAATGAAAATATTAAATGCTATTCAATTTCTTAAGTCTTAAGATATCTTTAAATTTTGAAAAAAAAAAAAAAATGTATAATACTGAATAAATAATCTTTTAACAAAATAAGAGGTACTATTTTATAATTTTATGAAGAGAGTTATGGAAGTTTATGACAGTGAATTTAATGTAAGATCGTTTTTGTATTATCTTTATTGAATAACTTAAATAATTATTTTAAATTTTATTAATTTTTTTGTCATTGTACTTTTTTATCATTTAATTTCTGCATGCTTAAAATTATTAGAAACATATTATGTTGGTTAATATGTGCGGCATATTCGATGACTTTTTTTTTTTTTTTTTTTTTTAAATCAATTTTTGCCGATGCAGCGTATAAGTGTGTGTGTGGGGGGGGGGGGGGGGGGGGAGGAAAGCTTATCTCCCCGAAATTATGGTAATTAAAATATATAATTATAATTGCCTTACTTTGAATCCTTCATTAAGCTTTTCGGCCAGGTGCCTAATCATCTTTAGCAAGCTTTTCTTGTAGACTAAGTTTTCTTAATGTTATTTGCTCTTAATAAATATTTATATGTGAAGGACCCAGTGGCAGAAAGTTTTGAAGCTGTCTGCGACAGGCTTTTAAAATTTCATAACCTGTCTGCAAAATTTGAGTGTAATCAGGGCTGAAAATGGCTTACACTCAAAAAGCCTGAAAGCTGATGAGGAAGGGAAGGGGGGGAGCTTAACATTAGTGGTGATCTCGTGCAACAATACACAAATCAAATACAATTTTACTACAAAACAATATAGTATAAACAAATGTATTCATTCAATTCATCACATTCAATTAAATATTTTATATCAACATTTGACACAACACAATATAAATAATAAAAGTATTAGTTTTAGTTTTGATACAGAAATTTTTATAAGAGAATTGTTATCCGAAAGTTGCGGACAAATTTTTTTTCTCAGTGCAGACAAAAGTTGTCAGCAAGTCATTTTTCTGTGTCCGCGACTATGTCGCCGTGTTTCTGCCACTGGGGTGAAGGACATTTACCACAAAATTCTCCCCACATTAAATAATAGCCTAAACTCCACAGAAGATTTTATCCTTAAACTTAGAAATGTTAAATTAACCCAGTGTCAAAATGATAAATTAGTAAGTTTTGACGTTGTAAACTTTTTCTCTTCAATAGATATCAAAGAAATATACGAATTAACAAAGAAATAAAAGAAAGGTATAAAGATGATGATATTAGCAGAAAGGTCTTTTTTTCTTACCTTTCTTTTCTCCCCCCCCCCTCCCCTTAACTTTTAGCATAAAATTTAATGTAATAATACATTAAACAAAATGTGTGAAAAATTGCTAATGAAATCAAAACCAAAACTGACTTGTAGCATGGTATAATTTGAAAATTAAGAATTAGAAGCTTCTCTGGCCCTATCCACACTATATGGCATAAAGATAAATAGTTAAAATTTATTATTCAACTGTTACTGCCATTACCTTACACTAGAAAAATTAAATTATACTGCTATTTAACTTAAGTTTTATAATAATTTATTATGAATACAGGATAGAATATTAAAAAAAAAATAATTTCATCAGAACTTTCAATTTATATATATATATATATATATATATTATAAGCTAAAAGTATATGAAAACCTTTTCAAACATACCACAGGAAGTAAAAATTGATCCAATGTTATATTATCATATATATTATGTCATTGAAATTATATTATGTGAGAAATTATATAATGTCATCTCACATAATATTCTGAACTAAAGTAGGGGTTAGTGCTGATTCTAGGCTAATTTGTCAGGGTGCTCCACCCGGCGGCCCTTTTAAACCTATTTTAACATCCTGCGGCCCTTTTTCAACCCATTTTAGCACCCTGCGACCCTTTTAAAAACATTTTAGTATCAAGTAGAGATGAGAATGCCCCCCCCCCCCCCAAAAAAAAAACAGATTTTTTTTTGGGGGGGGAGGGGGGGTGGGGGGGGAGGTTTTTTTTTTTCGGGGGTTCACCCCAAAAGGGTTTATTTCCACCTGGAAAAATTGAAAATTTTGAAATTTCTAGCATAAAATAACATATTCAGAAATTTATTATATTTACATTCTGATGCTTTTTTTCTTGAAATATTTTTTCATGTTCAGTATCTTACATGAAAACTCTGATTAAGTTCATATTTCAAAAATAAAGTTTTAACCATATAACAGTGTTGCCAGATTTGGGGACTTTTTTATTCAACCCCCGCCGCTAAATTTTAATTGTAACGGTTGCCTAAGCACTTCGAAAGATAAACGTCTATTATGTATAGCAAATATCACTTCTCAAAATTATTGGTGTGAGTTGAATAAAAAAGTCCCCAAGTCTGGCAACACTGCCATAATCAAATATTAATCCTGAAATATTTAAATAGTATAATGATCTCCCTCCCATCACATTCATTTGAAATTACTTATTCTTTTCAAGTTCCTGAATACTTCAGTCTTTTTTCTTGAATATATATCCTTAGACTTGTCTAGCTGTATTATTTTAATGTGTATGGATATATATATTACACACACACATATATATAAATGCATGTAACAGTAAAAAAACCTAAGCAACTACTTTCTGTCAAAACATTTATTTCACGATTTACAAAAATTACATGTGCAAAAACCTACTTGATTTGTCCTTTACATCTGAGTTAATAACTTTTATATTATAAAAAAATAATAAAGCAATAATAAAATGTTCTTAAATTTCTGAAGCTCAATTACCTTTAAATTAAACTTTCATTTTACCTTTGAGATTAACTTCATTTTAAGTCAGAATCTGAATCAGAGTCAGGTTAACTTTTCAACGAGTCGGGTCGACGTCAGAACATCTTTCAAAAAATTTTGTCATAATAAGCAGAAATTCGTTTGACATCATTATAAACATACTACATATTCCCCTGATTAAATATACGTACTACTGTACACAAATTGTTATATACATATCACAGAAAGGCAATAAACAAAGAAAAATCATATATATATATATATATTAAACTTAAAGCATATTTTTGTACCAGGGTTCGCACTAAGGGAAAAAAATGAGTGGGATTCTCCCACTGTAACAAAAAAATTAAGTGGGATTTTGAAAATTTAAGTGAGATTTTTGAAATTTAAGTCAGTAATTACATTTTACAGAAAAAAAGTATTATCAAGAAATATGCAAATTACAGACATGTGATTGCTGAAATTGGAAATTAGCTAAAAGTTTTTCACTAATATGATTGATTGGATGATTAGTTCAATATTGATAATGTCACTTTCAATAAACTGATGACATAAACATTTATATATATAGTTTTTATCTACACTACGCACTTTCAGGATTTTTTCATTAGCATTAAAAAAATTCTTCAATATACCGACAATAACTTTTATATCCACATAAAATCTTATTAAAATTTCACACCAAGAGTAAAACAAATTTTTCAAACAAATATAGAATATGATTTTTATGCATGCACATTAATCATTCATATAAAAGTAGAAGTAGCTCATTATTAGTTTCAAACGTGCATAAAACCAACTGAGTATTAATTTTCGTAAATTGATTTGGAAAAAATTTTCTTTCCTGAAAAATCTATTCATTTCCCCCATGTTTACAAATTTGGTATCGGTATGACACCCCATAAATATTTAATTTGAGAAAAAATAAATAGATTCATTAAGTTCAGCACTAAAGGTCTAAAAATAATTACATGTGTCAGAAATATTGAGCACTTCTATTGCTTTATTGTTTCTAGAATTGATCATTGACCACAATCCGTATTTCGGAGATGGGAAAGATGGGGGGGGGGATTAAAAAAATAATTACAGAGTAAGAAATATTAAACTTTTTCAATTCTACTTCTAGAATCTAATAAAGCAAGTTTAAAATGAATATTATAAATATAGTTTATGTTTCAGATGGGTGAATATTGGGAAACAAGACTTCTGCAGAACATTTGATTGCTGATCGCTGGATGGAGATAAATAAAAGGGGAGGTGGGCAAAAAATAATTACATGAGAAAGGAATATTTAACAATTGTATTTATTTACTGGTTCTAGAATATCATAAAGCAAGTTTGAAATGGATATTGACATTTATGTTGTGGATGGAGAAAGATTAGGAATCAAAAGCTTTTGCAGAACATTTGATCGCCGATTGTTCCATTTTTATTTCTTTTTTCTTTTTTTAATGAACGATATCCGCGATTTTTTTTTTAAAACGGAAAAAATAAATTCGCGGAGTTCAATGAATTAGATTTAAAAAAAAAAAAAAAAAAAAAAAAAAAAAACGCGGGAAAATAAGTGCGGGAAAAGCGCGCATATGAAATTTTTTCAAGTGGGATTTTTTTTAATATTGCGCGATTCTCGCGATCCCGCGCTCTAGCGCGAACCCTGTTGTACTCTTGAAACTTGAAATACACAACACATGTAAATGGTTCAAAATTAATAATCCATTTTTCAGATTTTTAACTTAAGTGTATCAGTCAGTCAGTCATATTATTTAAAAAAAAAAAATTAATGATTTACTAACTTTGTGACAATGAAAACTTATTTTATTTTATAACTTTAAAAAGTTTTGCATGACTTTCAGATGAATCATTAAATTTTAAATTTTATTTAGTTTTCGGGTTTCGGATATAAAATCTGGTCAGGCCAGGATCTAGAGGAAGGGGGGGCGGCGGAAGGGTGCACTTGCCCCAGGCGGTGAAGTTTGGTGGGGTGGTAGCCACCAGGTCCAGCTAGTTTCACTGTTCATAATACTATGCTAGACGCAATTTTTGTGATGATTTCATAGTCAAACACTTTCCTCTCCTCACACGTGATGCACGATCAAGAGATCCTGTAGTATAACATATGAATGCACAACGTGCACAAATGACAAAACACCGAAGTTTGAACGATGACGATGTGTCCAGGGCCCGCTTTACCATTAGGCGAACCTAAGCGGTCGCCTAGGGCCGCCGAAAAAGGAGGGCCGCCAAAAAAATTGAAACACTGCCCAAAATTCAAGAGGGAAACAATCAATGGAAGAAAAGCGAAAATCATAAACCAACTTATGATTTTTTCTCTCTTTTAAGGAATATGTGTCTCTTCAATTGTAAATTAAAAGTAACCTTCTTTAAAAGTTTTAACTTTGTATAAAAACACCTTAACCCTTTCAGGGACAAGGATATTTCGCTCATTGAAAATAAACTACCACCAGAATTTGCGAACAAGTCTAAAATAGAAGAAATAAATGAGGAGTTTTCTTTATGTTATTAAAGTAAAAATTTGCAAAAATTTCAAAGATGAATTTTTGTAGTTGGGAATTAAAATTAAGTACTTTGGTTTAGGTACTAAAATGTTGATTTTTAATAAATATATGTTTTGATTTGTATTGTGGTACTGAATGAAAGCTAGATTTTTTCAAATTAGAAAAAAATGATGAGGTGGGGCTGGATGATTTGTAACTTCAATACGAACAATTAGTTTTAGACCTAAACATTCCACCACCTATCACAGTAACAGTATTTATTCACGATAGTTTTATTAAATCTGAAAAATTCGAAGTCCTTTTACTTGGCATCACTTATGCTTTTGACAGTTTCGCTTGGCGGCCTCATTTTTAAGCTCATTCCGCTTAAAATTCCAACTCCTTATATCAAATTCAATCATAATCACCTAAATAATAGAACTAAGAATAAGAAAATAGAAAAAACACTACTAAATTTATAAGTGTCTAATAAAAAATTTCTGAAAGTTTTGTACATTTGCGAAAAAAATAACTTTGTAAACAAGTAAGAAAATATTTCAGATTTCAGAAAGGTCTTAATTGATTTAAAATACGCAAAATATATAAATTAAGATTAAAAAATAAATATGAGTAAATTTAAATTACATAAGGGTTATCTTTTCTCGCCTATGGTGTCTAGAAAATCCGTTGCATGCGCTGACTTTAGTACTGCAAAAGGTTTTACCTTCATACGGAAAAATTAAACGCTACTTTGATTCGCATGACAGGCCCACCAGTGGCCGAGCGGTTCTGCGCTCAAAGCTGGTAGATGGGAAATGCCCGGTTCGATCCCAGGTCGCGCTCATCGCCCTAGCCGTTCGGAATTTTCCGTGGTTTTCTCTGAAACGCGCGTAAATACGGGCTAGGACCCCTTAGAAAGCCCCCCCAGAGGGCATTCTACCTATAGGCCTCGGACCTTAGCGTAGTCAATCGTCTTAAATTCTATCAATCGATTCGTATCACCATATCTTTATAAGAATATCTAATTATGTTGCGCGTTTATGAATGAAAAGACTTCGTAATTGTGTTTGAGAGTGATTAGCCTGCAATTAATAATAGCCAACACAAAATTTCATCTGATAAATCAATCCACTAAGAAATGAATTAATAAAAATTTTATTTTACATAAACATTAAGGAAAAGGTTAAAGCAAAAGTGAAGGGGAAAGCATTTTTAACACTTTTCAATAAAGTTTTAAAATGTTGACGACTTCGGTTTGTCAGCACGGCCGTAGCTAATGTCCTCTATTTAAAATGGTAGAAATAGGATAACTAGCTTGTGTACAGGGACATCCAAAAAATGACAGTTAATTACTTTCTATGAAATGTATTTTTATAAATCACATTTAAAAAACTTTGTATTGCGAAAGTCGCATTAAAATTTAGATTTATTATTCATATGATTAAAAAAAAAAAAATCTATAGAATATGGATTCTTTAGCATTAAGATTTACAGGATCACATCAAAATATTCAAACACAGTCTCTACACACAATTTTTCCACAGACTCATCCAATCAGGATGCGCTATTTTGATACGCCATATTTCCAAGATGGTGGGACACGGGAAACGATTAAAGTGGAGATTTGAAGAAATATTACCGTTAAGCAAGTTTATTTTACCGTTAAATGATAAGAATTTTGAATTAATCGCTTTTATTTTCGTATGTCGTTATGACAATAGTTGCAACAAAAATCAAAATAGAAATAATAATGCGATATTTTACACAAATGAAAGGGAATTTTAACACTAATCATTGCGTATTTTATTCGCGCCAAGAAAAGTGATAAGCGTCAGAAGTTAGTCTTCTTTCATCTAACTTTCCACCCGTCTATTGTAACCTCTACGGTGTTTTCGTCGAAGGAAAATCGGCGCTAAAGTCGGCTCAAAAATTAGTTGTTTCTAAAGTTGCTGGGTCTGACACGCGCTTTAGAGCTACATTTGGAAATTGCTAGAACTGTATTTCCGCTAGTGTTAAGTTTTTTTTTTTTTTAATACTTTTCAACAGTGTTTTGGAGTAATTAAGAATTCAGTTAGTTTGTCTGTCTGTATTTTTTTTTCGTTGTGTGATAACGTAGGCAAAGTACATTGAAGGTTAAATGAGGCAACAAATACATACAGTTGGAAAATATTAATAGTCTATGGGAACCAAATGATTTTTCGTTCTTGTTTAAAAAATGAAACGAATTCTCGTTATCATCTGGTTTAATGTAAAATGTAAAATTATCATTTATTATGGAAGAATTAAAATTATAATAAAAATTAAGAACTAATTAATATATATATATATATATATAAAACAGTAATATTTTTATATTATTATTATTCACTCTGGAACTTTTTCATCTTGATAGATTCACTCCGTTTTGTGATGCGATGATGCATTCTGATAGCTGAGCAATGGTGAAGGAATGACAGATTTCAAATTCCCTTTTCTTCTGGCCATGCAAAAATTTTATTTTTCTTTTCATTGTAATAGTTTTTACTCACATTTTTGGCCAAACAGTTTATGGTACAAACTGTACATGGTATATGAGTACATTGCAGATATAACAGTACTAGTGTACAGTAGATCCATTGAACATCAATTGCGATGTCATGTAGAGAATGGAGATTAGTATAAACAGAAATTTTAAGGCATTTTCCCAATCGAACGTTTAGCACAGTCAGGTAGAAAAGCTAAAGGTTTGATTCAACTTGTTTATTTTTCTTATTTCTAAATATGCCGGATCCAATTCAATTTTTACCAAAAAAAAAAAAAAAAAAAAAAAATGAAAATGTTATTTAAATTTATATTAACTTATAATATTAGAACAAGTTGAATCTTAATATAGTAGCTTTTTCCTTCTGTAAGGAGGGCGATGGGGGGTGGGGTGGGGTGGGGGAATCACAGTGAAAATATTTACCTGGGGTCACATAAAATCTTTAACCATTTCCCACCTGAAACATTTTTACCTTAAAACATTACAGAGTCATTCCATTTTAAATCAACAAATGGGGTGTGCAACACCATTTTTGATTTTGATGACAATTTGCACATGCTTTCCCCATACCTTTTAGACCACAAAAATATATTTTTTTTATTTAAAAAAAATTTACCCTTCGATATGTAGGCTATTTTTGTCGTTGCCAACAGCGAAAATTGGATATTTTGATGCTTTGCGTTATGAACTATAACTTTTTTTCTATAAAAGCTATCAAGCTCAACTATAGCTCATTGGAAAGCTAAAAAAAAGGATCTTTTTCCATATGGTATCAATAAATTTGAGATTTAAAAACAAAGGTTATTTTTTCAAGGTCAAAGTTTGTGATGCAAAATTAATTTTTTGCCACTTTTGAAAATTAAAAAACCTATGACGTCTTGGAATAACAAGCCCTCTTTTTTTCTTATATACATATATAAGGTTGCTTATTGTATTAAAAAGTTTGGCTTGTTACTCTGCCCCCTTCACAAGATACGACCCCCCAAAGTTGCAAATTTTCTAAAAAATCCAATTTTCAATGCTAAAAAAATGCATGTGGGGGGCAAGGTAGATTTTTTTTTACTTGTGTGATTTTAAGTACTTCTTACCATCTTTCAAACAAAAAAAAAGTTACTTTGTTATTCAAAGGCGTTTGGTAGCTATAAGGGTCTAAATTTTCAAATAATTATACTGAAACAACGCAATTATTTTCATACTTCTTAATCTTAGGTGTTAGTGAAAAGTTATTTTTTACTTAATTGTTAGTTTTAAATGGTGAAAACAACTAAGAAGACTAAGAAGAGTTGTCAAAGAACACATTTAAACTTTGATAAGCTAATTTAAGGTTTCTAACATCTTGGTATATAGAATTTAACTTACCTCTCAAAACATGCAAAACTTTTTTGTTCAGTGGTTTATTGTCTCATAGAGAAGAGTTGACAAATGTTCACTCATCACAGGTGTGATATTATGACCTCTTCCCTGTGCTGACCATAGTTCTGACGCAGTCAGGATTTTCAAAATATCTTGAAACCGAACCCAAGTTTGGTTATCATGACTTGATTTTTTAAACGATATTCCAGGTCCTTTAGGATGAAAAAAGTGGATCCTGTATTCTTCTTCGACATCAAATACCTTTATTTCCACCACTTCTCCTAGCCACCAGTCACCATCATATACGCAACAAACATAATCGGACAACTTTGGTCGGGTTGTTGGTGTGGATAATCTAAGGTTGATAGGTTCGTCTTTGATGACATGAAAGGTTGTAAAATCTAAAGAAAATGATGTACGTCTGGCATGAATGATATTTCTGTTGAGTGGAATGTAGCTGTGGAAAGACAGAGTTTGGGGTAATGATAGTGCTGTTTTATATCTTTCCTCAAGAACTTTTCCTACTGCATTAACATCATCACAGGAAACATAGAAAAACGTTACACTATTAATATGTTCAGTGCAGTATTCAAAGACATCTAATGGATTCAAGATTTGATTACTGACCGGTCGTTGCAAACTAGCCTTTCGCACTAGCCTCTTCACTGTTCCTCCAATCCCATCGCAAGGGCCTTTCCCGTGGGATGTAGCAAAAAAATGCCCCTCTGCTTTTATCCCAAAGTCTTGTTCATGATGGCTCAAGTTAATGAAGTTTTCCTGTTTTTGTACTGTGCGGCAGATCCATCTGAAAAATAGAATAATTTTGAAATTAAAGCATGATCTGCCTTCAGTTTTTTAACAAGGATCATTTGAAAGGCGTAGAATGTAGTTGTGTTGTGGTCAAGGCAGTCGCTTACAAAGCAAAAACTTTGAGTTTGAATTTCTCCATCTTCTTCCCAGTAGACAACAAAAGGATGAAGCGTACATTGCACACCTGACCAGTGATAGGTCTGCACCTCGTCTTGAACAACACAAGAGAAATTCTCTGAAAAATCTCCAAGTATCAAAAATTCCCCCTTATCCAGATCTTCTTTCTTTGATTTTAGAAATGCTGCTTGTTTACTGGCAATGAAATGGTGGCTCTTTAGATGCTCAAGTTTTTCACAACACTTAACCAAGAATTCTTGTAAAGGTAGCACACATGATGTCAGTTCACATCTGTCTGTGGACATCCACTGCTTATATGAAACTTGCAAATCCTCAAATTCATCATTTTCCAAGTCAATTTGGGTGCTGTTACTTGGAGAAATCAGTGATAAAATGGCATCCACACCTGGACATGCAGTACATTCCGAAAACATACAATTCTCATTTTCAGTATCACAGACCATAATCTGCAGCAGATCTTTGTAGCTATGATCACTTTTAATCGCTGATAGCATAAGTTTTACATTTTGATGGTACAAACAAACGCACACTGAATGTGTACCAGATGCTCCAGCTAACACACAAAATTTTGGTCTAAGATCGGCAAATTTAGATAACCCTACTTTCAAATCAGGATAATTTTCTTTAAAATGTATGTAAAGTTCCTTCAAGTCACATAAAATGAGCCTTTTTTGAAGGTTTGACTTTTCCCCATTCATTCCTCTCACAGAAATACAGTCCTTTTTTCCAAGCATCTCTCTGATACAAATCCTCTATAGCTTTTATTGTACTAGAACCAAGAATATTGCTTGGCTTCTTAGGTTCCAGTTTTGGTAAAACTCCTTGTGTTTTAACTAAATCTTTAGTTTTTCGAATTAAATACTGGCTGACTCCAAATTCTGCTTGAATTTTTGCATAGCTCCAAGTTACAGGCAACAAACTTAAAATGTTTACTTTATCCTGCAGACACTCAGCAGTTTTCATTCTCTCTTTAAGGTCTTCTATTAATTTTTCATAATTATCACATATGTGCTTTTGGCAAGAACTATTGTTTTCTTCATGTGAAACAATTGAAAGGTCAAATGATTTATTTAGTTTATTTGTGACACATTCTGTTATCGCTTAAACTTTTCTTTTTAATGTAGATGATTTACGATCGCGCGATAATTTGGCAACTTTCACAGGTGATACTCCAAGGGCACTACATGCTACATTTACAGACTCGACTAAATCACATTCAGGTATGTACATTTCTTCATTATTATCTTTATAGGTTTCAACTCTCTGATTTTGAATTTTATTTAAACATTTAGAGCACAGAGATTTTCCAGGGATAAGATTCAAATTTGTGTTTTTCAAATACAAATCTTTGCTTATGATTCTCAGCGATTTTGTAATCACCTTATTATGTTCCGAAAATGGGTCACAGCAGGAAGTTCCATAAAGGTGAGAAAATTTATCTAAAAACTTTTTTGCATGGTAAGTACAAACAGTTTCAATTGTTTTACATCCAGTTCTCAATTGCAGTAAAGTTTTATCATCATCATTATACTTAGAAATACTCTCTACAGTTGACTGCCTACTATAACTTAAAATGTTACAATTATCTTTCATAAAAATTCCTATGGAGCATTTAGAGTTATCCATAATTCATTTACTCTTTATATGCAGAAAAACAAACTTATATTTAAGAATTCTAAAAAGTAATTTCTTTTTTTACCTTCAACAAGGACAGTTATTCACCAAAATATTCTGTAAATATGTATATTTCTTGACCTTGAAATGAAAAAACCTACATGAAAGACAAAAATTTACAAGATTTTACAGCAAGAACACTTCCCAGCAACCTACTCCTTTCAGAGTTAAACAAACAACTAAGTTATAAAGCAGTTCCATGTGACATCATTGGCAGGCCGATCATTTGTCTTACCCTATATTATTGGTCAAATTGTATCCAATAATATTCAAGCAGCCTTGTCATTGGCACAGTTCCTACCACAGGTAGGTACTGTTTGCCTAAAGGGAACTGTTCTATACATGTGGGAGCAAGGCTGGACAAGTTGAAATCTGTCTATTCTTGCTTTTAACTGGCAAATAGATTACTATAAATGAGGAAAAGTAGGAATATGATATATTCTTATTTGTGAGGTCAATCTAAGTCCATCAAATAAAAAAAAATAATAATAAATGACATGTTTCCAAAAAAAAGTACATGAAAAAATTGGATGGTTTTAGTGTGATTATTTGAAAATTCAGACCCTTATAGCTGCCAAACGCCTTTGAATAACAAAGTAATTTTTTTTTTGTTTGAAAGATGGTATGAAGTACTTAAAATCACACAAGTAAAAAAAAATTTACCTTGCCCCCCACATGCATTTTTTTAGCATTGAAAATTGGATTTTTTAGAAAATTTGCAACTTCGGGGGGTCGTATCTTGTGAAGGGGGCAGAGTAACAAGCCAAACTTTTTAATACAATAAGCAACCTTATATATGTATATAAGAAAAAAAAGAGGGCTTGTTATTCCAAGCCCTTCATAGGTTTTTTAATTTTCAAAAGTGGCAAAAAATTAATTTTGCATCGCAAACTTTGACCTTGAAAAAATAACCTTTGTGTTTAAATCTCAAATTTATTGATACCATATGGAAAAAGATCTTTTTTTTAGCTTTCCAATGAGCTATAGTTGAGTTTGATAGCTTTGATAGGAAAAAAGTTATAGTTCATAAAGCAAAGCATCAAAATATCTAATTTTTGCTGTTGGCAACGACAAAAATAGCCTTCATATCAAAGGGTAATTTTTTTTTAAATAAAAAAAAATATATTTTTGTGGTCAAAAAGGTATGGGGAAAGCACATGCAAATTGTCATCAAAATCAAAAATTGTCATGCAACAACTTTTTTGAAAATTTGTTGATTTAAAATGGAATTACCCTACATTCTTCTGTTTTTTCAAACTGAAAGAAAAATATGGACTATACGCGACATTTGTTGATTGAAAATTGTACTTTACACTTTCTGCAAATTAGCTTGCAAATCATTTCCTGATTTTATTACATATACATACGACTGTTCCAGATGCTAAAATGTAAGTGGATGTCGTGGATGTCTAACCCGCACTATCGTACTGCTTGGGTCGGAAAGGGATAAGCTGCCCTGGCGTAATATCTATTAGAGGGGGGCCGCAAAAAATCTGTTGCTTATGGCTGCCAAAATTGTAAAGCGGCCCCTGGATGTGTCACATCTTTGCACAGCATAGTTCGGACGGTAAGGGACGATGCAGTAGGCAGTAGCAGTTGATCTAACTGAGAACAGTTGGAAAAATATACTTCATATCATAATTGATACCAATCAGATGCTAATTGCATTTCTTTTTGAGGTTCTGCTAAAAATACTAGTTCATTTTTAAAATTGACATCTTCACCAACTAATGTTAACTTTTTTAATCTTAGCAAAATATAATACAGTATTGAATAGAGTC
Organism: Salticus scenicus; assembly: GCA_963930645.1. Taxonomy (NCBI): domain Eukaryota; kingdom Metazoa; phylum Arthropoda; class Arachnida; order Araneae; family Salticidae; genus Salticus; species Salticus scenicus. Next base: position 244,667,029 of record OZ005653.1, read on the forward strand.
ACTAAAACAGTGACAAATTTCATATCTATCTAAAAACCGCAAAATGAAATTATTGTTATAATGTTACTGAAAGTTTGCCAAGAAATTATTATGGAAATAAATGGTGCAAAGTAATATACGATCCTCTTGATTACATTCCTCGTCCTGATACCCCTCACTCTGAACAGTTGACTGATGTAAGATACCTCAAAATGAATGGAAAAGAATGATGCAAAATTTTTGAGAGATTTATTGACTTCACTGAAGTTCATGATAAAAGTGGCAAATATAATTTTTGAAAAGTTAGAAGATAATGGGTTATCTATTAGTGGTTGTCGTTGTCAGTCCTACGATAATGTCCCAAATATTTCAAAAGTGGACAGAGGTGTGAAGGCTAAAATAATAGAATAAAGTTAGTATGCTGTTCTAGTACTGTGCATTGCCCATTTCTTTGAGTTTATTGGTGCTTCTTCTGCTCACTCCAAGGCTGAATGTTTATTTGGAGTTGTTCAAAGAATTTATAACTATTTTTGTTTTGTCTACTTTACACTAAGATACTAGGAAAAGATACACAAAGAATAATGTCAAAGGTAGCAGTCAGACAAGATGGTCAGTGAAAGCAGAAGTTATTAGCACTTTGAAAATAAACCTAAATAAGGATGTTGATGCCTTAAAAGAGTTAAAATGTGGGGATAACTCAATCGAGATAAAATCAGAATCAGAAAGTTTACTTAAATAAGGCAAAGAATTTTGAATTATTTTATACTTAGTGATATGGAATCATGTTTCGAAAAAGATGAACCCCGTCAGTAAAGATATACAAAATATATATATATTATTTTTACAAGATAAATTGCTTTGATGGAAGGATTGGGAACTACATTTAAAAGAAATATTTATTCATGAATTCATCAACCGTGAATATTAATTTTATGGAACTTGGAGTGTAAAGGTTGATATTTTTATTTACCAACTATGTAAAAAATTCCAGAGCTGGGAATCGAACCCAGGCACCTCCGCTTAACGCACGGATGCTCTACCACTGAGCTACCCTGGCTGACAACCAGCTAGGCATTTCTCACATAATATTCGTTGGCCAAGTCACCGAGTCTACAAATGCAGCTGTATCAAGTGACAATATTAATCGCAGCACAACTCCATAGACCACGAAATTTCAATTTAGAAATATTTATTCATGAATTCATCAAACGTGAATATTAATTTATGTGAGAAATGCCTAGCTGGTTGTCAGCCAGGGTAGCTCAGTGGTAGAGCATCCGTGCGTTTAGCGGAGGTGCCTGGGTTCGATTCCCGGCTCTGGAATTTTTCACATAGTTGGTAAATAAAAATATCAACTCCTTTACACTCCAAGTTACATAAAATTAAATATTCACGGTTGATGAATTCATGGATAAATATTTCTAAATTGAAATTTCGTGGTCTATGGAGTTGTGCTGCGATTAATATTGTCACTTGATACAGCTGCGTTTGCAGACTCGGTGACTTGGCCAACGAATATTATATGAGAAATGCCTAGCTTGTTGTCAGCCAGGGTAGCTCAGTGGTAGAGCATCTGTGCGTTAAGCGGAGGTGCCTGGGTTCGATTCCCGGCTCTGGAATTTTTCACATAGTTGATAAATAAAAATATCAACCTTTACACTCCAAGTTACATAGAATTACATTTAAAAGGTTTTGTGAAATAGATTTGACAAATTGTTTGAGGAAAACTACTGTCACTGCAGAGTCGAAATCGGTAAATATAACCCCCTCCCTCCAAAAAAAAAAATGTCTGTCTTTCAAAGAATTTAATTTAGTATGACAAGATGAATTTATATATTGCAATCTTGCAACAACAAAAACAGCAAATATAAATATACATACAGGATGATTAGAAAAAAACTACCCCGATGTATGCACTCACGAATTATATTAAAAACAACAGTTAAACTCTAACAGTTACAGTTACAGTGAGAAAATTTAAAAAATTTCAAATGGCAACACCTACTTTTTTTTATTGAAATGTAATCTCCATAGGAAAAAAGCATAAATAGCATTGGAACAGTACCTCTAGCACGAAAATCAGCAGCGCTAGCAGGCTAACAAAAAAAGAAAAAAACAACTGTTACGTGCCTACCAGAGCACCGCTTTCATTTTTTTAATGACTCACATTTCACACTGAATCTTTGGTTCAGACTAAAGTCTACTGATTCTGCTTCAAAACGAAAAGAAGAGACCAAGGTATCTTTAATTTCGTGTAAGGGTACTGAATAAAGGCTTTAATTTCGTTGTTAGTCGTAAGACGCTGTCATGATGACGTACGTTATCACAGTACGTGAAAAAGAAGGCCTGGTAAAATGGCAATCAAAACCAATATTGATGATGATAATGATGTTTCCCAGTAAGTAGCATATTGTTCACAGAGCAAGAAAGCAAGATACACATCACGCATTTCACGCCTTATTTTTCACTTAGTGTGATGACGTCACTCATGGTGTCTTACAACAACAACGAAATTAAAACCCTTATTCAGTAGACCCACATGAAATTAAGGATACCATAGTCTATTCTTCTCATTTCGAAGCAGAATCAGTAGACTTTAGTGAGAGCTGAAGACTCAGTGTGTGTGAAATGTGATGCCATTCAGAAAATGTAAGTTGTGCTCTGGTAGGCACATCACAGCTGTTTTCTCTTTTTTTCTCAATATGCCTAGCATTGGTGATTTTCATGCTAGAGGTACCGTTCCAATGCTATTTATGGTTCTTTGCTACGGAGATTCCATTTCAATAATAAAAAGTAGGTGTTGCCATTTGAAATTTTCAAAATTTTGTCACTATAACCGTAACTGTTAGAGTTTAACTGTTATTTTTTATGTAATTCTTGAGTACATACCTCAAAATACCTTCCACCAAATTTTTATTCAGTTTCTCGGAACGGTACGGTAGCTATGGTCTCATATATCGGGGTAGTTTTTTTCTAATCACCCTGTATATATTATTAGCCAACTGGCTAATAATAAGTTTGACATTTCTCCCATAATAACTGTTGGCAAGGCCACCGTATATGTAACGCAAATGTAATTTTGCTTAAAGGGAGGCAAATTTCGACGTCTTGCACCCCCAGTTTAAAAATGTATATCCGGTACTGAATCTGTTTTGGCTTTGGGTCGATAAAAAAAACTTTTTTTTTGTCGGTGTAATTCTAATCTAAATTCATTGTATCAATGCTGCTAGAAGATGAACATTCCATAGGAATGCACATTCTACACAAAATTAACGGCTGAATGATGGTTTGACTAGTTTTTGGTGTTTTGTACAAGGAAAGTTACTGGCAGTTATGAAACAGAGAGGCTCATTTTTTAATAGTAAAAGCTTTTTGTATATTTCTGTTAAGAAAAAATAAAGATTGCACATATTTTTAAATGTTTAACATTTTATATTTTCTAAGTTATTATAACTATTAAGAAACTCTATTTTTATGTGTAAAAATTCAATTTTTCTCATTTTTTCTAATTTTTCTAGAAAAAAACTGTTTTTAGTCTACCCTCTCAAAATTTCCGGAAATTCTGCATCTCTAGTATCAAGTAACTTTTTTTTTACATTTTAAATGTTCAGATACTTTTCTTTCTGACATGTAACTTTCTAGCAACAGTTTTACAGCATTCCTGGAAGAATAAATGGATATAGCCTATACAGTATACACGTAAAATTAGTAATTTACTTTTGTCACATACAAAAATCCTTACATAGAAATCGGCAAAACATGCAAATGTCTTTTGTGAAAACAGGTTGCCCTTTTTATTGAATTTCCCCTCTCCCTCGGCCGGCGTTTTATTATAGAGTCAGCACTAGTGTTACTTAGTAAATTTTTATTATTATTATTTTTTTTTTCATGCAATAGAGCATACAATACATATGTGCGTAATTAAATAGCAATTGGTGCAATATGGAGTTTCGTACATTTTTAGATTTATGCACAGTGAGATAGGGATATCCAGTGATGTTTGCTCATGCACACATAGCATAGACATGAGTATTAGTGATTGTTCTGATATGAAATTTTGTGAATCATTATTTTTTTTATTTGTAATTAGTTATAATTTTGTGATTTTCAACTGAAATTAAAAACTGTATTTTATGAAAATTTTGTGTGTTTCTGATGTATTTAGTGATTTGATTCATATCCTGAAGTATTTAATATTCATATATTGGAGCACACTGAATCAGATTTTTTCCCATGGAAACAAACTCAAATTTCTTCTTTTTTCTTTAAAAAATTTTTGTTGTTTTTCAAATTGAAAAATGAATAAATTTTCATTAAATTTTCTGTGTACAAAAAAAAAATAAAAAAAATCTCCCATGTTTTTATTAAAATATTACCTCTCTTAAAGACTGATTTTTCATGGAGCTTTTGTGGTCACTTCATAAAAAAAATTTCTGCAAATATCACTTCATATTTTACTCATTATAACGTTTTTTATTAGTTTATCCCTTGCAGAATTTATATTTGTAAAATCAGCCATAACTATCAATTCATACAAAATATTGTGCACATCTTCTTCTCCCTTCTAGCAAAGAGCTATCATATAAATATATCAAAAGTTGAAGAAAACACAAAATTAAAAAAAAAAGTACAATGCTAATATAGACCAGAACTTTAAAAGTTCTTCATACACATGAATCAGTTCCAAATGATTTTTAAAAACAGTGTCATTTAAAGAACAAACAAAATTTATAAAACTATATGATTATAAAGAGAATCTTCAATATCAATCCACTAATCACATATTAAGCACTTTCATTTCATAATTAATTCTTGTCGTGCCTTTCATAATAAAAATAAATTTAAAAAAAAAAACTGAATTTAAGAAAAATTAAATAGATAAATAAATCATTAATTGTTAACAACTCTAGGAGTTTCCTACCAGCTTTCATAATAGATGCACTTGTAAGAAAGTATTTTCACAGGTAAATCATTTAAGAATAAATGCATACGATTTTAGGGATGAATAATAAATTCAGTAAATCTCTGTTTTTTATTTACTACTCCCATGATCATTATTAACATTCATTAAACAAAAAAATTATTGTTCGGTCAACAACAGCTATTAAAATCAAAGCCATTCGTAAGTAGTCATGGTTAACAGTTACGATCGGCAAAGCCACATTATAATAAAAGCGACCAACGAGATAAATAACAGCACGGAGTAAGAGATAACTCTTACTCCGTGATAACAGAGTGCTAATCACGGATAAGGCTAAACTAGATCCTATGCTAAGGTGATCATGCGTCCTCGAAATTCTAGGATTGTCCCCGAATTTAACCTTTTTTATTTTTTATCCCCAAAAAACTTTGATTGCACGGGTAGTCCCCACTGAGCTGAAGAACAACTGGAGGAAATGCTAGACCGGTTTCTGTTCGAACCACGGATTAATAGAAGAGGATGCGAAAGAGGCTTCCAAATCTGGCTTTTTTTTATCTTACCACAACAGATGGCACCACAGTCGAGGACCTCCCTTTCCATAAGCTCCCGTAATGATTTTCAATGGCAAAAAACGTCATTTAATTTAATTTTTTTAAGGAAAGTTTTAACTTTAACAAAATCAAGTAAACAGAAATAATGCTATATAAGGTCTTCCTAATAACATATATTTTTTTTTTATAACGGTGGGACTTTTCATTACTTTGTAAGAGGTTATACAAAATACGAGATCGTATTGATTAAAATCAGAATAAAAGAGATTTAAAAATTTTCAGTACTGTACAAATAATCTGTGATACAAAGTAAAAAATGTCATTAATAAGGAATATTAGAAATTAAGGAAAGAAAGAAAAAATAAATAAATAAACGAAAATTATTAATAAAGAAAGAAAGAAAAGAAAATTATTAATAAATAATTAAATAAAATCTGTTGTACTTTTTCCATTTATTTTTCAAACTTTTTAATTTAATAAGAATTATTTTGATTTATTTGTAATACAGAAAGTTAACGAACTTATTAAATTTTTTTTTAAAGATAATATAATATATATGTATTTAAATATAAATAAAAAAAAATTATGATAGTTTCTGTGACTTGATGAGGTATTTTAGAAATTTTGTGGAGATATATTTAAATTTATTTTCGTTTTAACAAATCACAGGGAAATTCATTTCTCTCTTCCTCCCCTCCTTTTACTGTATATGTTTAATATTAGGATTTTTTAAAACCATATGTCATTTTCTATTTTAAAACACATCCATTTTTAACGAATTTTTTAATGTTAAAAAATCAAAAAAGTATTTTAATTTACATATATCTAATTATTAAAAACCTCGCCAGCGGCCAAGTGATTCTGCGATTAAAATGTATTAGATGAAAAGTGCCGGGTTCGCTCGTCGACCTAGCTGCTCGAAGGTCTCCGCGGTTTTCTCAAAACTCGCGTAAATATGAGCTATAACGCTAATCAAGATCAACATGGAGGGCACATCACCCAGGACTTGCACCCTCGTGCAGTCAATCGGCTTTAATCTTCACACCAGCAGAACCACCACCTTATTAAACAGTAGCCGAAAGGTTTTGCATGAAAAACTGGTAGACGGAAAGTGCCGGGCTTGATACCAGGTCACGCTAGTCGATTTAATTGATCAGAGTTTTCCGTGATATTCGCCGAAACTCGCGTAAATACGGGCTAGGAGGACCCCTCAGAAAGACACTGTGGAGGGCACACCATCCAGGCCTAGGACCCTCGTATAGTTAATCAGCCTAAATCTTCACACCAGCAACATCACCACCAGGGCCTGGTTATCGCACGAGCACCCGGGGCTCGTGCCCTGGGCACGGAATTTCTGAGCGGCACAAAATTTTACTAATGGTTAAAAATATCTGACCTAAATCCCCTAGTTTTTTTTTTTCCCTTTCTAACTCAACTGTGTTTTATTTTTATGAATAAATTTTTAAAATAAAATCGTGATTGCTACTGTACAGTCGGGGGAAAAAAAACGCAACAGTCGCTGTAATTTCGTTATTAATTGGCGCAGGGACATCTAATAGACATAATTCAAAGGGAAGTTAAATGCACTTTCTGAAAATGTTGCCAAATTTTGAATTAGGGGTCATCTACATATTAAAATGAGCGCCAACTTCAATTTTTTCAATAGCAACACCCAATTTTGACTTCATATTCGAATTTCTGAGAGTCTAGCAGTGCGGAAAAGTATACTATTTGTATACTTTAACTTTAGTATTTATAGAGTTATAATAAAAACTGTGTTAGGGGGTTATCTCTAAATGTAGAAAAATAAAATTAAGATCCTATAAGAAATAGACAAAATTTTAATGTTTCACACCGGAAATCTTTCAGGAAACAAAGAATTATAAAAATTAATAAAATAATTTATATTTTCCAGTTTTTTAATTATCCAGAATTCAGTTTTTTAGATTTGTATATACTTCAGTACTTCTTTAATTAATTTTAGGTCTATTTAAATACATTACACTTGCGATTGGTCCAGACAGTACTCTCTGAAAAAAGTGCAATATTTTTCAAGTAAAAGTGTCTATTATGGCTGTACTAATCACCAATAAAGTTTAAATTTTCTTTTGTAGGTGTAACATAATATACGAAATGAAATAATATAGATACAACGCATAAACTAAATCTTTTCGGATAAATTATTGTAAGGTTTCATGAAGTAAATATTAAACAATTTTAATTGCACTTACCAGTTTTGGGTAAGTTGAACGCTTTGGAACTGAACGATTCGTTTTATAATGTCTATGAAAATATAATTTCTTAATTAACCCTTTCGCGACTGTTGACGTAGATAACTACGTCAGATGACGTATCCGTAACTCTGTCAGTGGGCGTTTCTTTCGTAATTTGTATATTACGTATTTCTTAGATGTTTACTCAGTGTTCATATTTTTGCAATAAAATATACTATGGATAGAAATATATTGATTTGAAAGCATATAATTATCCAGTATATCCATTTGTAATATAATTGTGAATACAGAAAAGTTGTTCTGAAATATTTTATTTTGAGAGAATAACGCCTGTAGGCGGGTTTTACAGTCAAAAAAACAAAATCCTGCGGTCGCAAAAACTGTTAAAATATATTTTTAAAAGTTAAAGTATATTTTTAAAAATATATAAAGTTAAAATATATTAATAATATTTTAAAGACTAAAGTAGCTTTAAAATAATAATCCTCCCACCCACAAAATAAATAAATAAAAATAAAGCAATATATGAAGCAATTGTGTTTAACCAGAGCCTCCTTAAGTAGATGCCTTCCACGCGCAGCGAATCCCAATGTTAAATTAGGCAACATTTAAAAAACAAAACTAGCGCTAGGTGACAGCACCTACGCAGAGCAACAATTTTCTTCTCTTTCATAGATAAGTTATATTTTTCATCTAAAAATCTAGCTATTAATTTCAATTTAAAGTCCAAAATTGTATTTTTTTTTCTTTTAATTTGAAAAAATGATGTGAAAGTGCTTTATCGTAAATATTTTCAAAAAAATATTCAAATATTTATATTTAAAAAAGTATAGGGTTTAATTTTCTTCGGAAGTGGACAAGACCTATTTTAGCTTTTCAACTAATTGAATTACAGCGTATCTAATAAATAACACCTTTTTTTAAAAAATATATTATTAATTAAAAAACGAAATTTAAAATTAAATAAGCAAAAACATGGCATGTCTATCACGCGATTAAATTATTTTTTATATATTTATTCAATAAAAATTTCAAAAATTTTTTTAATTTAGATATCAGATGAAAGTTTCGTTTATATAAATTAAAATCTCTGAACTTTAAATGAGTTTCAGTTTAGAATGAATAATTTATAATGATAAATTATTAAAATCATGTCTTTTTTTTCTTTTTTTTGGTCATGTCCTTTACGTTACATTTTTACCTTATTAGGTGTGAATTATTTTTCTTAAATCGAGAATTTTATGTTATTTATAAGAAAAATAGACCAGCACATTAACGAGATAAGTTAACATTCAGTAATAAAAATTGGAGAAGAAAACAATCTGTTGTCTAGTCCGTCACAAAAAATAAATAAATAACCATTAAGATTTAAATTTTTAAAATTAAGGATTTCTTGAGTATAAGTTTTCTCTCGCAAGAAGTTTTTTTTTTTTTTTTTTTTTCAAGATTTTATTAGCTCCACCAGTTCCGAGAGGGTATGCTTTCGAAACTGATAGACAGTTTCGAAATAAAGTTGTGTTATGTTTACATGTTTTGAGATCTCCTGAAACGAAAAATAATGTTTTTAGCGGTTGGTCTGCGCGCGTCGGTTTGTCTATCTCGGATATACTTGGAAAATGCTCAAAGTGTATTTCATTTTGTGTTAGGTGTTTTTCATATAAGACTAAATTTAAATGCACAATCTGATGTGCACATAGTTTATTGAAAAGATACAGGGCTATCCAAAATTAAGCTAAACGTTCTTTTCTGTAGAATGTAATTGACGGAAGTGCTTTGCTACACTTTTTTTATGTCGACGAATACTGTTGAAGAAGGAAAATTAGTTTTTTGAACCTATAATGTAAACAAAGTATTTTTTTTTTTTTGAAGTTCTATTTTCAACTCAGGTTTTTGAATAAAGTCACGTTTTGGGGTTCCCTGAATACAAAAAAACATTTTTTTTTTTTTTTTTTTTTTTTTAGTGATTGATTTATATGCATATTTATTATCAGAATAACTCAAAAACAAACAAATGCAGGAAATTCACAATTGTATTTTAAAACTCGTTTTAGGTTTCAATTTGAAAAATTTGATAAAGATTGGCAAATTTAAGGACAAATTAATAACATCCTTGAAATATTTTTACTTCCATTACCCTACTACCGTGCGTAATGAAAGTATTGTGTTCGGTCCAAAAATTCGATATCGAGTTTTCCCCTGATTTATATTTTTAAGGTCTCATATGAGTCCAAAAAAAGTAAAAAAAGTAGTTTTTGGCAATTAGCCAGTATGTGTGTGTGTGTATATGTGAGTGTATGGATGTGGAGAATTTCTGTTTCAAAAAATCAAGTCATCTTTCTGTCATATCTGATAATTTTTCAAATCAGTAATCATGATATTTAATTTTTACATGAATTTTTAATTCTATATTCCATTTGTGTGGTAAAAGGTTAATAAAAGTAATGTTATGAATCTTAAAATTTAATATTTTTAAAAAGAACAAAAGTAGAAATAAAAATTTTCTATTTTTTCTTTTCAAGATTCCCAACACTTTTGTTTCGATTTAACTGAAATAATCAAATTTTTATACGCATTTACACAAGTTTTTTAAAAAACAGTGGTATTAAAAAATATAAATCAATCTTGTTCCTTATATTGGAGTATTTTATAGTTTTATTCATAAGTTACTAATGTAATTTATGAATAAAACTATAAAATACTCCAATTAGAGTTACTTCAAAGTAACTAAGAACAAGTTATTTTTCTGTATTCCTACATCAATAAATAAAAATTTCATTTCATTTTGAAATAAGCATAACTATTTTATTTGCTAAATCTAACTTACTAACAGAGGTGTCAACCCTTCGAATTTTTATATCATAATATCTTTTAAATTTATCTTCGTCTTAATCATAGAATTTACGATAATAAATAAAAATAATGTTTTTTGTGAAAAATATTATTGATATTCAAAAATCCGGAGGGTTGGTAATTTTGCATTAATTACTTATGCAGTTTACATACCTTGTCTTGAAATATTTGCAGGCCATTTGAAAACATATATTTTCACGGCGACTGTCCGATTTACAAAATGGAACGACGTAATACACCATATTATAAAGAAAAAACCTCTCACATTTAATAAATTAATAAAACATAAACCATGAAGAACTCAATTGAAAGTCAATTGAATCGCGGGAAATAAACAGAACTTTACGACACGGTATCAAGCGCCATCTACTGGCTATGTTCTTCTTGTACTGTTGCCAAGTTTTCGAGCGACTCGCTAGGCATCTACTTAAGGAGGCTCTGGTTTAACTATAACGGTAGTTAAGGGGGTGCATCACGGATGGTCAAGGTCATCCAAAGCCTGTGTTATTCTATGGCGAAATTTGTTTATAGAATTACACATTACCTAATGAATTTTTTTTAATTCTGTTTTCACAATAAGAAAATTCACAACCATACACTGAAGACCCGTGAAACAAAAACTGTTATATTTAATTTTTAACCCTTTATTTTTAAGCTGTAAAATGCGAAAAATACACTTGTGTTGCTTTACTAGCCTCTAACTTATCAACAAATTGCAATATCTGAAATCTGTATAGCGTGTCGTTTTCTCAAGAAAACCAAGCTTTTTATTAATGTTTTTATAAATTGTTTTATTTAAATCTCTATTAATGAGAATATAAGAAACTTTAATTTTTAAATTGAAAAACCTCAATTTCAGCAGATTTCTCCGCCTCCCATCGGAAACGCCCCGCGAAACTTACGGGAAGTCATTAAGATTGATTGATGATATCGTTCATGTCGAAAGGGGAAGGGGATAATGGTGTCGTTAAAACATACTTTCTGGGTCCACACAGAATTTTTCTTTTTCAGAGTCCAAATGCATTAAAGAAAAAAAAAAGAGAGAGAGAGAACTCTTTGCTTAAAAATCTAATATATTTTTTATATATATATATATATTACAAAAAAAAAAAAAAAAAAAAAATGTTTGTGTCTCCGACTACCTCTTTACGAAATCTGAACGCAAAAAGATGCGAAATAACTCAAGGACTCAGAATCGAGCATTTAAATAAAATTATTTCAATTAATTAAAAGACATTAAATAAAATCCCTGTAATAGTTTTAGAATTATTAAATATTTAATTAAAAATATAAAAATAAATAAATAAATAATAATAATAAATAAATAAATGAACTTATGAGTTTATTAATTAATTTAATTAATTTATTTTGTCCTTGGCATAAATTCATTTACACGCGAAAAATAAAAATAAAAAAATAATAATAGTAATGATAATACATACAAACATATATATATACAACGTCAACGAACGCCTGCAGAATTTCAAAGTGTTCGCTGACGATGACGCGAGTTCCATGATTTTTGCTCACCCAAAAAGTGCTCAATGCGCCTAAAGAAGTTTTCACTTCAAAAAGCTTGAAGCTGCTATGAAATCTCACATCAACAGATAGGAGCTTTCATAGCCCGTACTTTTGATTTTTTTTTGTCGATGTTTTGGCGTATTAAAATTTATTATTCATTTATTTTATTTAATATGTTTTTGTTTTTTAATCATGACTTAGATACGTTGGAAATAGATAATTTATATGACTATTGTTTTTATTTCACTAATTTTACGCCATTTAAAAATTTATTTATATTTTCAATACTCACATAGACTAAAATGTCTGCCGCAAAAATAAAGTAGGTTATGACTGACGAACAGTTTGTAAGATAACAAATGTTTTATAAATAATAGTAATAATAACAATAACAATAATGTGTTCATTAAAAAAAGAAGAAAAAAGTTAGTTTTCTTTATAAAATATGTTTCAAATTATCATTAATGAAGTAAAAGATAAGCTGTTTCGAGCAGTTTAGAAAAAATTACGTGATGATTGTTTTCGTTTTATTAATTTTTTGCTATATTATGTGATTTATTTATAATGATTATGCGTGACTAGCCGAATTCGTCAAGGAGATCTTATACTAAAGCTGTTCCTGAAAAAAAAAAAAAAAAAAAGGTAAATTCGGTTAATTTAAACTAAACCATGAAATAAATTCTTAATTTACTTTTCTTATTATTTATTTCTAATTATGGATAAAAGTTTGTTTTCTATTTTCTTAATGCAATGTTGCAAAAGTGATGGTATTTGTTTTCTGTCAAATTAACCTTTTTGTTTTTTGAAGGCCATGGGTAAAATTTTACTGTATTTATTTCGATGTTTTATTGCAGCTATAATGTTAGTTCTCAGCGTAACCACTGAAAAAATATGGCTATTATTATAGAGAACGTTTTTATTTTGTTCCTAGAGTGTACATAGTTTTCAGTTTTCGGTTCTTGTTTATTTTAATTTCCTGAGTTTAAATACTACCCTTTGATATCTTTGTTTTGCAAATGCAAATACGTTCATTGTTATTGATTTTTTAATTAGAAAAATGTGATAATTTATTTGATTAAATAAGAAAATGAATGCAACAAATTTAATGCAGAAAATGTAATTTGGCTTTTAATTTCCAATTTATTTTTATTTATTTATTTATTTTTCAGTTTTTATAGTACCTTGTCATGCCCTTATTTTACATCATATATTTATTTGTGTGTGTATATTTATGTATATATAGTATATGTAAATAATGAAAGAAATACAACTGAAAGCAAGAAAACGATAAATTCATTTGTCAAATACCAATATAAAATATGTTACAGCATCGAAAAATGTATCTGAAAACTCATTTGATGTTAAACTTAAAAATTATCCACGGGAGATAACACAGGCCGACATGTAAAATTTTGATTTTATAATTTTGGCTGATATTTATGTTTTTTGGTTTTCTGAAACCGAAAGTGAAGCCAGTTTGTCTCTATCACGTATAGATTTTTGTCAAAACAGGGTACAATTTCTTCCATTACTCTTCCACCAATATAATTATATAATAAGTTTTACAGTATTTCTCCATGATTAATTAATCATAGTGGCCTATTGTTGAAATTGTGAAGCCCTAGTGCGACTTAAAACCATATCAACCAACCAACAAACCGATTGTTATGTTGGTATATATAAGAAATCGTGTCGGTAAACACCCTGTATTGACAAAAATCAATACGTGATAGAGAAAAATGGGCTGCATTTTCGGTTTCAGCATATCAAAAAACATAAAGGTCAGCTGAAATCATCAAATCAAATTTTGTAAACTTCATTTTTGTATGCCTGTGTAATTAAACATATTATCTGATTGAATAATAGACAAATGAGAGAAGGCACATAGAAATCAGAAATAATAATTGATTAATCAATCAAATTAAAAATTACTAAATTTGTCTGATATTTTGTAATGTTGTTTTTGTCAATAAAAGTTTATTTGTGTATAGCTTTGAATTCTTTTTCCTATTTATTTGTACAGCAGTTTTATTTTGTTTGATATCTTAATAAAAACAAATGTACAGAGAGTAATTAACAAATGCTTTTGCCAATATTCATACTTGTAGTTTAAAATGTGCGCATATATATATATATATATATATATATATATATATAATACTGAGACTGACCAAATTGGCTTTTGTGTGTTGTGGCAATTTTTTCATCTGTTTATTTTTCGTCTAATTAGGGACTATCTATCATACTAATGAATGCATCTGAGCGAAGGGCAATAAATATAACAAGAAGGATGGAGGATATGAAGGATAAAATTTATAAACAAAATTCTTTCCTTTTTAATATTATAGTTGAATATAAAACTTTATTCTATGTTTTCCTTTTTCAAAGAAAATTCCAAATTTCAGTCACGATACAAAATATTTAGATTATGAATATAAATATTTTGAAATCAATATACTATTTTATTTCTTAAATTTCAATTTTTTTTTGCTGATATTTTTTTCAATTAAAGTATTTTTGGGTTTTAGAGTTTGAAAAAGTCTGTTCTATTGCCGTGCACATACAAAGTATTTTAGTATGATAGGGGTTGTGATTTAGGTCTTGTTAATATTAAACCGTAACTTAGTTTTGTTTCTTATTATGTTCAAAAATAAGAATATTAAAAAATTAACATGTCATTATTATTTATTATTATTATTATTATTTGCAATTGAAGTATTTGTAACTTTCAATGCTTCTCCTCTTTTTTACTTTCTCTTACCCATAAGGTAGAGAAAGTATTGTTTTTGGGTCAAATTTTAGAACGCGAGATTTTGTTATATTTACACGTTTTGAGGTCCCCTGAATGCGAAAATCGTGTTTTTAGCAAATGGTCTGTGTGTCTGTGTGTGTGTCTGTCTGTTATCAGCATATCTCAAAAACAAATTATGGCAGAAAGTTCAAACTTGGTATTCTAAATGTGTATCATATAGGGATGCTACAGTAAGCTTTTCGTTAAGATCAAGCAAATGGTTCGTGTACAGCGACAATCGTGTACAGCGACAAGGAAATTGCAGGTAAGTAGAGTTTAACGTCTATAGACTGTACTAAACCAAATGACACGAATATATATATATTTTGTAATAGAGATAGTCAACTGGGAAAAAAAATTTGTGTATGTAGGAGCCTCGCCTCCCCCACTTGGGGGGGGGGGGAGTCCCCCGTCGAGGGGAGTAAATTTTCATGATGGGTATCTTTCAAAAGAGCTCGCCAGTACCTTTAAAACGAATGGTTGAACAATCGATCTGCGATAATTCAAAACAAAGTTATCGATTTTTTTTTTTTTTTTTTTTTTTTTTTTTTAACGGAAAAAAAAAGTTTACACCTCTACTGATTTGTGTACAGGGACCCCCTAAAATATTTCAAAGCATTGCGTTCTATGACAGGCATTTCTATAAACCCTATTTTCATACCCTTACTGTACAAAAATCTTAATGAAATTGAAATATGTTATACAAGTTCACTATCAGATGTTCCCTGTTGAATATGGAGTTTACACCTCTACTAATTTGTGTACAGGGACCCCCTAAAATATTTCAAAGCATTGTGTTCTATGAGAGGAATTTCTATAAACCATATTTCCATACCCTTACTGTACACAAATCTTAATGAAATTGAAATATGTTATACAAGTTTACTATCGGATGTTTCCTGTATAAAATGGAGTAAATACCACCACTGGGGGGGAAGTCCACCCTCGATTGGAGTAAATTTTCATGATGGGTATCTTTCAGAACCATCGATTTGCGATAATTTAAAACAAAGTTATCGATTTTTTTCACTTTTAACAAAAAAAAAAAAAAAAAAAAACTTAGAAAAAAAAAATCGTTTTTTTTTTTTTTTTATTTTTTTTTTATTATTGAGAATAAAATGGACTTTTTTGGATATTTAGTGTCATACTACTTCTCCAATATGGAAATCGTCTGCATTATTATAAAATATAATTTTTTTAAACAATAATTTTAATAAATTATTTAAAAAAAATAGAATTATTTTTTAATAACCGAATTAAATTCTATATAAATGTAGGTGCGTCAATGAAACGGGGGGTTGAGGGGGGCGGTAGCCCCAATCACACAGAATTAATTATTATACAAAACTCTTCCGAAGCCTAATTTGAATTGTTTAACATAGGTTTACATAATATCGTTATCTTACCTCTTAATCTCCAACCCATATTTATAGTATTAAAGTTCAGGGTAAGAGAAAGTCGTGTGAGTGACACACCAGATTATTATTTTTTCTTTTTTTTTTTCAACATTCCGTTATTTTTATTTATTTATTTATTTATTTTTTATTTTATTATTATTATTATTATTATTATTATTATTATTATTATTTTTTGTAGAATGCTTTGAAACTGATATATGTTATTCAAGGTAGCTATGGCACGTTTTCTATTAAAAATGATATAAATAACGCAAATCTCCGGCAAAATAATAATAATAACAATACAAAAGCATAAAATTCTAACGGAATAATTATCTTATTTTCATTTTGTGTCCATTTCAAATTATGGATATTAATTTTTATTAAATTTTTTATTATAGTATAGTGTTGTAATTATGACGTCCCAACCTAAAACAGAGAATCTGAAACCTGTATTGCATTTGCTGTAAAATTAAAGCTATTATAATTAAAGCTATTATAATTCGTATTCATTATTATTATTATTAATTTAGAAAAAGTCTAGGTGGAATGGATTCTGTGAGAATCTTTTTAAGGGGTCCTAATCCATATTAACGTGTGTTTTGGAGAAAACGATGGAAAACTCCTAGTGCTAGGCTGACGAGTGCTGCCTTGAATCGAACCAAACACTTCTCATAGCTTAGAGAGTAAAATCTTTTGGTTAGTGGTAGGGTTGCTATTCAAGAAAATGTGTTAATAAAATTAGTAATTCAATGAAAATCGAATAAGCAAATTTTTTCTTTGTATATTTATACTGTGCTTCGAATGGGATATTCGCAGTATGCTGTTATGTCGTATGTATAAATCGTTGTCACAAAAGTTGCGCCAAATGGGTGCAAGTTTATGCGGATCCCGGAAAAAGGGGCACCTGGGGAAAAAAAGGGCACTTTTTCCACTCGCAAATTAAGAAAAGTGCCCCTTTTTCCGGATCGCGGAAAAAAAGATACCGGAAGAAAGGGCACTTTTCTTAATTGTTTCTTGTAAAATACTTCTAAATACGAACAATAGCAAAAAATTTTTGTTTTTACGAGGGGAAAGGGGGGGAAGAGAGACAGATTAAACAAAAAAAATTCTGTTTCAGAACCCATGCATCATTCATAATTTATAAAACATTTTCCCCATTACTATGACATTTATGTATATTGTAAAAAAAAAATAGTCAGAGGTTGATTTTTATATAAAAGGAAGTTACTAAAATAAATTAAAAATATGCATAGATAAAGAAAGATTTTCCAGCATTTTTGTGCTAAAAGAATTAGCTATCGTGGGTGAAATTGATAAAATATTTTTGATTTGATTTGACAAATTTGATTTTGTTTGTTATATCAGTGTCAAACAGCAGACAAACCAACCCATCATAGAGACATAGACGGTAGAAAGAGTCTGATTTGAAGTTTTTTCTTTAATATCATAAATATATATATATATATATATATATTTTTTTTTTTTATTTAACTAATTTTATGACTTTAAAAAATTGTAAATTGTAATGTCTGGACATAACTTTAAAATAATAATAATTTGTTAAAAATAATTAAATAAAGGAATGAAAAATAAAACTATGGGTTAGGAAATATATAATAGTGCCGTTGAAGCGATGAAATTGTGAAGTTTGGAAGAGCAGAATTTAAAATTGCAGAAAACAGGGCAGTTTAGAATCACCTAGGAGGGGACCTCTGCATAGGATTCATTTTACTTAAAGTTGCAAGTAGAAAATTATTGAAATTATTAATTTTGTTATCCTAAATGTTTTATAATTTATTGCTTTTCCTTTCTGCAGAGATGTAAATTATTTTGGGAAATAATAAGGGCGGTGGGGGATGAGGTTCTAAACTAAAAGCCTTGTAAATATTCCAACTTCACGGGTGTTATTTATCATAGATCCACAGTTAAAATATCATGAAATGAACGTATTAGTTTACTTTTTAATTTTTAACGTTTTCTTAATTAAAGTATTTGCAGCTCTGCGTGTGTCGGATTATATTCCATCAAAATTCGAAAATTACATTAAAATTAGATCCAAAAATAAATAAATAAATAAATAAAATTTTTCCTTGAACTGTAATTCTACTTAATTAAATCTTAAAACTGTTTAGACTCAAGACTAAAATTTTAAGGGAGGAACAGGAAAATGTCATATTGTAATAAAATAATGAAAGAAAATTATATTGAATATTTACTGAAAAATTTTAAAAAGGTTTTCATTATATATATATATATATTGCATATTAAGTTTTAAGATCAATAGCATAAGATAATAAAAATAATGTACTTAAAAAAAATCTAAAATTGCGGAACATTTTTAGAACATATGGAACAGTTTTATTTCACATGTATTTCTTTGTAAGAGGGATACTCCCCTCCTCCATCAAACCCACTTATTTATAATGCATAATTGTAAAAATAAACAAATGAATAATAATCAAGGCTGTTACTAATTTGACTTCAAACTTGACAACCTTGCTCAAAATTTTAAGTGGCAACCTAATACGAACTTCAAAATACCACTTTTGAATTTCCTGCAGTTATCTGTTTTTATGTTATTCTGATAACAGATATATATACAGATCAACCGCTAAATAATGGACTTTTATAATCAGGGAACCTCAAAATGTGATATTATGAAAAAAAAAAAAAAAACTAGAGTTGAGAATAAAACTACTAAAAGTAATTCGTTTACATACAGTATGGATATGAAAAATTAATTTTGCTTCGTGAGCAAGTGTTCGTCGGCATAATAAAATATAGCAAAGCACTTCCATCAATTACATTCAATACAAAAGAGCGTTTAGCTTAATTTTGGGTAGCTCTGCATATTGTCGATAAACAATGTTGTGTATTTAAATTTATTCTTACTTGAAAAACTTCTAACACAAAATTAGTTATAATTCCAGCAATTTCCAAGTATAGCATCAATATATCCAAATACTTTGGAGCTCTGTAAACGAATGATGAATGATTTCCATACCACAATCTACACAAAACATGCTTTTATGCATTTAAAAAAAATTGTTACTCACTTTTGTTTAATCAGCCGATTGATGTTAAATTGTACTTATCAGAACATAATTTATTTGAACTTTGAACCCCATAAACATCATGTATTTGAATTCTCTTGGATATTCCTGTACGTGAACCATTTGCTTTGTCTCAAGGAAAAAATTTAGTGTAGCATATTTATATGAAACCCATTTAAAATACCAAGTTTGGACTTTCTGCTATTATTTGTTCTTGATATATGCTGATAACAGACAGATACACACACAAACCAACCGCTAAAAACATTTTCCAATTCAGAGGATTTCAAAACGTATAATTATATAATAAAGAAAAAAAAAAAATCAATTTCGAAAATTTGACCCAAAAACAATACTTTCTTTACCCTGTGTATATGTGAAAGAAAGTAAATAGTTAGAATTAAAAAAAAAACTTTTGAGTAAACATATTTCCTATTAAAACTTAAAACAAAAAAAAAAAAAAAAAAAAAAAAAAAATCAACCACTATTTTTTAAAACACACTACCGTGGGTTTGAATCTTTCGACAAGAGAGAGAGCTATTTTATGTACTGTCTGAAACTATATATGTAGTATAAATAATTCAATAAACATTATTTTATAATATTCATATATTTTATGCATGTATTTATAATTTAAAAAAATATTTTCTTCTGTTCCGAAACATTTTGTGTAAAGAATTTTCATTTATTCATTTAATAAGATTAAATTTCTTGACATTAGAATTTAAATCTTAAATCTATTTATTTTAGTGATTTACGTTTCACAAAATATTTCACTGAGCGATGCGATAGTTTGTATATTTTTTTAGCGGCGTTCTTGTAGATAATTGAATACAGGTGGGAAACTGTCTCTTATCACCTCTGTCACCCCACAGCTAGGAGAGGAAGTGTCAAAATAATTAAGGTAGTCAAGAAGATAATTTTTCAACTAATAGGGGAATTCTACTATTCACTGATTGGAGCTCTTGGCTGTCAGTTTTTAAAGTTAGGCCAACCCCAATTTTTTCTTAGAACCTGGGCGGCCATGTTGAATAGAAATCTTCATTTCCGGATGCACGCCCTTAAGAAACGATTTTACAAGTCTGTCTTGCATTCCAATTCCATTCGTTTTTTTCTTCTAGACAATTTTTACATGAAACCTATTTTTCTATTTAAAACAGTAAACCCCGCCTATTTAGTTAATTTTTTCTTCTAGTGTTCGTTTAAAAGATTAAAAATTCATCACCAGTAATCGATGAAGCAGAAATACCACTTGTGCATATTTTTGTCAACATAAAATAAGGGGTTTAACACGAATTCACCACTCAATGTCACATTTACTTTTCTTTCCTGTATTGTTTTGTTTTGAAGAACGATGAAGGCGGGGCTTGTCTTCTTTAGAAAACAGGAATTCTTGATGCTAACACTAATGTCTAAAAATCATCATTTTTGTTTCATTTCTTTGGGTTTGTCGTTGTTGTTATATAATTTGACTCGTAAATAAAAAATAAAAATATTTTGTTTAATTTTCTTTGTTATTTTTTAAGATTTGATTCGTTATCTCATGCAAAACTTTATAAGAGACGGCCCCCTAAACCACTCCAAAAGAAAGATTTATTTATATCTCGAAAACTAATAACTGGAATGAGCTGCAAATTTGCACACCCATATTTTTCAGCATTAGGATTCATTTTATGTAAAAATTAATATAGGTCATAATTCATAATTTTTATGAATATGAATTTATTAATATTTTTCAGAATTAAAACTACTTTTCAGAATCAAAAGTAATGTTGGATTATGTTTGGGTCTCTTAGCTGTATCTCGTAAAAAAAAATTATATCGAACAATTTATTTTTTGTGAAGATATTAATAAAAGTTTGAAATATGAATTTAACATTAGCACCTTCAAACTTTGAACGCTTATAACTTTGTGAAAAAATAAGTAAAATATACAACCAATATACTTTTTCTCGTTGTCGCGATCCCAGGAATTCAAATATAAAAGAAAAATGGGGCATTACCATTGAAAAAATCAAAGTTGGTGCACGTTTTAATATGTAGACAACCCCCAATTCAAAATTTCAGTTCATTTTCTGATACTACTCACAATTCCCCGTCGAATGATACCTATTACATTTTTCTACATCGATTAGCAACGAAGTTACGTTGAGTGTTGCAGGGATGGAACACGGGCGCAGAAACACCTCGCCGTTCAGAGTTTGCCGTGTTTTTCTCCGATACTTGCGTAAATACAGTCTGGGACCCCTTAAAAAGACCCCATGGAGGGCACTCCCCTCAGGCCTTGGACCTACAGCAGTCAATCAGCCTTATTCCGAAATCCAATCCAATCCATGAATTACTTTTAACATGAACTGTTTCCACGATCCCCGTAAAAATGAAGATTACTTTAGTAATATGAATATTAGTTACTGATAGCATGAACTACTGATACCATGAACAAATTTTTTATCCTCCTTGAGATTCTCGTTAACAAAGTTCAATTGTATATATATATAACCATTTAAACATTATTATAGTTCTTTTCCATTTTGCATAGCGAAATAACCAGTGATTATACATAAATTTTGAGATATATATGTTATCTGTATCAGTTGACATTTTTAAAAAAAGTGTGGAATATATATATATGTAGAATCTTGGCTGGGTGTCTAGAGGTGGGGCATTGATGAGTTGCGACTTAGATAACGAAAACATTTATTACGAAACACACATACAATACAGGATACACAATGAAAAAATGATAATAGCAGACTTTCTATTCTTAACCAACTGCTGGTTTCGAGGCTTAGTACATAACAAGCTTTCTTCATCAGTATAAACGTAACTAGACAACATTTAAGCACCTACTCGTGCTTGTATTCACAAAAACACCTACGCGTGCTATCAAATAGTAAAATTGAAGTAATGAGCCCTCCATGGCTCTACACACTTATTAAGAGCATTCTGTGCTCAAATTAGGACTAAATGACGACATCAGCCTTCGCGCTGACGGTCTCAACCGCTTTCCACTGCAGCCAGATCTCTACTGACTCCCGTCCGTCATCTCGTTCAAAGATAAGCATCAGAGACAGCGCCATCTGTTGGTTGTGCAAGGAACTTCCCACAACGCTCGGCCATTCTGATGTGCGGTGACCTCACCGTAAACCAGCCTGGGATACTAAAGGATATCTGCAAAATACAATTAAAAGAAAAAAAAACAAAAAAGAGAAACAGACATTAAAAAAAATTATGTACATAAAAATTCACAGTTAACGTTTTCTTTAAAGTTTATCAGTCCAATTTGATTTTAGTTTAGTCTGTGGACCATAATTTCATATGGTCTGCAGAAGTACTAGTATGTATAGGTCCTTCGTGATCACCTATCTTCTCGACTTCATATCTGTCTTTGGACTTTACGACTTTACTCGCACAACTTTATAAGGACCTAAGAATTTTGGTCTTAGTTTCATGCCGGTTCCAAACTGAGTTCGCTGGATGGCAACTAGATCATTAATTTTATATACATGGGCTTTCTTTCTCTTCTTGTTGTAACATCGGCGATTTTCTTCTTGAATCTTAAGAATGTTTTTTCTTGCTTCTTCACGAATGGTGTTAAGATTATCAAGCATGGAATTTATCCTTTCCTCTTCGAGAAGTTCTAGTATTCTCTTATCTTCTTTCTTTCTCATTGTTACTCCAGTGAGTAGTTCAAAAGGAGTTCTTTTGGTACTTCTCGATGTGGTGGAATTAATAGTTCTCTGAACAGCCTCAACAAACTTGTACCACTTGTTAGGGTCATTTATACATAACTTGGATAATACAGGAATGATTGTTCGATGAAGTCTCTCAATTTGACCATTCCCCCTGGGGATTCCGGTTGTGATGGTGTCATGTTCGATTCCCTCGGATACACAGTAATCTGCAAACTCCTTAGAAATGAACGCAGGTCCACGATCGGATATTATTCTTGCGGGATTACCAAAAATAGCAGCTTGCTGTTTTAATTTTTGCAAGGCGTCTGCTGAAGAAGTTGTTTTTACCGGGTATAGCCACGAAAATTTACTAAATCCATCGATGACGGTAAAAATGTGATTGTAGTTTTTGTTAGTGGTTGGTAATGGACCCACAAAATCGATGTGATACGTGGATAATGGTATATCTCCTTTAGGGATAGGGTTCAAAAAACCTTCTCCTTTTCGCTGTTTCTTATTTACGAGAATACATTCTACACAACTTTTTACAACGTTATCTACGCATTTTTTCATATTAGAAAAATAGTAATCTCTTTTTACTAACTCTTCAGTTTTATTAGCCGAAAAATGTCCTAAGGCATGACATTTCTTTACGACCTCAAGTTGCATGATCTCTGGGACAATTAGTACATCCCTATCATTTAACACTTTATATAAAACATTATTTTTTAACACATATTCGTCATTTTGGTTTTGTTGTAAAAGAGATTTCATAGTATTGATAAACTCATCATTTTCTTGAGCAGTAGCAATACGATGAGTAAGGGTATCAGTATTTACAGCCATTACAGGGTGTCTGCTAAGAGCGTCAACATGCTGCATTTGTTTACCAGGTCGATGTTCTACTTCGTAGTCGAATTCCTGTAGCAGGAAAGACCACCTGGCTACCTTAGGTGTCAATTCACGTTTATCTAAAGTTTTAGTGAACGCTTGACAGTCAGTATAAATTTTAAATTTACTACCTAATAAATAGTTCCTAAATTTTTTAAGGGCTTCTACTATCGCTAATACTTCTAACTCATAACTACAGTATTTTTCTTCTTGTATAGAGGTCTTTTTACTCATATAATGGATTGGATAGTACTGTCCATCGTCATCTTGTTGTAATAAGATTGCACCGAATCCTAATTTAGATGCATCTGTATGAACTTCTAACTTATAGCCTTGCTTAAAAAGGTGTAAGACAGGTGCATTAGATAAAATGTCTTTAAGCTTTTGAAAAGCTAATTTCTGCTCTTGCTCGAATTTAAATGGAGTGGAAGCACGTAATAAGTCACTGAGTGGTCTTGCTATGTTGGCATATGAACGAATAAATTTTCTAAAGTAATCCGTTAAACCTAAGAAACTCTGCACTACCCTAGCAGTACGGGGTTCTGGGAAATTTTGTACTGCAAGAGTTTTTTCTACTGAGGTTTAATCGTGCCATTCTCAATTATGTGACCTAAGAAATCGATCTTTCGTTTCAAAAACTGACATTTCTTTAAATTTAACTCTAGACCAAATTTTGATGCCGTTTCTAACACACGTTTTAATTTATCTAACCCTTCATTCTCATCTTTAGATGGAATAATTATATCATCTAAATAAATAATTACAGTACCATCTTTCAATAGGTCTTTAAACACATAATTTACATATCTTTGAAATACTAAGGGACTATTACATAATCCATAGGGAACTTTTAGAAACTCATACTGGGCATTATCGGTCACAAAAGCTGTATATTTCCTACTTTTTTCCTCTACATCAACTTGTAAAAACGCATTCTTTAAATCTAGTGTCGAAAAAACTTTACCCTCCCCTAATCTATCAAATAAATCTTCAATATTTGGCAACGGGTATTTATCTTTAATTATTTTCTTATTTAAAGCACGATAATCACAGCATAACCTTATTCCTCCATCTTTTTTCCTACACACCACTATTGGCGAAGCATAATTTGATGTACTTTCTCTAATTATACCATCTTTTAACCACTGGTCAATTTGTCTATCCACCTCTGATTTCTCTACAAATGATAATCTGCGAGAGCGTAAGCACACTGGTGTATCATCAGATAAAATAATGGACATTTTTAAATCAGTACTTTTTGTTTTAACTGGCTTATAACTTTTTATTAATTCGCTTAATCTCTCTTTTAACGACTTATCTAAAATATAACTGACATCGAATTTTTCTTCTTCTGAAAAATTGCACATATATGAAAAAAAAGAATCTATTTCATTTTCCTTTCGATCGAATACAGGAAAAGAACACTCATTTGCTTCATCGAAATTGCTTTCCCCCGAACTCAGAAAACTATCTTTCCCCCCTACGCGGGCACTCGAAACATCTGCTTCCTCTTTATTTTGTTGTTTCAAAATATGAAAGATATTACGAGGGAGAATTACGTCACATGACAAATTGTTGCAAAAAGCACCGATTACATTTATTGAATCATGATTAGGTAAAGATATTTTAAATTCAGTCAGATTTGCATCTTTCTTTTCATTAAAACAGCTAACTAGAGTGGTTGAAGAAATAACATTTTTAGTCTGGGGAATGCTATTTTTATTTACAATTAGAATCGAAGAACCTGAATCTTTCAACCCTTTTAGTGGAATATCATCCACTAAAATATCAACATATTCGAGCTCATTAACAATTAGGTTAATCGGACTTGTTTCGGATTGAACTACTGAATTCGTGGAAGATTTTCACGGAATTCTTTTTTCTCTGAAATACGTTTAGGACACACTCTAGCGAAATGAAATGTTTTCCCTTTTGCACCACAAATATAACACATTCTTTCATGCTTTTCGTGAGTTTGATTAGATACCGAATTACGTACTATGGGATCTTTATTATTATAATGTGTCTTTCTAAAAGGAGTTTTGTTTACAAACCGCTTATTCTCTGAACTTTCGTTTCGCGTATTATTATTAGTTTCAATTAACGATTTCCCTCTAGAAGAGTAGAATAAATCACACTCCCGACCTAATTCGTTGGGTTTAAACCAATTTTGACCTTCTCGAACACTAATATGTTCCTTAGTTCTAGAATCCAACGTTTCATATAATTTATCAGAAACTATAAGATCACACAATTGTTTAACATCGTTAACCCCTCTCAATCTACAATAGTAATCAAAAGAAGCGCTTAGACGTGAAGCGAATTGGACATGAGATTCTGAAGGATTACGGAACGCATTTTTAAAATTACTTAAACATTCACGCGGCGTTGGTTGAAATTGTCTTAAAATTAATTCCTTAACTTTTTCATAATCGTTAATTTCTTCGGTGGTTACGTACGCAAGAACCTGATTACATTTATCTCCCAATAAATTAATCAATATTTCCGATTTGAATTTAGACGGTACATTTTTAGAAACGAATGCTTTTTCAAGGGATTGAAAAAATAAGTGCAAAGCTTCCGGTTTCTCAGGTACTGAAATGGTTAAAGTTCGAATACTTCTAATTAAATTTTCTAATGATTGTGAAGTAGTTTCTGAATTTGATTGCTCAACATTATTACTAGAATTATTTGCTGCAGCCTGTAACTTTAAATTCTGTAACTCTATTTCTTTTTCTAACTGGGATAATTTAATTCTTTCTATCTCAATTTTGGTTTGTTCTTCTACAGATTTCAACTTTTGTTCTTCTACTAACATTTTAATAACACCTCTAACAAATTCTAAATCATTTTTATAAATATCAGAACTCTCAATTAAAGTTTTGATTTCAAGTACCTTAGCTTCCGCCGGAACAGTTAGGCCTAATTCTTCAGCAATTGTTTTTAAATCTGCTTTTCTAATACCTTGTAACACGTTTTGGGCCATTATAACTCTAAATAATTATTTATACCAAAAAATATTTCAATACTTCTACCAAATTAATATCATACTTAAATAGAAACAAAATAATATGAGAACAATTTTCTCAAAAAATGATTCTATGGTTTTTGTTCTCAAATCAAAATTATCATGATTTTTAAATAAAAACATGCAGAACAATTTGTATTATACAACAGAATATTTAGATCATCTTATATATTTCTTAATTATTACACATATTTCATATAATATCACCATTATCATTATTGTTCTCTATTTAATAATTGTTATCACTTTCGTTTTGAAATAATATTCTTATAATATTGTTAAAATAATTTTAAAAACAACAATAAGCAAAGTACTAGATGATCATTCAGAATATTTTTTCAATCATAATTCTTATTTCTATTCATTCTTCTCAAGTAATGCATTTATTTTTATTTCATCACACAGTGAAATCAAAAGTGTTCTCAAAAATATTTCACCATTAATTTCTAATTCAAAATAGTAACTCAAACTCTTTTTCTCAATTTATGCATTAATCATTAATTATCAAATAGAATGATAAATATATAACAATAACAGTTACCTTTTATAACTTGTTGGTGGTAATATCGCGGCAGAGTCCCCACTTGTAGAATCTTGGCTGGGTGTCTAGAGGTGGGGCATTGATGAGTTGCGACTTAGATAACGAAAACATTTATTACGAAACACACATACAATACAGGATACACAATGAAAAAATGATAATAGCAGACTTTCTATTCTTAACCAACTGCTGGTTTCGAGGCTTAGTACATAACAAGCTTTCTTCATCAGTATAAACGTAACTAGACAACATTTAAGCACCTACTCGTGCTTGTATTCACAAAAACACCTACGCGTGCTATCAAATAGTAAAATTGAAGTAATGAGCCCTCCATGGCTCTACACACTTATTAAGAGCATTCTGTGCTCAAATTAGGACTAAATGACGACATCAGCCTTCGCGCTGACGGTCTCAACCGCTTTCCACTGCAGCCAGATCTCTACTGACTCCCGTCCGTCATCTCGTTCAAAGATAAGCATCAGAGACAGCGCCATCTGTTGGTTGTGCAAGGAACTTCCCACATATATATATATATATATATATATATATATATATATATATACAGTTTTTTTTTTTTTTTTTAAGTAAATGCAAACGATGATTTTCTTTTACTCTGTTATCAAAAGAAAAGACAAGGAATCACGTAAAAAACCCTTTATTATATAAGAAAATTAACTTTAAAAAGGAAGGAAAAAAAAGTTACATAGAGTTTTATTCAATTAAAAAAACCTTGAATTTAATACTCTAATTTTTACATAAAATCTCTAATTTTCAGCTGGAAGAACACTAGCTTATAAATTATGAAATGTGAATGTGGCACTGGTGATGAATTTAATTAAATATATTTTTTCTTTAAAATCTCCAATTTTCAACTGAATTTAGGAGTTTTTTACTGTGAAATCATAATCATTATTTTTAATTTTTGACAAAACCAATTAAAAATTTCTTTTTTGTTAAAAACAATACATTTCTATAATATGGTAATAATAATGATAATAATATAACGTGATTTATCATCTAACATGAATTAGAAGTTAAAAGATTGGCAGTTTGTAAAATTA
The DNA here is from genome assembly GCA_963930645.1 of Salticus scenicus. NCBI lineage: Eukaryota > Metazoa > Arthropoda > Arachnida > Araneae > Salticidae > Salticus > Salticus scenicus. The sequence goes on from OZ005653.1 coordinate 244,695,524, forward strand.
ATTTAAAATGTCAATGCAAAGTGGCCTGAAATCACATTTTAAATTACTTTTAAAATATCTTAAAACTCGGTAATTTTGAAATGAATTGAAAAAAGTATGACTGTGAACTCATATCATTTTTAACCAATTTTTAACTCTTGCCAAAATCGGTTTACAATTCAAGATTTTTAAATGTTATTAAGCTCCAATTAAAAAAATAATAATAAATAAAATATACAGACACGACATTATTTCATTATTTAAAACATGAAAATCTGACATTGACAGATTTTAATTTAGTGCCAGAGGCCTACTGCTAAACTTGTTTATATCGACAAATTCTTCTTTAGTTAATTCGTGACGATCTAAATTCCATGATAAAGTTTTCATTAAATCAAACCAATGTGTTTCAGCTGCAGATACTGTAACAAATAACGTTGGAAGTCCAAACTGTCTTATAGCCGTAAAACAACGTTTTTTCTCTTTTTCCCAATGAGGGGGAGGTGTGCCTTGGGGGGGACTCATGTCAAAGGTGTGCCTTGGGGGGGGACTCATGTCAAAGTTGTACCTTGGGGGGGACTCATGTCAAAGTTGGGCCTGGGGGGGGACTCATGTCAAAGTTGGGCCTTGGGGGGACTCATGTCAAAGTTGGGCCTTGGGGGGACTTCATTCAATAAATCCCCATTCAATAAACCGACTGAAATAGGCCCTTAGCACTATTAAGAGTGACGTATAAAAATTCGACAACGCTGTACCGACTGAAATAGGGGTACCTTAAGGGGGACTCATGTCAAAGTTGGGCCTGGGGGGTGACTCATGTCAAAGTTGTGCCTTGGGGGGACTTCATTCAATAAACCGACTGAAATAGGCCCTTAGCACTATTAAGAGTGACCTATAAAAATTCGACAACGCTGTACCGACTGAAATAAGGGTACCTTGGGGGGGACTCATGTCAAAGTTGGGCCTTGGGGGGACTTCATTCAATAAATCCCCATTCAATAAACCGACTGAAATAGGCCCTTAGCACTAATTAAGAGTGTATTATAAAAATTCGACAACGCTGTACCGACTGAAATAGGGGTACCTTGGGGGGGGACTCATGTCAAAGTTGGGCCTGGGGGGGGACTCATGTCAAAGTTGTGCCTTGGGGGGACTTCATTCAATAAATCCCCATTCAATAAACCGACTGAAATAGGCCCTTAGCACTATTAAGAGTGACCTATAAAAATTCGACAACGCTGTACCGACTGAAATAGGGGTACCTTGGGGGGACTCATGTCAAAGTTGGGCCTGGGGGGGGACTCATGTCAAAGTTGTGCCTTGGGGGGACTTCATGCAATAAATCCCCATTCAATAAACCGACTGAAATAGGCCCTTAGCACTATTAAGAGTGACCTATAAAAATTCGACAACGCTGTACCGACTGAAATAAGGGTACATTGGGGGAGACTCATGTCAAAGTTGGGCCTTGGGGGGGGACTTCATTCAATAAATCCCCATTCAATAAACCGACTGAAATAGGCCCTTAGCACTAATTAAGAGTGTATTATAAAAATTCGACAACGCTGTACCGACTGAAATAGGGGTACCTTGGGGGGGACTCATGTCAAAGTTGTGCCTTGGGGGGGACTTCATTCAATAAATCCCCATTCAATAAACCGACTGAAATAGGCCCTTAGCACTATTAAGAGTGACCTATAAAAATTCGACAACGCTGTACCGACTGAAATAGGGGTACCTTGGGGGGACTCATGTCAAAGTTGGGCCTGGGGGGGGACTCATGTCAAAGTTGTGCCTTGGGGGGACTTCATGCAATAAATCCCCATTCAATAAACCGACTGAAATAGGCCCTTAGCACTAATTAAGAGTGTATTATAAAAATTCGACAACGCTGTACCGACTGAAATAGGGGTACCTTGGGGGGGACTCATGTCAAAGTTGTGCCTTGGGGGGACTTCATTCAATAAATCCCCATTCAATAAACCGACTAAAATAGGCCTCTAGCACTAAAAAAAAAAAAAAAAAAAAAAACGTGATTTATAATTAACATGCTTTAAATTCGGAAGATTGCAAGCTCGCATTTCTTAGCCGAATAATATAAAAAACGAATACTGCTAGCACTCATATTTTAAAATCTTAATGCAAAGTGACCTGAAAAATTACATTTTAATTAATTAAAAAAAAAAAATCTATCAAACAGAATTTTACTAAGAACCATCCCAATTAAATCAGCCTTTTTTTTTTTTTTTTTTTTTTTTTTTGTATAGTAATAGAATATTTATAAGACAACAATTTTATCATTCAATAAAACATTAAAATCAATAGCTTACATTAGGTGGACGAAATAAACTTGGGTTCTTTTCACCTATTTCCTTGTTTTTTTTCCGAACACTTCGATATCCAGAGGTGCAACCCGGTGCGTAACAGTGTGACATTATCCGCGATTGTAATAAAATGCTCGCCCTCTGGTGGGCTAAGGTGAAATTACAATAAACATGGTTTAATTCGAATTCCATACAGCGGCCATTGCTTGCCGATATTTAGTTTCACATATATTTATTGAATAAAAATGAATAAATACGGTAAAAAAGATAACACATACTTTTGTGTGCCACAGCGTAACTCCAAAGGATCAAGAAATCCAGAATTGAGCTTCCATTTATTTCCAAATGACAAATTTAAAATTTCAGTTGCTTCGGCTAATGGAAGTAAAGAATTAATCAGATGATTTGAAATTAATATTTGTTCAACTTCAGTTAAAAATCTACTTCCGATCGAACTTTGAATAAAATGAAGTATTTTTTCCAAAAGCAATCAATTTTCCATAATGTAATGGCGGAGAAATTATAGTACGAATATTAAGTAGAATAACTAATGGAACACACGTGGCTAATGTTTACTAACAACTGCAGTGTTCACAAAGCGCCGTCTATCGATCATTACAAACGCGGATAGAAAAATCTAATATTAAAAATAAATTGAAAATAAAACTGAAAATAAAACTAAAATTTCATCTGCTCACAATGCTATTCTACGGCGTAAGTGGACAGTCAGAGAACACATACGACCCCTAGCGGCGAATGAATAATAGCGACCATTTCGGGTCCATTTTTGAGGGACGGCCGCCGTTGGGGAAACGGGTCCTTCTTCTAAGTCCGTGATTGTAGTATAATAATAAAAGCTTTTTTTTTTTTTTTTTTTTTTTTTTTTTTGGGGGGGGGGGGGGGGGGGCACGAAAAATTGAAAGTGCCCTGGGCACAAAATTTTGTTAGTCGGGCCCTGATCACCATTTTATTAACTGTGGCCGAGCGGTTCTGCACTCAAATCTGATAGATGGGAAGTGCGAGGTTTGAATGCAGGTTACGCTTGTCGAAGCCATTCGTATTTTTTGTGTTTTTTCTCCTAAAATTACATGAATATGGGCTAGTAAACTCTTCGAAAAATCCCCACGATGAGCATTTCCTGTTAGGAGAAAGTCCCAAGTGTAGCTATTTGGCTTTAATTCAAACACCAACACTTTATTAAAAAGTTACGTGTGATGTAGGAATTAAGACCGACTGTCTACACGATAAATCTGGGGAGGTCTTTCTAAAATGTCCTGGTATTCAAGCGATAAACTCCGAACGGCTAAGTCGACGAGGATGTCCTGGATTCTAATTTGGCACCTCATGCCTATCCTAAAACATGTAGAATAATATATATGTATATTTACATATATATAATTGAAAATATGTTAGAGAAAAAAATGATAATGTGCATGATTGACGTAAATAAAAAAAAAAAAAAAAAAAAAATTAAGCAGATAAATTTATATTTATTATTATTTTTTTAAGAATCCCCCCCCCCCACACACACACTCTTTTTTTTTTTTTCGTTTTAGAGATTTGTAACATTCAACCATACATTATTATTATTTATTATTATTATTTAAAACCATATCAATCCTTAACAAATTTCCATTTGCATGTCTAAGTGATGAATAAAATTTTTAATTCCATATTCGACTTCTAAAACTATAGAGATTTGAAAAGTACCATAAGCAGAAATCCTTCAAAGAAATGAGTGGTTCTGCGCTCAAAGCTGGTAGACGTGAGGTGCCGAGTTCGATCCCAGTCGTCGGCCAAGCCGTTCGAAGTTTTCCATGGTTTTCTCCGAAACTTGCGCGAATACAAGCTAGGATCCCTTAAAAAGACCCCCACGGAGGGCACTCCTCCTCAGGCCTAGGACCTACAGCAGTCAATCGGCCTTATTCCCGAAAATCCTTCAAAGAATTGCAATATTTATAAGAGGAATTTTAATTGTGGGATAACATTTAGTAAATGTAGCTTCTTCTATTATTTTTTGTTAATCGTGACATGGTATACATTGCAAACAAGTAAATATATGGATTGCTGTTGTTGCTGTAGGGAATAAGGCCGATTGACTGCACTAGGTTTCTAGGCCTGAGGAGGAGTGCCCTCTGTGGATATTTTTCTAAGGAGTCCTAGCTCATATTCACGTAAGTTTCGGAGAAAATCACGGAAAACTCCGAGTGCGACCTAGGATCGAACCCCCGCATTAAATGAATTGAACTCTTCTCATACTAAGCCAGTTCATATCTGAAAATGAAGGTGATCTGGATTCGCATTTGGCACCTTACGCTTGTCCTGAAACATGCATACTATTTTTTTTTTTAACTGTAAATGTTAGTGGAAGAAAAAAAAAATAATAATAAATAAGCAGATATGTTTATATATATATATTTAATGAGTAACAGTGGAACTTTTCGTTTTTTGAGATTTGTAATTTTAGGCCATACATTTTTTTTTTTTTTTTTTTAACTTTATATCAATCTTTAATGAATCTCCATCTGCATGTCATTGTCTAAATGATTAGTATAACTTTTAAGAAATCCGACAAAGAAATGCATGCAATATTTCTAAGAATATTAATTGTGGAGTAGCATTTAGACAAATGTATCTTTTTCGGGGGAAGAGGGAGGGATTAGTTAAGCAAGCAAGGCATGGCTTACAGTTACATTGCAAACAAATAAATAAATCAGCTGAACTCCTGATATTAGCCAGGTTAGGTCTGAAAATTTTGCTTTAATTATTATATCATTAGACTTCTGAGTTTAATATCAATTTGCATTGTTGGGCAAAGGTAAAGTGTGGGGTTCGAAAACACAGGTCACGCTCATTGACCTAGCCAATCAGTTTTTCAAGATTAACTCCTAAATTTGTGTGAATATGGGCTAGAAAACCCTTAAAAAGAGCCCAAGTGAGGCATACCTTCTTAAGACTAAGTTTCAAGTATAGACAGTTGCCCATAACCCGATTATCAAGACCATCATCTTACTAAAAATTTTAAAATATGAAGTGAGAATGTGATTTACGAATTAAGGCAGACTGCCTACACAATAGATCTAGGCCTGAGGAGGCCTTTCCAAAGTGTCCTGGTATTCAAACTATAAGCAGTTCAGCCGACGAGGACAAATTTCATTCGCACTCTGCACCTACCGTCGGCCCTAAAACACGCAGAATGTTTTATATTGTAAAGTAAATATGTTCGTGGGAAAAAAAAAAAAAAAAAAAAAAGGTAATACGCGTGACTAACAACATAGTTAATAATCTGGCGTGTCACTCACACGACTTTCTCTTACCCTGAAATTTAATACTATAAATACAGCTTGCAGATTAATAGGTAAGATAACGAGTACTGTTATGTAAACCTATGTTAAACAATTCATATTAGGCTTCTGAAGAGTTTTATATGATAATTAGTTCTGTGTGAGGGGGCTACCACCCCCCTCAACCCCCCGTTTCATTAATGAACCTACATTTATATAGAATTTAATTCGGTTATTAAAAAATAATTCTGTTTTTAAAAAATAATTTATTAAAATTATTATTTAAAAAAATTATTTTTTATGATAATGCAGACGATTTCCATATTAGAGAGGTAGTGTAACACTAAATATCCAGAAAAAGTCCATTTTACTCTCAATATTAAAAAAAAAAAAAAAAAAAAAAAAATATATATATACGATTTTTTGTCCAAGTTCTTTTTTTTTTGTTAAAAGTAAAAAAAAATCGATATCTTTGCTTTAAATTATCGCAGACCGATGGTTCAACCATTCGTTTTAAAGGTATTGGCGAGATCTTTTAAAATATACCCATCATGAAAATTTACTCCCCTCGAGGGGGGACTTCCCCCCCAGGGGGGGAGGCGAGGCTCCTACATACACAATTTTTTTTTCCCAGTTAACTATCTCTATTACAAAAAATATATATTCGTTTCATTTGGTTTAGTGCAGTCTATAGACGTTAAACTCTACTTTCCTGCAATTTCCTCCATAGACGTAATGTATTAGAATTCTCTTGATTGTCCCTGTATACGAACCATTTGCTTGATCTTAACGAAAAGCTTACTGTAGCGTCCCTATATGATACACATTTAGAATACCAAGTTTGAACTTTCTGCCATAATTTGTTTTTGAGATATGCTGATAACAGACAGACACACACACACAGACATACAGACACACACACAGACATACACACAGACCATTTGCTAAAAACATGATTTTCGTATTCAGGGGACCTCAAAACGTGTAAATATAACAAAATCTCGCGTTCGAAAATTTGACCCAAAAACAATACTTTCTCTACCTTATGGGTAAGAGAAAGTAAATAATCTGGTGTGTCACTCACACGACTTTCTCTTACCCTGAAATTTAATACTATAAATACAGGTTGGAGATTAAGAGATAAGATAACGAGTACTGTTATGTAAACCTATGTTAAACAATGCATATTAGGCTTCTGAAGAGTTTTATATGATAATTAGTTCTGTGTGAGGGGGGCTACCGCCCTTCTCAACCCCCCGTTTCATTAATGCACCTACATTTATATAGAATTTAATTCGGTTATTAAAAAATATTTCACTTTTAAAAAAATAATTTATTAAAATTATTATTTAAAAAATTATCTTTTATGATAAGGCAGACGATTTCCATATTAGAGAAGTAGTTTAACACCAAATATCCAAAAGAAGTCCATTTTATTCTCAATATTAAAAAAAAAGTACGATTTTTTTTCTAAGTTTTTTTTTTCGTTAAAAGTAAAAATAAATCGATAACTTTGTTTTAAATTATCGCAGATCGATGGTTCAACCATTCGTTTTAAAGGTATTTTCGAGCTCTTTTGAAAGATACCCATCATGAAAATTTACTCCCCTCGAGGGGGGACTTCCCCCCCAGGGGGGGGAGGCGAGGCTCCTACATACACAAAATTTTTTTCCCAGTTAACTCTCTCTATTACAAAAAATATATATTCGTTTCATTTGGTTTAGTGCAGTCTATAGACGTTAAACTCTATTTTCCTGCAATTTCCCCCATAGACGCAATGTATTAGAATTCTCTTGATTGTCCCTGTACACGAACCATTTGCTTGATCTTAACGAAAAGCTTACTGTAGCATCCCTATATGATACACATTAAGAATACCAAGTTTGAACTTTCTGCCATAATTTGTTTTTGAGATATGCTGATAACAGACAGACACACACACACACAGACCATTTGCTAAAAACATGATTTTCGTATTCAGGGGACCTCAAAACGTGTAAATATAACAAAATCTCGCGTTCGAAAATTTGAGCCAAAAACAATACTTTCTCTACCTTATGGGTAAGAGAAAGTAAAAATAATAAGGAGATATATTATTTATTTTTTTATGAGTAACAAGGACCTTTTTTTTTTCCCCTTTTACAGATTTGTAATGTTGAGCGACACATTATTACTTTCTCTTACCCATAAGGTAGAGAAAGTATTGTTTTTGGGTCAAATTTTCGAAAGTGAGATTTTGTTATATTTACATGTTCTGAGGTGCCCTGAATACGAAATTCATGTTTTTAGCAAATGGTGTGTGTGTGTGTGTCTGTTTTGTCAGCATATCTGAAAAACAAATTATGGCAGAAAGTTCAAACTTGGTATTCTAAATGTGTATCATATAGGGATGCTACACTAAGCTTTTCGTTGAGATGAAGCAAATGGTTCGCGTACAGGGACACTCAAAAATATTCAAATACATTACGTCTATGGGGGAAATTGCAGGTAAGTAGAGTTTAACATCTATAGACTGCACTAAACCAAATGAAACGAATATATATTTTTTTAATAGAGATAGTCAACTGGGAAATTTTTTTTTGTGTATGTAGGAGCCTCGCCTCCCCCCCCCCTGGGGGGGAAGTCCGCCCTCGAGGGGAGTAAATTTTCATGATGAGTATTTTTCAAAAGAGCTTGACAATACCTTTAAAACGAATGGTTGAACCATCGATCTGCGATAATTTAAAACAAAGTTATCGATTTTTTTTTTTTTTTTTTACTTTTAACGAAAAAAGAACTTTTTAACACTGAGAATAAAATTGACTTTTTTTGGTTATTTAGTGGTATACTACTTCTCTAATATGGAAATCGTCTGCATTATCATAAAAGATATTTTTTTTTATAATAATTTTAATAAATTATTTTTTAAAAACAAAATTATTTTTTAATAACCGAATTAAATTCTATATAAATGTAGGTGCATTAATGAAACGGGGATTTCAGGGGGCGGCAGCCCTCCTCACACAGAAATAATTATTATATAAAACTCTTACGAAGCCTAATTTGAATTGTTTAAGGTAGGTTTACATAACATCGTTATCTTACCTCTTAATCTCCAACCTACATTTATAGTATTAAATTTCAGGGTAAGAGAAAGTCGTGTGAGTGACACACCAGATTATTTTTATTTAAAATCACGCCAATCTTTAATGAATCTGCATTTGCATGTAATTGTCTAAGTGAGGGGGGGGGGGTATAAACCCGTGGAGGTAAAAACAAACTGGATTTTCTTTTTCCTTCAGCTTTCCTTTTTTTCCTGTGTGATTCATAGCCAGTTTTACATCCATAAGCGAAACATTTTGATGATACCATCTTACTAAGCAACCGATTATTATTAATATAATTATCAAATTAATTTTAAATAAAAGTAGCTCATCTCATTCAAAAACCAAAATCACCTGTCAAAACGCGGGAACCGGGAGAATGTCGATTACAGCTTCCTCAATATTTACTAAGAAATTGTCTTCCAATTTCCGAGACTACGTACCATTGGACTTTCCTATCCTACTCTATTAATCCGTGCCTGCTACTATATTTTCTTCAGATATGCTGGTAACAGACACACTTTTGCAGATGCACATTCACAAACTCAGATCAACTGGTTAAATTTTTATTTATTTATTTACTTTTTATTCAGGGGACTTCAAAACGTGTAAATATAGAGAGAGAAAAAAAAAAAAAAAAAAAAAAACTATTTCGAAAATTCGACTCATAAACAACACTGTGTCTATCGTTATATGAGTAAGTGAAATAATCACACTTCATTAAAAATAATTAATTAAAAAAAAAAAAGGTTTCTATGAAACCCAATATACACACAAGTTAAAAAAAATAATTAAAACATCTTTGGATAAGTAGCTAAGTTCCAGAACTAATTTTAACAAATATACTTAATATTTGAACTTCGGATTTCAGATTTAATATTTGATCGAATATTAACTGTTACTGAATGTTGAAGAAAAAATAATCCAAATATTGAGTACAGCACTCTAATACAATTTAACAAAAAAGATTGAGATAGATCATTAATAGTTATTATAGTACTGAATATCTGCTGCTCAAACTCATATGCCCTTAACTCTTTTTATTTTTACAAATATTAATTTATTTACAAATTTCAGTAGAGGAATTCATGAAACGAGGATCCTGCTCTTTACCCCATTTTCTTTTGGCCTTCACCTGATTTGAAGCCCACAATACAAGGAGCATGAGGCAACAAGTGTGCTCCCTCCTCTGATGAGACTTGTCATATAACCACTTTTTTACCTCATACAGAAATTATTATTATTTTTCTTTGGTTAAGCTTTCACAGAGTTTAACTGGTCATTGCACCCATAAATATAATATTTTGGGTAAAGATTTTTAGTGTTTTGTGTCATTACAGTAGTTTGAAAGTAAGTACACATATCAAAAGTAATTTGGAAAATTTGTGTAGAATAATTTCTTTTTTCGTTTTAATTATTGCTATCAAGTATTATATAGCATATAATTTTAAGTGTCAGTATTATTTGTAGTATCATCATTATTATTATTATTATTATTTTCAGAATTGAGTATATTACATTATATAATTGTTTATGTTTTAATTACGTATTACTTGTATAGAGTATCACATTTTGATTTTTGTGTCATAAATATTTAATTGTGGCATTGAATAAGTGAAAAAAAAAAAAAAAAAAAAAAAAAAGGGTGTAACTATAATTTGCTTAAAGGATGCAAACGACTTTGTATAAATCAGGGACCTCCCAAGACTTATGAGGTCCCCAACCAACAGTTATACCAGAAAAACTGTGTTGGACAATTACACAGAAAAGAAAGATAAGCTGATGTTTATAGGACTTTTAAGTGGAAACGTTTCCTGGATTACAGAAAAATATGATTTTTTAAATATTTACTTTATTTTATATTAATACTTTATTGAATATGTTATAATACTTTTTTTAATATATTTGTTTTCTTATAGTGTCATACATTCATTCTATTTTGCTAGTAATTTTTAATATGCAGTATCAATGGTTGCTTACTAAACATAATGAATATATACTGTTTAATTATTAGTTAATCCAGAAATTTAACAAGACCTTCCGGCTTTTTCGGAAGGGTAGGTTGATTTCTTTTTCCTTATCAAGTAGCCGTCATTTTGTTTCAAAATGGCGGCTACAAATTATTAATGCACTTGGTAGAAATATTGATGTAGGCTATGCACATATGGAGTTTTAAGCAAATCGGTTCATAAATACACTTTTATGTGAATTTAAAATTTTCAAGTGGCCGGCGCTAGGAAAAAAAATGGTGGGTTAAGTTGACAAATATATGAAATGCGTTTGTGAGATAAGTCTAGTGTACACACATAGTTCGAATTAATTCAAAATCTCAAAAGTCATTGTGTTGAAAAATTAAGTGGCTGCCACTTCGATAAAAATGGCAGAGAAAGTTGCTCATCTAAGATATCGTTGCAAATTTGAAAATAATTTTTTTTTTTTTTTTTTTTTTTTGTAGAAATTCTTTTAAAGAGGCTTAGTAAGTTGATAAAATGTTAGTTTCCTGCATTTCTAGTTTGTTTTAGTATTAAAATAGTCTAATTTTACCTTAAAAACGGATTAAAAAGATCCAGTAACGCATGTAATGGATTTGGCGCCAAATTTGGCGACTTTTCCCCTATGGCGACTTTTGGCGAGAAAATACTTATTATCGATATACCAAAGATGGACGCAATAACGTGATTGGTTCATGAGTTACGTGAATTTTCTAAATTTTTGTTGTTTGAATGATAAATCCATTTTTCAACTTTGATTTGAATTGATTAAGTATTTCTAAAGTTCCAGCAAACACATCGAAGATATTTGAAGCATAGGTTACTGTCCAACTGTGGTTTAAATCAGTGCCGTGTTTTAAAAGTTATTATTATGGCAAATTTTCAAGTGGCAGTCTAAATGGCTGCGACTTGGAAAACAAAATAGCAAAACAACTTGCCCATCGAAATCATCCAGTATATTTGTACGATAAGTTCATTGTCCAGTTCTAGTTTAAATTAAATCAGAATTTCAAAAATTATAATCATAAGAAATTTTCAGGTGGCACCACTTGTAAAAAAAAGTGGAGTGAGATGCCTAGCGAACTTATCTGAGATATTTGAATGATAAATCCACTACCCAAACTTGAAGCGAATTGATTCTGTCTTACTAAAGTTACCATAATGACAAATTTTCAAGTGGCCGCCACTTGAAAATAAAATTGCGGATCAAGTCATCAAGAGAACTTATCCTAGATATTTGAACCAAAAGTTCACTAACCAGCTTTTATTTGAATCAGTTTAGTATTTTAAAAGTTATCGTAATGGCATATTTTCAAGTGGCAGTGTGATTTCAAGTGGCTGGAACTTAGACACAAGATGTCGGGACAAGTTGCCTAGTGAAAACATTCAAGATAATTATATGATAATATCACTGTCAAAATTTGGTTCGATTTGAAGAATTATTTCAAAAGTTATCGTGATTTTAAATTTTCAAGTATGAGCCTGATTTCAAGTGACCGCGCTTAACTTAAGATATCTGCCACTTTATTAAAAGTGGCGGATATAGTTTATTAATAAACTTCATTGAGATCCTTATGTGGTCTGTATTTACATCACAATTCAAACAATTTCGGAATACGCTTTTTACAATTTAAATTTGAAATTTTCAAGTTGTCTCCACTTGAAAACAAAATGGCGGAGCAACTTGGTTAACAAACTCATCTAAGATATTTATAAGATAAGTTAAAACACTGTTCAAATTTGGTTCCATTTGGAGTATTATTTCGGAAGTTATCATGGTTTTAAATTTTCAAGTGGTGGCCTGATTTCAAGTGGTCCCGCTTAACTTATGATATCCACCACTTTATTAAAAATGGCGGATAAAGTTCATTAATAAAGTTATTTGAGACACTTGTGTAATCTATGTATACATCAAAATTAAAAGAAATTCGCAATACGCTTTTTACAATTTGAATTTGAAATTTTCAAGTGGTCTCCACTTGAAAACAAAATGGCGGAGCAACTTGGTTAACAAACTCATCCAAGATATTTATAAGATAAGTTAAGACACTATTCAAATTTGGTTCGATTTGGAGTATTCTTTCGGAAGTTATAGGGATTTAAAATTTTCAAGTGGTTGCCTGATTTCAAGTGGTCCTGCTTAACTTAAGATATCTGCCACTTTATTAAAAATGGCGGATATAGTTTATTAATAAACTTCATTGAGATCCTTATGTGGTCTGTATTTACATCACAATTCAAACAATTTCGGAATACGCTTTTTACAATTTAAATTTGAAATTTTCAAGTGGTCGCCACTTGAAAACAAAATGGCGGAGCAACTTGGTTAACAAACTCATCTAAGATATTTATAACATAAGTTAAGACACTGTTCAAATTTGGTTCCATTTAGAGTATTATTTCGGAAGTTATCATGGTTTTAAATTTTCAAGTGGTGGCCTGATTTCAAGTGGTCCCGCTTAACTTAAGATATCCGCCACTTTATTAAAAATGGCGGATAAAGTTCATTAATAAAGTTATTTGAGACACTTGTGTAAGCTATGTATACATCAAAATTAAAAAAAATTCGCAATACGCTTTTTACAATTTGAATTTGAAATTTTCAAGTGGTCTCCACTTGAAAACAAAATGGCGGAGCAACTTGGTTAACAAACTCATCTAAGATATTTATAAGATAAGTTAAGACACTGTTCAAATTTGGTTCGATTTGGAGTATTATTTCGGAAGTTATAGGGATTTTAAATTTTCAAGTGGTAGCCTGATTTCAAGTGGTCCCGTTTAACTTAAAATATCTGCCACTTTATTGAAAATGGCGGATAAACTTCATTAATAAACATCATTGAGACCCTCATGTGACCTGTATTTACAACAAAATTCAAGCAAATCTTGCTTTAAATATGCTTTTTACAATGTCGGTTTGAAATTTTCAAGTGGCTGCCACTTGAAAACAAAAAGTCGGAGCAACTTGGTTAACGAACTCATCCAAGATATTTATAAGATTAGTTCACTGTCCAAATTTGGTTCGATTTCGAGTATTATTTCGGGAGTTATCGTGATGACAAAATTTTCATTATAGATAGATATATATATATATATATATATATATATATAGATAAACGAAGTGATTGCAATAGGTCGATTTCTAAAGAAATCAACCTAAAATGTGCATATTATATGTAGTCATCAGCAAGCTTATTGTTAATTTTTTAACCCCTTTGTACATTCCCAAGGCAATGGAGCCATGGTCGAATTAAATTAATGAAAAATAACTAAAATAAAATCAAGCAATCCTAAATAAATAAATCTAGAAATAGAATTAGAAAATAAATTAATTAATTAAATAAAAATTATTAATTCTGTATCACCTGGAATATCGTCTACCTCCAGGTGAGCTCCCACGGCCTTGCAAGCAAGCTTGCTTGGGTGGGGTGGGGGGGGGGGAATGAAAGGGATAAAAATAAATAAATTTAAGTAATTAAAAACCCAATTTAAAAGTGTAAAAATTCGCTAGTCAAAATTATAAATTGCGAATAATTCGTAATTGCCCCTTTTAAGATTGTTTTCTGGCAAAAGACTATCACTCAGAAATCAGAAAATGAACGAAATTATAAGTCAAATTCGCTGACGTTAACACCGCTGCATCGATCATGCATATTAATTAATCTCTGAAACTCTTTTAGAGCCCCAGGCGACCTAAAGAACCAATGAGCAGCTGAGAAATCATGTATAAAAGGCCAAACATTAAACAAACGGAGGACTCTTGCCAATTTTCCATTGCTAACAACATTAACATTGCGAAAAGGTGATAGTTTCTAGACTAACTTGGTTTTTGGAAAGTATTGTTCTCCTGTCTAATAAACAGGCTGTTTAGACAATACCACTCTACAGTCCAACAAGTTTCGTATGTTAATCAGGCTATTAAGGATTCTTTAGAGAAATGCTTTTCTGTTTTGGCAGCTTTCATTGATTTTGAATCAGCTTATGATAAAGGTATGGCGACTACATGCAATCCAGAAATTACAGAACCTGGGAATTAATGGCAAGATGCTTCTTTGGATTAAGAATTTTCTGTCACAATGTTTTTATGCTGTTAGATATGGCTGTGGTATTTCTTGTTTTAAACAGACTGAGACTGGTCTTCCTCAAGGAAAGGTAATTAGTCCAATCCTTTTTAATATTTTTATTAATGACTTACCTAGCACTTTGACACCATGGGTGGACTCTGCCCTTTTTGCTGATGATTTGGTTAACTGGAGCAGTGCTTCAAAAACAAACCAAACTAATCTGAATGTGATCTTAAACAGGGATTTGAAAGAACTAGAATATTGGTGCCTAGAAAATGGTTTGATGGTAAACCAAGAGTACATGCGTTTTTCACTCTGAACAGACAGCCTTTTATCCCGAATTTGACTTTTAGGAATGTAAATATCCAGTATAATGATTCAACTAATTATCTGGGCTACATTTTCGATCCTCGTTTAAATTAGTAAAATCGTGTAGAACATTTGAAAAATAAAGCTGTGAGGAGGCTCTCTGTCTTAAAACGTCTAGCTGGTGCAAGATGGGGTTGTGACAGAGAGAATTTAATAACTACTTATAAATTATATATTCAACCGATTATTGGTTATTGGTAGTGAGATCTTGATTACGGCCCCAGATTATGTGACTTAATCCTCGAAGTTTTCCAGAATCAGGTGTTGCGTATAATTACTGGAGCGGTGAGAACTACTCCTGTACTTGCAATGCAACTTTTAACTGGTTTGGAACCTGTACATGATCTTATTCAAAGAAAAGCGATCCTATTATATCAAAAGCTGGTACATTTACCTGATAACTCTTTTTGGCGGAATTATAATAATGCTTCTAGAAATCTTAAGACTCAAATTGGTTTCATTCATATAGCTCAGAAATCTGACTCTCTGAATTTGAGCAGAGATTACCTAGTCTTGCCACCTCCTGTTTGTCAACTGGACTTTTTGGATTTAAATATAAATCTTGATCTTATCCAAAGTGTTGTTAAATGTGATATGAGTGATATGCAATTAAAAACTTTTGCATTAGAAACTATAGAGATTCGTTATCCTCAAAAGGACTGGCTGCATGTCTACATGGACGGTTCTATGTTAGATAAGACTTGCAGTGCTGGAGCGGGTATTCATTGTGAAATTTTTAATTTTTACTTACCAGTAGGACCTTGTACTACAGCCTTCAATGGTGAAATCGAAGCTATTGCTGCGACAATCTAGCAATTGTTGATCCGCAAACACTCCTTTGAAAGATTGTCAGATTCTAAAAGTGTGCTTCAGGCCCTACTGAACAAACAAAATAATTCCCAAAGAATTTTGGAATGTAAGTCCTTACTTAAGGTACTGGCACACAGAATTTCATTCCAATGGATTCCAGCCCATTGTGAAATTTTGGGCAATGAAAAAGCTGATACTCTGGCTAAAAAAGGAGCTTTGATAGAGCAATGTATAAACCGTTCTCATTCCATTCGACTAAATTGTATGTCAACCTGATCCATAGGAAAACTGTAAATGGAATATGACTCAAGGTGTAGGTGACAAGAGATGGAAAATTCTGGGAGATGAGAAAGTAATTCCTGGTTTTCCAAGAAAGACTGCGGTGGCTCTTTTTAGAGGGTTAACTGGACATGATTGTTTATGAAGCTATCTCTGTAGAATTGGCGTGACAGATTCCCCAGACTGTGTTTTATGTTGGTCAACCAATGACTTTTGAACATTTGAATTGTTGTAATGTATTGTTTCAGTGTAAGAACATTCTTAAGAAGTATTGGAGAGTCAGTGAACTGATGGCTTAAGTACTAATGTTCGGCATTTGTAAAATAAATAACATTAACGATGCGTTCTCCTCTGAAATTACGTAGGTCGTACTCGTACAGGCTTCCTGACAGAGTCTGTGGCTGGGGCTGCTAGCCGCCTGTGGATCGGCAAATCGTCGGCCAAAAACTCCATTTGCCTTGCCGCGAAGTCCTGAACTTGCAAACTTGAGAAATTAAAGATATTTTGCAAAGGAATTCCGAGTAATCCTTGTGTGCTATGACTGCCATCTCTCTACCAGTAATTATCATCACATATATATGCCTGGATTTAAAATATTGGGAGGGAAAAGACATTATAAAATATTCAGAGGCAGTAATGATGTGCATATGCATACATAATAAAATATCGTGATTGTTATTATAATACTAACAGCTTTATAATGCTTAATAAATATTTATATTATTTCTGTATAACGATTGATAAAAATCTTGAGTGACTTTTCTTTTTTTTGGGAGGAATTGAAATATAAGATAAGTAACTGAATATATTTACTGTTTTAATGATAGAAACAAAAATAATTTATTTTGATTTGAATTGAATTGAAAAAATGACTATTTTAAAATATTTTTTTGAGGAGACAATGAAATGCAGAAAAAGTTTTTTTTCTCTTCATATTTGTGTGTGTCTTGTAAAGAGAGGGGGTTAATCGGAGTTTTTATTGCCATTCATGATTGTGAAATGATAATAGTAGAGTTTACCTATGCAAATAATGAAGAAATGTTATTATTTAATAATTCAAAGTCTTAAAATTTTCTGTAGGCGATTACATAAGTTATTTTATAAGCATTGAAATTGTAATTAAAAATTATTACAGTGTTATTTTAAGTAGAAATTATATATAAAATATCTTTTCTTGAATGAAATTGGCAGCCTTACATATAGCTTCTCTTGTTTATACTAGAGGGACAAAAAATATATGCCACATTAAAAAATACTAAACTGTTTATTACAATACTGTGGAAAATATCTTCCCAAACAATTGGATGCATGAAAGTCACTAGATGGCGCTACACGTCCAATGACTTACTTTTTCACTTTGACATATTTTTAGATTTTCTGGAAGCACAAGCAGATCGCGTTTGATTTTCGACCTCATACCATCAAAGCGATGTGATGTTAGACTTTAGAATTCTTGTTCCTTTATGGAGCCTTTAGAGAATACGTTCTTTTTTAATTTGATTTATTTAATTAATTCTGTAAATATGTAAATTTAATTTTCACTTGTAAATAAGCATGCAATAGTATTAAATAGCTCCTTAAAAATATTAGAGTCTGGCTGTGCATAATTTGAAATCGAAAGTGTACCCTTTTTTCTTCATGGTGCATCATGCTGGGAAAGATCGCAATTTACATTTATTGTTTGAGAACTACAATAGATTAATAGAAATAATTTAGATTTTTGATTTTATGAAGCCAAGTGCTGGCATTTTCGAATGAATTGTTTTCTTTTTGTATTAATCATTCGAAACAGGGTAAGTTTTACTCTTTTTTTGGTTCAAATATTTGTTCTGAAATATTTTTGTTGCTTAAAATATTGGTTTTAAGAAATCCTTTCATTTTTTAGCATGACATAAATAAGCAAATAAAAGTTCTCAGATTAATTTATTTAAGATTTAATCGCTAAATTAATATCATAATGTACTATTTAGTTAAGGATAGGTTTAAATCTTTTTTTTTTTTTCCTGTTTAAAAATAAATACTTATAATAATTGAATTACTATTTCGTTTTGGTTTCAGTTTGGATTTAAAGATAGTGTTCAGAATTAGATTTGATATTGCATAAATTGATATAGAAATTCGATAATTTGGAAATTGAAAATGAATATTGATACACTTAAAGCTACTAGAACTCTGATTCGTCGCGCTGTTTCAAATTTGATTAAAACGCTCAAATCTGAGTTAGAGAAAAACCAAAATGAAATATCTTTAGACATCATTGAGGAAACTTTGGCTAAAATAACCGACAAAGAGAACACTTTGAATAGACTAGATGTAAATATTTTAGATTTAACAAAAACAGAAAATATTGAAAAAGAAATTGAGTAAAGGGAGAAATATAAAGAACAAATTATTACATGGAAAGTTAGAATAAACAAATTTCTCCATAGAACGCAAATAACTACCCCAGTTTTGACAAATAAAAATGATGTAGATATAAAAACGTCGCATTGCGCTTTAAAATTACCACCTTTAGAGATTGAAAAATTTGATGGCAGTATATTAAATTTCAACAAATTTTGGGAACAATTCAGAACAGCTGTACAGTAAAACGAAAGTATTGATAAAATACAAAAATTTACATATCTTAAATCTTATTTAATTGATGAGGCTGCTATAGCCATCAAAGGGTTAAATTTAACGTCTGACAATTATGACATTGCGGTAGATATAGTTCAGGAACATTTTGGTAGAAACAAACTTATCATTGACGCGCATATCAACAAGTTGCTAAATTTGATACCCTTTAAAAAATCACATGACATAAATTCACTTCGAAAATTGTACTCAGAGTCTGAAATCAATATTAGAGGATTAAAAAATTTAGGAGTTGACACTAAGTCGTATAGTTGCTTATTATATCCCATTCTCATAAAACTAATACCAAAAGATTTTGTATTAGAATTTACCAAACAAACATACACTAAAAAAGAAAATACTGTTCTGGAATTGTTAGAATTTTTTAAAAAAGAAATTACACTAATGAGTCTTCCATCAAGAAAACAGATGTATATTTTCAAGAGAAAATTAATTATAAAGCGACAAATTATGGGAAAAACTTTCCCTTGAAACCAAAATTAGTGACAACATCTGGTTTCAAAACTAATATAACGAAATATAAATGCATATTTTGTGATTCATTTCACAATTCATCTTTTTGTAATGAATTAAGTATTGAACAAAAAAGGGAAATATTGAGAAAACAAGCCAGATGTTTTCTCTGCTTAGGCTTAAAACACCGTATAAGTGATTTTAGACAACAAAATTAAATTGTAGAATTTGCAAGGGAAAACACAGTGAAAATATATGCTTTAAGTATAATTCCCCTCGCCCAGAGTAAAATAATGATAAAAATGAATCGAATGTAGATAAAAATAAAATCAAAGAAATAGTGACGGCAGTTTCACACGCTGAAAATACTCGTAGAATTCTCTTGCAAACAGCTTGCGCTACAATTAAAAATAGAAAGAATGAACATTTAATATGATTATTATTTGACACAGGCTCAATGCGAACATTCATTAGAGAAAACATTGCTAAGAAATTAAAATTAAAAACTATTAGACAAGAAAAACTTTCGGTTTTTACTTTTGGTAGTAAAACTCCTGTACAGAAATCGTATGACGCAGTATCGTTAACATTGCAAAACAGACACAATTCTAAAATACAAATAGAAGCTCTAGTTACACCAGAAATAACCGGTTCCAATATCCCACCACCTGACAAAGTTAATTGAAAATAAAAACTTTCAAAATTTAATCCTTGCAGATAGTACAGATCCTAAGGATCCAATTTCTTTATTAATAGGAGCGGACTATTATTATAACATCATAACAGGAAAAATTAAACATTTGAGCAGAAGTCTCGTAGCTGTCGAAAGTATTTTTGGGTAGTGTCTCCAAAGCCGTAAGGGAAAAAAATGACATTTTGCTGACACTCATTGTAACTGTAGAAGATAATTTGATTTCAGATTATATAAAGATATTTTACGATTTAAAGGCTTCTGGTTTAATTGATGAGAAAAAAGAACTTGATCCCACGGAAAATGAGATTTTGAAAGAATTTGAGCACAATATTATCTACAAAAATCGACGTTATGAAGTTAATTTACCGTGGAAATTTGAAACTAGGCAACTAAATGACAACAAAAAGAATGCGGGAAAACAGATTTACCCTACTTAGAAAGATTCTTAAAAAAATCCCAATTTGTTTCTTGAATATCAGGATATATTATAAAATTATTTAAAGGGAAATATCATTGAGGCAGTCCCTAATCCTGATACTGACACTAACAATATCACTTTTTATCTTCCGCATCGTGAAGTAATCAGGAAAGATCGTCCTACGAGCCAATTGCAAATTGTTTTTGATGGTTCAGCTCCTGAGGAAAATTGTCCCTCTCTAAATAGTTGTTTGCAAACAGGACCAAATCTTTATCCTGATATCTTTGATATTCTATTAAGATTTCAGTTTGATGCAGTTGCATTTACTGCCGACATGAAGCAGGCATTTCTGCAAATAATGCTAAATGAAAAAGATAGAGATGTTACAAGATTGTTATTTACAGAAAATCTCTCTGATGAATCTCAACCTCTCTCTGTTTATAGATTTACGCGAGTTTTCTTTGGCATACGTAGTAGTCCATTTCTATTGTGTGCTACAATAAAATATCATTTGAAAAAATATTCGAAAATTTATACAGATACAGTAGACTTCTTAAATGAAAATATCTATGTTGACGATATAACAGGTAGTCGATCAACTGTAGACCAGGCTCTAAATGTCTCTTTGGAAACAACAAAAATTTTTGAGGACGCCAGTATTTAGCTCCATAAATGGAAAACTAATTCTAAGGCTTTATACAACGCGTGGCAGGCTAATGGCATAATTTCGGACGAAAGTCCCAATCCTGAATTATTTGTAGGAGAAAATTTGCCTTATAAGGTATTAGGTATAGCTTGGGACAGTGATCAAGACCTACTATATTTTCACACTAAAGGTTTATTAGAATTTGTTACTAAAAGAATAGATACAAAAGATTACAAAAGAATAGATATTGCAGGTTCTTGGTCGAATCTTTGATCCAATTGGATTTTTAGGATCTTTTACATTGAGAATAAAATTTTTAATGCAGCAAGTGTGGTCCTCAGGTATAGATTGGGATGAACAGTTACCAGAGGAAATGGGGTCACTATGGTCAAAATGGTGTAATGAAATTGTAGAATTAAATGATTTTCAAATTCCTCGTTATTAATTTCCTGGAATCTCTGCAAGTAATTAAAAAAAAATTTGAACATCATGTTTTTTGTGATGCAACTATCAAAGCCTATGGCACTGTGGCTTATCTTCACTTAGTCACATATGATGAAAAAATATCAACATTTATCTCCTCGAAAAACAGAATAGCTCCTCTGAAGACTTTAAAACTTCCTAAACTCAAACTAATGAGCGCGTTGTTATCCGCTAGATTAAGCAGTAATATTTTGAAAGCCTTAAAACTTGATATAACTTGTTATTACTGGACAGATTCAAAAATAACTTATTTTTGGATTAAGGGGCTACCTGAAAAATTTAAAGCTTTTGTTAAGAATAGAGTTGCAGAAATCCAAAGACTAACTTCTTCGAATTGGCATCAGTGCCCTGGAGCAGAGAATCCTGCAGATATTGTATCAAGAGGCTCAACAATTTCAAAATTAATAAACAACAGGTTTTGATTACATGGACCAGACTGGCTCAGCTTACCTTCTGAATTTTGGCCTAGACCTGATAATGAACAAAAGATCGAGATTGAGGAGTTAGGATATAAGAAGAATCTTAGAGATGTAATTCAGTGTGAATGCATAGTTCAAGAACCAGAAAATCCCATAGATATTAAAAAGTATAGTAATCTAGAAAAATTAGTTAGAATCACTGCTTATGAAAGGAGATTTGTAAACATTCTCAAAAAATCATGGGTTTTTTGAGTACAGAAGAGTTATAGAAGCAGAGAATTTTCTTGTCAAAAATGAACAAAGATGCTTTTTTAAAGAAAAAAATCAAAGCATTAGAAAACAACAAACCCTTGAATAAAGATTCTTCCTTGGTTTAACTTTCTTCCATTTTTAGATGAAGACAAAACCCTAAAGTCTGGAGGAAGATTGAATTTTAGTGACTTAACCCTTGAAGAGAAACATCCAAAAATTTTACCTAAAGAGTCTTGGTTAACACAACTGATTGTTTATCGACATCATGAGCGAGCAATGCACGGTGGAACAGCTTGTACTTTATCAAAAATTAGGAAACAATTCTGGATGATAAAAGGAAGACAACTAGTAAAGAAAATTATCAAAAATTAATCATCTTTTTAAACCCTCTATAGTTTGTTCGTTAGTCATATGAAACCTCTGCTAACTGCTGTCCTCGACCTATTTCTCAAAACATATCTGACTGTAACACACACTGCCAGACTTTTGTGATCCTTGAAGGTCTTGTTCTGTAAATTTCGTCTCCATTTTGTGCAATCATTCCTGTACAAAATCATAATCGCAAAAAAATAAATAGAGCAATTATTTCAACAAAAAGTTGCTATAGTAAAAACAATTAAATCATTGTCTTGGAAAAAAAATTAAAAACTGAATTGTTTCTTCACTGGACAAGTTTAACAACAAACGAATTATTGCTGATTTTCAAACCCTTATCATAACAACTGCTTATTCTTTCAAATCTATTCCAGTAAACATCTGAAAGAGCTTTCCCGATGATTTTCAATTGAATGTGAATGACTCCTTTCCGTAAGCTCCCTCGATGTATTTCTTTAAACAATTTAAATATTGTATAGAGTAAAAGTGAAAGTTCAAAGAGGAAAAATGAATAGCTTTCTAACATTGTATAGTAAAAGCATATAGTCTTTATGCAGTATTCTTTGGAGGTATTAGCAAAAATTAAAACAGGCCCCCACCCCTCCCTAATCTTGGCGGTAGATAAATTAGTGTGAGTTCATAATGTTAGGCTATTTATGAGAATTTCACAGAAATTTAAGTATAAACTATCAGGGGTGATTGTGACTCAAAGGTAAAAACCCTGAAAATTAGACCCTCAAATTAGAGAAAACCCAAAATATCAAATAATACTCAAACTATTTAGGCCAGAAGCCCTCAATTCTTTTACATTTCATTCACATATCACTTGGATAACAAATGAACAACCAATGAAAGCAAAAAATAACTTTATAGGAAATATGAAAATACAGATTGTTAGAGTAAAAACCCTGAAATCAGGGGTAAACCCTGAACACAAACACCCCTGAACTATATTGAAGTCGAGATAAGAAGATAAAAGCACGAAAACTAAACTTTAAAGTTTAGGTCTCAAAGTCATATTACAATATTTTTTTAATGTAGGGTATTTAAAAATACTTTTAACCTTTTACCATCCGACGAAAAATTATGAGGTATGAAATTCGCCACCCAGTGCCACCATTTTTCACACAGGCGCATATAGTTATGCTTTTACTGTTCCAGAAACATTCCCTCTCCGATTCCTCCCATTCCCCATCCTCACTGAAATAAGTAAAACCTTTGAAAACAGCGTCATGGTCATTTGATTACATTACAAAGCCACGAGAATAGCAGCTTAACACAAAGAATCGTACTTTGGCAAGACGTATATACATGCCCGGGGCAATTGATATTTCGGATATAGACACATGAAAAATATAGATGTTTTAATTCAGTAAAATATAACTTCTTTGATGATATGTTAGTGAGTATACGTTGTTATATGACAGTATTAAAGAAGATTTTGCTTCGCTTTGATAAGAAGACAGGAGTGATTGCAAAAGAATTCAATTAAATATTTAATTTTCCAAAGTTTTAAATTTTCAACCAGATTAAGCAAGTTTTTTGAATTGTGCATTCATAAACACTATTCATAACCAATTTGAAAAATTTTAAAATATCGGTAAAAAATTCAAGAAAAAAAAAAAAAAAAAAAAAAAAAAAAAAAAAATCATTGCGCTCTGCTCCTATGATCTCCTGATGAGGTCCTAGATCCGACTTATGGTTACGACACTATCTGATGTCAGGTGTTTGCGGACGCCAAAGTAATCGGCATGAAAAATTAATTTTACTATTATTATTATTTTGCTTTAATATTCTTTCCTAAATCGAATTAAAATATTTTATGGATTCATAATTGCTATTTACAACAGATTCCCAATTTTTGTAAAAATCAGTCCAGAAACCACATGACTTAGGCATGATTGGATTACCCCTCCCATGATTTGTGTCTGGATAAGTGTTGCCAATTTAGCAGATTTTTGACACGATTTACGTGAAAAAATAAAGGTTTAGCGGATTCGACATTACATTGCACTGTTGCTACACTATGGGCAATTGAGTTTTTAGTGGATTTTCATGTGTTCTTTTAGCGGGGAAAATTTTTTTTGTGTTGGCAACACTGGTCTGGATACGCCACTGACGTTAAACACACTGTTAATAAAAAGACAGAGTTACACACATAATTAGTAAAAAGTATAAACAGAATTACACACTTTTAATAATAAGGCACAGTTACTCTCTCACACACACACACTTTTAATAATAAGGCACATTTACACACATGCAATTATTTATACACAGACAGTTACACATACACATTGTAAGTAAAAAGTACACAATGTTAGACACACTGTTAATAAAAAGGCAGGGTTACACACAGACTGTTAATTGCATATATAGGGTTACACACACACAGATTTACACAACACATTATCTTTCAATAGTTATGCGGTATAAAGTGTTTTATAAACTGATAAAAAATAACATTAAAGTAACTTCCATGTACATATTCCTACACAAATTCATGCAATACAATTTTTTTAAATAATATTTTCTTTGATGAATGTAGATGTTTTTCATCTCAAAGAATTGTATCACTAAATGTGAAAAAAAGTCACTTTTATGCAATACAAATTATATCTGAGGAAATGCATTTTCAGTTTCTTCCTTTCTTTATTTTTTTTTAAATACAAAAAATCAATAACCTTGTTTGAAATTATCACATTTAAATATTTGTTTTAAAATACTGCTGAGTTCTGAAAAATACTGATATTGAAAATTTATACCCCTTCCAGAGTGAGGAGGGAAAACTATGCTTCTACATACAATTTTTTTCCCCCCCAATTTCATAATGATTGGTTAAAAATAATTCTCATTATGCACAATTATACAAAATTTTGTCCTGCACAGGTATATTAAAAATTATGAAAAAAAAAAAAAAAAACAGTATGGCAACACCATCTATTGGGGGATTTGCACCGAAAGATTATAGGCACTAATTTATGTGTAGGTGCAACTACGTGTAAGTTATGAAATTCTGTGCCTTAATACTTTATATCAATCTGCCAGAAGATATTTCTTACACAGACTGACATTTTCTAAAAATAGTCAAATTGTGTTCTGGACCTCAAAAATACATGTAATATATCATCTTTATTATATATATATATATACAATGCCAAGAAAACTGCTAGAAATATTTATATTAAATCCTGGTATTAGAAATGAAATTATGAATTTAAAAAACTTGGTTTTCAGAAGGCTTAAGATTACTATTGATGTACTTAAGTATTTCTATTTAAATAGCAATTAAAAATATTGACTAATGAGCATATTCTCAGTAACAAAGGTTTCTTAGAGTATAACATGTAATTAACTGAATTAGTAACATAAAACTAGTGGATCTACAGATCAAAAGCCTCAACGTCCTAATTGCATTATTCATTAATAAACAGATCATTCTTATTCATTTCATATTATTTAAAATAATTATATATATATATAATTAAACATTTTAGATCTAAAAATAATCTTTAATGGTAATATAGTTTACACAGATATCTGTGACAAACGGCAAGATTTTAGTTTTAAAGTAAACTTATTTACACATTTTAATTCCAATCTGCATCTTTCGGTATTTAGAAACATCATCAACCACTTATTTCGTATAAAAAAGCTCTGCAAAGTATAAAAACAAGAATATTAATAAATTGATCACAGCCACTGCTAAAATGGGTTTTCCTAAAAACTTTGTATTTTCCATTTTATATCCATAACCTCTCCAATATCTCTGTCACATACTTGCCAACCAATTTTATTTAAAAAAGGGAAGATTTTTGTTGAAAAACCAGAAGATTTCATAAAAAAAGGGAAGATTTTTTTTTTTCTCTTTGACGTAATAAACAATACAATTTTAATATTTCGAAGCAATCTATAAAAACGTTTTACTATAGATTGATTATACTAAATATATAAAAGTTTTAAATGAAGTTATTCCTCTTCAACATATAAATATCTACAAAACAGAACCTGTAAGAAATTTATTTAACAATAGACAAAAAACTTAGTTAAGTTCAGAGCTGCCAATCAAATCCAGCAAATTGTTAGTACCGCCCCTTTTTCTACACCACTTAATTTTTAAAGTAATTTTCTTCAAATATATTTGCGATGAATTAAGAAGAAAAAACTCTAAGAAACGACTGGTGTAGAAAAAGGGGCGGTGCTAACAATTTGCCGGAGGTTGGCAGCTCTGTAAGTTAAAGTATAACTAACTTTTTAAATAAATAGAATATGATTTTTGTGTACATTAATCATACATATAAAAAAAAGTAGCAGTAGCTAATTATCAGTTTCAAACGTGCTTAAAACCAACTGAGTATTAATTTTCTTAAACTGATTTGGAAAAAATTTTCCTACCTGAAAAAATTATTCTTCATTTTTTTCCCCATGTTTACACATTTGGTATAAATATGACAAACAAATATTTAATTTAATTGAGGAAAAATAAACAGATTCATTAAATTCAGCAATAAAGATCTAAAAATAATTACGTGAGAAATAATGAGCACTTCCATTGCTTTATTGTTTCTACAATTTATCATTGATCACAATCCGGGGAAGGGGAGGGGGATACAAAAATAATTAAAGAGTAAGAAATATTAAACTCTCCTTCTAAGACCTAATGAAAGAAGTTTAAAATTAATATTATCATTTATGTTGCAGATGGATAAAGATTAGGAAACAAAAGACTTCTGCAGAACATTTGATTGCTGATCACTAGTTGGAAATAAATGAAAGGGGGGGGGGGGTAAAAATAATCACATCAGCAAGAAATATTTAACAATTCTATTTCTTTACATGTTCTAGAATCTCATAAAGCAAGTTTGAAATGAATATTGACATTTATGTTATGGATGGAAAAAGATTGGGAATCAGGAGTTTTCGTAGAACATTTGGGTTTTCTTTTTAAAACGAACAATATCTGCGACTTTTTTAAAAACGGAAGATTTCATCATCTGTCCGGAAGACCGGAAGATACGTCAAAAAACCGGAAGTCTTCCGGGAAAACCGGAAAAGTTGGCAAGTAAGCTGTCAGTACATAAAAAAAAATAAAAAGAGAGTGCACATTTGTGTATTTTAACAAAAAAAAAAAAAAATATATATAAAACAATAAAAAAGGTGGAGGTTGGGTGGGCAGATGTTTGATTATGGAGGATGGGTGGTGTTGCTTGGCTGGGACTGTGAAATCAAATATTAAAAAAAAAAAACAGAAGGGTTGTTGCATTTACCTTGTATTGATATGCATTTTTCCTTTTCTCAATTACTTCATTGTTGACTTGTCAACTACAGTGAACTCTCATTAGACAGCCCCGTTTAAGATGGATTTCTCGTTATTACGTACAAAAACAGAATCCCCAGCTAAGGCCTATAGGAATTGCATGTAATAAACATCGCTTTATACGTACAATTAATTCGTTATGATGGACATTTTTTTCCCCCTCAAAGCTTACTTTCTTCGAAAAAGAGTCAATTCCCAAAATCTTTTCAAATTTGATTTTTTTTTTTTTTTACACGAAAAGGTGCAGTAATAAAAGGGTTAATCTCTTTCACTCTGCGCTATTACACCGTGGGAGGTAAATAGTATTGATTGACAGCGACAGTTGAGGTCAACAATTTGCATCTGTCTCCACTTCTATTGTGGAGACATAACAAAGGATTTCGTTATGAAGTTGTATTATATGAAGAAAAGAAGTTTTGTAAGTAAGTATTGGCTTTCGTGCGTTTATATTTTTAGTGAATAAAAGGGTTTGAGGAAACAAATTTTCATTCGTGTTATACTGTGTATGTGTGCATAATACATACTAGTGATTTTAGAGTTCATAAGAACTTCAGTTTATGAACTCCTGTTAATATGGACAAAAACTGCTGGCCCTTGATTATCTGTTTTAACGAGAGTTCACTGTATTCTTAAAATTAGTAATCATACAAATGAACACATAATATACTAAATATCCCTGCTGCTGTATTGTTTCATTATTCTTTCAGCTATAAATCTATACACCTTGAATTTTGTTTGTTATACTCCTTGAACAACTAAACCCCTGAATTATTTTGCTTCTTTTAATCCATGTGACTCCTAATGTATCCTCCTGATAGTATTGTTTGTTTATTATGGTTGTTTTCTATTAGATTCTCTGTTATTTGTACTTAATAGCTTATTCCACTTTATATTTCACTTCAATAATTTTCATGTACGATAGGAGGTCCACTAGTGATTTGCTATTGTAGCCACTAGTGAGCAAAATCGTACATTGGTGCTCAAGGGTGAAAAAGGTCTCGTTGATGAATTTTTTTCACCTTTCTGAGCTGCTGCTTCTTGAAAATTACTTTCGTATTGGTCTATGTGCTTTCAGTGATCTTGTATCTGTTGCTTGGCTTTTACTGCATTTAATAATTCATTATTATATACAGACATGGTACAATTTTACAGAAAAAAAAAGGCTGAACTTTTCACGACCCTCCCCCTCTCCCTCTCAAAAGTGGTATCAGGCAACTGACACAATATAAATTTTACAATAATAAAAATAATGTTAAATCTGATTGCATACATATATATACACACAATAAACAAAATCAGAACAATAAATCTTATATTAAATATCATTAATTATAATTAAAATAGTTGTAAGTGCTTAAAAAGCAGACAAAATTATTACACATACTTGAAAATAAGTTTATTCTATAGAAGCATTGTTTGCTGGGGCAATTGATTAGCAAAATAATGTAGTTCAAGTTCATTAGGAAAATACAGTTGAAGTGCTATTTCTCTTTTATTTTCTCCAAATTTGAATTTGACATTTCTTGAAAGCCAATTGCATAGAAATTGCTAATAATATATCGGACAAATTCAGGCTGCCCCCCCCCCCCCAACTACACATGTCCAAAAACTTTTAATGCAGATTTGCATTGATCCCGAGAATAATAATTTTCAAGCCTAAAAAGTAACATGTCTGTATATATATCCTATATACCCCTACATATAAATGATTAATTCGTTACACATATAGATATGTTTCTGAGGGGTAGCTGTTGTCCCAGTTAACTCCCCATTGCAGACCTGCCAACCTTGGTGGTGGTGGGGGGAGATTTTACGTAATTTTAAGGGAGAAAAAGGGAGATTTACGGTTTTGTGGAGAAAAACAAAAAAATCTATTTTATTCAATACATACTTTTTTTAACTAAAAAGACTTAATATAACTTTTGTTTGGTAATTTACATTTTAAACTTATTGGGGAAAAAAGAAATAGTTAACAAGTTCATTCATTAATGAAGTCTAAAAACTACATATGCAAAGAATATTGAGCACTTCTACCACTTCAGTTGGTTCTAAAATCTAATAAAACAAGTTTTTACGAACATTGATCTAGAGTTTTCCCCATTTAATTTCAGGAGGGTGCTGCACATTGCCTGCTCTTTGTTTGAAAAAAAAAAACCACCCTTCTTGTCCCAATTATTTATTTTCCATTACTGCCTTTGTAGAAAATAACCTACAAACTGAAGATAAATGCTGTAAATATAAATAAAACTATTGTGTGTGACAATCAGCATATTAACAACATGTAAAAGTAAAAAAAAGTTAAAACATAAGACTTTTTTCTTTTTTGTATGCATATTTACAACTAAATTTTTTAATTAAGTGCTTAGATTTTAAATGTGATATGTGCCCTTAAAAATTCAAATCTGCCCTCAAGAATCTAAAAAATGCATTCTTTTTTAGTTCAAACGATAATTACATACTGTTAATATTTCTACTTCTTTATAGGCAGTAGAACAGGGCCCGAAATTTCAACTAGATTACACTCGCTGAAAAAAAAAGTTACTCGCCACAAAATTACAACTTACTTTTTTTTTTACGTATAAGGTGACCAGAATTTTTTATTGGAAAAAGAGGATAAATTACGCAATGTCTTTTATTTTATAAGAAAATAGAAGACATTCAATTTTGAAAAAGAGGTTATTTTAGAGGAGGGGGACACAAAATTGAATGAAAATTATTATAAAGACCGATTCAAAAGCTACTTTATACAAGTGGTGTAAACATTTTTATCTCAATTGATGAATTTGGATACACCTTAATTTAAATTAATAATATATCGATACGAGAAGAAAAATCCCTAATTTTTATAGGTGTCACTGGACAATATAGATTATTATTATTACTTTTTTGCTATAGACAAAAAAAAAAAAATATGGTACGTTCATGCAGTTACTTAAAAAAAAAAGTTTGTAGACTTTTTTTTTTTTTTTTTAATTAAAATCATAATCATAAAAGAAAAAATAAAATTAATATTCGGCAGATGTAACGATTTGTTTTAACAAACAGTCATTCTTTATCAGATAAAAGTTCTTACAAGTACATACTTGCAAACCAATTTTAATAAAAAAAGGGAAGATTTTTTTCTACTTGTTTATTACATCAAATAGAAAAAAAAAAAAAAAAAAAAAATACAGTTTTACAATTTTAATATTTAGAAGCAATCTATAAAAACGTTTTACTATAGATTGATTATACTAAATATATAAAAGTTTTAAATGAAGTTATTCCTCTTCAACATATAAATATCTACAAAACAGAATCTGTAAGAAATTTATTTAACAATAGACAAAAAATTTAGTTAAGTTAAAGTATAACTAATTTTTGAAATAAATAGAATATGATTTTTGTGTATGTACATTAATCATACATATAAAAAAAAAGTAGCAGTAGCTAATTATCAGTTTCAAACGCGCATAAAACCAACTGAGTATTAATTTTCTTAACTTGATTTGGAAAACATTTTCCTACCTGAAAAAATTATTCTTCAGTTTTCCCCCCATGTTTACACATTTGGTATAAATATGACCAACAAATATTTAATTTAATTGAGGAAAAATAAACAGATTCATTAAATTCAGCAATAAAGATCTAAAAATAATTACATATATGAAAAATATTGAGCACTTCCATTGCTTTATTGTTTCTAGAATTGATCATTGATCACAATCCGGGGTAAGGTGGGGGGGGGGGGAGATACAAAAATAATTACAGAGTAAGAAATATTAAACTCTTTCAACTCTACTTCTAGAATCCAATGAAAGAAGTTTAAAATTAATATTATCATTTATGTTGCAGATGGATAAAGATTAGGAAACAAAATACTTCTGCAGAACATTTGATTGCTGATCACTAGTTGGAAATAAATGAAAGGGGGGGGGGGGGTAAAAATAATCACATCAGCAAGAAATATTTAACAATTCTATTTCTTTACATGTTCTAGAATCTCATAAAGCAAGTTTGAAATGAATATTGACATTTATGTTATGGATGGAAAAAGATTGGGAATCAGGAGTTTTTGTAGAACATTTGGGTTTTCTTTTAAAAACGAACGATATCCGCGACTTTTTTAAAAACGGAAGATTTCATCATCTGTCCGGAAGACCGGAAAATACATTAAAAAACCGAAAGTCTTCCGGGAAAACCGGAAAAGTTGGCAAGTATGTAAGTATAACATAAATTAGTCTTAGTAGTTACTAAGTTTTTAAAGAAGGTATATAAAGGAGATTTTTTTCACATGTCTACATTTTGTTCACTGAAGAAAACATTCGCTTTGTGGGAGCGTTTTTGCCAGGAGGACATAAAATGAATTCAACTAACGTTTGCATATTTTTGTGAGGTGGTGGTAGTGTTATCATTAAGGATAATTGTCTGCCCTAGGGCTCTAGGCCTGAGAAGGAGAATCCTCTGTGGGGTCTTTCTAAGAGGTCCTACCCCATATTTACACTATTTTTGGAGAATAGCACGAAAAACTCCTAACGGCTACGCCAACGAGTGCGACCGGGTATCAAACCCAGCGCCTCATGTATACCAGCTTCGAGGACAGAACCTCTCTGTCACTGGTGAGCCTATTTTTAAGAGGAATATTATTCATGTAAAAGTGAGAACACACGTCAACCCAGTTTTGGATCAAAGAACCATACAAATATAGGGAATACTTTTATTTCTTTCTGATTCGAAGAATCTGAATAAATATAAACCATAATATGCTTTGGTAAGTTTATTAGAAAGTTGTTCTTTTGCGAAACTAACTCAGAAAATGGTTAGTGTTCACCATTCGATACAGCCAACCGCCGATTGAGCTTACCAGTTTGCGATTTTTTTAAAATTAAGAACTAAATCCTTTTTATTTGAAAAAGAGGACAGAGGACGAAAAACATAAAAAAGAGGATTTTTTTGTTCTGTAATGTTTTTTTTCGTTTAAGAGGGCAGAGCGTTGAAAAAGAAGACTGTCCTCTTAACCCTTTATCTACTGCATTATGATACAGACAAAAATTGTATTTGAAACATATATTTTTAGTTACTAAAGTGCATTATTTAAAGATATATATGTTAAAAATTATGCATATCATCTCATCATAATAATTAATGAGAATTTTGTGAGGTCGTACTTTAGTGTACCATTGATACATAGAGGTCATAAAAATTATTTCGACATGAAAAAAGTGCAGAGAAATATTTACTCTTTATGTTCCTCATATTTTTTCTAAGATTAGTGGGATACTCTTGAAATAATATAGGAATTAATTATAACACACATGAAGATCGTGAAAAATATCAAGCAAAAACAGTAAGTGCACTCCATAAAATCCCTTATGGAACAAAAATGGCTCTAAGTATCGTCTAATGCTTTGTAGTGAGATTAAAGGGAGGTACATCTGTTCCCTTCTTATAAATATCTTTGACATTTCTTCTATAAATTCGATTTTATACTCTTTTTAAAGTAATGGTACTTTAAAGTACCGTCAGTAGATAAAGGGTTAAAAAGAGGATGTCTGGTCACCTTACCTAAAATTAGCATGATTTTACGTTTTTAAATCGATACATTTTTTTTTTTTTGGTAGCACTGTATACTGTAAAAACTCTATCTATATTTAGACCGAAATTTTACTTGCCACAGTAAAATTTTCACTCGCCAATGGCGAGCTGGCGAGCGGAAATTTCGCGCCCTGCTCTAGAATCTAATAAAGCAAGTTTAAAATGAATATTGACATTTTTGTTGTGGCATGTAGATGGAGAAAGAATAAGAAACAAAAGAGTTCCATAGAGCATTATGATCACCGATCGCTAGTTGGAGATAAGAAAATACAGGAGGAGGGTTGTTAGAAATAATTACATAAGCGAGATATATTGAAGGATTCTGTTTCTTCAGAGATTCTAAAATCTCATAAAGTAAGTTTTAAATGAATATCGACATTTACGTTGTGGATGGAGAAAGATTGTGAATTAGAAGGCTTTCGTAAATCCGAAAAGATGGCACCTATGAATTGTCAAAAATTAGCGTTTTTAGTCCGATTTTTTGAAAATATTAGAAAAACGGGAGAAATGCACATTAAAACGTAAAAACGGGAGTCTCCCATGTAGAACGAGAGTTGGCAGGTATGCCATTGTATCTACCTATCTATCTACTTTCTAAATCATAACCTTGTGCAAATTTCTCGTAGCTC
The DNA here is from genome assembly GCA_963930645.1 of Salticus scenicus. Lineage (NCBI taxonomy): Eukaryota > Metazoa > Arthropoda > Arachnida > Araneae > Salticidae > Salticus > Salticus scenicus. The sequence goes on from OZ005653.1 coordinate 244,729,604, forward strand.
ATAAACACTTGTACCAAATTTGAGGCCAAATGATTGCATACCATATCAAAATTCTTTTGTGTAGCCATGTAATCCGATTACTTATTCTGTGTTTATCATTTTCTACATAAAACATGCTTTTTAATAATTCTAATAACAAATGCTAATTTCATTACACTGAATGGATTACAACCACATTAAAATTCACCTAAAAGAAATTCCTTTTAATGGTGACTGTAATGGTACAATATTCTTTTGTTTGTCTCTATAAAGCAGCCACAAATATTATATACACAAATAAAAACTATGCACCTAATTCCATGTAATCCAAAAACATTTGTACCAAATTTGATTTCATTTGGATAATTGTTTAACATTATCAGAATTCTTTTATATGGTTCTGTACATAACTATTAAGTCTATGCACACCTTTTTTAAGAGTAAACCTTATTTTAATCATCATAATAATGTATTATAGTTTAACTATGTTGAATGCAATGTAACCATGTCAAATGTGTTTAAATGAAATTCAACCCATAGGCCGTAATGAAAAGAATAATTTCGGTGTGATCCTACACATGAACTACAAACAGAATACATACCCAAAAATATACAGCTAATTCTGTGTGCCTCATGAACATGTGTGCCCTGGGTGATTTATGCGGCTGCTATTGCAACACATACACACACTCAGAACCCAAAATCTTTGAGTCATCTTAATATAGCTTCCACCGACATTTCAGCAATCATCAATGAAAACATGATTAGATTCACAGAAATTTATGAAATGCACCAAAAAATTCTCTATTGTTTTAAAACTATTTAAAATTCAAATTTTCTTTATAGTATTTGTACTTAATATAACCTGCACACACAAAAAAAAAAAAAAAAAAAAAAAAAATGAAGGACAGAACAGGAAAAAAAAAAAAAAAAAAAAAAAAAACTTTTAATTGTAACGTAAGTTATACACGTGTTCTGTTTTATAATTCTTCTACCCTTTGCCCTTAAATATTTTATTGCAGGTTGGTTTAGAAGCTGTAGGTTCAGGTGAAGTTTACCTGACTGCACAGAACTATGTTTACCGTAAATATATTTTCACTAGTTTCAAACTATGAATAATGTTTTACTTTCTTTTTCTCAATACATCTTTGAAAATCTGATGCAATTTTTATTTTATTAAAATGTGCATGAATATGCACCCCTTTTTTTATTTTTTTATAGTTGAGTTATGACGAATGATGCTTTTTATTGTAGAAAAAAAAAAAAAAAATAACACAAATCCTTAAAGACACCAATTTAATGATGAACTTAAGATTCATACTATACATATTTCTTGTAAAAAGTGACAATCGTTTCATAAGATAAAAATGAATAAACTGGATATAAAACAAAATTCAAAAACTTACAAAATCATAAAGTTTGATTTTCAAGGAATTAATTTTATGCATCATCAAATAAAACATAAAATGGTTCTAATAGTGCACTAACAAAAGAAGGTCAGCAAACAATAAGTAACATCAGTTTGGGGCAGGCCTTCTCTCTAGGCACTACAAAATAAATTCATTTACACTCAAAATATTTTTTAGAACATAGCTAAAAATTATAAAAGACAAACTTTTAACAAGGTATCTGAACAAAAAAGTAATCTGATAACTATGCTATTTGTACTCGTGAGACACAAGTCTCATGTTAAAATGGTTTGAATGTTTTTTACATTGGCATGACTGAAGATACATTCACAAAAAATTTCGTTCAATTTGCATACATATTCAATATAAAAATCCAAACACCTTATACTTTTTAAAGAGACTCAAAAGACTCTTTCACAAGCTATATATAAGCTCCACTTCAATTAAAACAGTATGATTATTACAGCATTTCATTACAGTTAAACATGAAAAAGTTCGATTTTAGGTGCAGCTAAAAGCCAATAGTTCAACATACACCTAAGATTTGCATACATAAAACTTTGAAACTTGTGTGTTAGAGCAACCTTCCAGCATTCTGCTGCATGCAGCAACATAAATACGGCATATTAAAAATAAATATCTTGATGGATGAATATATATCAATGAGTGAAAATCAAACATTCCTATAATACAGTTTCCGACAAATAGTTTGTATTACTTCTGAAACATAACATTTATAGGAAAGCATATAGTGTAACTTCTCTTGATTGACCAAACCTAAAAATGACAACTTTGAGAGAAGATCCAGGAATCCATAATATGCATTTTTTTTTTTTTTTTTTTTTTTTCAAATGAGAAAATGATGGAAAAAAAAAAAAGATTCTTTCAGGGTGGCTAACATTGGAACTTTTCCATGAATATTTTTCATTAATTTCCCTGTCTTACGCTGTTTTATTTCCTGAAAAATTTTACAAAATCAGCAAACAACTTAGTAATTTACAATAACAAGCATTCAAATATGGCTTTCCCCCCCCCCACAAAATTTGTCAACATCCTGAGACTTTACTTGAAATTTCCTGACTATTTAATGGCTTTTTCATGATTCTCCGACTTTCCATGACTAGTGGCCACCCTGTCCTTCAAACCCAGAATTTTTTTTTTATAATATTAGAAAAGAAATTTGTACAAAGGAAAGATGATCTGAATGAAATTAATACACCTTATTTTTCTTATTTACCAATTAATAAATAAATTGTATTTTTAGATGTGACAAATTTAGTTAATAGTATCAGAAATTTGTATTGCTAAGAAAACCCAGTTCACATAGAATAACTAGAGAGTACTGAACAGAATTCTTAATAAATAAAAGAAATGAACTTGAAAATTTTTTTGTTGTTTGATATAATCTATTTACTCAAACAGAATATGAAAATCAGATCACAAATGAAAAACAAAACAAAAAAGAAAATATGTAAAATCAGTTTTTTATTCAATTCTGTTCCCGATCTTAATCACTGATTAAAAGCTGATAATTTTCTTAAAGTCTTGTTTTTACACAAACATTAAAATATGGCTTGAAAGACTGGAGAAGAATGCTCATTTAAATTTAAAATATGCTATTTTACTAACATGTGCAACTGCACGTAAAGAAATACGAAGGAGATATTTGAAAATAATCATTTAAATAGAAACAGTCTACATTATTAAAATAGATTAAAGTAATTAGATGAGCAATGCAGTTTGAGCTATAATTAATTTGAAAACAGAGGTTGCAACAACACACAAGAACAAATATTTTACTTTGTCACTGAAACAGGTACATAGAATAAAATCATGTTCATAGCACAATAAATAATGCTACTTTTGCACATTGTGAACAAGTTAAAGAAATATCAGGCACAGAATATAGTTGTTGCTATATGGATATACATACAATGCAAAAGGTGAAAATTGTGAAATGTATTTAAAGCAATAATTCTTTTCACACACACATATGTATGTTCAATAAACATCTGGTAATATAACTATAAAAACACAAACCTGTATCACTTGAGATAAATTGATATGATAATATATATATTTTTAAAACAGTAAGTAAATGGAGCATTATAACACTACGATCAATGTATTGCATAGATTATTTTAGATGTAATGTCATGCATAGTATGTGTTAAAGTTTATTTTCATGCATAGTGCATGGTTTAAGGTTTGATTTCATGCATAGTATATGTCTGAGATTTAATTTTTAAATCTAGAAAATATATAAATAATAACATTTTTGGTCTAACTCAGCTATAAGAGAGAAAAAAAAATTCTATTAACAACATTGCTCAACAATGTGCAAACCTTTGTTTTTATTTTTATTTATTTATTTACTTAAGGAAGGGGGGAAAAAATACAGGCACTCTTTTAAAACTCTTACAAAAATGCAAAATACAACACAGATGTATAAATGATTTCCCTAAGAGGTATGTAATTAAATTGTATTTTTAAAAATCAAAATTCAAAACAAATATAAGGGAACTCAAAACTACACCATAACATCACCCATAACATGAATTTAAAAAGAAAGAAAAAAATAAATCATCAATAACCATTGTCAATCAATAGAACAACATTACAAAATAACATCTCAAAATGAATTAATATTGAAGAAAAGAACCAAACCAAGTAAATTTTTACACCATAAACAGCATTTAAAACATTTATCATGAATACAGTAAATGCAGATTTTTCTTTTCCTTTACGGATCTTGTGTAACACATGCAATAACTTTACAACAACCTTAAGATATAATTATTGGTAAAAATAAACACATTTTATTCAACACTGATATAGTAAACATTAAAAATATTTTTACATATACAAAAACATCAGAAAAAAAAATGGCCTGAAAACTTTTAGGAAATTAGTTTTTAACCAAAACTTTAACTCATCATACTATGTTCAATAGATTAAAGTGTGTTCCACAGCCTTGTATCTATAAGATAAACCTAATACCAAACTACATGTTAATAAACATTTCATGCAGAGTGCTAATTTAATATAATATGTTTCAAACGTAGGGTTTTTGGTTACATTTATGTTAAAATTTTTTTGTTTTAAGTGCATACAATTAATCTTACACAATCCCTTTAAAGCAATAAATATTCATAAATTTAAACAAAACAAGGTAAGAAATTTATTTCATTAAATAATATACTTGATGGCATTTTGAAGACATTAAATAATAAGCTACATATTCATGCAAGCAAAATTAGTTCTATTCATTCAATAAATGAGAAATTTTCACATCAATTATAATATTCATAAATCTGCCAGATTTCACAATAAACTAAAATTATAACAGTAATTTTATACTTTAAAAAAAAACATGAATTTAAATTACTGAAATCTATGTTGATTTAACAATTAATTTCCTGCAAACTGAAATGCTTAGCTAAAAATTAAATGATATGAGTCATCATTATTAACTTTTTGAATGGATGCAGACAAACATTTATAGAGATGGTCACTGATTATGAACATTTATAATTTATCAAAAAAAAAAAAAAAAAAAAACTGTTTTAATTAATTTAGCCTCAAAACTTCGATAGGAGAGTGAATGGTTGTTTTTTCCATTAAAATTAGATCTCTCTTTTCCCTTTTAATCATTGATAAGACATACATTTTTTTATCTTAAAATAAGATGATTTGATTATTTTATTTTTTCAAAATATCAGGGAAAAAAAAAAAAAAAAAAAAAAAAAAAAAAAGCAAAAGAAAATTGTGGTATGGAAAATATGAGATATAAATTTCCAATACAATTCTAATTTTCAACCATGTAATGACAAATGCTTTTTTCCTTATATTCTACTAGATCTATACGCTTAGACTTGTGGGTGATAAGTTTCATTTTATACACATCGACAGCTTAGTTTAAAAAGGCAACAATTCAAAACTTTAAGTTGTTTTGTATAAATGATATTTAAAAGAATAATGTTGCATTAAAAAATCCAGTTTCCTTTGAAACTCCTACCATATATGTAAGATAAGTAGAATTTAGAATGATTTTAATTTTCCTTATTTTTATGTAGGGCAGCAGAATTTATATTAGGAATAATATAACAATGTAATACAATGAAGAATTAAGGCTATTGTGCCAAATACACAGGGATCAGATAAGCAAAAATAAAAAGCTGAAACTGTATGCAAAGGCAAGACGTTGAAATGAAATATTAGAATTTTGATGACAAAATCTATTATATTAGAGTAATAAATATTTATTTTAATTTTCAATGTATAACAAATGTACATCATAAACATAAAAAAAAGCTCAACATTTTTATAAAAAGCTGAAAAGCTAAATGTACAAAAAAGTTGAAATCAGCTGAAAAATCTCATCCCTGAATATAAGTACAATTTGGAGTTGTTGCTTTTTTGTGATGGCAAAGGAGTAAATCACAATTCTTAAAATGCAATTTTGTAAGTTGAAATTAAATTGGGCTGCCAATATACTTATTTCAAGAATTTTTTAATGCAAGCTGTATTATTTGATTTTCAAATGTTTAGCTTTACAATTTTTTCCTACATTAAATTTATTTTCACAAATAATATTTAGAACATTGCCAAATAAATGGCTATTTTAAATATAAAAATATTTTTCTTAACTTTAATTTTATCTCTATTTTTTTTTTTTTTTTACAGATTTTATATTAACTTTACAATAATAATAAGCAATATAATATTTTACTGATTCAAAGTATTAATTGAATCAATATAATAAACAAGCAAATTTACTTTTAACATGGCCAATAGTAACAAATGGAACATTTCATTACCTATACAAAAAATTCTTTTGTGTTAAAAAAAAAAAAAAAAAAAAAAAACATATATTCAAAAAGAAAAATGAATAATCACAAGTATATGCACACAAGATGCACTTTTCTGGAATTACTTACCTTCATATGTAATAAATGTAATAGAGATCATTATAATTTTTGGTAATATAGTCAAGTACACTCACCCAATTAAAATTTATAATTAATAAGGGAGAAAAAAGTAAGAGCTAGATCTGCTTGGGGAGCAGGGAAGAATATCATATAGGAAAAATAAAAAATAAAAATTATTAAAAAAATAAGTAAGTAAAAAGAAAAACCTCATTTTATAGAAATTTTCACTCTCCGTGATAAGGAAATGGTGGTATCAATAAAAAGTGAATGCATAGTGAAAATTTATAGGAAATCAGATCTACATGGCTTAAAAAATATATGGAACATCTGCTCTGTGCCATCAAATGATTCATTTTGGAGCTTAAAGGAAATATCACACTTTACTACTTATGCTAGGACTATAATTTTTTTTTCTTTTCTTTTTTTAAATCTGCCCCTAACATCTAATAAAAGACATTTCACAAATGCACATAATACAAGAGATGAGATATATATTTATATGATTAAGGTTAAAATGCTGGAGGAGAAAGGATGAACTGTTATAATAAACAAGCAAATTTATTTTTAACATGGTCAATAGTAACAAATGGCACATTTATACCAATAGTTTCAAACGATATAACAAGTATTTTACAGTTTAAAAAACCAATATAAATGAAACAGTAGAATCCCACATATCTGAGAAATAGAAAAAACAACACAAAGGAAATAACAAAATTTTATTACGTATTTAATGTATAAAAATTGCTATTAAAAAAAAAAAATAATAATAATAATAATAATGCTTAATTTTCAGTAGAAAGTAAATAAATACTTATAAATAAAACATTCAATAACCAACAATGACAATGTAAATGCAATTAAAAAGAAAAGAAGAAGCAGCAGCAGACATATAATGTTCTTTTAAATAGATTAATGCTTGCAAAATCTGAAAATGTTTAAATCAAACTCTTTTACCAATATTTCTTTAAAGCTGATCTATAAAATAAAGTAGTTTAAAGCATAAAAACAAACTATACAAGTATTACAAAAGAAGACACTTATTGCACATTCTACAGCATGTCAAACAACTCAAAATATAAAATTTTGTATTTATTTGCCAGAGATTGAAAACAAGGGAAGGGAAAAAAAATACAGATAAATGGCACACTACTGTACATGTCTTTCATAACTTTATACAAAACAAACATTAGTCATAAATGAAACTATTGGTAAAGCAATCAGAATGTGAAAAAAAAAAAAAAAAAAAAAGTATTAAACTGCAAATATATATATGAAAGATTTCCAGCAAGATGCGTTATCATTAGTATTTTAAACTTAAACAATATGGATTTATGTTTCCCAACGAAAGTGAAGAAGGGAACTGTCCGAAACTTTTTCACGCTGTGAAGGCTAGATCAGCTTTCAAAGAAAAATGGTGATCATTTACAGTCTCGGATGCATCAAGAACCCCAACTGTGTATAAACTATCAGAGCTAAACCACAACAGATCTCGTGACGTAATTTTTTGCTCTGGAATGAAGATTTCATGATCCTGAAAATAAATAATGTAAATAAGCATACAAATAAAATGTGCAACAGTAATTTAACAATATCAAAGTGATTTCTACTTTCTAACAGACCGCATAGTTACAATATGTGATCATTTTATACTGGATAGTCCACCACTTAAACTTTTCTGAATTTCCTGACATTTTATGATCTAATTCTCCGACATCTAAACTTTTATTTCAAATGTTTTATTAAACAACTGTCAAATTTCATGTTATGGGAGAACTGACAATAAGATTGAATACAAGGAAATATTTTCTCAAAATAATTTAACTAATTTATAATCAGTTTACAAAGCCTAATATTTTCCGAAAGGTTCGTGGTAGCAACATTTGATGCTGAACAAGATTGTAATGAAATTAACTGTGATAAATACTTATGTTTTTAGTACTTTTCTATTTCTAAAAGTTTTATCGATAAAAAATGCTTAATAGTCATCCTATTCTACAATGATGTTATACCTGCCAACCTTTTCACTCAAAGGTTTTACTGCTTAAAAAAAAAAAAAAAAACAATTTATCAACTGACAATGTGAACTTGAATGTGAAAATAGTTCATGTTAAAAGTAATTCATAATAACGATGTTCAACTGTATTAAAAAAGTAACAAAACCACAAAAATAAAATAAAATATAGCAAATATTTAATTAAACACATTATTTTTTACATTTGTTGCAAATTTTGTTTTACTATGAAAAGAGTATTTTTCGACCACATTTCATGAAACCATGGAAGCATCTGCGCAAGTGCTAACTCAATGAGTCCAATGCAAAAATAGGGGTGACAGTCATCTGACTCAGAGAAAATGAGCAATAACAGAGCATGGAATTACTGGATGCTTTCCAAATTTCAAGCTGGCATACCACCAACATTTTGGACGCGTCCTCACTGCTAGTTTTAGTATATATGTGGCTGTACTGTACTCAAACCAATATTTACAGCACTTTAAATTTTCATTGCATTTAGAAATTAAAATGTTCTGCAGATTATCAGAAAATAATGATTGAAATTTATTTATTTATTCATTAATTTTTTTCCCTTATCTGAATGAAAATACACTCACATTTGAGAATTATTATAAATCAGAGATAGAACCTATAACAAGAACCTTAAAAATTTTTAATACTGCTTCTGTCTAATTTCACGTATATTTTTCTCACTGAGAACCATTGTATGTTAATAGCTTCTATTTTAAGAATATTACAAGGATTAAACAATGATTGCAACCTATTAAATTGTATTTGAAGTTAAACAATTATTTCCTTCTTTACAAATCCATTCAATAATAATGGACATACCTGCCAACAATGCTTAAAAAAAAAAAAAAAAAATTAAGAATCTTGGCCAGATTCTAAAATAACGACATAGGCAGATTTTGCATAATATAATAATCACAAGTAGGTTTTTTCTTTTTTTTTATTATAAGTTCACAATTTGGGTCATACAAAATCATTATTTAAAAACACCAAAACCTGAAATAACATTAAAACAAATAAATTATATTGTTTATTTACACATATTTGTTTTTGATAAGCTTTATTCCATTTGTGCATCATCAACTTAGAGATAACATATCGTTTTAAATATCTAAGGAAAAAATGCTAAAATATTAGAAATAAAAAAAAATTCCTGAAAACCAGATTTTTTAATAAAAACTAGCACACCAGTAGAATTAATCAAAAGCCAGTAGAGTTAGCAGGTATGTAATGGCAATAACAAATAAAAGTTAAGTTTCTATAGCATTCTTTAGTAACAACTGGAAATTTACAATAATCCCTCAAAACGCAATAACTAAGAATCTATGAAAGTAAAAATTCAAAAATATAAATGAATCTACTTACCAAAACTGATTTATAACAGCTGCGCAATGTTGAGGACGGGTGTTGGAAACATTTCCAAAGAAGATTGACCAGTGCTGCATTCTAAAAAAGAAAATTTTTTGTTTACCACAAAATAAACATATAATTGTAATTAGGTCTTAAGTATTTGAATAACATTTACAAAAAAATAACATGAAGCAATTAACTGGGCTTAAATTCAACACATAGGAAATATACACAATACAAAATGTATATGAATGAAAAATTTATTATATAAAAACTGTTTAAAATTTAAAGATTCACAATCACCTCACACTTTCAGAGGGAAAAATGTGACCCAATACAATAATATGTACAACATATGTACAATATAGCTTTATATGCATAGTTGAATTACTATTATCTTTAGCAGTTTTTACCAGTCGTGTATGAAATTATGTTATAAAATCATTAGAAGTGTTTGCCCACTTTGCTGGATATTATATTTAAATGAATTCTCGAAATTCCATATTGTGATGTTTCGAACAAACAGAGTAGACTGAAAGTCTACAATTTTGACATTATTTAACAAAAGGATAGCCGTCCTGTAAACGCCTTGACATGTGTTGCACTTCCTGGAGAAATGTTGAAAGAGGGACTGCATGCGACGGATTTCTCCGTAATGGGTCGGATTTCTCCGCCCTGGTGCCACAAGTTAGCAAATGAGAGATCAACGGATCACCTCTTCCTAAAAGACTATTGGAGATTTAAAGGACAATTTCACCCCCCTCCAAAAACCAACTCTTCTGGGGAAGAGAGAGAAGACAGAGAGGAATTAAGTTGGGTATACGAGCTGAGGCTCTAAGCTATTTTTCTAAGGATAGCCGTCCTGTAAACGCCTTGACATGTGTTGCACTTCCTGGAGAAATGTTGAAAGAGGGACTGCATGCGACGGATTTCTCCGTAATGGGTCGGATTTCTCCGCCCTGGTGCCACAAGTTAGCAAATGAGAGATCAACGGATCACCTCTTCCTAAAAGACTATTGGAGATTTAAAGGACAATTTCACCCCCCTCCAAAAACCAACTCTTCTGGGGAAGAGAGAGAAGACAGAGAGGAATTAAGTTGGGTATACGAGCTGAGGCTCTAAGCTATTTTTCTTCGATATCAAAAACTTTGCCTTGTAAAGGCAGACTAGTTTAGAACTCTCACTATTTTTATGGACTCCATATCACCTATTTCACTGTTGAACCTGTATTTACTCAAGATTACGATTAATTGTATTTAAAAATAAATAATTGTATTTTAAGGCTGTAATATTCTCCATTTTACGCTACCGCATCTCACGAATATGTTACAATATCATTATTATCAAAATCTAAAAAAATCAAAAACACTGAAATCAGTCAAAAGCTAACTTAAAGTTACTGCTGCATTCAGTAGTGGCTTTCCCACCCGCAACATGAGGAGGACGTTTAGCAGCATTTTTTTAAAGTTGGGTACATAATTAAAATTCCTGCCAAGTTTTGTTGAATTCTGTCCAGCCATTCTCACATGATAACCAGACAAAAATAGCATTACAGACATACGGACACAACGACCCCCCCCCTACACACACACACAGAGAAAATTTTCCGAAGTCGTCTTTCACGATGTGTGAAAAGACAAGATATTTCAAATTTTTTTTGTTTCTCATTAATCTATAGGCAAAAGTATGATTTTATTAATATTGATCTTGCCCACAGTCCTAAAATAAAACTAAATTAACCATATTTGATTTTTCTTCCACTCCAAATTTATTTATGAACAACAGGGTGGCTACAGAAATTCAGAAAAAAAAGTTCCCTGACTAATTTTGACAAATTTCCATGATTTCTGTTACTTATTACGTACATATGCCATAATTTTGTGTACAGTTGAGGATCTATAATCCGCATACCCATAATTCGCAATTGTCTATAATCCACACTCACTTTGCAAATGTAAACAAAAGATTTTGCAGTAACGAAAATCCGATATTTTGGATGTATGTGAGAAAATATGTTAATTCACATACTAAAATGAAAAAAAAAAATAAGTGTAAAATTTAATTTAGTTATACATAATTAATTTTCAAAGGAAAAAAATAATTATACTTTTATTGCCTTTATACTTTTTTAGCGAATCCGAACGTCGTCTGAATAATATTCAATTAGTGATCAAACAAAACACATGCAAGTACAGTTTTCTAACTCCTGACAGTAACAACATTGCTTATTGGTTGAAAAAAAAAAAAAAAAATGACATCATATGGGTTGGTGGGACTGTGTATTTTCACAGATGTTTAAGGACTGTTAGTGTAAATGTTCTTTTAGGATGGTATTTCAAAAATACACAAAACTATTTAAGGAAAAATTTATACCAGCATTTGTTTTGAAGATAAGATCTACAATGCAGTCATTAAAAACTGCACATTGCAAGTATCTGGCTACATACTGTTAATGAAAGTCCAGAAGTAGAAGTACAGTTTTTTAATGAATTACTCATTTAAGGGTTTAAATTATACATTGCTTCTACTTCATTAAATAAATTTTATAGTTTTATATATTAGTATTACCTTCATTACATTGCATAAAAACAAACAATTCTAATTCTAGCTTCATTAAATAAAGTTTATAGTTTTATGTACCTTATACTAATTCATATAGTGAGGAAATGGCATCAATGATCTATAATTTGCAAAAATCCATAATCCGCACAAGTTCTAGAACCAAGGTGTGCAAATTAAAGATCTTCAACTGTATATCGCACTCTTGTGTGACATGCTTGCCAAATCACTGGCAATTGAAAAACTATGCTCAGGGCCCGCGCTAAGGATTTCAAATTGTTAGCCAATAAATTAGCCAAATTGAAAAATCATTAGCCAATTTTTAAAAGTGTTAGCCACATTTTATACACGAAATTTTTACAATGTACAGTAAAACTACGGTGCATAAAACTCATTTAAAACAACAGGTGCTTATAATTCAACATAATATACCAATTTAATTGATTTTAATATTAATTGCATATTCATGGTTAATTACACTTTATTGCTGCCAACTTGCCAGAACTGTTATGATTTTCCAAATTCATAATTGCTGCTACATTATTTTTAAAAACGGTTTTACTTTCATTTTATGACCGTAATCCAATTTTGTAGATTTTATGTCATTTTATTTTTATTAAGTATTTGAACGGCAAAAATGTATAGAAATATAGCATTTATATTTTGTAAACACCCTAGACTGAATTTTCCGAGATGGCTGATTCAATGTGTCTGTTGATTCTATTTTTTTCTCTTCACACCTTCTTTCTGAAGTGATTGAGAAGCATTTGAACCAGATGTTTTGGTAAAAAAACTAGTAATGGCTAGTATAGCCTTCCAGCCATCATACAGATTTTCTGTTAATATTTCAATCGTTATTTTAAGTTAATAATCTAAAATGTCCTTAAGTATCATTTCACTATTTTGATTTTTGTGTTCAAAACACATTAAAAATAAAACAAATTTCAAGAAACGATGCTAAAACGATAAAACTGAAACGAGATGATCTCGGCTCGGTGCGACCGACGTATTTCATTTACAAGCATGCAAAGATGCAAAGAGAAGAGCGGCGCACGTGGGATGTGACGTCATGCACAAGGCAGAATGTGCAGTGCAGTAAATCAACGCAAAGGAGAAACGAGAAACCATCCCTCCGTGAACATGGAGGTAGAAGAAAGAATTCAAGGCGGCAGACGGAGACGGAAGCGCGAACATAGGCTGACTGTAACTGTACGCACGTTGATGCTTTTGTTTATTTTGCTGGAATCTGGAATGAGCGTGTTATGAAAAAATGAAAACTCGGCACACATTGTTTTACAACTTATGTTTCGGTCAATTTATTTATTTACAAAAATTTGGATTTTTTTTTTTTAAATCCTTGTGAGAAAACTGGTGAAAAATAAATCATTCGCCAACATTTTCGCAAAAATAAAAATTTTATCGCCAATTTTCTGATTTGTTCGCATTTGGCGAGGTGGCGAATGCTTAATGCGGGCCCTGTATGCTGATGGGCAAAAGTATCTCAATCTTCTGATTTTTTTTCTTTGTTGATTTTGTTAGCATACACAAAAAGGAAAATAAAATTCAAAATTTGGGAAAAATTAACAAAAATATAAAAATAGGAATAATTTTAATTGCAGAATATATTAATATCAGATCATAAAATTATTTTTAAAATTGGTCCACTAAATATATATATATATATACATTTAAATGTTAAATTGGCGAGATTCAACTAGAAAGCGGCAAATCCTGTGCAATCATGGCTAAGATTACATCTATTTAGCAATTTTTTAGTTGTTTCAAGGGAAAAATGAAAACTTCCATGATTTACGGTGTTTTTACAAAATTTCCTGATTTTTCCTTGATATTTCTAGATTGGTAAAGTATCCTGATTTTTCCATGATTGTCACCATCCGGAACAATCTTTTCAAACACTGCATTGCATTTGTTATGTAATAATTTTCACATAAACCAAATATTTAGCTAAAAAACTAGTCTAACTCTACAACATGCCCCCCCCCCCCCCCCCCACAAAAAAAAAAAAAAAAAAAAAAAAGTTAAAATGTCAACACAAGAGCAAAAACAAAAATTAAAAAACATAGAAGCCTAAAAGGGGAATCATTTTCTCTTGGATTTTCATTATATTCTAAATAATACTTGCTTTTATAATTTCTTTTTTTTTTTTGTGTGTGTGTGTGTGTTGTTCACTGCTTTAGTCGGATGTGAATGCTTACTTTACTATGATAATTTGGGTATGCGTATATTCATCTTGGGTGTATTGACATAGAGCAAACAAATTTCTGCTTTATTAAGATAAAATTTTTTGAAAGGTGTTCTTAAGTTGATTCGATACGTTGAAAACTAAACCTGACCTGCAGTAAAAAAAATCCAATCAACCTGACCCACAAGAGAAAAAAATGTAGTTGATCCGAGGGTTGGGTCGAGTTCGGGTAAAATCGGGTTACCTGACCTGATGCAGGACTCTACCATAGGTCATAATGATAAAGAATTTTTTGTTGTCTCCCTGTAGAAATCCATAAGTGCTAGATTCTCTAAAATCCATACAGTTCTTGCGACAGCTACCTATAACATGTATACCAATTTTCTGCTCAATCGGAAAAGGTATTTAGACGCTATCAGACTTTAAATAATTTCAGCCCATATGCCATAATGATAAAAAATTTTTCTTTGTGTCCCTGTAAAAATCTATAAGAGCTAGAGTCACTAAAATCTATACTGTTCATGCGATGCTGAGCTATAACATGCGTATAAATTTTCAGTTTGATTGAATAAGGCGATTAAACCCTATCACACTTTAAATAATTTGAGCACATAGGCCATAATATAATAAAAAATCTTTGTGTCCCTGTTAAAAAAAAAAAAAAAAAAAAAAAAAAACTAAGTGCTAGAATTACAAAAATTAATAGGGTTCAAGCTACTGTGACCTACAACATAAGTAAAAAATTTCAGCCTATTCGAACAAAGCATGTCGACGCTATCGTGTTCACTCACACACACACAAATAAACTGTAAAAATAGCAAAAGTGAATTTAGTGGACCTCAAACAAAACTTAAATACTTTTCCTACATAGTATGTTCTGAAAGTAAAAAACAAAATTTTCAAAAATTAGAATTAATTTAATGGTTGTAAATTTTATATTTGTACAAGCATACGACTTCCTACTATTACACATATTATAATTACGAGATTGTGTCATCCCCAGAAGACATAAAATTAACCTAACGATTTGAACACCAAACAATTTTCTTATAAAAGTAAACTAATATGAGCGTCTTCATGACAAGTTAATTATAGAAGTGGGCCTTTAGACAGGTATCACTGTATATTGCAGGGTTGGCAAAAACCCGGGTTTTTCTAGAAAAACCATACCCACTTGGGTTTTTCTGGGCATTTGTGGGTTTTTCTGGGCTTTTGTGGGTTTTTGTTTGAATACATTTGCATTGCAATGTTAGATATATGTTATAAAGTAATTTAAATTCTTAAGTACAATACACGGAAATATTTTTAACTCTTCCACAAGCGTATTTTAGGCATTAAAGTCTAAAAATACTCCTTAAAATTTTAACCATGAGTATTTTCACGCTTTGTATTTTTAGGTTAAATTTAGTTTAGTTTATTAAAAGTGTTTGAAAAAGTTTATATTCTTTCTGTAATTCAATGATCTGCAAACCTTTTTTTTTAAATTAATTAATATCGTCTCTTATCAATAAAAAGTTTTCATAATTAAAATTATTTTGAGTAAAACTGTAAACATTTGCATCAATATTAGAATTTCTTAGATTCACATATGGCCTTATCTTTCAATGTTCATTGTAATTTATAAACTGAGTAACATTATGTTCATATTCTGAGTTCTGATATTATATTGTACAAATTATGCTGCAAGGAATATTACTGCAATTAGCCAGTCCCATTAATATAACTTGACAGGGTTCGCACTAAGGGAAAAAAATGAGTGGGATTCTCCCACTGTAACAAAAAAATTAAGTGGGATTTTGAAAATTTAAGTGAGATTTTTGAAATTTAAGTCAGTAATTATATTTTACAGAAAAAAGTATTATCAAGAAATATGCAAATTACAGACATGTGATGGCTCAAATTGGAAATTAGCTAAAAGTTTTTCAGTAATATGATTGATTGGATGATTAGTTGAATATTGAATGTCACTTTCAATAAACTGATGACATAAACATTTATATATGTAGTTTTTATCTACACTACGCACTTTCAGGATTTTTTCATTAGCATAAAAAAAATTCTTCAATATACCTACCGGCAATAACTTTTATATCCATATAAAATCTTATTAAAATTTCACACCAAGAGTAAAACAAATTTTTCAAACAAATATAGAATATGATTTTTATGTATGCACATTAATCATTCATATAAAAGTAGAAGTAGCTAATTATTAGTTTCAAACGTGCATAAAACCAACTGAGTATTAATTTTCGTAAATTGATTTGGAAAAAATTTTCTTTCCTGAAAAATCTATTCTTCATTTCCCCCATGTTTACAAATTTGGTATAGGTATGACACCCCATAAATATTTAATTTGAGAAAAAATAAATAGATTCATTAAGTTCAGCACTAAATGTCTAAAAATAATTACATGTGTCAGAAATATTGAGCACTTCTATTGCTTTATTGTTTCTAGAATTGATCATTGACCACAATCCGTATTCCGGAGATGGGAAAGAGGGGGGGGGGGGATTAAAAAAATAATTACAGAGTAAGAAATATTAAACTTTTTCAATTCTACTTCTAGAATCTAATAAAGCAAGTTTAAAATGAATATTATAAATATAGTTTATGTTTCAGATGGGTGAATATTGGGAAACAAGACTTCTGCAGAACATTTGATTGCTGATCGCTGGACGGAGATAAATAAAAGGGGAGGTGGGCAAAAAATAATTACATGAGCAAGAAATATTTAACAATTGTATTTATTTACAGGTTCTAGAATCTCATAAAGCAAGTTTGAAATGGATATTGACATTTATGTTGTGGATGGAGAAAGATTAGGAATCAAAAGCTTTTGCAGAACATTTGATCGCCGATTGTTCCTTTTTTATTTATTTATTTATTTTTTAACGAACGATATCCGCGATTTTTTTAAAAACGGAAAAAATAAATTCGCGGAGTTCAATGAATTAGATTTAAAAAAAAAAAAAAAAAAAAAAATCGCGGGAAAAGCGCTCATATGAAAATTTTTCAAGTGGGATTTTTTTAATATTGCGCGATTCTCGCGATCCCGCTCTCTAGCGCGAACCCTGCTTGAACTCATAACTGAAACTTATAACGTGAGTTCATATACATATATTTTATTTTTAAACTTATTAAGAAAGAAGTAAAATTTAGCATGAATTCACGAAAGACCAATTTTTGTTTCTTCCACATTTTTGTACTCCTAATAATGCCAAATTCACTCCTTCAAAAAAGATCAAGGAGTATTTCACTCCTAGGAAAAAATCCTAGCAATATCTCTGACAATACATATCATTTAAACTTTTTAGTTCCCCATCATGCTTTAGGTATGGGGAATTTAGGCGATCGTGAAAATTTTTGACCGCGGTTTTTTTTTTACACATTTTCACATGTGAGGAATCCGAAAATGACAAAATTTGTATGGTGTGTTTTAGTTTGTTAGTCTGTGTACACGATATCTCAAGAACAAATTGTCACAGAGAAGTCAGATCAGTTTTAAAATACTGCTTTCGACACTGGCAAGAACCCTATTCTTTTGCAACATTTGAATTAAAAAACTTCGTAAGTTATTAAAAATTGAAGCTTTTCTTAACATGGGAGAATAGGGCAAAATTTTACTTAAATGTGCATTAAATGGAAAATTTTTACTGAAAAAATATGGACCAGTTTTAAAATATGAGTTTTGATGTCGGAATGAACATCAGTAACTAGACAGATGCTACTTTGAAAATTTCGCAAGTTACTGGAAATTTAAGAATTTCTTAGCATGGCAGTATAGGACAAAATTTCACATAAACGTCAATTTTGAGAGATATTTTCATCGTTAAGATGTCAGACTACTTTTGAAATATTATTTAGGACACTGGCATGAATATTATAGAGTATAAATTTTCTAATTTAAAAAATTCGTAAATTATTTGGAATTTACGATTTACTTAAAATGGCAGAATAGGGCAAAATTGAGCATAAATGTCCATTTTGAGGATCATAAATATATCAGACAACTTCAAAATAACATTTATGATACTTGTTTGAACATAATTGACTACAAATATTGTACTAGGAAAATTTCGCAAGTTACTTGTAATTTAAGATTAATTTTATCAATGTTGCATTGGAAATAGTAGCATGAAAACGAAACTACAAAATTGATCCTAATATAATAGATTAGAGTAAGATAAATATATCAAAGTGAATGGTGGATAGCCTATTAGGTGGGGATTTCATTCTGTCACTGTGTCAAGCGTTTGGTCAGATTCCTCTTAACATGATAATCATGTTAAGAGAATGTCCTCTACTAGACATTTATGAGAACATAAATATGACATACAAATATTTAATTGAGGAAAAATAAAGAGATTCATTAAATTCAGCAATAAAGATCTAAAAATAATTACATACGTGAGAAATATTGAGCACTTCCATTGCTTTATTGTGTCTAGAATTGATCATTGATCACAATCTGGGGGGGAGGAGATACAAAAATAATTACAGAGTAAGAAATATTAAACTCTTTCAACTCTACTTCTAGAATCTAATGAAAGATGTTTAAAATTAATATTATCATTTATGTTGCAAATGAATAAAGATTTAGGAAACAAAAGACTTCTGCAGAACATTTGATTGCATCAGCAAGAAATATTTAACAATTCTATTTCTTCACATGCTCTAGAATATCCCCATAAAGCAAGTTTGAAATGAATATTGACATTTATGTTATGGATGGAAAAAGATTGGGAATCAGGAGTTTTCGTAGAACATTTGGGTTTTCTTTTTAAAACGAACGATATCCGCGACTTTTTAAAAAACGGAAGATTTCATCATCTGTCCGGAAGACCGGAAGATACGTTAAAAAACCAGAAGTCTTCCGGGAAAACTGGAAAAGTTGGCAAGTATGGTAAGGTGTTTTCTACACTTTATAGATGGGATTTATAAATTATAAATATTTTTTAACAAAAACCCACTTATTTGCAAAAACCCAGTGGGTTTTTGTTGGTGGGCCCGGCCCGCCCAGAAAAACCCGGGCGGGTTTTTCTGGGCTGGGCCCAGTTTGCCAACCCTGGTATATTGATGATCAAAGGTATCATATACCTCTTTTCCAGGTAATATAATATCTTTCCTTCTCTGCAATTCTTCAATCATGTCATCACTAAGATATCCATCTCTAAGTAATTGGTACGGCGCTTCAGATTCCAACATATTGAATTCGCCACCTAATAAAAAGGGTCGGCTAGTTCCACCATTTATTCTAACAACTTCTCGAACTAAACAGGAGACCTGAAATTAAAAGACAGAAATAACAATACAGCTTTTATTAAGGTTATAAAAACAGCTTTTTAATTTACTGTTATATAAAATATATTTTTCAGCACAAATAAAAAGCTGGAACTTTTTTTTTATAATTGCTCAAATTATAGAAAAACTTTTTGACATTAAGACATTATTTGTTTTTAATAATGATAAACCAATAACTCTAATAATTTAAACGCAAAATATTAAAAGAAATTAAATTCTCTATCTATAGAAATTAATTTTCATTTCATATAATGTCTGAGTATTCTAACCTTTCTCACATTAACGGGGAAAAAAATAAATAACAAGTTTTAAAACTGATCTTGCAAGCTAAGTGCAATAGATCTTGTGGTTGGTCCTCTAATCGTACTTTAGACTAAAATCGATAGTAGAAAATGTGAGTTTTAAAATGTTCTTTGCATGTCTGAAGTTCTTGATAATTTTGTTAAGTATTTTTTTTTTAGAAAATCAAAGAAAATGTAAAAAAAAAAAAAAAAAAAAAAAAACTAATAAATTGGTTACCCACAGTATTTGACATCCGTTGGATGATTACAGAACATCATCGGAATTCTTTTGTAAATAAATTATTTAATCTATACATATACATATATATTTTTTGATAAAACATGCTTTTAAGTATCTTAATAATATATGTTAATTCCATTTTATTGAATGCAGCATAAACATGTTAAAATCCACTTACATATAAAATTGTCCACAGACTCTAATGCTATGAAATTCTTTTGTGTTTATTTTAAACAAGTCAAACATTATGTACATCAGTAATAATTATATAACTTATTCTATGAAGCTCATGAAGAATTGCTTGAAATTTATGTATAATTTGGATGATTACTTAACACTGTTGGAACATTTTTAT
The DNA here is from genome assembly GCA_963930645.1 of Salticus scenicus. Lineage (NCBI taxonomy): Eukaryota > Metazoa > Arthropoda > Arachnida > Araneae > Salticidae > Salticus > Salticus scenicus. Next base: position 244,750,242 of record OZ005653.1, read on the forward strand.
AATGTCTTGTACTCTTGTACTTGTACATTATTTTGCCTGAACACATTTTCTATAGAAAACATGCCTTTAAGCAAGCATCTTGATAACATATGCTTATTTCATTTTCTTCAATGTAGTGTAATCATTTTCAATATGTTTAGTAGAAATTCGGTCTGTAGGTCATAAAATAGAAATACTCTGGTATGTTCCTGTACACTAGGATGAAATGGATAGTGATTTTACCAGATACGGATATCCGACGCTCTTTTGACTGCGGAATATGGATATCCGGCATTAGTTTTTTTTGTCATATTGTATATTTCTTTTCTTTATTTTAAAACAATAAATTACAAACTGTTCTTTTATGCCATGAAGACTAAATTTTAAGCCTAACATACTCATTCCTCACTTGCAATTTGTGATGAAAAGCATTGTCACAAAAAGGTATGTTTTGTTCAGCTTCAGAATTATAAAAACTAAAACTTATTATTTACATACTTTTTACAATAATAGTATTAAAAAAAATGAAAGAAAATATTTTTAAATATAACCATTCATAGGTTATTTTCATAGGAAAACTAATATGTTGCGGCCATTACAAAACTTTTTTCTATATCATTCTTATAACAGCTCCACCTTACTGTTTAAATTGTACAAAAGTTTAACCATAGCTTATCACAATAAATACTTTGCATGTGGAGTTCATTAAAATTTTAACCAACAGATGCTGAGATATAAGCTTAAAAAATCAAAATAGCAGCTCCACCTGTCAGCTGATATACATCTAAATAAGGTCGATATTCATTTTCATAGTTGTTGTCTATGTCTTACATATCAAGTTTCATGCACTCACGTCATAGAAGTTGAGACTTAGCATATTCATGTAGTAAATTGTATTACAGTATTGCCATCTGGTTGGCTGATATACACCCAAAATAAATCCCAATAGTGTTTCATAATGGCTGGCTCTTTCACATACGAAGTTTTGTGCAATTATACACAATAGAATGAAAAAAAGCCTTCTCCTTTTTTTTTTTTTTGGGGGGGGGGGGAATTTCTTTATTGGCCAACTTGCACCCAAATTGAATCAGCATAATTTCTTTCTCATAATGCCCTTCTAAGATACAGTTTCATATAATTATACCCAATAGAACCTAAGATATAGCCTTCCCTAAAATTGTAAAAAGCACTGTATAACACCACCATCTGCTGAATGATTAGCACCAAAAGTTGATAGGCACTAATATATGTCAAGGTGCATGTATATATATATATAAAATTCTGTGCAGTAGTTCCTTAGATATAACCTTCCTTTAAGTTGTAGAAATCTCAGTACAGCAGCATCACCTGTTGAGCCATTTGCACCAAAAGTTGATAGGTGCTGATTTATGTCATGATGCAACTACATATAAATTTATATGTAATTCTATGCAGCAGTTTTGGAGGTACAGTTGAACAGAATTTTTGTCACACACACACAGACAGACATTTTTTAAAAATTGATCAAACCAGATTCTAGACCTCTTAAAATATGTAAATACATCGAAAACAAGAAGTTGAAAATTTTTATGAATCCAATACTTTCTTTAGAGACATTTATAAGAAAACATAAAAGAAAGAAGCAAAAAAAAAAACTGAAAGCTTCAAATTAGTATGTTATGGCCATCACAAAACTTTCTTCCACACTCTATATAACAATGCTACATGCTGTTTAACATGTAAAGAAGAAACTTAATCATAACTTCTCACAATAAAGATTTTAGATATAGAGTTTAGTGTAATTTTAATCAAAAGATTTTGAGATGTAGCCATGTGGAAAATCACACAAGGTGAGGAACAGCTGTGCCACCTGTTGGTCGATATACACCAATACTAAGCCAGCTTTCGTTCTCATATTATTTATCTTGATTATCAAGTTAAGTGCAGTTAAATGTTACAGATGTTGAAATTTAGCCTTCCTATTCATAGAATAAATTGCAGCATAGTATAACCACTTATCAACTAATATGCACCAAAATTTAATCAACGTGTTTTATAAAAATGGCCCCTCACATATCACATGCCAAATTTTGTGCAATTACACACAAATGAATCTGAGATATAACTTCCACATTCACAGGAAAATTGCAGCACAGCAGCATTACCTATTGGTCAATATGCACAGAAATTAAAAATAAACATGTTTTATAATAGCCCTGTGACATACTTGTTTTTTTTTTTTTAAATTATAAACAGTAGAAGCTGAGATATAATGTTCATTTATAAATGGGAGAAAGCACAGTATAGCAGCGCCACCTGTTGAAAAATTTACACCAATAGTTGATACTTTTTTTTAGATGCAATTATATTATGTATAAATTTATATGAAATTTTGTGCATTAACTCTTGATCTAGAGATGCTACACAAAATTTTTGTCAGACAAACATTTTCTAAAAATGGTCAAACTGTGTTATGGTTCCCTCAAAATGTGTAAATGCACCGAAAACTGAAAGTTGAAAATTTTTACAAATCCAATACTTAATTCTATTTAATATAAAAGAAAATAATAATTCAAAACGAATTTATATTTTTTTCTTTGTATACTTTTTATTTATTTTATATTTTTATATTCTGTACAGATAAGAAAGAAAATTTTAGATTATTTATTAAAATTCTTTAAATTAAAAGTTAAGTTTTTTTAATGTATAAAATCAAACTTTATTTAAAGTTTGATTTAATTGTTTATAAATTAAACAAAAGAAAGAAAAAAAAAAATCTTTAAGAATTTGAAAGTGACTCATTCTCGAAACAATCTAACAACTTTTACTTCCAAGACCAACAATATTACTGAACAATTTAGTAACACATTAAACAAAAGTCACGAAAACAAAGTTATATGCACTGCAGAGAATGAATATCATTTGTTTAGGAACAACAATAAACAGCTCTTTTTATTGTTAGGGGAAAGATTAGAGGGAATGTTACAGATCACTCGAAAAACCTAGCTAAATCTGTACAAAATTAAAACAGGGCTTCTATATTTCTTAGACTTGAAGCTACTTTTGGCCAGGGTTGGCAAAAACCCTGTTTTTTGTTTGTTTGTTTAAACCAAGTTTTTATTAATATATGTTTCCCAGACACATTATACATATTTCTAAATAAACTTGCCACTTTAAAATGTACAAGAAACAAAGTTTGTGCTTTGTAAGTCAAAATTTGTACTTTTTAACATGAGGTTCTGTTACATCATGAAATTAAATCAAGTTTTCACACATCCATGTTATTAGAAACATTTACTTTTTTAATGTTCTAAGATAAAGCAATCAAATCCTTTATTTCTATAGCATAGGCTTTTACCATCTGAATTCTTATATTTTGTTTCAATATTCCTCCCCCCCCCATAAAATTTTATTTTTTACACTTTTGTCAGTCTCATCTCTGAATAAAGAATCAGTGTATTAAATTTTATTATAGCTGAAATCTTTTATACAGTCGAACTTTGTTAATGTGAATCTCAAGGGCGATAAAAAATTTGTTCATGTTATCAGTAGTTCATGCTATCAGTAACTAATCTTCATATAACTAAACTAATCTTCATTTTGACGGGGATTGTGGAAATTGTTCATGCTAAAAGTAATTCACATTAACGAGGTTTGACTGTAATTAAAACTTCTATAAATATTTTGTAATTGTAGTACTTTACAAAAGAATGAATCACATTTAATGCTATAAGTTTTCATTAAAATAATGCACACAACAGTAATTGACAAAAATGTAATGTTTTTTAGAATGAATGTTAAATCTAACATGCCTTATAACCAATTTAATCATCTATACATTAATAGGCAAGCATAAAATTTGTTGTCCCTTTTTAACATATTAATTATGGGAGTAGAGGGTTGAAAATGGTATCATTCGAAAGGTATGGTTAGCCGGAAGGTGCGAATACAAATATTATTTTCTTACGATGTCAAGAAGGTATTTAAAAATACATTTATTTTTTATGCATTTTCCCCCATTTTTCCCTTTTATTTTAACGTATTCCTTCACATTAAAAAATACCTAAAAGTAGAAAGTTGTTAAATCTGGCAATTTCATAAAGCTCAAATAAAACCATAGACACAGTAATTTGTATAATGTAGCATCACTATACGCAAGCGAAGTGATGACGTCACTGTCTGTCCATGGAGCCATGTAAAAGATTTTCTATGTTAATTGTCCATTGAATTTTTTGTTACAAATTATTAAAAAATAACGGAAATTATCTGCCGATTTTAATTCCGATATTTGGGTATAGTTATATATAAGTTACAGTCTACATGTGTTTGATTGAGTTATTTTTTCTGTAAAATTGATAAAATGTTAATTTAAAATCACAAAACTCCAGTAAAAAAAATGGCAAACTTCCAGTTTCGAATGTAAACATAAACATTTCATTTCAAAGGGTGATATTTAAACAATAAATATTGAACTAATATACTAAATAAAAGAAAAATGGATTTGTTACTAACTGCTGCATGTATAAGTAGACGATACGGAAAAAATTCCGATTTCCGTTTTTTGCTGAATTTACATGTTTTGAGCTTTCTTTACGTTTCAATTAACTGAAATTGGCTACTTATTTTTTAAAAAAGTGTCTTTATTGCTAGCTTTTGCGGGTAGAAGAAGCAAGTAGAAGATACATAAAAACTTTTGATTTCCGGTTTTCGATGAATTTACACGTTTTGAGATTTCCTTGCATTTTAATTAAGTGAAATTAGTGACAGTGACTACTTATTTTTATTTTTTAAAAAGTCGATTTATTATTCTTTCCTCTGCATATATATAAGTAGAAAATATAAGATTCAGAAATGTTTTAGATTTCCGGTTTTCGATAAAGTTACACGTTTTGAAATTTCCCGAACTCAATTCGACCATTTTTGAAAAATATCTTTTTTTTTTTTTTTTTGGTTCAAACACTGTACTTTATGAACTAATCGAATTAATTTAACAGAATTTGATACTTGGTTGGACCTTGGTCTGACATGGTACCTATTAGCTTCTGGGCTGTATCACACAACAAGGGGCGTTTTCACGTTGCGATTTTCTCTCATTTCAGGAAAGGCTAACATCTACAGAGAGAAATAGTTATATTAAGTAAAACTCTGCTGATTCAGTTAGAGTGAATATCGACAAACAATTGCCACAGCTGTGTTGCATTCCGTTTAGGTTGGTTGAATGGCTTTTTTTGGCGCAATTTTTGCAAACAATTGCCGCAGCTGTGTTGCAATTGCATTCCGTTTAGAACAAGGCAATAACTTTGCTTTGCCTCACTTTGCAAAAAAAATGGTCGAGTTTCGACCACTGGGCGATACTAGGAACAAATTAATTTAACAACAATAAAATTCTTATTTAATTTTAGGAACTGGAAAAAAAAAATTCAACAGAATAAAAAAGATTTATAGGAAGAGATTTAAGAAATAATTATACTTTAGCTTTTAGCAATATGTAATAGAATATACAATCTACAATTTTAATCGTATAACTCCAAAAGAAGAAAGCACTTTACATCAGATGTAGAATCTATTGCTATTAGAATTATTTCCATATTTTTCCAATACTTACAAGGAAACATTCAAAAGGTGTTGTCATAAAAAAATATTGAAAAAAAAAAAAATATATATATATATCTGTATATATATATAAATTACGTGTCACGATGTTTGTCCGGGGTAAACTCCTAAACTAAGGAACCGATTTTAATGAAATTTTGCACACTGTGTGCAGTTTGGTCCAACTTGAGAGATAGGATAGTTTTTATCTCAATTTATTGTCACAATATTGTTTTATTGCAATTATTTGTTAATTATAGACCTTTATTAAAGTTGCTCCAAAATATCTGTGAGTTCCATTAATTTAATTGTTGCCAAAAAAAAAAAAATACGAGTTCATTTTCTTTCGACATAAAAATACATACATTTAATTAAGCGTGAACGTTAAAAAAATATAAAAAGTTAAATTATGCATCTCACGAAAATTGACGTCATAATCAATTTAAAGATTTTATACACATTGATAAAGTGCTAATGTAGTTCTATCATAGATATAGTAATATATATAGATCTCTCATCCCCATGTTATCGTACAAAGATTTTTGATGCCGAAAGAAAAAAAAAAAAAAAAAAAAAAAAAAAAGCTTCTCCATTAAGTGGTATTGAAAAAAAAAGAGAGAAAAGAAAGAAAGAAAGAAAGAAATATAAATTTAAAACTGTATCTGGAGTCTTCCATTCCCCTTTAACAAATAAATTATTCATAAATTTTATTTGCTAAAATATTAGTATGTATTCCCGTGTGTATTCACTCGGGCAAAGACGGCCATATTTTGGTAAAAACGTCGTCTTTTCCCAAATGAAAAGGAATAACTTTTTTCTCCCCAATGATCACTCTATTCTATATATGCTATACTATATCTGAGTTCTATACGCAAGCGAAGTGTGACTCACTGACCGTCTGTGCAGCCAAGAAAAAGATTTCCTATGTTAATTGCCCACTGGATTTTTTGTAAGAAATTATTAAAAATCGAGGAAATTTATTTCCCGATTTTAATCCTTATATTTGGGTATAGATAGGTATTAGTTATCGCGGGTGTTAGATTGAATTATTTTGCTGTCAAATTGACAAAATTTTAATTTTAAATTTCAAAACTCTGTCGCCCTTGGCTTTTATTATTATTATTATTATTATTATTATTATTTGGCGATCAAAAGCGTAACACGAAAATATACATGCCAGATGTATGCATTGTACGAAATGTAATATGTATTATTCATTGTACGTATGTATGACATGTAATATGTATTGTACGAAATATTGTTTCATATTATTCATTACTCTTTTAATATAAGTTGTTAAAATAACCATGATTTTTTAAATGAATTAAATATTTTCGCCAGATAATTTGGCGATATTCTTTTTTTTTCGCCAAGGATGACAGAAATGAAATCTATTCCGCTGCAAAATATTAGTATCTTACATCAGATATTTTATTTAGACATTTGAAAACAAATTTGACTTCAAACTATGATAGAATATTTATCATTTTCCTTTTAATTAGTATATTAAAATTTAAAAACATGGTATATAAAAAGTTTTTTTTTTTTTTTTTTATCTTATAATTATTCTTATCTTAATCCTCAATGTTTCCCATCTTTATTAACATGAATTTACTATTAAAATTTTAACGTAATCAAAAACTTCTCATCACTTCGTTAAAATACACTAAACTTTTCCAAAATCTTTTTCTATTTAAAATGATACATGTATTTACTTTAAATGTCCAATATTTCATAAAATTTCCAATTTTAAAGTTTTAAAATATTTATGAAATTTACTTATTTTTCTGGTTTAGCCTTATTGTTTTCCTTTTTATAACTACAGCTGTTGCCCTCTTTAAACTATTTAAAATGATGAGGTCATTTTATAGTAAAATTATCCATTATAGCATATATTATATTTCACTCCTCCATAAAAATTGATTCTAAAATCGTCTGTTTCTTTTATACTTTTATTTTAATAGAATTTTAATAGAATTTAATTTATATATTAGTCATTTTAGCAATTTTATCCAAAGTAGCATTAGAAATAATATATATCACTTCTCCATTAAAATTTATAGGACCCTACAATAAAATTAATTTGTGCTTAATATCAACACTACGAACATTTTTATCAATCGCTTCCAAATTTTGACCTAAGTTTCAAATCTCAACCCTGTGGGTTTTTACATCGGCTACAACGTTTTCGTCTTTGTTCGTAAATAATAATTTGACTGTACTAAATAGTTTACAGTCGTATAATTCAATGTATAACTTAGTCACAGCAACGCGTGGCCGGGTCTGCTAGTATATATATATATGTGATACTACTCTTCATAAAACACCATAATGTGAAAAAATTATTGACTGAAATGAATTATAGCGACCACAAAAAATACCAAAATTAAGCATTTTTGGCAATTTAGGCGATACCTTCGCTAGCAACCGAGATTGCTGTGTATGAACAGAACTGTGTTTTGCTTCTCCGCCAAGTACTCAAAATCAATCACTTAACAGTCTGAAATCGCCAAATATGCTTAATTTTGATAATTTTGTGCGATCGCTGTAATTCATTTCAGCCAATTATTTTTTCACTTTCTGGTGTTTTTTGAAGAGTAGAATCACATATATATTTTTTCAATATTTTCTGAAGACGACACCTTTTGAATGTTTCCTTGTTCGATATTAAAATTTTTAATTTCATCATCTTAATTTAACCAGCATTCTAGCTGTTACATAAAAAAAAAAAAAAAAAAAAAAAAAAATCACAAATAAGTCGTTGAATGGAAAACACTTTGCATGAAATTTCAAAATCAGAGGTAATAAATTATTTTTAAAAAAGCTGCCTATTCTAATGCTAATTCTTTTATATTAGATAATGCAAAATCAACATATCTTGCTTTCAGATTTGGTATATAGATAAGAAGATACATTGTTATTAATAACCATATTATAAGAAATATATCTGTTTTTTCAAAGACTACTTTGTTCACTTTTAAATAAAACTAAAAAATGTGAGCAAATTTTTCTTCAATTACACAATTTTCAAATAACTTTTTATACAGCCAGTCACGCACAAATAAAACCTCCTTTGAAGCAAGATTGCAAATGAAATAAGTTGTATCAACAGTAAAAGATATTAACATAAAAATAATTCAGAAATTTCAATCAAAGAAGGGGCAATAGAACAGAAATTTTGAATTTCTTGGAAAGGAAAAGAACCCCCCCCCCCCCCCCCCAAAAAAAAAAAAAAAAAAAAAAAAATTGGTTTAAACTGTGCCAACCCTGCTTTTTGCTGAAGTGGCCAAATTCAACTTTCGCAGAAGCAAACTTTTTTTAAAAACATTTACAAGCTACAACAGATATAATTTTTTTTTTTTTTAATTGTCGCAAAATTTTCATCCGAGGGGAGTGTAAGTTTGAATTTTCTCCATCGGATATCTGTCTTGAAACTGCCGGATATCCATATCCGGAGTCCCGATATCCGGTACCCCGTCAGATACTTAAAACTCATCCAGATACCGGATATCTGTCTCATCCCTACTGTACACAAACTATAAGCAATATAAACATAAAAATTTCTACAGGTACAGATATTTCTGTACAGCACGTGAACATGTGTACCAATTTACAAATCAATCAAGTGAATTTTACGGCTGACATCGTGGTGCATATAAATTCTGTCCATGATAAGAAAAACTTTTGCATGCCCTTGTACACAAACTACTAACATAATGTACACCTAAAAATATATAGCTAATTCTGAGTGCTTCATGAATATGTGTACCAATCAGTAAGTCAATCAGGTGATTTTTATATTCTTAATATTTAGTTTGGCCTAAACTGTAAAATGAATTCTTATTTCATTCTATTCAGTATTTTATCACAATTTTGAATTTAATATTTTATTATTAAGTTATTTTGTATAAAATTAAAACTAGTAACTAAAGAAAAATATATAAACCTTTCCATGTACAATTTTCACATTACAAATGATTATGCATTTTTATATGGTTAAAGTAAAAAAAAGTGTGCAAAAATCTTTTTAATTTTTGTTAATATTAATACTGACATATTTTATTCATATTTGAAAAAATATTTAATAAAAGAATACAAAACAAAATTATCACTGCCTACTTTTTACGTTTACATGTCAGGAGTCAATCCAGGTTTTAATTTTTGGGACCCATTTTTGTGAAATTTTTATTTATTTTTGTGGGAAAAAAAAAAAAAAAAAGTTTTGATGAAATTCTGGCAAAAGCAGAATTTAGTTGAAGACGGAGATTTTTTTTTTTTTTTTTTTTTCAACTTATAACATAACATTGCTTTCAAATTATTCAATTATATTTTCGATTTCAACAAATGTCCAACTGTCGTAAAACTGGTATCGTAAAAATCCGCAGATTGAGACTAAGAGTCCTCAGTCCTAAAAAAAAATGCCTACTAGCTCTGGATGATAGGTCTAATATATCATATCATATTATATATCGTATTTATCGTAATATAACTCAATACTTATTTCGCTTCCTTCTCCGACTCGTTTTAATACGCATTTTTTATATGCATGAGCAGCCCCCGAGAAACAAGAAGAACATTAAATTCATTTTTTTACTTATTTTTTATTTCATATTATTTCATGCGCACTTTTTATTTCCTAATTCAAAATTATTAAAAAAAACTTATTTGATATCGCTTGTAACGATATTGATTATTAATAATTTTCTTTTCTTTTTCTTTCAATAATAATAATAATAAAAAGATTTTGATGAAATTCTGGCAAAAGCAGAATTTAGTTTAGGACGGAGGACTATTAGTTTTTTTTTTCTTTTTCAAATCATAACATCGCTTTCAAATTATTCAATTATATTTTCGATAAATTTTAGATTTCGACAAATGTCCAACTATCGAAATCAACAACGCAAAAATCCCAGATTGAGACTAATAGGCTCTCAGTCCTAAAAAAAAGCGTATCATATTAGTGATATATATATATATATATATATATCAGTTATATAATACATAATTATTTTTTCAACTTCAACATAAGAAAAAAAAAAAAACCCTTTAATTTCAACCAATAGTACCCTTAAAGGTCCGCTTCACTCACCGCCGCCAGAAGCCAAAGCTAATGTTATTCTATGGGAAATTTTTCTTTACAAATAACTTATTAACTAATACATATTTTTAAATTCTGTTTTCACATTCTGAAAATTCTCAGCTGTTAAATTGATGGACCTTTTTAATTTTTTTTTAAATTTTTTATATTTTATTTTGAAGCTGAAAAATATGAATTTTCAATATGTGAAATTTTTTCATTTTGCAATTTCAAAATATTAAAAATTAAAAAAATACATTTTTAAAAAAGGTCCGTTAATTTAACAGTTGGGAATTATCTGAAATTTAAAACGGAATTTTAAAATATCTATTAGTTAATAAGTTATTTGTAAAGAAAATTTCCCCATAGAATAACATTGGCTCGGGTTTCCGGCGACGGTAAGTGAAGAAGGCCGTTAAAAAAAGCTTTCCCAATTCTATCTACAATATCTGTTTTGAACAGAACAATTAAATAAATAAAAAATTTGCTGCTCCTCACAAAAATCCAAATTCATAAAAATAGTCTTTTTAAATGATTTGGTTATTATTATTAAAATTTTCAGTGTTAAAAATCCAAATTCATAAAAATAGTCTTTTTAAAAGATTTAATTTTTTTTTTTTTTTTTTTAAATTTTCAGTGTTTCCAGGATTATTTTTAATAAAATTACATATACAATGAAGCACTATTAACTTGATAGTAAGCATTTATATAGAATGGCTGATAAAATGGAAGATGTTACATGATATATGTATATATATATATTTAAAAAAAAATAGGCCCCAAAAATTAAAACCTGGATCGACCTCTGACATGTAACAACGTAAGTGTTGAATGCAGGCGGTGATAATTTTGTTTTGTATTCCTTTATTAAATAACTTTTCAAATATGAATAAAATATATCAGTATCAATATTATAACAAAAATTTAAAAAGAGATTTTTTGCATATATATATATATATTTTTACTTTACACATCAAAAATATATAATTATTTGTAATAAGAAAATCATACATGGAAGGGTTAAAATATTTTACTTTTTGTTACTAGTGATAATTTTACACAAAATAACTTAATAATAAAAAATTAAATTCAAAATTGTAACAAAATACTTAATAGAATAAAATAAATGTTTATTTTGCTTTTATTCCTCAGTTATCAAACCAAACATTAAGAATATGAAGGTCATTTTATTTTTAATTATTATTATTTTGTAATAAGTTTTCTTTTAATTTAAACCACTATTCTCATTTGAAATAAAACTTAAAGTTCAAACTCAATACTGTTATTTTAGATTTCATAAAAAAAAAAAAAATAAATAAAATCCAATTAAAATAAACAAATAAATAAAAAGAAAGAAAGAAAACACATGGGCTGGGCTTTTTTTTTTTTTTTTTTTTTTTTTTTAAACCTTGTCATATATCAACTAGAATCCAAAAAAAGATAGTTTTACAAAGTTGTTTCTTTTGCCCTTCATTACTACTCTCCTATAAAAATCAATTTTTAGTCCTGATACCCTGATTTTTTTTTATTGGTATATGTCAGAAAAAACATAAGAGAAATGTTGAAAATTGTAAAATTTTAGTTAGCAATAGATGACAATCAGCAGAATTAACTCTTCAAAAAATAAAATAAAGCTCTAAATTTAAATAAAATAATATTTACCTGCAATGCATGAACACCAATATCTGTAGGAGGAACCTGAACATTTGCCACAGTTAAGGAGTGCATACCAATAACAGTAGCAAAATGTGTGAAAAGAACATGACCACATTTCTTCACATATGATTTTACAGCCAATCGATCTTCTGCATTTAGAGGAGAAGCTTCAAGTTCCTTAGATACAAACAAAATTTAAATTATTATTTTATTCTAGTATTTCATAATTGAAAAGTTCAGTAAACAAACATGTCATGTTCCAATTTATGAAGTTTGAGGAAAAACACCTGTAAAGATAGCCGTAAAGATAGCCATGCACATAACAAATTATCCCCCCCCGCCCCCCCCAAATATATATATATATTAGAACAACTTTT